>CM028362.1:33004590-33644606 GCA_016624345.1 Platycodon grandiflorus
GTAAGACTTGTGTGTGCTTTATAAGTGGTCATCCACTACCACTGAGCACCAACCTATCCATGGACTTTTAGGTGGCTTGTGGTGGGCCAATTGACCCAAGGTGCTTAGTAGGCCAGTGCGTGAGTTATGCGTGGCGGACCGGACTTTAGGCTCGAGTCATTACACTAACGTCCACCGCTCACACTTGGGATCATTAAGACTTTTCTTCTTCTCTCACTTCTTTCGCCGTTGTTCGGTACTATGTGACCAAACACCCATAGTAGTGTTCGACACCCCAAATTAACACCTATATTGGTGTTCGATACCCCTTTACCGAATAATTTTAACTGTGTTCGATAAGAGCTGTCGAACAGTCCAAAATAATTTTTTTTACCTAAAAAATAAAAAATATATAAGGACATTTAAGTTAAAATTTATAATAATATTTTCATAATATATACAAGGAGTGTACTTAAAGGATTTAAGAGTGTTAATAGCAACTGCCATGAGTAAATAGATTAACTGTCTTTAGGTGGACCAATACAATTTTAATGATTCCTTTTGGTTAAAAAAAACGCAAGGGGTCACTTTGGTACTTTCGTTATGTTCATTCTACCCTATCTATAGAATCTTTTATATGTATGGTCTCGTCCTTAGAGCGTCCACAGTGGTGGAGTATTGGCATTCCCTAAAAACCACTTTTAGAGATTTTTAGAGATTTTTATCCTCCTTTGATCCTACAGTGGTTCCTCTAGTCCACCCTCTATCTCTAAAATCAACTAAATCACCCTCAAAATATAGGGGGAGTTTTAACATGAATAGTGACTCAAATCCTCTACATTTTCCTCACTTTATTTGAGCATAATATACTTTTGTTTAATATTTTGAAATGAAAATTATTAACATATACTCTCTCTGTCATTAAATTATTGTTTTATTTTTTTTATCCGTTCCAAAATAATTGTTTTATTTTTTTATCCGTCCTTAAATAATTGTCTTGTTTGAAATTTTCATAATTTAGGAGATCATTTTTACCATTTACCCTTACTTTTCTCTCTACTTTAATTATGCGCCATATACTCATGGGTATTAAAAGAAACTATACATTATACCAATATTAATAATTAAGTCTGTTATTTTTTGTTAATCCGTGTGCCGAGTCAAATAAGACAATAATTTAGGGACGGAGAGAGTACAATATATTTTTTATAGTATATAAAATTTAAAATTTAAAATATTTTATTTTAATTGTGGTAGAAAAATATAAATAAAAGAGAAAAAATATAATGGTTTGTTAGTTGAGATGAGAGATATTTAATTTTTAGAGGGTTGTATAGAGAGTGCTTGTTGGAGTGGATTTATTTTTAGAGTGTTAAAAAAGTGAAACTTGAACGGAAAACGAGGTGTTTAGAGTGTGATATAGAGATATATTGGGGGTTATTGTTGTGGACGCCCTTAGCCGCTTGTTATCTATTCCCTTTTCTTCCCTCTCCATTGCAGCTGCACTCAAAACCCATGACTTTCACCTAGTCCATATTAAAGGCTATACTATTATTTTCTCTTCAAACAAACTCAACTTGCTTTGTATGTTAAAGCGACTTTTCAAGTCATGAGATCTGCTATCACTTGAAGTCAGATCTGGATTTTATGGCGCCCGATCTCAATGAGTATTGGAATTTTTTTGATGGGGCGGTTTACGGTGAACTCCTACCGTTGTTTACGAAATTTGATCAACTTATTTGTGTTGTTGATGACACCCAACATTGTTCGACCGCGGTTTCTCTGTTTAAAGGTTCGTTATTGCTATCAAATCACTCTTCAATCTCTCGTTCTTTGTGATGTTTAATTTGATTTTATTTTGTTATTTGCTTGTGATATCTTTTTGGAACGTTAATTATGAAGCTAGATTGATTAATTATTTGTTTGCCCATGAATAATTTAAGCATTTCGTATTTTTATAAAGCCATTCTGCTCTCTTGGAATTTGCATAGTTGATATATTGTCGAGTTAATAATCTGCCTTTATTAGAGACAATAGAAAGTGTGATATACCTGAGAATCTTTTAATTATATAAAGGAAAATGATACATCTGCATAATTTATTTACAAATTTTATTTATATTTAGCTTTAAAGTGTTGTATTCTGATTAGAAAGTACTGAAAGTAAATAAATTTGTAAATATATTCTGCAGATGTAGCATTACTCTTACATAAATTATATACGCAGGTTAGCTTTGATTCATTTTGAGGCCTGTTTGACTTATTTTTAGGCCTGGTTGAACACAATATTATTTTATTATTCTAAGTTGTGGATGGAGGGATTTGGCCCAAAAGATGAGAAAAAATGTATAATTTAATACTAGAGATGTTACACGGGCTAGTCCTAGCGGTTTCGGGCCAGCCCTAACGGGTTGTGGCCCTAACGGGCCACGGGCTAAACGGTCCAATTTTTTTGGGTCACTAATATTGCAAATCTAACCCTAACCCTAGCGGGTTTCGGGCTAAACGGGCCACTATCGGGCCACGATTAAAGATATAATATAACAATATTTTGAAATGGTTAATCGATAAACCATTCATAACTTTGATAGTTTCTTATGTTTTTGAATGAAATATAAACTAGGCATTTTTTTACATCAATGTCTTATAATTTTCAACTTGTTATTCTCAAAATAAATAATGTAATAGCTTTGCTTAGCAGTTATTTCCAAAAATTTTGTTTATATTTCAGTATTTATTCACAAGTACACAAAGAAAACCTGTAGTGCAAATGATAAATGTGTTTGACTTTGGATTAAAAGTTGTTGGTTTTATTTTCATGGTGGTTAGTTTACATATCTCCTAAACTTTTTACGGCCTAATTAATATTACGCGGGCTGGCGGGCCAACCCTGAAACCTGACGGGCTAGCCCTAACGGGTCGCGGGTTAAACGGGCTAGCCCTAAAAAGCCCTGATTTTAAACGGCCAAAAATATTGAACCCTAACCCTGTTTTTTTCGGTTTAAACGGGCCAACCTTACGGGCCGTGGCCCTTTTAACATCTCTATTTAATACCAATTGGAGAGGGTTGATTGATAATGGAAATGAAAAGGGAGATAACAAACAGAAAAGAGAAGTGAGTGAGAATTTTGAGAGAGGGGGCGTAGAGCACAGTAAAGTGCCAACTTGAAGTAAGGTTTTTCTCTTATGAATAATTAATGTGTGGACTGTAGCATAATGTAACAATACTCATAGCAAAATGTATTAAAGTACTGTGGCAATAATATAGCATTACTGTAGTATGAACAGTAATGTTAGTAATGTTACTGTAGGAGCAGCATGTAGTTGATGACTTTGCTGTTCATGAAACAGTATTGAAAACTTTGCCTATAAAAGGCTGTGTAATCGCGTCTTCTAAAATGACTGAAAGATAATTCTCTCTCCAATTTTCTTTGTCTTTGTATAATTCTTTGTATATGACTTTGTGATTTTATAATTATTATTTTATAACACGTTATCAGTACGAATGCTCTAAGCTTTTCTGAGCATTTTTAAATGGTAAGAATTTGTGCAAATATGTTTTATTTATGATACGCTATTAGTTTATTTTAATATCGTATATCACCGTGATTATTAAAAAGAATGACTATGCATCCATCTATAATATTTTGGTGAGATGACGAAACGAAACTTTATTATTTTACGCAATTTATATATATTGGTTGATACTTGAGTGTAAATAACTCTAAGCTACAAACTGAATATATATTATTATGAATAGTTATGCTTTTCTATTTGCTATATGAATATCATTACCACTTATTCTCAAATACCCGCACGAAAGGTTTACCGAGTAGTGTGACGTGAATATAATATATATACATAACATTAATGCACGAACCTATGATGTGTTGTAAAAGTGTCTTTCATAGTCTTGATTTAAAGTTTCTTACTTATGACGGCTTGTACATGCACGACTAATTAATGAGGTGCCAATTTTTCCTTACAAAATAGTATACTACTACCTTACTAGGTAGAAAAATGATAAAGAATAATAAATGATCTTTGACTTGAAGATAAATTGTAGACAGTTCAGTATAACCATAAACTTGTCGTTTGTTTTGTACCAAAAATAAAAACTTTTACATTTTATTTTCTCTCTCCTCCAACGGCTAGTTAACGGCCATATTTTTTTTACTCTATAAATACAACCGCATTTCATTTAATAATTTACTCATATTCTTTCACCTTTATACAAATTTAAAATCCTTATATCTTCTTCTTCAAAATGTTTAACTCATTTTTGGTGTTCACTATCATATTGGTCATCGCATACACCATATTAATTTTTAGTGCCGATTATGCTCCAAATAATTTTTGGCTTTTTATTCTCGGTCTTTGTATTATTTATCCTATGTTAGCAATAGCAATAGCTTTCAACATGTAATAATTATTGTGCATATTTGACTCTTTTTAATGTTTTTGAAAAAATAAATCTTTTATGTTTGGCGAGATCCTTCGTCAAACGAGCCACGATGATTTTTGGCCCAAGTTTAAAATGGTTTCGAACGAAAAAAAAGAGGAATGCTGGACAGAATTCAAGGTTAAACGTTAAATTTTATATAATATTTAATTTCATAATTAGATTATCTGAAATATTTAACTAATTGTTGTTTAGATTTCAACATATTAATATAAGTTTGGTTATATTTTGCAGGCGAAATATTCGTGGCCTAACAATTCCGAAGCCCAAGCAAAGGAGGCGTTCAAGGTCTTGATGCCTAATCGATACAAGGATTTCATCTATGAAGTCAAGGACAAATATTTCATCAAACATGGAGGCTTAAAGCCAACATTCTTCGTCGATGATGTTTGGGCAACGTACATGTTGTACTGGAACAGCCTTGAGGCTAAAGCAGCTTCAGAGAGGGCAAGAAAGAACAAGGCTAGCGGATCAGGGTCGGGTACAAAGCACACGACGGGGTCGATCAACATTGCTGAGCACCAGGTACGTTTGGTATGTACATGTTTTTATACTTGTGTTTAAATTAGTTGGGTTATGTGGTATTAAAGTGTAAATTTAATGTTCCTTTAATATACTTGTGTTTAAATTAGTTGGGTAACCATGTTGATGCTATGAAATCCATAGTTTTAGTTTTATTTAAATTGTTTTTATACTTGTTATTTGACTCCAAGTTTTAGCTCGGTGAGGTGTGTGGTTTTATAGTTGATGTAAGGTTGGGTAGGTGGGGGTATTAGTGTGAACATTCAAATAAGTTAATGTAAATTTAATGTTCCTTTAGTATACTTATGTTTAAATTAGTTAGGTAACCATGTTGATGCTATGAAATCCATGATTTTAGTTTTATTTAAGTTGTTTTTATACTTGTTATTTGACTCCAAGTTATTTAGCTCGTTGAGGTGTGGGTTTTATGGTCGATGTAAGGTTGGGTGGGTTGGGGTATTAGTGTGAACATTCAAATAAAGGGGTTAAAGTGTAAATTTACTGTTCCTTTAGTATGCTTGTGTTTAAATTAATTGGGTAACTATGTTGATGCTATGAAATTCATGGTTTTAGTTTTATTTAAGTTGTTTTTATACTTGTTATTTGACTCCAAGTTATTTAGCTCGTTGAGGTGTGTGGGTTTTATAGTCGATGTAAGGTTGGGTGGGTTGGGGTATTAGTGTGAACATTCAAATAAATGGGTTAAAGTGTAAATTTACTATTCCTTTAGTATACTTGTGTTTAAATTAGTTGGATAACCATGTTGATGCTATGAAATCCATGGTTTTAGTTATATTTAAGTTGTTTTTATACTTGTTATTTGACTCCATGTTTTAGCTCGGTGAGGTGTGTGGTTTTATAGTCGATGTAAGGTTGGGTGGGCAGGGGTATTAGTGTGAACATTCAAATAAGTTAATGTAAATTTAATGTTCCTTTAGTATACTTGTGTTTAAATTAGTTGGGTAATCATGTTGATGCTATAAAATCTATGATTTTAGTTTTGTTTAAGTTGTTTTTATACTTGTTATTTGACTCCATGTTTTAGCTCGGTGAGGTGTGGTTTATTGTAGCTCTCCGGCTTGGGTTACAGCCGTCGAGATAGTTTATTTGTTGTTGTTATAGTCGATGTACGGTTGTTCGTGATGACATGTTATGGTCATATTTGGGTATGTTGAAAACTTGTGTAGCTTTCATTAGGGCTGGGAAGGGAATGGGGTCTTAGTACTGTTAATACTTTAAATTCAAAGTATTTGAATGTTTTTCTTTATGCTTGTGTTCAAATTAGGTTGGGTGGGTGGGGCATGTTTCTTTTTTATTATACTTGTGTTTAAATTACCTAGGTAACTATGTTATGCTATATGGAATCTAGGTTATAATTTATAATTATGCTGCTTCCATTCCTTATAATAATTTAATTAGATATATTCAATTAATAATAATAATGATTGTGTAGACGCAAAAATATGGTCCCCACATCGAGTACTCAGATGTATTTGTGAGCACCCACACGAGGGTGACTGGTCCCAATTAACCCGTTCAGTGGGTTGATGAAAAGGCTGAGGCGGTATATGTAAGTATTAAAATGCTTAATGTTGTTGTAACTTTTAAATTAAATATGCATAGAGTTTTAATATTGTTCTTTTTTTATTATTATAGAATGAATATAAGACCAAGGTTCGGACAGGGAGTTTGACCTCAAGTATTGTGTGGAGCCCTCCTGTATGGTGCGATGTGGCCTCAAAGGGGAGAAAGAAGAGGGGAGAGAGGATATACAGGCTGGGAGACCATGGTGCAGTTGTGATCATGCCATTCGTCCACGGCTCGATCGTATCCCTCAGAGCCTAACCCAACTGTGGCCAATTTACAAAGAGAATTGACTCAGACGCAGCAGGCCTTGGTGGATATGTAGGAAAGGGAGAATCGGCGTATAGCGGAGTTCGAAGAAAGAGAGAATCAGCGTCAACAAACCATGGCGCAGTTCCAGGCACAAGTCCAACAACTCTTGCAACAACAGACCCGCCAAAGTCAAACCCCCTCCCCTGAATCACTTGCCCGCAACTTATTTTGAGACATTTAAACTTGTTTTTCTTTTAGTTTATTGTAACTTTTAATTTATATTTGAATTGTTACTTGTATTTGAATATATGAAACTTTTGAATTGTTGTTTTAATAATTTGTATTTGAATTGTTAGTTGTGTTTGAATTTATGAAACTTTTGAATTGTTGTTTGAATGAATATACTTGTGTTTGAATTGTTATAAAAATTTGATCAATTAGGTAGCAAAAAAATTTCAGTAATCTTTTTTTATTATTATTTTTTTTTATATTTTTATAATTCTACCGACGGAACTTACCGTAGGTAATTACCGACGGAATTGTCCGTAGTTGACCCCCACAGAATATTCTGTCAGTAATTACCTATGGTAAGTGATCCGTCAGTAATTACCGTCCCTCGGTCACCGACAGAGAATTCCGTTGGTATAAAATAATTACCGACGGAAATATGAAATTACCTACGAAAAATTTCGTAGGTAATAACCATTTTTCTAGTAGTGCCAGTTTTGAAGCGGATTGTATGCCACTGTCTCAAACTCTGCTACTAAGTCCTCTGCGCTATCTGCTGCTCTGTCGATCAATCCCAGAAAACTGTCTCGCATGAAGTTTTCTCCAAATAGGGCCAGAACAGAATCTTCCTGATCAATAGTCCATGTGTTCTCGACCGTCACTACCTTGTAAGAGGTGTCACAAGGGTCGATAATATCCTTTTCCATTTCTTCCACCATGAGGCTGATGTCGTTGAAGATCTCCCATCCGGGGTGCATCTTTCTGCTGTTGTCCATCCATGGCTCAGGGAACATGAGATAAGCCACGGTTTTTCCATGCTTAACAAAGTATTCATTCAGGGTCTTCCTGTAGGGGTTTATGGGAGGTGTCGTGTACGACTCGTTTCTCTGAACTGCTTTGTTTCTCTTGCGTTTCTCTTCTATTACTACCGCTACTTCTGCAGGTGTTAGATTGTATCCCAACCCAAAAGGTGGTATGTGTTCTTTGATATCATCTTGTACCAGGTTGATTCTGCCTTGCTGGCTCTTGCCCAGCCCCAGTCCTGACATATAGTCTATATTGCGAATCATGCAATAAGGGACTATCTCTCTAGGTTCCACAGCTTTCTTGTTACTGAAACCGACTTCTTCTGTGTGCTCGATTGCATTCACCCTCGCCTGAGGGATTACTTCAAATCCGCTAAAAAAGATGACAGTGTCATCATGCTCAATTTCAAGAATAGGAACATCCCCTTTCTCTTTTGATTCCATGAGTCTGTCTGCCAAAATAATGACTATATGATCCTCGTGGATGAACTTCACTCATTTATGGAGTGATGAAGCTACCCCTTTCACGTCATGAATCCACAGACGACCTAGCAGTAGACTGAAGGTAGAAGGGATATCTAATACTTGGAACTCGACGGACATTTCCAACGGACCAATGGTTAGTATAAGCGTTACCACCCCGAGCACACATCGACTGGTGTTATCATAGGCTCGCACTGATTGCGATGATGGAGCTAGGTCCGAAATCTTCGTTCCCAGCTTGGCTAAGGTTCTTGTTGGACAGACATTCAAAGATGAACCGTTGTCTATTAGAACCTTTGGTACCCTTTTTTCTTGAACATCGATAGTAATATGCAGCGCATCAACATGATCGACACCTCTTTTTGGTAAATCAAGGTCCGTGACCATGAGAACGTTCCCAAAATGGATGTTTTCAATTATCTGAGTCATCTCGTTGGGAGAGGTCCCGATAAGAATGATAGCCTGACTCAATGACTTGTCAAGGCTGTCACGGTGAGTCTTGGAGGAACAGAGAAGACCCTAAATGGAAATATTGGCTTGGATCTTCTTTATCTGAGTGAGGAGAGCGTCTTCAGTGTCTTTAGCCCCAGTATCTCTGGTGCTGGTGTCAACTTCTTTATCTTTCCCTAACGGACCACCCATGTCTTGAGCAGCTTGGTATGTTCGACCAGATCGAGTGAGATGAGAGACATCACCTCCTATCCATGAGGCCATTTCGATGTTGTTCACTTCTGCTTGGGAAGTACCCTCGGCACTGGACAAAATGTCGCTCCAAGAGAGCATGTTGCATTCGAAATTCTCCTCCTTTGAAGACAAATGGATTAAGAGGTACGACAATGGAGCATTGCTGACTTCGAACTCGGTGGGGGAATTCACCTCTTCTGTTTCAAACTGGATGGCATTGACATGGTTAGCTAGTAGAGGATTGTTCACCACATTAGGCATGGGGTGTGGTTTCTCAATGATCTTGTCATCGATCAGATTTTGGATTGCTCACAATACTTCGCATGGTCTCATGTGGCAGGCAATGGATTGGAAGGTCTGTAACCTATGATAGGTTTAAGGACTCCTTGTGCTTTCAGCCCCCGAAAAATCAGTGACATGGGAGCATGCAACTCATCAAACTGTGTCATTTCTTCGAAAATTATTTCTTGCACCTCTGTTATTTTTGTTTCCTAATGCATTTACAAACTCACCACGTGAATAATTAAAAGGCATACTTCCATAATTATGAGCAGATGGTACAACTGGCAAATTCATAGTCAGAACATTCCCTAACATATTTACAATAGGTGTAGACGTTGTTGCTGCCTTTCCTTTGGAGTAACGAAATGAGCTTGGAGGGGGATCAACTTTGATTTGCCTAGTACGGATCTCTGTGTCGATACAAAATCCTACATTTAAGATTGCAGAGAAGGCAGCGTAAAGAAGGTAACGCATACGATCCAAATAAATCGGCTGAAGGTTTCTCAAAAAGATCCTGACTTGTTCAGTGGGGTCAGGCCTGTCAAGGGTTTGAGCAATCTTCTTTCTCCACCTTTCGACATATTTAGAAAATGTCTCATTTTCTCTTTGGGTGCACGAATCAAGATCTCTCATGTGCTTTTCCCAATTACTATTATCCTTGTATCTCTTCTGAAACTCATCTGCGAGTTTTTCTCAGGTAGAAATCACAGTGCTATCCACAGACATCAACCATTATTTGGCATCCCAATTTAAAATTAAGTGAAAATTACAAGTCATTTCTTTGAAACTTGCTCCTCTCTACTGCATAGGATGGGTGTAAGACCTAATATAGGCAATAGGGCATCCTATCCCATCGAACTTCTCGATATCAGGCATTTTGAATTTTGGTGGCAGGATAGCAGCAGGTTGCAGTGTCATCGCTCGGGCAGTGAATTCACTTTTATTCAAGATTTTCAGAACCATGTCTTTCAGTTCTCTGATTTCTCCTTTGTTTACAAGTTCAGCATCATTAATATCAACCATAGTTGTGCCCGGGAATTGTCCTACTGGAGGAACTGGGTAAGGTGGTTCATAGCCAGCAAATGGATAGATTGGTTTGGATGAAGGCTAAGGGTTGTAACTTTTTGGGTTTATGTGTGGGTTATCCTGAATTGGATTGGTCATATAAAATGGAAATGCATTTGAATTAGGGAAAGGAATGTTGGTAGGCGGAGATGTGATGGTGTTTAGAATTGGGATTGTGGTAATTTGAGACTAGTGATGGATGTTTGGATCGACATTTGGCTGAGGAGGCAATGTATTAGGCTAAGATGGGTAAGTGTTTGGATAAAGGGGATATGGATATGGAGAGTAGGCATGCGGATATGTAAAATTGGGCAAACTTGCATTCACCCTTTAGGGTGATGGGTCAACAGTTCCTGCTGAAACGGGTAAAGTCCTGTTATCAGGCCCTTGACCTTGGGTAAAGGCTGAAAACCTATTAATCATGATTTCCATTTTCTGGTCCATCCACTGTTGCATCGTTGGGGTTGGAGTATATCCCGGAGCCCCTGTGCCATGTCCTGCAAAAGTGCTATCTTCCTGATCGGCCATCTGATTCCAATGCAGACTTTCTGTACTTGATTCTGAACCCAAACTTGATACTCTTGTCAACCTCCCAGTATTAGTCCTTCTCCAATTCAAGGCCAGATTTATGAAATGTTGGGATATGGGTAGGAGTTAGGTTCTGGAAGTGTTTCTGGGTACATCACAATTTTATTGTTCCTCTTTTTCTTTTGACTCGACTCACCCCAAGATGGTTGGACAAGCGACAATACTTTGTTTTGACTTGTGAAGCGTTCCTGGAACAGTGGATTCTCTCGCCAGAATATAGGACCTTTGTTTTTCACCTGTATTTTGACTCCCCAAGATTGGACAGATCTTAGGCGAAGGGCCTATATCCTCTTCAGGATCCACCATCCGAATTGTCTAGGCATATGTCATTGACTTCTTTGTCAATCCTGTGCATGAGGACTTTGTTTATCGACCTTTTGATCACGATGATTCTTTTTTGGGAGAGTATGACTCTTTTTTTGATTTCTTTGGTGTTTATTTTTTCTTTTTGCTGTGATCAAACAAACTCTTTTGTTGGTTGATGACTCTTTTTTGATTTGATTTCTTTTTGTCTTTATGCATAGGATTGACAAAGTATGTTTGTGACAATAAGAACCAACTGGCCTTTTGAAGTGTCCTAGAACTCTATATGAATTACGCGTGGCTATGCAGGGTTAGGATGGCTTACTTCTCGGGGGACGATTAGTAATCGCGCGAAAAGGGATAGTGTCAGCTGAAGGAATGCTGGGCGCATGACTTGCCCAGTTTCACTTCAACGTGGATATACCAGGGTTTGAAACTTGGTAACAATTCGGAATAAATGAGCGCGCGTGCGTGAACGGCGTCTAAGAGACTCTTTTTACATTTATTACAAATGAAGTGAGACAAGTATATACAGAATAAGAAGGAGATATGTCCATTTTTTCTGATTCATGTGATGTGGGTTGGGTTTTGTTAGCAGTTGAAATCAGCAAGATAGAAAACACATCCATGGATCGAGGGTTTAAAGCCCCGAGGAAAGAGAGGAAAAGAAATAGAAAAAATAGAAATTCTTTCATATTTCTAATTATTACATTTGTGTCCTATTTCCCAAAATGAAAAAGACATAAATGAATGTACAAATGAATAATGGGCATTGGCGCTCGAATACATGTACAAAATAAAAATAAATGAATTTGTACCTATAGGGGTGAGTATGGACAGAGTAGTATATATATACTACACAAATAACATTTTAGTCATATTATAGAAATCAAACAAACTCGCGATATTTAAACATGTGAGCATGCAATCATGTATAAAAATGAGTCTGACTCTCTTTTTTATTTATTTAAAAATAGATGTCCCCAGCAAAGTCGCCACTGTGAGCGCCCCCGATCCGATCTGACTGGATCGTTTCAACTTCGGGCTTGTCTTGATCTCGGACTTCCCTCTGTGATTTGTGTGATTCGATAAACGTGAAAACACATTTGTCTTTAAAAAAACAGTTGCCACTCTCGTTTATAACGTAAACGGGAGAAAAACTAAGATTGTAGGTTCGGGGGTCAAGTTACGATTTGGGAAGGTTTTACGCACCCATTTCGCCCTTTCGGTCTCTACATATTTGCATGCTCGTATTTAAGTATCACAAGTTTGTTATTTTATGTGACATAATATATACTTTACATATATTAACATATATTAAAATGTATTGAGATAATTACATTCTTCAGATATACTTTACATATTAAATGGACTAACGAACGGAAGGGGTTACCTTCTGTCGTTTTACAGAATTCGGGCCAAGTTTTAGGCCATTGTATTATATTGGATCAAGCTAGCTCGTAGCCTGACCGTTGTGCTTCCACTGCTGCCGATTGAGGAAAGGAAGACTTACGTTTTTGTGTGTTTGAGAGAGAGTCAATACTCTTTTCTGTTTTCTTTCTCTCTTTTCTTCTTCTAAAGAAGCTTGATAGAGAGAGTTGTGTGTGTGTGTGTGTGTGATCTCTTTAGAGAGAGTTTTTTCTATCTGTTGAGGGAGAGAGTTGATCATGATTGAGAGAGAGCTGATCATCTCTTTATATAGGAGGAGTTGGGGGAGTTATTTGATGGTTACTCTCCGACCCAAGTTTGCACGAAGCTTCCTCCAGCCTTCAAAGTCTTCAGCAGCCAGGCGGCTTGACTTATGAGGCCATGCAGGGTTTGGTGCGCGGTGCACCTGCCATGGTGCCCGCGCACCAAACTATGTTTTGTTGTTTTAGCGCACTCAGCAAGGCTTCAGCACACCAAAACTGCTTTTTGTCTTTTCCAGGTTTTGTGTCTTGCACTTTGGCCCTTCTAAGCTGTGTATCTTTAGTCTGGACCCTTGATGTTGATCTAACTGAAGTTTGTTTGTGTGTGTGTTGGACGTCGTTAGTCCTGTTTAATAGGTTGTTTCTTGAAATCATAGAAATAAGTGTTAGTCCGTTTGTAAATAAACAGTTGTTTATAGGACAATTCGTATAATGTAGATGTATGAATTCTGGGTGTCTACAGGTTTTTAACGAGGCAAACATATCTAACTTACAGTGCTACGTCCAAGGGGGAGTGTTATGAATAATTAATGTATGGAGCACAATGTAACAATACACATAACAAAATGTATTAACGCACTGTAGCAATAATATAACATCATTGTAGCATGAACAGTAATGTTAGTAATGTTATTGTAGCAGCATGTAGTTGATGACTTTGTTGCTCATGAAACAGTACCGGAAACATTGCCTATAAAAGACTGTGTAATCGTGTCTTCTAAAATGACTGAAAGATAATTCTCTCTCCAATTTTCTCTATCTTTATATCATTCTTTCTCTGTGACTTTGTGATTTTATAACTATCATTTTATAACACTTTCTATTTTGTATAGAGTTAAGGCTTAAATCGCAATTCGGTCACCCTACTTTGACAAAAAATTCATTACGCTCACCCTACAATTTTTTTTCTCAATTTCATCACTATACTTGGCATAAATCCCACGTTAATCACTCCATCAAGATTTTTGGATGAAAAACTTACTTTTTTTTTAAATCTCGAAAATACCCTTACTAATAACTATCAATTTAATCACTGCACTTAGACATAAATATCAAGTTCATCACTCCATCCTCATTTTTGAATAAAAAGTTTAAAATTATCTTAAAAACCCAAAAATGTCATTACTAAAATATTAAAATTCATTGCAACCATGAACAAACAAAAACCCAAAAATTGAGCAACTTGGGAAAAAGATTAATATTTAATTATCCTAAAAACCCGAAAATGTCATTACTAAAGCATTAATATTTAATCTATTACTAATGCTAATTAAATTAACAATAATATTTAATATTATAACTACATTGAGATAAATGACTAATACTTTTAATTAGATTAAGATAAAAATTTGTAATAATTAAATTTCTTAGGAATTTTTCATAATACCCTTGAAAAATGGCATGTACCACATGATTGACTTAACGGATTTTTTCTAGTGGTGTCATTAACCCTTATTTAAATATTGATAATTACTTATGAATAATTTATAATAATATTTTAAGTTTACTTTATTCTACAATAATAACTATCTCATAATAATTTAATGCATTTGTTTAATATAATTAGTTTTATATAAAAAAATGTCAAGCTAAAAAATTTATTGCGTTAGAAAACACCAACATAATCTTTTATTAATTTTAATTAAGAATTCTGATAAGTTAACTAAATTTTTGTTTAATATTTTTAAGAATTAGTATGAAATTATGTTATTTTATTATATTTGAAATAACTTATTTAACTGATTTGATTATTTTAAATATTTTATATGCAAAAAATTTTATACTATTAATCTTAATGCATTTTCTGTCAAAGTAGGGTGACTAAATAGCGATTTAAGCCATCAATATATTATAAGGTAAAGGGCATTTTGGTCTTTTTGCAGCCCTCCATCCAACAAAACTAACGGAAGTCAAGCGCGGTGAGCTTATTAACTCAACATACCAAGTACAGTGATGAAATTGAGAAAAAAAATTGTAGAGTGAACTTAATGAATTTTCTGTCAAAGTAGGGTGACCAAATTGCGATTTAAGCCTAGAATTAATGTTATCTTTCGGCTTTTACTGGTTAGATTGTTTAATTTAATTTTAATATAAGGGAATAGTGTGAGAATGCAAGTGATTTTGAAAAGTAGGCTTATACGAATAACGCAGCCCCTGGAAAAATTACAAACTTGCCCATTTTTCATATTTAAATAAAATATATCAGCCCCGTAACTTTTTAAATATAATAGTCGCCCCCTAGAAACATTACACCCGTCTCCCTAGAATATTAAACTTACTCCCCCTAAAATGTTACAATTAGCCCCCATCTCTGGCAAAATTACTGATTTTCAACCCAACAAACTCTATTCATTTTCAGTTTCTCTCCAAAATTTGATATTTTATCTCTATATTTTTTCCAGCTCTTTCATAGTTTTCTCCAAAAAAGGTATGTCTTTTATATACTTTGTATTAATTAAATTTTTTATGTAGTTATTTTCTTTGAAATTTATGTTTTATGCAATTTTTGTGTTAAATATGAATTTTTTTGCTGTTATTATTGTGTTATAATGTATATTATAAAAAAATGAAAAATGGGGGTACATGCGCCTAGTCTAGGCACATGTATTCATGGACATGCGCTTGGGCCAAATGCATGTACAAGAGAACATGCGCATGGTACAGGCGCATGTCCATGTTCTTAATTTTTAATAAAAAAAAAGAAAATTCGGTGGACCAGGCTATGAGCACCCCGATCCGATCCTGCGCCTACGCTCTGGACTCCAAAAATAATAATGTAATAAACGTACAAAATACATTAATATAAAAAATACAGAATCGCCACCCTCGTTTAAGCAAACGAAAGAAAAACTGAGATTGTGGGTTCGGGGGATAAGTTGCGAATCGGGAAGGTGTTAGGCACCCAATTTGTCCTCTCGGTCTCTTCATGATTGCACACTTATATTTAAATATCATGTTTTTTGTTATTATGTGATTGAGTAGAAAACGAATCATGGAGATATATATCCCTGTTTACATTATAAAATGTATATATACTTATTTTATTGTAAAATACACAAATATAATTAATATATATTTATATTTAACAAAAATAACTAAACTGTAATTTTAGTTAAAAGTATCTATTATATATTACATATTGTGAGCGCCCTCTTTTCGGGCCTTTTTGGCTCTGGACTCTCTTTTGTGATGGTGTTGTGATAAACGTGAGAAGAAACACATTTATTTTGAAAATAGAGTCGTCACCCTCGTTTATGAAGTAAACGAGAAAAAACTGACATTGTGGGTTCGGGGGCCAAGTTACGATTTGAGAAGGTTTTACGCACCCAACTCGCCCTTTCGGTCTCTATGGTTTGCATGCTCATATTTAATTATCATGTGTTTGTTATTTTATGTAATCGGAGAAAATGTATTACGGAGATTCATGTCTCCGTTTATGTTATAAAGTGTATATATGTTTTGTAAATAACATGACTATAATATATATTTTAAGTATAATACATGTATTTGCATATCAAGCGTATTGAAATAAATATGTACACATTTATAATTCAAATGTATTTATTTACATATGGGTTAGTTACACCATTAGTCCCTTGACTATTAGCTTTTACACGATTAATCCCTTAACAAATTTTTTTCAAATTTCAGTACCGTGAGTACCAAAAAGTCACGCGGCTAGTCCTTTTGATGGATGCCGTTAGTAAAATTCTGATATGAGGAAAGAAAGACTTACGTTTTGTGTTTGTGTATTGTGTGTGTGTGTGTATGTGAAAGAAAGAGTCTGAGAACACTTCTTTTTCTTTCTGTTATTTTCTTTCTCTTTTCTTTCTTCAGTGAGAGAGAGGGAGAGTTAGATGTTTTGTGTTGTTATGTTGCTTGTTGTTGTTGTTGAGGGAGAGAGCTGAGAGCTCTTTTATAGGTGAGCTGGGGAGAGATATTTGCTGTTACTCTCAGGCCTAAGCAAGGATGAAGCTTTGTTCAGCCTTCAAAGTCTTCAGTAGCCAGGCGGCTTGATTTGTCAGGCAAATGCCGGTTTGGTGCGCGGCGCACCAGGCATGCAAAGTTTGTTTTTGTTGTTTCTGCGCACCAAGTTGGTCACCCGCGCACTAAAATTATTTTTTGGCTTTTCCAGGCTTTGTGTCTTGCACTTTAGCCCTTTTAAGCTTTGTACCTTCAGTCTGGACCCTTGATGTTGATCTAACTGAAGTTGTTTGTGTTTGTCGGACATCGTTAGTCCTGTTTGATATGTTGTTTCTTGAAATGATCATAGTTTCAAGTGTTAGTCCATTTTGTAAATAAACAGTTGTTTATTGGACAATTCGTATAATATAGGTGTACAAATCCTGGGTGTCTACAGAGCCCCTCGACTATGTTTGCTTAGAAGTAAGTGTAACGCCCCGAGCCCAAGATCCGGTGTTGAACCCCAACTCGGTGCGCTAAACTAACAAAATAACTAAAGTCCACAGGAGTGAACGAGCTACCCGAGCTCAAAACCAAAACTAAGCAGCGGAATAACTTAATAAGCATGAGCTTCAAAATTCGAATAATAATAAAACCACAATCGAAGTTATAAATAAATACATCCGCACGACCCACAAGTCGGCACCAGAAACAAGTCTACAAAAATACAAATATATCTACCTGACATACAAAGTTTACATAACTCAGTTTTAACCCATAATCTCACAATAATGTGAATACAAAATATAACCAAATTCAGCTTGCTAAACTTCGAAACTAACGCCTCACAGTGCTGGAGCTCATAACCTACAAACTAAGGAAAAACAAAGGCATGGAATGAGCTAAGGCTCAGCAAGTTACTAATGCAGTAATATGGCATGACATTATGCACATCAGTAGCAGGGTAATAAACAGATAATAGCACATAAGAGCAACCAACCCTATAAGATAATAATAGATTATAGAAATTTTGCTCCTGAGAACCATAACATATAACAGTGCTTCTGCTCCTTTGAACCATATTAGATGCCTGTGCTTCTGCTACAGAGAAACATAATAGACAATTGTGTTGTTGTTATTGTACACGAATCATAAGGGACCGATGTTCGTATCCCAACCAAAATAAATGTACCCGATCGCGTCAAGCATGATCTATAACCATTTTCTGTATCCACGTCGACGTATTGCTCGGTCCCCTACGACCTGAGACAAATACGACTCTAGCCACCTACATACATCACAAGGATCGATATTCGTATCCCACGGATATATAAAAAAATGTCAACGCACACATAATCGCGTTTATTCCGTACAACTGTGAGGCTAGAGAAACCCCTTACCGTGGCCAACGGTAGGTGTTAGGAATATGCCTATGAATCAGCTAATATATATTTATGCATATTCCAACACAGTGATTTGCTTGTTCCCATTACAACGCATGTTTCACAAGTGGCTAAAAGGGCTGCGTACCGGTTAGTGTGGCAACTTGTTGAAACAATGCATAGGTCATTAGACCAGGAAGTCTTTGTACATATCCGAGTCTTTGTCCTACCAAAATGATGACAACTTTCATATGGATTAGCTCTTCAATCGACAGCAGACGTGACCATCGGCAATGTCTCACCAGCAGACATTTCCTCTAGCTATGATTGCTCATCGGCTATCTCTACATCAGCAGTTCTATATCGGCAGATCCCAGCATCCGCCAAGGCCTTCATCAGAATAACTGCAGAGAAGCTGATTATTCAAGAGGAACATCATGACCATCGGTTATCTCTACATCAGCAGTTCTATATCGGCAGATCCCAGTATCGGCCAAGTCTTTCATCAGAACAACTGCAGAGAAGCTGAGTATTCACGAGGAACATCGGTCGTCGCTCAAACACGCTACAAGTCAAAATAGATCCGTTACAAGATCTTTCTGGCATGCCCAAGATACGCATTGATGTCTGCGCCTTCATCTTTACTCAGTAGACATTTCCTCTTCTGTGTATTGGTTGCAGTCTTCAAGGCCTCATTTCCATAAAAGACCAAGCACAGTGCGCTGCACTCCAGTCAAAGCAATGATACGTCCTAATCAGTCAGCTGCATCTCAGGCAAAGCACGACACGTCCAAATCAGTCCAGCCTGTTTCACGGACCAGCTTCAAGACAAAAGCCTAACTGAAGGTCTTTGCCCAACAGATCCAAAAATGTACTCTGATGCATTATGAGATTCAGATCACCAACGGGCAAAAACTTATTCAATGCACCAACGAACACTTTTTCTTCTCCAGCCTATATAAGAAGACTCTCATTCTCATCTCAATAAGCCAGTGGGTGTGTATGCTTATGCATATGAGAGGTTGTGGTATTGTTCTTCATTTGTTCAAACTGAAACCACACCAACGAAGTGAGAAACACAAGTGTAAGAACAAACACTTTGTGTGAGAGAGTAACAGAATTCCAAAGGCTGAGAAGCTCTGCTTGATCAAAAACTTAGTTTTTGATTTGAGTTCTTTCTTCCTTCGAAAGACTCAGTCTCTTCAGTTGCTGCACTTCTAATCTTCAGCAAGAGATCAAGCATCCTGCAATTCGTTGAAGCCTGACCAAGCTTGAAGATGTCCGATGAAGAGCCAGAGCCTAAAAATCCACATTGCATTCATATCGGCAGACTTATACTACATTATAAGCTGTGCCGATTGTGCAATAAATTGTCATCACTTTTGGCCGAGTGCCTAGCACTCAATTGTTCAAATACTTGTTATTTGAACAATGCCTAAAATTCTATTCCCACAACAAATATATCGAGTTGAAACTACAGGAAGATGACTTAATAAATATTAAGTACATCGTCCAATGTATTTTCGATATATTTGATTTCGCTTTCTTCATTTCTCCTTCTTTTTCCTAGGGAGATTGCTAGGATAGAGAGTCTAGGTTGATGTACTAAGCATGTTTGTCTTTGAGCAAACCTCTGCTGAATTTTAATATGATATATATTTTGATACATTCAGCCTTTATTTCTCTTTCCTGTATAATTTCTTTTATCTTATGCAATCTGGTTATGGAAAAACTGTTAATGCATCTAATATAATATTTAAGTTTGCTGTTATGCTTAACATGTACCTATTAGACTACAACTGCCTTAATCTTATTTGTTATACTTATGCTGTTTACTCTTCCGCTGCTCAAACTCTCATTCATCAGCCAAGTATAACAACATCTTCCCTCTGCATGTTCTTCAAATCTGCCGATCCCAGTCGTCCGACAAAACCAACATCGGCAAAGCTGTTGGAACTAAGAAGATGATATTAATTATTTCATCTCTTCCCTCAACTTAAATGTGAAAATAGGATGAAATTCTTAATATACTAAGTATAGGCTATTCACCCTCCCCTCTAGCCTATATCCTGAGCATACCACCATGGACCTAACAATTGGTATCAGAGCGGGATCTCTGAGAATGTTCATTCCAGGCTTAACAACTTGAGAGTTTAGATCCTGTTGCTCAGATTAGATGCATAGTCAAAAAGAGTCTTTTTCAAAATCTTTTATTTACAAAAATCTTTTTGACTGAGAGACCTGGAAGCCATTTGAAAATGCCTTTTTCAAATCAAAATCAATTTTGTTTTCAAAAATATGTGAGAAAGAATTTTGTGATGATTATGTGATTACTATAAGAAAATCTATCATATATCAGAACTACATTGATATCATGAAGAGAAGTACTATAGTTAAATAGAGATTGACTTGCTAAGGATCATATATATATCTCAAAACTACTCTTTGTCAAAATCATGATATATCCTATAACAAATATGTCAACTTCATACATGATGAATGAATTACTCAAATCCGCTTCTAAAGATTTGCCTTCTTGATATAAGGCTAACGATTGTATCAATCTAACACCTTTTCAAGAAAACTTGTCATAAAAGTTTAGAGCGAATGAAATAAGAAGAGTTTCAAAGGTAATTCAAAGGAAATCAAAGTTATGTCATCTCTAAAATCACTGAGATTATAAGCTCTTGGCCTAAGGACATCGATGATGAAACGGTTTCTCTTCAACGGAAAAGCTTCTGCCTAAACGGATACACTCAATGAACTTCAGCTCAACATCAGAACAAGCTCCTCAGCTACTATGAGCAGATCAGTTTAAAAGAGTGTAGTGAGAAAGTAACTCCTTTCATCAACCTCTTAATATCTTGAGTTACACTTATAAGCAATAGACTGATTAATTACTCTAACCTTGTGCTTATCAAGTCTCACTTGTATTATTGGATTTCTGGAGCTAATTTTAACTCATAAATGTTGCTAACCATTTTTTATGAGTATAAAAGACAGGAACTCATATGACAAAAGGGTCAAACATGCAACATTGCTCTCCATCAGCTGACATTAACATAGCTGCTGATTCATGAAGGACTGCTGATCGCTCTTGAAAAATCACTTATGTCCTTCACTCACTCAAGGTCAAATCCTTATCTGCTGGACTTCAATACTACTATACGAGAAATCTACTGATAAGTCCAAAGATGTTGATGAAGACCACCTCTCACGCATACACAGAACAGGTCAGCTACTGGCTCACTAATGATCTGTGCACATGTCTCCTGAATTGATGTATTAATACAAATTATCAGACATACTGCATGAAATCTTGTCATACTACGCCTATATTGATATATCTGTTTGCTTGTATGACTTGCTTTATGCAAACGGTTTTCAAAAACTTATCAGCACTTTTCACATCGGCTGATCTAAAATGTTTTTAAAACCTGTAGTTGGCTGAATTTCCATATCTGCCAACCTACACTTCATAAGCTCAGTTTTATGTGCTGACTTATAGGAGTATAAACCTTTAAATGACTTACTCTCTCAAGTCCATTAAAGGTGGAGGCACACTTTTCGAAGTCTGACTGCTTCGATTAAAGTTAAGACGATTTTCAAAAACTTGGAAAACGACAAAACATTCATTATCAAATCTTTTCTAAAAATCTTGAGAAAATCTAGACTTCACAGCCTATCCCTGCCAAGGCGTGTTCAGAAGGACGACTCAACAGTAAAGCTCCATTATTGAGCGCCCTTCAGTCTAACCTCCATGAGTTTAAGTAGAGCTCCTTCTTCATCAAATCTCTACCATGAATAAACTCACAAGCTGCCTACCGATTACACTAGATACAAATCGATGATTCAAAATTTTCTCAAAATATTACAAAGTTCAAGTCCTATGAATTGATCAAGTCAATTCCTCAACAACGGGGTATGATTTCTTCATATTCATTCAAAGTTGTTTTGATTTTATTTCTGTTACTTCACATGAGCTGATCTAAAATTCTCTCAATAACGTATCTCCAAAACCATTCATAAACTGTGAAAACCATTTTCAAAAATCTTTCTAATACACAGTTACCAAGTCTGAGAGAAATTTTATCAACTCATTTGTACCAAGAAATCATTAATTACGTTTCTTCAATCTTGTCGTGAAAATATTTGATAAAAGAATTTTCTTTTGTCTTGTCCGATAATCATAAAAGTTTGCTAACAAGCATGATTTACATGCTGCAAACCATGGTTATCAGAACGCTTAAGAATATCTTTAATCAATTATTTTAAAAAGATAAGATGGAAAGCCATTAATTAATGCCAGCAAAAGTGATTTCAATTCTCTTCTAACTTTTAGTTATCAATCTCATTGATACTCTAAAATATTTTCAGATGAATCACTGTGAAAATCAATTAGCACATACCTATCCGACCTTCGAAATTCTGCTTACATACATAAACTTCACAGAGAAGATCCCAGAAAAGAGTTATCAAATGTTTGGTAAGCATTTGATAAATTGCCATGTGCAACAAGTCTTCTGGTCATATGTAGGTATGCCGGCCATCACCTCAAAGATGGCTGATGCAGATAATTCAGTTCTACTGAATTAGGTAGCTAATAAGGAATTGATGAGGATGACGAACTGCTAATCGCCGCCATCCATCCCTGAGCAAATCAAAGGGGATTCATGGTCAAAGCAGTAAATCTTCAGTGGCTATCACTCTTCGGTGCTTTCATAATGACCCGAAGAAGTGAATGTGTTCTGCCTCCCCCGAAAGTTGGAGGAGATCAAAAATGGACACTGCCATCTTGATCTTCTCCAAAATCCTTGACTGATGACCTCTCATCAAGTACTTAGGATTAGGACTTCTTGGACACTACTTTGTAATATGTTACTTTTACTCTGAACTGAATCATTATGTATCTTTATCCTGTAATCTGCAGTTTAGTCAAAATTCCAGTTGTATTGTTCTTGTAATCAGCTGATCCCCACTATGTACTGTTCAAAACTGTTTGGATTATTGAATACAAGTTCTGCAACTTTCCTTCATGTCTATCTACTTGTCTGAATTCCTCTGATAGCATGAATTGATGTGTTTTAACTGTGTTGATCTAATTTACATTTTATTCTTCATAATCCTTATACTCTTCTGATGATTGAAGAATTGACCTTAACAAAGTGATCACACTGCCCAAACACAAACTCTGCTGATATCCCATCAGCAAACCATCCTTTAATAACTACTATATCGAGTTCTGGTTTGTTACTATAGTTTAACTTTCATCTTTAGACTCTCTGATAATTGCCTTTCTGAATAAAATCATATCACTATGATTAAATTCAAGATCTACCAAACACTATGGTTGTTCAACATGGGTAGATTGCAGTTTCATAAAGAATGATCTTCATGTCTACTTATCACTCTTAAGAAATCTGCTAATTTATTACTTAATCTCTATCCCTCCTATTCAACATTCAAGATTACGAGTAAATCTTCTTTGAACCAAATTGTCTGCTGTAAACCGAGGTAAGCATTTGAATTTATAAAGGATTTACCTGATCAAAGTATATGGAGATACTTTCATTCTTCAAATGTAAAAATCCCAGCGGCTTGACTTCCAAACATCAAAGGCTTACATCCCCTTTCACAACAGCTCAACAGCAATTTGTGTTCTCAGTTATGACAACTACTAAATCTTGTGTAAACTATGAGATTGTAATAATAAAGGCATGGTTAGTTGTTCCTGTCATCATGACCAACAACTAATTAGTAAACAGATTGAATTCAAAACACTCTGTTACACTTTATCACGTGCTTCATTGTCAAAAAGAATGATGTTAAAATTTCTAGTAACTTGACCTATCTCAGAAAATAGTTAGAAATTCAAGGATTCATGGGAAGACTGATGTTTCCAAACACTAAGTCCTTCCTCAGGAGTGAATGGCCGATATAACCCCTGCTGTATATAGGTCATGTCTCACTCTCTTCAACAGGTCTATTCAAAAATACTCTTTAGCAAAACTCTTCCCATGCTAAGGAATGATAGGATCTGTCACAAAGAAAGAAGCTCGGACATCACTTCAGGTACACATTCGATATCTCACTTGTCTAATTTTTTTTTGAAGTGTTCCTATAAATTTACATTATTAAAGTAGATCATTGCTTACTGTACATTCTATCATCTGCTAAAACACTTCTCTTAATCAATAAGGATACTGAACTTATAACTAAACAAAACTCATCAAATATCCCCAAAAATTAGTCAAATCTCTTTCAAAGAAAAACATCAGACAACTCTATTATCAGCTGTTCTTACTTTAGCTGATACCAAATAACTCACTGCTAATAATGTCCACATCCTTGGAATCCCATCAAATTCTTCATATATCTATATAAAATCTCATCGGGAACAAAATTTTTCTTCAAAGCTAATCTTTATATGTGTGTCTTATACGACAGTGGCCTATGGCTCAGGACAAGATATTCAATCCTCAACTCAGCAGCTGTACCCAGTAATATCTCAATAAAGGCAAACAAATTAATTTGTTTTAAACTTCTTGTTTAAAAATAATATAAATATATGCCCCCTAGACCGCCTAGATCCTAGCCATAATCACACTCAGCATGATGACATAATCCTAAATCAGAACATCATTACCATGTCATTAAATGTATTCACTCCCTTAAGCCCTCAAAACGTCCAATCACTTTCCCCTAATCAAGAAACCCCTTCATCTTCTCAAAACTTCTAAAATATATATATAAAATGATAACCTACATTCAAAGCTCTCTGAATATATTCATCATCTCTTCTTCATCGACATTACAAAAATATACCAACCTTCATCATGTGTTCACCAAAACAGCTTCATTCTGTACATCGACCCATATCCTATAATGAAATGCAGCAACGAATTAGGATCTTCCTAGCCACCCCTCAAGCTATGCCTCAACCAATGATCCGTCGACCTCGCTCAATCAGTCGACGAGTAAGAATGCGCCTGCTAGACCCAAGGAACAGCGTGTCCAATTTCATTCCATGGATTCCTTCATCAAATTCTGTCTCAACAGGTGCAACAACCTCTCCCCTTGCCCTCACCACCTCAAATGCTCACCTCGAGCAATCTCCGACTCAGGAGGAGCATCAGCCAACAAATGCAAATACTGCTCCAAACCCAGCAACTTACGATCCCAACAATTAAGACTGTAGATCTTCATCATCTACCTTACTTCATTAGAATGTCTAACTGGGTTTCTGTCTTGTCAAACAAACTATCTTTTGTCATATCCATATTATATTTGTAATATGCTTTTGTTCAGTTACATTTGCTACTTTATTTTGTTATCGTAATTTGTCCTGGTGCATACTCCTTCATGCCTGCAATTCAATTTTATCACAAACTCAAATATCCTCGCATATGCATGCAATTTTAAGGATACAATATCCAAACTTTAACACTTGATCTATTAATTAAAGAGTGTTAAATGTCGTGTATGTTATCTTCAGAGGTATATCTCGCGCATCCAGTAAATGTCAACATACCTCTCAATAACATTGTCCAATGATATATCTCATCCTCATAATTCTTCTGCTCTTCATAACTTATGAATTGACCAATCAAACTTTTTAACCTCATCCTTTTATACTTACTTGTAAAAGTTCTTCTCATACCTTCCTTAAGTACATCCAAAGCTCATTTCACTTGTAATATCTCAGGAAGAAAATTTACACAAGATTATACTCTCCTGTTTTTAATTAGATATACCTTTAAGGAGGAGACTATATTGAATATTTTACTACTTGACAGATTATCTCATCTGCCTCTCCTATTAAAGAATAAAACTGGTCCTATTACATTCTTGTAAAACTTCTTTACAAGCAATGGAACAAAATCCCTCAACTTGATATCTCAATTTGACATGTATTACTTATACATGAAAACTGTGCCTTACAGCTTATTCGCACACTAAGAAAGAAAATTAATTTGATAAATGAATTGACACATCAAAAGATTTTTGATCCTCATAGCCTACTTGATCTGCCTACGTTTTTGAAGACTTCCGATATGAAAGATAGAAGTACTTACTTAATGTTGTCCATATTCTCGGCAGAATTAAAATTAGCTGATCACGTAAACTTTTCTCTAAAGGCAGTATATATATATATATATAAAGGAACAAACTTCATCTCCACTATATGTCATAACAATAATTCATATCTTATGAGTTAACATAAGTCAGTTCTCTTACCTTGTTCGATCCCTTGAGGAGGAGAGATTTAGTAAGATTTATATCTAGCTTCTGACAATCAATTTATATCTAGCTTGTGACCATTAAGGAGGAGAGATTTAGTAAGAGTGACATTATACATACAGAAATACAGAAAAACAGAAAAGTCGACTATTGAGATTATTGAGAAAAGCTTGCGATTATCAAAGAGGAGAGATCGTGAACTTAAAAGACAATTAGTAATGAGGAGAGATTGTGAAATTGCTCATACATCGAAGTATTATATGACTATTATAGTACGCTGACTATTATACTACTCTACCTATCACAACTTTTAAAATCATCAGAAGCAGATGCTTAATCAATTCGATTAAGAATAATATTTTTTTTGCTCAAAGCTACTTCAAATCATACATATTACAATGCAAGAAAAATATTCTCAAGGCAATATTACCAATTATATCTCATAATTGCCTAAAACCATTTCAGTTATTGCTTTGTATATGCTCTTTCATTTATTGAGTCTGTAATTACTTAGCAATAGATGACTATACATACGCTATCGCTTGTAAGTTCAACCTAGGGCATGCCTTGATATAAAATGAATATTCATTAGTGGCATGTTATTACTAAGGATTGAACAACTGCTTTAAGAGCTGTATGTATAAGTCAATTGTAGTAATGGCCCCAAGCAAATAGGAGGAGATTGTTAGGAATATGCCTATGAATCAGCTGATATATATGTATGCATATTCCAACACAGTGATTTGCTTGTTCCCATTTGTTAGGTCCAAGGTTGCTCTATATAGGCTAGAAGGGGGGGTTGAATAGCCTATGTCCAATTTTTGAAATTGATTCAAAAATCTTACTTCACTAGGGTTTTACAAATTTTGCAGGCGGAAGACTTGTGAAGCACGGGACAAGTTGAGAATGGGCGATCTTGGCGGGACAAGATCGCTTAAGTTTGGAAATCGGAAATTTAAAGCAACACAATCAAATCACAATCACACACAAATAGACAGAATATTTAATATGGTTCACACTTATAAATAAGTGCTACGTCCACAACCAAAGTGGTCAACTTTGGATTTGAAAATTGTGTACTAAGTTTTTCCACTAGATATTTTACAAACTAAATCTCTAATGGATTGTGTACAAAAATTTTGTTGACCAAGTGTTTGTGTGGGAGAATTGATATCAATAAGATACAATTCTCGTGAGCTATGAAAAGCTAGGTGTTGCAATCAATGAAGAGCTTTAATGGACTGATCGTCTTAGAGTGAGGCTCTTCAATGAAGGATGTACAGATAGGACGTTTAAGCTTTAATGCACTTGAAGAAGATGAAGAAGATTCGAGTTGTAGTTGTTGAAGTATCTTCAATGCAGCAATGGAGTCTCCTTTTATATGCGGAGGAAGCTTGGAGCCGTTGGAGGTCTTCTATTTTGAATTTAAGAGCAATTAATGCTCTAATCATTGTTGACTCGATAGGCCGACACGTAGCTTGCGATCTGTCTCCGACACTTTGCTAAAAATAGGTGGTGCTGCATGCGGGAGGAATGTCCTTTTCGAGTGTATGCCAAGAATGGAAACCTTCATTGAATGCTCTTTGCGGGTTAACGTTGCATCGAAGTCAATGAAAGCCTCAAATCGGGACATGTCTTCGGCGGTTCTCTTATCGACGTTCTTGAGGTTCTTCAACATTGCGATGAAGCTTGGCCGATATGAACTTGTCCGATATTTAAACAAAACGCGATGCATTGTTTGCCTATTGTGCGAGGGCGTCCGATGTCCTATAGGCTATCTTCTTCAAGGCTACTTACAATAAGCAATCCTAGGCTATTCAAGCTATGCCTAAGATCAAGTTGCCACTCTAACGACACGCAGGCCCATTAGTCACCTTGACTTAGACTTAGGTTATGGATTCAAGCAAATCTAGGCTAAGATGCAACAATCTCCTCCTATTTGCTTGAGTCCATGACCCTACGAATACAATATCGGTGACCATGTTCAAGTCTAGTAATAACATGCTTGTAAGATTGATATATTAAATAAGCATGCCCTAGATGAACTTACATAAAGGTCATTGTATTCAAGAATTACAAAGTGTTTACAAAAAGGAAATTAAGCATCAGACACTTGTAATTAGGCGAATTTAAAGACATGCGATAGGCGAATAGGCAATATAGGACATGTCTTTAAACCGGTGGTTTAAATTTCATGCAATCACATAATAAGCGGTTCATAATAAACATGAAAGTTTTAAAACATAGACATTGTTAATTAAACAAGTTGTTTAATTACAAAGTTTAGTAAAAGATTATACAAAATATTATCGGCGGTTCGAGAGGATGACCTAGATGATGCACGACCTTTGCCTTTGCACGATGAAGATTGCCCATATGCCCTTGATGCCCATTTAGAGTCAACAGCGACCTTAAGTCTTGCAATTTCTTCGTTTCTTCTGCTAGCTCTTCTTTAGTATCGGCCAATTCGGAGGAGAGCTCTTTGTTCTTACGCTTGAGCGAGCATTATGCTCAATGAGCTTGGTCTGCGATCATTGTTGAGTCGGCCATCTCCTCCTTCATGGACGCAAGCGAGGCATCAATAAAGCCGAGGCGGTGCTCGGTAGTCTGCGCTCCTTGCGGTAGTAAGCCAAGTGCTTGGCCGTGAGATTACGCGTTGCGCGCACGGAGGAGTGAACAGAGCGATTGGCTGGCGTTGAGAGTGAAGCACAAGCTTGTAGCCGCTTCAACCATGTCGACGACTGCATCGGCTTAGTTGCTATGTTGTCCCGGTTGGTTTCGAAGTTGGCGGACGTCTGGATGAAGTGGCGAGATCTGGCGGCAAGGGCGGCTTGGCGGCGAGATGGATCGTGGCGGCATCAAGCGGCCTTTGCACCCTTGGAAATCTCCATCACTTGGGTCATGCGGTCGGCTGCACATGGGTGATGTGAGGCGATCTGAGAGTTGGTGCGGGGCCTTGGTCGGTCAACAGAGATGACCTCAAAATCTTGCAAAAATTTGTGTATAGCCTCGGCGGGATAGTATCGACGAGTCGGGATGACTAGGCGATGGCCTGGCGAGGGAAGGATGGTGGTGGCTTGGGTAGGTGAGGGTGGAGGATGGTGGTGGGAGACAGGGATTGGCTAGAGGATGAGGGAGAATGGATGGTGGAGGAGATTTCAATAGAGGGAGAAGGAAGGCTAGAAAGATGCGAGGAACAGGGAAGAGCCTTTCTATGTAGATGACATAGGAAAGGGGTGAATGAAGAAAGGGGGAGGAGAAAAGGGGAAAGGCTAGGAGAAAGGAAGAGAAGAGGGATGAGAGGGTTGAAGCCAAGGAAGGTTGTGACTACATCAATGAAGGTGTAGACCACGGGGTGAAAAAGGATGGAAGGATGGCGATAATGGTGAAGGCGGGGGTTTAGGCGAGAGAGAAAGGGGAGATGTCCGATTTGGTGGGAAGGGGAAGGCCTAGGTCTTTATGGATGGCAACCCATTGGTTGAAGATCATAAGATCTTGAACCGGAGTTGTGGGAGAAAAGAGTTGGGACCGAGGCGGGAGGAAGAGGGTCATAGTAGGCACCCCATTGAAAGATGATTTCACTGCGGACATAGGGACAGGGAAATCTCTTGGGGTAGTCAAGGGTGGCCAAGAAGGGGTCGAGTCGGCGGGGTTGGGTTTAGGCTGCTGTCTCGAAGGACAGGAGCTGCACCTCGGGGTGTAGGTTGGTATAGGGGTTGGTTTGAGGCGTTTGGGAGGAGGCGGGTCGGAAGAAGGAGAGATAGGTCGTTTGGAGGATGGTGGTTGAGAAGAGGTGGCGGGTGAGATAGATGGCTTTGTGTGGTGGTTGTTTGGATGGGAGCGGATGGAGGAGGTGAGGAAGTAGGTGAGGTGGTAGGGAAGTAGGCATAGGTGGTGAAGGTGGAGAAGGTGGAGGAGAAGAGGTTTCATCGGCGGTTCACAAAATGGACCTTCTTCTTTGCACTCTTTTTAAAACGTTTGCCATGCTTGGACTTAGTAGGAGTGGAAGAGGCGAAGTTGGTGATTGAGATGTTGTGGTGGGAGCTGGCGGTGGAACAGCCGATGGAGGAGCAGTGGTGTGGATGAGACCTTAGGAAGGCCAAAGGATTCGTGCGTGGGTAGGAGGGTTTGTTTGGTTTTGGGTTTGGAGGATTGGGAGGTAGGTTGAGAGGGTTTGGAGAGGTCGGCGGTTGGAAGGATGATGTGTCCTTCTCAGCAGTGCCTTGCGGCGAGGATTTTTGAGTTTAGGAGTGAGAGAGGGAGAGTGTTTGGGCTTTTGGTAGGGGCTCGGCGAGCTCATATGGATCGTGGTCTAGCTGCGAGGTCAAAATGTTCGGGGGCAGCCCAATGGGTGTAGGCTCCTCCTCCTCGGTAACCCGGCGGCGTATAGGTGACTTTCCTCTTACCCTTGCGGCTTGGGTAGAGGGCCACCGAGCGAGCGGCGGCAGCGGCGGCGGCACCGGCGCGCGGCGGCGGCGGCGGCGGCCGCGTTGGTTGTCCTTTTGGCCATATCATCCCTATAGCGGGTGATGTTGTTGGCCGTGAAGACGTAGGTGTTGGACACCTTGATGAGGTCGTCGAAGCGACCAGCTCATCAATCTCCTCATAACGGCGGAGGATGACATTGATAACCACGACAAAGGGCCTCTTCATGGACGGGTGAGCTTGGACTTCAAAACACTGGGACGGCATTGAAAAGATGATCTTTGCCCGGTTGAGTTGCTTGCGAAGGACCACGCCTTGGTCCACATCAGTGTTGGGAGGTGAAGATGTCCCTCGAGCCATTTTTGAATAAAATGCTCTTGTCGAGCGGATGGGCGATGTGATAGGGGTTTTCGGGAAGAGGTTCCTAGACATCTCGGAAAACCTCTCGGTTGGGCGGACCCCTCATCATCTCCCAGGCAAGTGCCGATTCGGCATCGGTCAAGTCCAATTTGCCTTCAACAGGCGGTCAAGGATTTCTCCAACATCCTTGTAGGTCAACTTGATGTAGTGACCCGGATGTAGCCCTTGATGTAGCTCAAATTGACGGGCTCGGAGGCATTAGGCGGAGGAGGAGGCGAATCATCCTTGTATAGAATTCCTCGGCTAGATAGTTCTTTGTAGTGGGTGTCGTTGAGTTGGAACAGGGGAGGAGTCCACACTCGGTTAAATCTTTAGCAAGGCATCACTAGCGGATGTGCAAATGATTGAGTCTATGTCGATAGTCATCCCGGGTGATAGCTTGACACAGGAAGGGTCCTTATAGGGAGCTCGGCGGCCAATGCGGCCCTGGTTGGCTTTGCGAGAGGCGAGAAGAAGTGGTGGCCGGCCTTTGAGGATTTAGACTTTCCCTACATAATCGGCGATGTGAGAACAGCATATATAGAAATCGGCGGATATGCAAGAAACAGAGATAATCATGCAATCGGAGATAATAACATAAACAGTGCATTCGGATCAAAACCCAAAATATAGACAAATTGAACCAAAATATAAGAACAGTTCATCATCGGGTTTCAAAATATCTTGAGTTTGTCATTTTGAACCAACAAAGTGGTATAAAACGAAAACAAAGTATCACATAAAGCTCAAAACACATTCACACCCAAACAAACAAGATTCAAGCAACAATCGCAAGAATCCGATATTCATCAATGGCGGACGGTTTAAAGACGCACATTAGGTCAAGACAAGACCACAAAACCGGATTTAAACGAATTGAAAAGGTGTGGAAACTCTTACCATTGATGATTTTAAGCTGAAAACTTAGAGATTTTGAAGATTTGAAGGCTTTTGGAGGGATTTGATTGGAAGACGGAAGGTTTTTGAAAGTTAGAAAATGGCGGTTGTTGAGAATTGTGAAGAGTTCTGTACATTTTACCCTTTTATACCTCGACAGGCCACTAAATGGAATTTGATAAAATTTGAAGTCCGCATTTATTACGATGAGTTCTTGTACGTATGGCGCCCTTAAGTCGCCTATATTATCGAAGTCTGCCTATTTTATGAAGATTGCCGATGTGGAGATAGACACTTACCCAAGGTTGTCTATTTACTCGGCGAGTTGAGATCGGCGATCACATAGGCGGTTTAATAACGGCGGTTGATAAATAACTTAAAGAATTAGCTAGAAAGGATTAAGGATTGAGGTCAAGCATACCAAGCTCTCCTCTTAAATATGCAAACCTGGTTGAATCAAGTGGTTTTGTGAAGATGTACGCTACGATTCTCTGTAGGCACATATTGCATGCGATGTTACCTTTTTCAACATGATCTTTAAGAAAGTGATATCTCACATCAATGTGCTTTGTTTTGGAGTGCATGACGGATTTTGAGAGCGAAATTGCGATGTGTTGTCACACATTATAGGACAATCATCGGTTTTGATCTCATAGTCCACTAGTTCTTTGTTTGATCCACAGGTTGGGCGGCTACCGGCGGCTATGTATTACGCTTCGATTGTTGAAGTTGAAACAGAGGTTTGCTTCTTCTGGCCCATGAGACAAGTCTATTTCCTAAGAATTGACATGTCCCACTTGTGCTTTTCTGTCAACTTTACATGCGGCAAAATCGGCATCGAATAGCCTATAAGATTAAAAGATGAATCTCTAGGATACCGATTCCCAAATTGGGAGTATCTATCGATATCGATGATTCTTTTATTTGCTTGTAGGTGAGACTCCTTTGGATCGGCTTGAAACCTAGCACAAACACAAACGGCAAACATGATATCGGGCCTACTAGCGGTTAAGTATAAAAGTGAACCAATCATGCCTCTAGAGAGTCATGTCCACTTTCTTGCCCTTCTCATCTTTGTCAAGATGGCGGTTAGTAGCCATAGGAGTCTTGAAGGTTTGCATTCTCAAGACCAAATTTCTTGATGACATCCTTTGCATATTTGGCTTGATTGATGAAGATACCATTTGAACTTTGTTGAATTTGAAGACCAAGGAAAAAGTTGAGCTCTCCCATCATGCTCATCTCAAATTTACTCTGCATAAGCTTTTCAAACCTTTTGCAAAGATTTTCATTAGTAGAACCAAAGATAATATCATCAACATATATTTGAACAAGTAAGGAATGACCTTTATGTTTCATAATGAAAAGAGTAGTGTCAATTTGACCTCTTACAAAGCCTTGAGATATCAAGAACTTTGAAAGGGTCTCATACCGAGCTCTTGGAGCTTGTTTAAGTCCATAAAGGGCTTTCCTCGGCTTGTAGACATCTTCTCTCCTTGAGCAGTCTATGAACCCGGTGGTTGCTCAACATAGACTTCTTCTTGAAGTTCTCCATTCGAAATGCACTCTTTACATCCATTTGATAAACTTTGAAGTCTTTGTAAGAGGCATAGGCCAAGAATAATCGATAGCCTCTAATCTTGCAACGGGAGCAAATGTCTCATCATAGTCAATACCCTCCTCCTGTCGTATCCTTGGGCTACCGTCTTGCCTTGTTTCTTGTAATGTTGCCGTTTTCATCCATTTTGTTTCGAAAACCCACTTTGTGCCAATAGCGCTTGTCCTTTAGGCCTAGGGACTAGTGACCGGACTTGGCATCTGTCAAATTGGTTTAGCTCTTCTTGCATAGCTTCCACCCGCTTGGATCTTCCAGCTTCATCAATCTTTTGGGTTCAATGTTAGATACAAATGCGGTAGAATACATGCATTCATTTCTTGAAGCTTGTCTAGTTTGAACACCGGCATTAAGATCTCCAATGATTTGAGTGATAGGATGATCTTTTACTTCCCTAACTTCGAGTTGAACTTGTCCATTGCATCGGCGAGTTGGATTCTTGAGAAGTAGAAGTAATTGAAGCTTGGTTTTCTAAAGGGTAGGTTAATTCCAAGGTAGGTTGTATGACTTACGGTGTGGAAGGCAAAGGGGATTCGGGGTTTTGAGTGTTCATTTGATGGTTCGTTTGAGGATTCTAACGGGTTGACTCTTGGAAGATCTTGTGAAGAAGGAGGATCGGCGGATCGGGACTTGGGCATTACGTACTGTCTCATATTCATCGAATCATTAGTAACCTTAGGAGCCAAATGTGGCCCAATGAAATCAAATTCATCAAAAGAAACATGTACATTCAACAACTCTAAGTGAAGTTTTATTATAAACTCGTATGCTTTTGAAAACTTGGCATATCCCGAAAAATTCCTTCATCACTTTTGGATTCAAACTTACCTCTATGTTCTCTACCATTGTAAAGAACATAGCATTTACAACCAAATATTTTAAAGAATCCAATGTTGGGAGCTACGCTCCATATTTCATATGGAGTTTTGTTATGAAATTTATTTATGATGGACTGTTTTGTGTGAAGCGGCGGTGTTCACGGCCTACGCCCGAAATACATAGGCGGTTTGGCTTCGGCAATCATTGTCTTTCTGCTTCAATGAGAGTTACTGTTCTTCCTTTCAACTCCATTTTGTTGAGGTGTGCCAAGCTAGAGAAATTGTGACCAATTCCATGGTCATCACAATATTTGGCTACACCATTGTTCTTGAACTGTTCCATTGTACGATCGACATCGAGATATCATCCGGCTTACGAGTGTAGTCTTCGAAGAGTTCGGTAATGATGTCATATGCTTCATCTTTGGAGGACATCATTTCTACCCAAGTAAATCTTGAGTAATCATCAACTACCACGAGTATACTTGCGCCACCAAGACTTGTAGTAGTTACGGGTCCAAACAGATCCATGTGCAAGAGTGTAGAGTGCAGTTGTTGATAGGCAAGGCTTGCTTTTGAAGGAAGATTTGTGTAGTTTGCCTAGTTGACATGCTCTGCGACTGTGATTCAGTGATATTTTAGGCAAACCAACAACTAGATTGTCTTTTGATAGCTTCTCCAGGTATTTGAAATTGAGATGACTAAGCCTTTTGTGCCACAACCGTTGTCGGTTGATGACCTAGCAACCAAGCAAAGATTTGATTTTCTTCCAACGGCATTTAGGTCAACGGCATAGACATTCCCTTTTACGAATCCGGTCGGGATAGTTGAACATGTCTCATTGTCCTTTATGAGACATTGACTAGAGGAAAAGCGACATGTTAGACCTTTATCACGAAATTGTGATATGCTTAGCGGTGTGCTTTAAACCTTCAACTAGAGAGACTTTGTTGATGGAGAGATTGCCTCGATTATACTTCCATAACCAATGGTCTTCCCTTTTGAGTTATCTCCAAATATGGTGAGGGACCTTTGCTTCAACAATGCTTGAAAGAAGATTTGGATCACCGGTCATATGCTTTGAGCATCCTTTGTCTAGATACCATAGATCTTTCTCTTCTTCATTGACCCATGAAGCATTCTGAAATATAGACATTTAAGAATATGGTCCCCTTTTATTTTTGGGTCCTCAAGGTTAGCAACCTTTTGGGATCCACACTGTTTAACCTTTGGAGGAGTAAATCCTCTAGATTTAGGTGTGAATCTCGAAGGCATTCATGAATCTCATGACCATGGCATTTGCGAAGAGCATTTGTGAAATCCTTCAACATGAGTAATGATTTCTTTTTGAGGCTTCTTAATATCGGTCTTTGGAATGATCTTTCTGGCGATAATTGGCCTATAGGACTTAGGTGAAAATGCCTTTTCTTGTTGATGTTAGGTTTACCATAGGTAGACCTTTTATCAAAAGATTTTGTATTCTGAGCACATGTCCTTTAAGCTTTTATCTGCAGAATTCACTTCTTTTACCCTTTTATAGGCGGTGTTGGGATCGGCGGTCTTGCCTTTGACAAATTTAATAGGTTTGAGTGAGAATTCCTAGACTTGCTATTAGTCATCCTGTTTTCTTAGGGTGACTAATGGCGGGTTTTAGTTGCTCGACTCACTATTAGCGAGTCATTCTTTGGTTGCTTTCTTTTGGACTTGTCTTTTGTGTTCTTGGGATAAACAAAAGGAACTTTGTTAAAGCCAAGTCCTTGCCTTTTGGGAGGCTAGCTGGTCATAAGAAACTTCTGACCAATTCTTCGGCAATCACTTGGATGTCTCATCCTTTTGAGAACTAGAAGAACTACCTACTTTGAACTCACTTTGGAAACCAATGCCGGTTTGTCATCTAAAGTTTTACGGTTTGAAAGAATGGCATCAAAGTTTCCTTTAGAGTTATTCCAAGTATTGACAACCTTTTGAAGGTCATCTTTCTCGAATTTATCTTCTTGATGTGTTCAAGTAGGAAATCCACTTTTTCGATCAAAGCTTTGTTCTCTTTTTGCAATTTGATACTTTCGACTTTGTCTATCAAGATCTTTGATCTTAGACATCAAGGTTGATTTCTCGAGACAGCTAGTTCATGCTTCTTGGCTAATTTCACATAGGCGGCTTTGAATTTTGAAAACTCTTCCGGCATGTCTTTGTTAGCTTTGATGAGCTCTCCCTTTGATGGTTCATTGAGCTCATCATCATCATCACGTCATCTTGTTGAAATGGTAGTGACCTCAGAATCATGTGGTGACTCCCGGCCATAAGGCATATGTTGGCTTCTTCGGCAAAGTCACAAGAGTCATCCTCATCGGTGTCGGTGTCACACCATGTAGGCGGTGCTTTCATCAATGTCTTGACCACCATCCCTTTTTGTTTTTGAAATTTAGTTTCGGGACGTTTCTTATAAAATTCATACTTTGGCTTTGGACATTTAGAGGCAAAATGGCCTGGTTTCCTACGATTAAAACAAACTAGCTCATTATCCTTTTGATGGTCTGTGATTTATAAGGAGCGAATGTTTTGGTTGGCGGTTGTTTTATAAGGAACGGCAGTTGTGAGAGGCCTATGTGATGATGGTTTATTAAACCTTTTGAAACGTTGATATTTCTTTACAAACATAGCAAAGGCTTCGTCGAAAGAATATCATCATCTTCCTGGAAGTAGAAGGTGTTTCATCGGGTTTTGAACAGGAAGGTTCGGAGACATGGTAAGGACAAGTTTTTAAAACTCTTTTCCATTTCTTGAGCTTGTTGGATTTCAAGCTCATAAAGCGAAAGACTAGCATAAAGGTTTCTAAGAGTCAATTTGTTTAAATCTTTTGACTCTTTCATGGCGATGATCTTAACATGCCATAGGCGCCTAGTGCATTTAGAAATCTCATGTTTATTTCTTTCTTTTCATACTTCTTTCCTAATGAATAGCAAGAGTTGACTACCTCATAGAATCTGTCATAGGCACTTCGCAGACTCTTTGGGATCCTTTTGAAGGAGTCAAACTTACGGATGCGGGTATATAATTTGTTGTTCTTTGTCTCGCCATCACCTTCAAGATATTCAAGGATGGCTTCCCACATCTCCTTTCTTTGTGTCCAAGTTGATAATCTGGCGATAAGTACTTATATCAACACAGTGGTAATGATGTTGATGGCCTTTCCATCGAGCATCATTCTTTGTCTTCATCATCCCACTCTTCTTCGGCTTTGGTACTTCGGGTGCGGTTGGATCTACCGCGGCCGGTGTATTAGGCTTCATTGGAATTACGGGTCCATCGTGACACATTTCCACAAACGTTTATCAATTGAATTCATATGTCTTTTGACTTTATCTTTCCAGATGTCAAAGTGAACTTCATCCAAGACAGGACAATGGTTCACGTTTGAGGTTTCCAACATTTGGTGAGCAGCCATGATCTTTAATCTCTCGAGGTTAATCTTGGAAAAACTAGTTTTCAAAGAGTTAAGCTCGATACCAATTGTTAGGTCCAAGGTTGCTCTATATAGGCTAGAAGGGGGTTGAATAGCCTATGTCCAATTTTTGAAATTGATTCAAAAATCTTACTTCACTAGGGTTTTATAAATTTTGCGGGCGGAAGACTTGTGAAGCACGGGACAAGTTGAGAATGGGCGATCTTGGCGGGACAAGATCGGCTTAACTGATTGGAAATACGGAAATTTAAAGCAACACAATCAAATCACAATCACACAAAAGAGACAGAATATTTAATATGGTTCACACTTATAAATAAGTGCTACGTCCACAACCAAAGTGGTCAACTTTGGATTTGAAAATCGTGTACTAAGTTTTTCCACTAGATATTTTACAAACTAAATCTCTAATGGATTGTGTACAAAAATTTTGTTGACCAAGTGTTTGTGTGGGAGAATTGATATCAATAAGATACAATTCTCGTGAGCTATGAAAAGCTAGGTGTTGCAATCAATGAAGAGCTTTAATGGACTGATCGTCTTAGAATGAAGCTCTTCAAAGAAGGAAGTACGAATAGGACGTTTAAGCTTTAATGCACTTGAAGAAGATGAAGAAGATTCGAGTTGTAGTTGTTGAAGTATGTTGAATGCAGCAATGGAGTCTCCTTTTATATGCGGGAGAAAGCTTGGAGCCGTTGGAGATCTTCTAATTTGAATTTAAGAGCAATTAATGCTCTAATCAGTTGTTGACTCTGATAGGGACTGTAGCTTGCGATCTGTCTCGACACTTTGCTAAAAATAGGCGGTGTGCTTGCGGGAGAAATGTCCTTTTCGAGTGTATGCCAAGAATGGAAACCTTCATTGAATGCGCGGCGGGTTAACGTTGCATCGAAGTCAATGAAAGCCTCAAATCGGGACATGTCTTCGGCGGTTCTCTTATCGGACGTTCTTGAGGTTCTTCAACATTGCGATGAGGCTTGGCGATATGAGCTTGTCCGATATCCAAAGGAAGGCTGCGATGCATAAATTGCCTATTGTGCGAGGGCGTCCGATGTCCTATAGGCTATCTTCTTCAAGGCAATATACAATAAGCAACCCTAAACTATTCAAGCTATGCCTAAGTTCAAGTTGCCACTCTAACGACACGCAGGCCCATTAGTCACCTTGACTTAGACTTAGGTTATGGATTCAAGCAAATCTAGGCTAAGATGCAACACATTGCGAGCTCATACACACGAGCCGTATTCCGCGATTATTTGAAGGAACTTAAACCTTAGTGCCTTCTTGATTTCCTCTCCAGTGTCGCGGGGATAGTCTGCCCATTGCCGATTTGCTTGATGGCCGTCGACGTGGAGTGTCAGTGTTCGGTCGCGGATGCTGAGCTCGCGGCCTTTCTTTTCTTGGACCCGGGAGCTGATGTCGAAGCGCTCGCTTGGTTGTCTCGTGGTCGGGCTTTCGGTTTCGCAAATGAAGTTTCCGCGATGAAATCTGAGTACTTGGCCCGATGGCTTTGCGCGGCTCGTAGGTGATGTCATAAGCGAGCTCTACCGACCATTTCATCATCCTCCCTGCCACGTCGGGCTTATGCGATCTGTCGAGGGGCAGGTCGGTGTATACCACTATAGCGTGAGCTTGAAAATAGTAGGTTAATTTCCTCTCAGCTACTATCAATGCCAGCACCACCTTCTCTACATTCAGATATCTTGTTTCCACATCGGTTAACGCATGTGAAACATAATAAATTGGCTTTTGGGCCGAACCTTCCTCCCTTAGCAACACTGCGGCCACTGCGGTATCGGAGGCAGGTACATAAACAAGGTCTCTCCGGTATTGGTGGAGAGCAGGGGCGGGCCGCCTAGGTACTCTTTCAGCTCGGCGAAGGCCTTGTCGCATTCTTCGTTCCAAGCGAATCCCTTACTCCCCCTCAGGATTTTGAAAAATGGCAAGCTTTTCTCTGCAGACTTCGCGATGAACCTTCCAAGCGCAGTTATCCGTCCGTTCAGACGCTGAACCTCTCTGGTCGAGCTGGGGGCTTTCATGTCGACTAGGGCCTGAATTTTCTCGGGGTTGGCCTCTATGCCCCGTTCATTCACCATGTAGCCCAGGAACTTCCCTGCTTTCACCCGGCGCGCCGAGGGTTCGGCTTCATCTTATTCCGTCTCGATTTTCGAAGGTTTCCTTCAAATCTTCAATGTGGTTAGCCTTGGTCTTGATGACCATATCATCGATTTAGGCTTCCACATTCCTTCAGCTGGTCCCCAAATACCTTGTTCACCATACGGCGATAAGTGGCCCCGCGTTTTTAAGCCCGAAGGGCATCATGTTGTAGCGAGATCGCCCGCCGCTCGAAAGCCGTTAGTTCTGGTCGGCCAACCACATGCGTATCGGTGATAGCCCGAATAGGCGTCGACGAAGCTAAGGATTTTGTGGCCCGCGATTGCGTCCACCGTTGATCTATCCTTGGCAACGGTACCGGTCTTTGGGGCACGCCTTGTTCAGGTCGTCAACACACATTCGCCACTTCCCACCGGTCTTCTTGACCATCACCACGTTGCTATCCAGGTCGGGTAGAAGACTTCCTTGATTATCCTCGCTTTGAGCGGTTTGTCGACCTCCTCCTTTATCGCCGCTTGTTTTTCAGGAGAGAAAACTCGCGGTCGCTGGACGGGTGTTACACTTGGGTCGACGTTTAATTTGTGGACTGCGACCTCCTCACTGATTCCTTCCATGTCTTCGGCGGTCCATGCAAATACGTCCGTGTTCTCTCGGAGGAAAGCAATGATGGCTTCCTTTCCTCGTCGATCTCCGATCGACCTTTATCTTACGTCGGGAAGTCGAAGTTAATGACCACTTCGTCAAAATCTTCGTGGGGTTGAATGGTTGGTTGATCCTGCTATCCGACTTTCAATGGTGACAATCTTTTGGTGTCCTCCCTTTCTCCCGACACGACCGAGTTCGAGTCGGCATGCTCGGGCGGGTCGAGCATGTCGTCGCTGTGCTTTCCGGTGCGGTCGGCTTCTCCGTTCTCCTTGACAGCGACCGGGTGCGAGTTGGCAAGCTCGGCACCCTGACGGCCTGGCGTGCGTGTCGTCGCCTGTGCTTTTGTCAAGTTGCGAGTTGGGGGAGCCAACTCGCGCTAATTGCTATGCTTGATCAACTGGTCCAGATTCCTTTCCTCCCTCAACCTCATCAGAAATTGTGACCGATCTGGCCCTTTTACCGAGGTGTCCTTCTTTCGCGTCCTCGGCGTCAGCCACGACGATCGTCATTTTTCCTTTTCCTTTCCTCTGGGCTTCCTCGGCCCTCTTCTCATCGAGCAGGTAGTTCAAGGTGCTTTTCGGATCATTCCTTACTTCTCCAACCCCTCTGTCTGTGGGGAACTTGACTTTCTGGTGTGCCGGGGAGATTACCATATCGAACTTCGTTTGGGCGGGGAGGCCCAGGATAGCATTATAAGGAGAGGGGATGTCGAGGACCAGGAAGGTAACTGTCTCTGTGCGGGTGTTGTCCGCTGTGCCGAGGATGACCTTTAGGTCGACTGTACCCTTCACGGCGACCTTGTGTCCTGTAAAGCCCTCGAGTTTGACATTGCTTGGAGTTAGGTGCGAGCTCCCTAATCCGAGCGCTTGAAAGCATTTGTAGTACAGGATGTCCTTCCCGCTCCGGTGTCAATCAATACCCTCTTTACTCTTCCTCGCCCTATCTTCGCTTCCACGGTCGAGGCCTTTATGTTGGCCGCCGGCTCGGCGGCATGGAAGGTGATTCCACTCTCCCCCAAACGCGAGGTGGGCCGACGACGTGGTTCGACTATTGATAGCGTTCTTCAATTTGGTAATACTTGATCACTCTCTCGTGATCATGTTAATCGGATCTCATCCTCCTCGGTATTGTTTCTTGGGGCCTCCTCGGCCTCCTCCTCTGTTTCCGTCTCTGCTCGTACCTCCCAGCTCCTCGTCTATCGCCTCGAATATCCTTCTTGAGCTGGATGCGGTCCTCCGTTGTGTGGCCGATGTCTTTGTGATAGGCACACCACTTGTTTGGGTCGCGGGGAATGGGGAGTCTCTCGGGGGGGGTCGGCGAATCTGTTCTCCGTAGGAGCACATTCATGATTTGCTCCTGCTTGCATTCAAGGGGTATAAGACTCCCTTTTCGGTATCTACCCCCGCCTCTGCTCTTATCGTGGTCGCCATTTACGTGCTTGTTCCCCGACTTCTCCTCGGACTTCGACTTGAGGCTCCCGAGGGTTTCGGGTATCTTTTTCTTGTTCTTCCAAAGTCTTTTCCACGTTCCCTATCCTTTGAGCCGCCGTATACATTTTCGCCGTTGACCGGGGTCGCATCCCGATCTCGATAAAAGCCTTGCCGACTGAGCCCACGGAAGAAAGCCATCACCGTTTTGTGCGGGACACTGAGCTGTTCGGCGACCTTCTTGAATCTTTCTAGGTAGCTTTCTAGGGATTCGCCGACTCGTTGCTTGATTCCGCACAGGTCGCTCTCGCTTTGGGGAGCTCGCCCGCGGATGAATATTTTCCGAAAGACCCTTTTCGTGTCGTGCCGGTCTCGATCGAGTCTTCTTCGAGTTCCTCAAACCACTTGAGGACCACCTCCCCAAACGTACTTACAAACACTATACACCACAAGTCCGGCTCTGGTGCATACTACCATCTTCGCTCGAAGCTCGAGACGTGGCTACGAGCATTCGAATTACCCTCATAATTCTTCGGGGAGGGTAACTTGAGGCGGGGGTGGGGTGTCCCGATCCTCTTGCAAAAGGCACATTCTTCGACGCTTATCAAATTTTCCCCTTTCGAGGGCCTCCGTCGCTCCTTTACTTTGCGCAACACTCCCTCCTCTCGCATCCTCGTTTCTTTCCTTCCTTTTGGATCGGCGGTCGCGCCGACCCTGTGGTAGCGGTGGGACGATGCGCTACTCTTGGAGGTGTCACTCTGCGAGGCCTCATGTTTCGACCTGCGTCCACGAGGTGACTCCGTCTTCTTGATCGAACCTCGCTAGCCTCGGCGCGGAGCGACTGCATGACTTGGCCGGTGGGGTTTTGACTCTTGGCCCCACCGAGTATGCACGCTCCTTCGGTTCTTCCACCGTCTTTCCCACGCTCCACGATACTAAGCTTCGTTTGTCCTCGACTCTCTCTCCGGGTGTTTCGCACTTAATCTCGGGCGTCAACTCGGGACCCCTTGCTGTAATCATCCATTCTTGAACCTCCGGCTTCCTCCTCGCAGTTCGGCCATTTTGGTGGCCTTCCCGCTGGGTTGAATATTCGAGTCGATTTCACAGTCGCACGATCGGCGACCTGCGAGACGATTCGTACTCGCGCAATTCGAGCTCTCTTTGCTTCTCCAAGTAGGCCCTCTCACGGCGCACGTGTTCCAGCTCTGCTAAGTCCCTCTCGTGTGGCGTGAGAGGTTGCTTTTCCCCCAGAATCTGCAGGTCGTCCTCGTCGCAACCGTCCTCCTCAGCCGAGGTGGAGGGAGTAGCCGTCTTCCCACTTCGTTCAGGCCTGGCTGGCCTTTTCTCCTTTGAGGCTTGGAGCTTGCTCGTTAGCTTCTTTTTCATTGCCCGGGCTACCCTCTTAGCCCGGGTGTTTTCATGCGAGGCAGCCCACTGAGGCTCCCATAGGCGAGGCTCGGCGGCCGCTCGCCGGCCGGTTCGTTGGGAGCCCCGGTGGGCGCCACCGAGGTCTTTGGAGGGCTTGTTTTGATGCTTGTTTCGAAGTCGTCATTCGCTGGTCACTTGTTCACACCGGGATCGTAAGGATTGAGAGAGTTCCCAACGGAACCAAACCGATCACGCCAAAATGGTTGTGACCACGTCGGTTCCACGTAGGTCTTTGTCTTGTAGTCTATCCGGATCTTGGGCCGTGAGTTCTTTGGATCCCTCCCGGTGGTTTTGTGTAGGGAATGGAACAGTGACACGAGAACAAGTGAAGAACACCGTCAGGGGAGCTGGGGGTTGCCCAGCTAAAACCCTCCGGCGTAAGAATCGGTAACAAGGTGGTGGAATGTCCACGATCTTGGTCCGTGAGCGATGATAATGAGAGAGTTTTCGAGTGCAAGAGTGTGTGCGGTGAATAGTGTTCATCCTTTTGAGTGAGTCCATACCTTGGTATTTATAGGTCGGCGGGGGGCGTCGCCTGGAGAGGAGACCGTGGGGAGACAATATCTCGTATCCTTTGTCCCCTAGTGTGCGGCGGCGGTGGTTCAGAGATCGTGGTTGTCCTTCGTACGGTGGTCCTTGTACTTTCTTGTCGAAGGTGGGAAAGTGGAGCAGCTTCCGTATTGACAGGTGTGCCTTCCTATGTCCGGAAGGGTTAGCCACGTGTGCGGCGGGGGACGAGGTTAAGCCGAGGTCGGCTTCGAGTGTGGCCGTGTCGCTCGTGCGTGGATGTCGACTGGTCTTGCACAGTCGCCCGAGGAATCTACCGTGTCGAAAGGGTAGAGCATCTTGGGATCCGACGGCCCGATCCGGAGTGGCTTCCGGTCGGCGTTTCTACGTGGCGGGGTTCTACCTCGGTGTGGGCTCCAGTGTGTGACCGCTGAGGTGATGGCCACGTGTCCGGAGGGAAGGATGAGGCCGCTCACTATGTCTTTCGGGAACAAGCCCTATAATCTCCAAGGAACTTGGGAGAAACCTCAATAATACTAGTCGAAGTAATAAACATATATTCACATCACATATGTGAGGATGCCTCTAAGTGAACTTAATATGAGAATATGTAATACTAATATGAGAAGAATTTTAGGAAATAAAATAATGTTGTCAATGATATTTGAACCCACACCCTTTTAAATATGATTAAATACCTAAACCAACTTAACTAATTATATTATACGTAAAGATTTTAAAAATATATTATATTATTCTATAAATTATTTTATAATATAAACCAACTAGATTTTATTTTTATAAATGATACTCTTTTCATGTCAAATTGGATCTCATATTCTTATTTAAGACGTCCTAAAATAATATATATATAATATGTGATCCATATCAATAAAATTTTAAATTATTTATTCAAAATTGAGGCTTATGTTTTTTTGATATTTGTGTAAATTTCTTTTTCAAACTGATAGTGTATAAAAATATGTAAATATAGTATCCAACTAAACATTTTCTAATCATTGAATGATCTCCAAAAATTATTTCAAAAAATATAATTATATGAAATTCTTAAACAATTCTCATTTGTTCAGAAAAATGTTATATTTCTTCAATATGTCCCAAAGTAAATATTTTATTTTAATTTTATAATTTTTTTCAAATATTTGTCTAAAATATCTTTACTAAGTGCAAGATGAAAAAAAGAGATAAAGAAACCCAATAATATGATATCATTAAAGGATACTTAAAAACTTAAAAAATGTATAGAAACAAAAATACATGTATTGACCACTAATAAAAAATACTTATTTTAAAACGAAAATCTTATAATAAACGACTACTAATTTGTATATATTGATAACACTTAACTGTCAACAAACTTCTATATTCAATAATGATAATTTTTTTCAAAAATATTTTTAAAATATATCAATTAAACACAAAAGTTAAATTGCACCCAAGCATTGCACGGGCTCTATAACTAGTTAGAGAACGGAATATGAGTCGTTCTCAACATAAGCACCTTCCTCGTCAGAAACAAAGATATAATAGCCGTATAAATGATGATCTATTATTACGAACGAATAATGGTTTGAATTCCAAGATTATCTTACCACTTGTCACAATATACTAGAACTACTACGTCTAAAATGGTGAGGTATTATTAGCAAAATAGCAAGTGATAATAATGTGTTACTTTGCCAATATAATCAAATATAGACTTGAGGCCAAATACCTTGCCCACATTCATATTTTGGTCACAGCACACCTTCCTCATATAGCAACGAAATCAACACATCAATTCAACCCAAAAGTCTTCTAAGTTTCACCTAAACCTGAAAGAGATGTATATCATTTTTACTTAGAAAGATAATTAGATAATAACCTACCACCCACAAACTCTTTAGTATTCAACAATAATAATCTCATAATCAATTATTCAACTAGAAGTCTATGTTCCTTCCTTTCTCTCTCCAAAGAAATTTAATCCTTCAAGTGTCAACAATGGCCATGAAGCACAGGAAACTGCTTCCAGCCTCAGAAACAAACCAAACTATAGACTGCGTACACTATTGTGACCCTTCTTGTCCCTATGGCTGCTTCTCCTACCCAGACTACTACTATTCTGCACCGCCGCCTCCATCCCCACTACCACCTCCCTCCACCAAGCATGGCAACCACGTATCCCCCTATATTATTATCATTGTAACCTTGCTTGGGAGTGTTTTCCTTCTGCTCAGTTACTACGTGATTATGGTAAAGTATTGGTCGCGGTTCAGGCGGTCTTCAGCACAATCAGATGGTCCAGATGATGGGTTTCTTGATCAAAACCATGGTCCTGTAATTGATCATCCCATCTGGTACATCAACACCATCGGTCTCCAGCCTTCGGTCATTAATTCAATAACCGTGGTGAAGTACAACAAGGGCGGTAGCTTGATTGAAGGTACAGATTGTTCAGTTTGTTTGACTGAGTTTCAAGAGGATGAGACATTAAGATTATTACCAAAGTGTAACCATGCATTTCACATTCCTTGTATTGATACTTGGTTAAGATCACACACCAATTGCCCGCTTTGCCGAGCGGGCATTTTTTCGAATCCACGGAATGTTTCTATAGCTTCTAATGATCAGACCTCTCCAAATTTGGTTTCAAATGAAAATACCCAGATGGAGAATTCTGAAAATGTTGGTGAATTGGATGGGAATCAGGTTGGAGAAGGTGAGGTTTTTGAAAACAGAGTAGATACAGGGGAGGAAATTGATTTTCCACAGGCTGAGGATGTGGGGAAGGAGATTGAGAATTCAAAGGGGGGAAATGAATTGGTTGTGAAAAAGGTGATTCAACCAATGAGAAGGTCCGTTTCAATGGATGGAGCTGTGGAAAGTACACTCGCGGTGAGAGAATATTGCAGCATTGACTGTGAAGGGAGTTCAGTTTATCCGACAATGGGTGAACCGAAGTTTGATGCAACCAAGGGGCATGCAGGGAATTCAAGGCTAATTAGAATGATGGGTGGTTCTTCAATTGCTCAATCTCTACATAAAGGACCAGTTTTAATGAAGAGATCATTTTCATACAGTGGAAGGTCAGCCTTCTCAAGGCATTGAAATTGCTTGTTCATATTTGCAGGTTTGAAAATTATTTAGAGTTCTACATAAAGGATGTGAGGAGATCCCCAAGTGGGTGTACGCTCACAAGTTGCCATGTCTTGTAACTGATGTGTCTAAAGCCGCTAACGTTCATTTTCAAGCGGGTGGTAGAGATTAAAAGTCTTAGCCGTCGAATTGGGGAGAATTCGATCAAAACAGAGGAGATCCCCTGCATTTTATTTGTTCAATTTTCGAGGGTTGATTGAAGGATAACTATAATAAGCTTCTGTATTTACAAAAACTGAAATGCTGATTTAACTGATGCTTCGACTACAGTTGGGATTAATGCATGGCAAAATTAAGCCAGAAATGGCTTTCATTCCACCAACTGGCCTAGAAAATAATGATTCTACTCAGATGTTATAAGATGATTAATCCTAAATTTCGTTTTGATCTTCATTCCATATCTAACTGAAACCGTCTTGCATCAATTAATCTTGAGAATGTTTCTGGATCATCCATACATCTTATTATGATTTTTCAGTTTTACAACATATTAAACCTATTCCTCCAGTAGATCCTTAAAAAAGGAATATTTAATAGAAAGTAGGGTAAACTGCACCAAATGTCACTGTACCCTGGCCAAATTTGGTTTTTTGTCCAGTAAAAAAAATTTGATAAAAATTTCTAAATCATGTTAATTATGAAAGATGTGTACAATTTACTTGAAATGCTGCAAAATGCTTGTTGAAACAAGGGTTAAATGCACCATTGGTCGCTCTATTTTACAAGTTTCAAGCATTAGTACCTGGTTTTAAAAATTGAAAAGTTGGGTCCAAACTATGTTTTTTTTGTACGTCAGTAGTCCCTCCGTTGAATGCCATTAGAATCTCGGCCGTTAACTCTGTGCTGGCGCACTTGAGTTTTTTAAGGGCAAAAAAGTAAAGTGAGTTTTTAATTTTTAAATATTTATTCTTCCTCTCTCCTCTCTTTTCAGTTTAATTTAATAATTTACCGTCTTCTCCATCCATGTCTCAATTCTCTTTCTAAAATCCCCTCTCTCCACCTTACCAAATCCATTGTCAGAATTCTCAAGATGTTGAGAGAAATTTCTTATTCAATATTCGTATTGAATCTCACAGTTTTTATGGGAAGAAAAAAAAGTTATATACACTACTCTAACTAACTAACTGTCAAAGAATGAGAAGTGACACTCGACACCCTTGTACAATAGATAACATCACAGTACACCCTGAACTAACTAATTAATACAGAACAGAAGTTTTAAGTTTTAGTTTTAGCTTCATGTATCATCCTTTGAGACTTGAGAAGTGTCCGCTGTATTATCATCCCCCCTCAAGCTGTAAGTTGTAAAAAGGTTGAAGACTTGAAGCTTGGATAGTAAATGAAACAATTGAGCATGAGAAAGGGCCTTGGTGAAGATATCAGCAGGCTGATTTGCAGAGGCAATATGAGCAGTTTGAATCACACCAGCCAACAATTTTTCGCGAACCAAATGACAGTCAATGTCTATATGTTTGGTTCTTTCATGGAAGACAGGGTTCGAGGCAATGTGCAGGGTAGCTTTAATTTGTTATTACAATATAGCATCACAGGAGCAGCACTTGAGATGTTAAAATCTTTGAGTAAGGAAAGTAGCCAAGTAACCTCACAATAAACTATTGTCATGGCTCTATACTCAGCTTTAGCACTAGATTTAGAAACTATTGTTTGTTTCTTTGTTTTCCAAGAAATAAGAGACTGACCAAGAAGAACACAATAACTAGTAATAGACCTTCTAGTTGTTGGACATGTAGCCCAGTCTGCATCACAAAAAGCACTTAATTGCAATGAAGAATGGGAAGCAAACAATAACCCTTATCCAGGAGTTTCTTTAAGATATTTAAGAAGCTTTATAACTGCATCATAGTGAGGAACCCTAGGAGTGCCCATAAACTGACTTAGGATGTGAACTGCATAAGAGATATCGGCCTTGTGATGGTTAAATAGATAAGCTTGCCAACAAGCTTTCTATAAAGATCTGGACTTGAGAAGAGATCTCCACTATCTGCAGCCAAAGTATGGTTTTGTTCAATGGGGATTGTAGAGGGTTAAGCAGCCAAGAGACCAATTTCAGTTAGAATATCTAGAATATACTTTCTCTGATGCAGACAAATACCATCCTTAGACCTTGCCACCTCTAAGCCAAGAAAATACTTGAGAGGGCCTAAATCCTTTATCTTGAAGTGAGATTGCAAATGAGACTTGATGAGGGTAATTTCAGAAGAACTGGAGCCAGTGATCAATATGTCATCCACATAGACCAAAATTGCTGAAAATGAGCCAGATTTGTTGAGAAAAAATAAGGAGTGATCATTTTCAGATTTGACAAAACCATAGTCTAACAGGGCAGAAGAGAACTTAGTAAACCACTGTCTGGGAGTCTGCTTCAGACTATAGAGGGATTGGACTAGCCAACAGACAACAGGCTGAGTTGATGAAGATTGTAGCCATGCTGGAGAAAGAGAATACCCTGAAGGAACATCCATATATACCTCCTCAGATAAATCACCATGCAGAAAAACATCGATGACATCCATTTAATCTAGTGACTAACCATAATGAGAGACAATGGCCAAGAACATCCTTACAGTTGTCATCTTAGCCATAGGGGAGAAGGTTTCAAAATAGTCTAAACCCTCAGTTTGGGTGAAACCTTTAGCAACAAGCCTTGCCTTGAATCTATCTACTGTGCCATCAGGATTATAATTTATTCTATACACCCACTTGCAACCAACCACTTTCTTTCCTGGAGGTAACACATGAATCTCCCAAGTTTTGTTTTGTTCTAAGGCTAAAAGTTCAGTTTGCATAGTGTAGACACCCAGAATTCGTACACCTACATTATACGAATTGTCCAATAAACAACTGTTTATTTACAAATGGACTAACACATGTTCCTGTGATTATTTCAGGAAACAACATACACAACAAACCAACAATGTCCAACAAATACAACGAACTTCGATTAGATCAACATCAAGGATCAAACTCGAAGATACAACAGGACTAATGACGTCCAACACACAAACAACCTTCCGTTAGATCAACATCAAGGGTGTCTATACTGAAGATACACAGCTTAGAAGGGCCAAAGTGCAAGACACAAAGCCTGGAAAAGCCAAAAACAGGGTTTGGTGCACTGAAGACATTTCTAGTGCGCTGATACACCCAAACAGGGTTTGGTGCGCGGACACCATGCCAGGTGCACCGTGCACCAAGCCAAGCTTTTGTCCTCAAAGCTTAGCCGTCGACTGCTGAAGACTTTGAAAGCAAAAGGAAGCTTCCTCCAAACTTGCCCCCGATAGTTTCTTCTCCCAGGCCACCTCTATAAAGAGGCTCTCAGCTCTCTTTCAAACAACAACTAACTCCCTCAACAACACAATCACCATCACTCCTCTCCCTGAGACACACACACACAACTCTCTCTCTCTCTATCAAGCCTCTTTTTGAGGAAGAAAAGAGAGAAAGAAAAGAGAAAAGAGTATTTACTCTATCTCAACATACACAAAACGTAAGTCTTCCTTTCCTCGATTGGTAGCAGTGCAAGGACAACGGTCAGGCTACGAGCTAGCTTGATCCGATATAATACAACGGCCTAGAACATGGCCCAATTTCTATAAAACGACAGAAGGTAACCCCTTCCGTTCGTTAGTCTAGATATGTAAATAAATGTAATAAATGTATGTAATTATTTCAAATGCATTGTAAAATACATTATAAATACATGCAATATATATATATATATATATATATATTCTGTAAATAAACAAACTTGCAATAATTAAACATGAGCATACAAATGTGTAGAGACCGAAAGGGCAAATTGGGTGGGTAAAACCTTCCCAAATCATAACTTGGCCCCCAAACCCATAATCTAAAGTTTTTCTCCCGTTTACTTTATAAACGAGAGTGACGACTCTGTTTTCAAAGATAAACATGTTTTTCATGTTTATCAAACCATAAAATTAAATAGAGGAAAACCACAAGACAAGAGCGAAAAAGCCCAAAGAGGGGCCGGCCTTCTCCGAAGGGCGGATTCGGGGGCGCTCACAGTGGCGACTCTGCTAGGGACGTTTGTTTTTAAATAAATAAAAAAGAGAGTCAGACTCATTTTTTATACACAATTGGATGCTCACATATTTAAATATCGCAAATTTGTTTGATTTGTATATAACATGACTAAAGTGTTATTTGTGTAGTATATACTACTTTGTTCATACTCACCTCTGCAGGTACAAATGCATTTATTCTTTATTTGTACATTTATTCGAGCCAATGTCCATCATTCGATTGTACATTTATTTATGTCTTTTTTATTTTGGGAAATAGGACACAAATGTAATAATTAGACATAGGATAGAATTATCAGTTTTTTCATTTCTTTTCCCTCTCTTTCCTCGAGGCTTTAAACCCTTGACCTGTGGATGTGTTTCCTTCCTACTGTTTTCAACTGCTAACAAAAACACAATCCACATCACATGAATCAGAGAAAAAATGGACATATTTCCCTCTTATTCTGTATATATCTATCTCACCTTTCATTTACATATAATTGTAAAAAGAGTCTTTTAGATACTGCGCACACACGCACACTCATTTATTCTGAACTGTTACCAAGCTTCAAACACTGGTATAGCCACGTTGAAGAGAAACTGGGTAAGTCATGCGCTCAGCATTCCTTCAACCGAAACTATCCCTTTTCGCGCGATTACTAATCGTCCCCTGGGAAGTAAGCCATCCTAACCCTGCATAGCCACCCGTAATTCATATAGATTTCTAGGACACTTCAAAGACCGGTTGGTTCTTATTGTCACAAACATACTTTGTCAATCCTGTGCATAAAGACAAAAAGAAATCAAAATTAAATCAAAAGATTCATCGACCGAAAAAAGAGTCTGTTTGATCACAGAAAATAAAAAAAAGATGTTGAGAAATAAACACCAAAGAAAATAAAAAAAGAGTCATACTCTCCCAAAAGAGAATCATTGTGATCAAAAGGTCGACAAACAAAAAAATTCACATGCACAGGATTGACAAAGAAGTCAATGACATATGCCTAGACAATTCGGATGGTGGATCCTAAAGAAGATATAGGCCCTTCGCCTGAGATCTGTCCAATCTTAGGGAGTCAAAATACAAGTGAAAAACGAAGGTCCTATATCTTGGCGAGAGAATCCACTGTTCTAGGAATGGTTCTTAAGTCAAAACAAAGTATTGTCGCTTGTCCAACCTTCATAGGGTGAGTCGAGTCAAAATGAAAAGGGCAACAATAAAAATTGTGTTATACCCAGAAACACTTCCAGAACCTAACTCCTACCCATACCCCAACCTTTCAGAAACCTGGCCTTGATTTGGAAGATGACTAGTAGTAGAGGTTGACAAGAGTTTCAAGTTGGGATTCAGAATCAAGTATAGAAAGCCTGCATTGGAATCAGATGGCCGATCAGGAAGATAGCACTTCTGCAGGACATGACACAGGGGCTCCAGGATACACTCCAACCCTAGCAATGCAACAATGGATGGATCAGAACATGGAAGCCATGATCAATCGATTTTCAGCCCTATCCAAGGTCAAGGAGTTGATTACAGGACCTTGCCCGTTTCCACAGTAATGGTTGCCGAAACCAACAATAATAAAATCTTGCTTTTTCTAGATTATTGATTTGTAATAGTGGTAAGCAAGGTCGTGTCCACAGAGATTGGCTTGACTTAATTTGATGAGAATTGTGAAATTAACGAAAATAGTAAAATGGGGGGGGGGTTTGATGTTGTTGAATTATCTAAGTGAACTAAGTAAATTATCAAGAAAATGATTTAAGTAAACGAAATTCAATATGATGAAATATCCAACCAAAGGAGCAATTTCAGAAACGGTTCAATGACTTGATCATTGATGCAAAGATAATCCTTCTATTCTCTACCAAATTGGTTATGGTTATTGGTACGACCTAACAACCTATCTCTCCTTACTTCCTCGATAATCAGGAAACGTTCTCTAATTACTTCTCTTGCCAATAAACAATCCTAGATACGATCATAGAATTTAATCTATCAACAGTTTTAAAAATGAGAGAGACCACCAATTCTAGCCAACAAACGCACATGTAGGTTCATTTAGACTAGATTATATATTTCCATAGTATAGAATAATCACCTCTTTTGTAATCACCTATACTAATTGCCACAAGTATTAGAACAGTCGAACAATTATGGATTCGACGTTCCAAATGACGATTTGATATTTTGACAATTGAACAAAGGGCCCTTTTTGTGCAACTAACCAAAACAACAATATCAAAAAGTGCAGGAAATATATAAATAATAGAGATGTAGAAGAACAAAATAAAACCAGTTAGATCTCACAAGTCATGTAGAACCGAATATTCAATTATTCTTTGGTTGGAAAAGAACTTTAGCCTTGCATGAACATGGTGAGAGAATAAAGAGAAAATCTGAAAATGCTAGAAAAAACGTGTCTCCAAGGTTGGTGTTACAAGGGTTCAAACCAAAATTTAAAGAGAAAATTCCCCAAAAGTCTTTTTAATTTTCCCTCATTACTACCCACTAACTTGAGTAACTCCTCCCATTATTGCCCACTAACTTGAGTAACTCCTCCTATTTTTCCCTCAATTAGTCTAGATACATCCTCTTAAAGCTTGACCTCTTAGAATCGAATTAGGAGACTTAAAATTTTACTTCTTAGGAGTTGGGGCGTCACTTGCTGAAGATTCCCAAAATTGCCTTGAGTGTTCCCATGCCTTATATCAAGACAGCAAAACAACATCCGCAGTTTGATAAGCCGTGACCACGTCATACTCCAGTTCAGCTTCTGGACCTCCCAGGTCACAAAATCAATGAATTGAGTCCATTTTGGTTAATTCCCTCCATTCTCCTACAAGAACAAGAAACACATCAAAACTCGAAGGCTAAGCATGGTTAAATATCAAAAACAAGGGGAATATGCAACAAAATATATGAATATTATGCAACCTATCAATTCCCCCCACACTTAGGCAATGCTTGCCCTCAAGCATTCAAATAGCTTATGCCATTATTTCACCCTCAACATCCTTCTTGCATTCCCTTTGCTACATCCAAAATATTTTTCGCACATCAAAACAAGAGTTCAAAATTGTAATTCCCAAGAACCAACACCAATAATTAATCACCCCGACAATTGAATTGAACGTAAAACATATAGGATCTAACAACATCTCACAGGATTCACTCATTACGCTCAAAAGTGTATGAGGTGTACATATCAATGAACTATCATGTCAATGCATGGAAGATTTTTTTAACCATAAGCTTGCAAATATATCATATCCTTTCCACCTATGAACAAATTAAGATGCACAAAAATCTGAGGATCAAAGATGGGTTGAAATGGGGCTGAGGTAAGGTATGATGAAAGAGATTTTTAGGCTAATGGAATTGAAGCAACCATACAAACTTTTCTACTCAAGAATCAACAAAGCGAAGCAATGTCGAAAAGACTACTTTAATCTCAAAATATGCATTCAAGAAAGAAAATTCTGAATTCTTTCCTCTTTCGATCTCTTCTATATTTCTCTTTATTTCTTTCCCCCCTTTTCCTTTCCCTTCTTTTTTTCTGCTTCATTTTTTTTTTTACTCTTTTCTTTTTGCTGCTCTTTTTTTTCTTTTTTTTTCAATGGGGGGATTTCCAAGAGAAGAGAACAATGGAGTAGTAGACCTTGGACACACAAAAATTTCACATCTTGCAGTCTATCTCGAATAACATCAAGAGTGAGAACGAACGAGTTTATACAATGCTTCAATTCAAGGTTCAAACAGAGGGATGATTAACAAAAGTGGATATCATGGCTTGTATTGTGGTGAATATCCAAGGAAAAGGCTAAGGCTCAACGTAGCTCACTAGGGGTTATGACTTGGGGTAGGCTTGAGAAACAAGGGTCAAAATCTCAAGAAAAGGTGGGAACACCCTCATTCGATTCAATGCATCCAATTCATCAAGGGGGATGATGTAGACATGCATAACAATGCAAGTTCTAGAAAAATCAACAATGTATGACAACCCACAACAACGAAATGGAGCATGATATGTAATGAATGCTCATGGCTCAAATCTCACCAAAAAGAGGGTTCTATGTGTTAGACCCTACACATTGTCCATCAATCAACCATCACAAGTAATTACTCATGGTATGAAACTGAGAATTCACAAAAAGCATTTTCGCACAAAAATCAACCATATTTTCACAGACAAGCATCGGGAGGAGCAAAAGATTCGGAGAGGGAAAATAAAGAACAAAAACTAAATGTTCAGGACTCAAATCTCTAAAAGAATGCCAAGAAACCAATGTCCCCCCACACTTAAACCAAGCATTGTCCCCAATGTCAAAAATAGATACTCTAACTAAAAATATCAAAGAACAACAGAAGTGAGAAACTTCCCTGACAATGAAGAGCATCTAGGAATGCATATCTATTCCTGAGACGGAGGGAAGGGTGGATCGAATTCCATGACAATTTCTTCTATTTTGCAAGTGGGGGAGAAACTTCTTAAGTTGTTGTGGCCGAATAAGTGTTTGGGCAAACCGCTCGCTTTGATTTTGAAGCACTGCTAGGGCCCCTTTTTTCTCTTCCCATGGTGGAATTGAAAGCAAGTAATTTAATGGAGATGAAGAGATGGGGAGAGGAATTCGGCGGCAGCAACAATGCAGAAGAATAACAGTGATGACAGAGCAACAACGGCGGGATAGAACAAATGAGGCAGCAACAGCGACGGTAGAGCTGGCCGAAAGAAGAGAGAATAGAGCAACATCATTGTTGCATCATTGTTGCGGTGGAGAAGAGAGATCCGACAGCCACAGTGCGGCGAAATCGGCTGGAAGGAAGGCGCCGAAACTTGCAGCAGTGACGGCGCACCAACAGCAACGGCGGAACCTGAAAGAGAAGCCGCTTTTGTCTTGTGCGGTAGCAATAGGAGAGAGAGAAATGCCTGCTTGACTTAGGGCACGAAAACATGAAATTGAAATTAAAATTAAATTCTCTAATTAAATTTTACAGTTTTTTTTTTTTTTGTAAAAAGAGAGGAGAAAACTTGTGAACACTTAGTCTTCAAAGGCAGAAGCTGAATTTTAATAGAACGTGGGCACGGCATATTTGAAATCATATTTTGCCATGAGTAGAGCAAAAATTGCTTTTCTCCTCCTAAAAACTGCTGGAATAACAAAACAAAAGTTTGGGTTGCCTCCCAAAAAATGCTTTTCTTTAACGTCTTTGGCTAGACGTTGCTGCACCTCAATTAGAATAATTCGAAACCTCCAGATTCATTGTTTCAAGATTTCTTTCTTTACCACCTCCATCATAGGTGGTCACCTTAAACTCTTTGAGAACTAGAATTAATTTTTCTTCTTCTAACAGGGAGAGTTTATTGGAGATGATGACAGGAAGAGTCTCTCCGTCACCCAAGAATGCATACTTAAGATGATCCAACAAAGTTTTCATTTCCAATTTTGATGGTTGCACAATAGAAGGAAAAAGTTTAGTATGAGAAAGAGGCAACTCAACAAAAGAAACATCATGCTTCAAGGATGGAAGTGAATCTAACTCATGAATTGCATCTTCTAAGTTAGAATCAATTTCAAACTTCTTCGCAAGCTTTTGTGATTTTTCAGAAGTGAGACCCTTATTAAGTGCAACTTTCAACTTATCATCACCACTCAATCAAATACTTTATGTGCTAACGGATCAATGACATCTATAGCAAAAATAGATGATATATCATTTGGATATTTCATGGCATCATAAATATTAAACTTAATAATTTCGCCATCAAATTCCATTGTGAGAGTACCATCATGCACATCGATTTTTGTCATAGATGTTTTCAAGAAAGGCCTACCTAACAAAATCATTGGGTGAGATGAATTATCTTCCTCCATATCTAGCACATAAAAATCAGCGGGAAAAACCAACTCATTAACTTGCACCAAAACATCCTCCAACACTCCTTGAGGATAAACATTAGATCTATCGGCAAGTTGAATTATCACGCCAGTTTCATTTAATGATCCAAGATTCAAGGATTTATAAATAGACAATGGCATGACATTGATTAAAGCACCTAGATCTAACAATGCTCTTTCAATTCTAACATTACCAACCTTGCAAGGGATAGTGAACATACCGGTCCTTACATTTAGGAGGTAATTTTTTGAAGGACAGTGAAACATTTTCACCCATACTTACAAATTCATTACCTTTCAACTTCCTCTTGTTAGTGCACAACTCCTTGAGAAACCTTGCATATCGAGGTACTTGCTTGATCATATCAAGTAATGGAATGTTTACCTTAACCTTGCGGAGAGTGTCAAAAATCTCTTTTCTTCCTCTTCCTTCTTTGATTTATATAACCTAGAAGGGAAAGGAGGAACTGGTACAAAATCTTTCGGTCGCTCTTCTTGAGATTCTTTTGAATGATTCGGTGAGGCTGGGAGTCGTGACTTCCTTCTCTGTTTTATCTTTAGAGCTCCTTTTCCTAGTTGGTAAAGGAGGATCTTTCAACTTTGTTCCACTTCTCAAGGAAATTGCATTGACATTCTGTTTTGGATTGACCACCGGTTGAGATGGCAATTTCCCTTGAGATTTCATTCGATTTATTGAAGTTGCCAATTGACCAATTTGATCTTCAAGCCTCTTGATGCTCGTCTTTGTCTCTTCTTGAAATTGTTGTGTGTTAACGGCAAGGGATTTCACAATGTCTTCAAGGGACATACTTGAGCTTGAAGAAGGCTGTTGTTGTTGCCAATTTGAGTGTGGCTGTGGTGGAGCAAGTTGTCTAGGCTGAAAATTCATGAATTGAGGCCTAGGTGCATAACTGAAGTTGGGATGATCTCTCCAACCTAGGTTGTATGTGTTCGAGAAGGGATCATATTTCTTTTGTGGTGGGCCAGGAAATCTTCCAGCCACATTAGCTTGCTCTTGAGATCCCTCTTGAAGCGTAGGACACATATCAGTTGGATGTCTAATATCAGCACAAATCCCGCAAGCCTTTACCTGTTGCATATTTCCTGTGGCCATATGTTGAACAAGAGAAGTCAAACTAGCAATTTGATTTTCAAGAGATGATACATTGACCTCATTCACTTTCCTTGAAAATACATCTTGTCTAAACCCAAATTGCTGAGAATTTTCTGCCATGGTGGTGATCAAATCTCTAGCTTCACGAGGTGTTTTATTCACTATCGCACCTCCACTAGCGGCATCCATCATCCTTCTTTCCATTGGTAGCAATCCTTCATAGAAGTATTGGATGAGAAGTTGGTCGGAAACCCCATGTTGTGGGGTTTATTCGAGATGATGACAGGAAGAGTCTCTCCGTCACCCAAGAATGCATACTTAAGATGATCCAACAAAGTTTTCATTTCCAATTTTGATGGTTGCACAATAGAAGGAAAAAGTTTAGTATGAGAAAGAGGCAACTCAACAAAAGAAACATCATGCTTCAAGGATGGAAGTGAATCTAACTCATGAATTGCATCTTCTAAGTTAGAATCAATTTCAAACTTCTTCGCAAGCTTTTGTGATTTTTCGAAGTGAGACCCTTATTAAGTGCAACTTTCAACTTATCATCACCACTCAATCAAATACTTTATGTGCTAACGGATCAATGACATCTATAGCAAAAATAGATGATATATCATTTGGATATTTCATGGCATCATAAATATTAAACTTAATAATTTCGCCATCAAATTCCATTGTGAGAGTACCATCATGCACATCGATTTTTGTCATAGATGTTTTCAAGAAAGGCCTACCTAACAAAATCATTGGGTGAGATGAATTATCTTCCTCCATATCTAGCACATAAAAATCAGCGGGAAAAACCAACTCATTAACTTGCACCAAAACATCCTCCAACACTCCTTGAGGATAAACATTAGATCTATCGGCAAGTTGAATTATCACGCCAGTTTCTTTTAATGATCCAAGATTCAAGGATTTATAAATAGACAATGGCATGACATTGATTAAAGCACCTAGATCTAACAATGCTCTTTCAATTCTAACATTACCAACCTTGCAAGGGATAGTGAACATACCTGGGTCCTTACATTTAGGAGGTAATTTTTTCTGAAGGACAGGTGAAACATTTTCACCCATACTTACAAATTCATTACCTTTCAACTTCCTCTTGTTAGTGCACAACTCCTTGAGAAACCTTGCATATCGAGGTACTTGCTTGATCATATCCAGTAATGGAATGTTTACCTTAACCTTGCGGAGAGTGTCAAAAATCTCTTTTTCTTCCTCTTCCTTCTTTGATTTATATAACCTAGAAGGGAAAGGAGGAACTGGTACAAAATCTTTCGGTCGCTCTTCTTGAGATTCTTTTGAATGATTCGGCTGAGACTGGGGAGTCGTGACTTCCTTCTCTGTTTTATCTTTAGAGCTCCTTTTCCTAGTTGGTAAAGGAGGATCTTTCAACTTTGTTCCACTTCTCAAGGAAATTGCATTGACATTCTGTTTTGGATTGACCACCGGTTGAGATGGCAATTTCCCTTGAGATTTCATTCGATTTATTGAAGTTGCCAATTGACCAATTTGATCTTCAAGCCTCTTGATGCTCGTCTTTGTCTCTTGCTGAAATTGTTGTGTGTTAACGGCAAGGGATTTCACAATGTCTTCAAGGGACATACTTGAGCTTGAAGAAGGCTGTTGTTGTTGCCAATTTGAGTGTGGCTGTGGTGGAGCAAGTTGTCTAGGCTGAAAATTCATGAATTGAGGCCTAGGTGCATAACTGAAGTTGGGATGATCTCTCCAACCTAGGTTGTATGTGTTCGAGAAGGGATCATATTTCTTTTGTGGTGGGCCAGGAAATCTTCCAGCCACATTAGCTTGCTCTTGAGATCCCTCTTGAAGCGTAGGACACATATCAGTTGGATGTCTAATATCAGCACAAATCCCGCAAGCCTTTACCTGTTGCATATTTCCTGTGGCCATATGTTGAACAAGAGAAGTCAAACTAGCAATTTGATTTTCAAGAGATGATACATTGACCTCATTCACTTTCCTTGAAAATACATCTTGTCTAAACCCAAATTGCTGAGAATTTTCCGCCATGGTGGTGATCAAATCTCTAGCTTCACGAGGTGTTTTATTCACTATCGCACCTCCACTAGCGGCATCCATCATCCTTCTTTCCATTGGTAGCAATCCTTCATAGAAGTATTGGATGAGAAGTTGGTCGGAAACCCCATGTTGTGGGCGCTTGCACAATTTTTTTTTTTTTTTTTTTTTTTTTTAAGAAACAGGCGGCACCTGCTAGATTTTATTAGATAAAAAAACCGTACAAACTTGAGGGGACAACCAGCCTTGCCCTTATAAATGGGAGGACGGAGGAGCCAAAACCTCGAAAAGAATAAATTACAATAAAAACCGAGCTAAAAGATTTTGAAATCCGAACCCGAGGAATCCCCGCAGCATCCGAAAGAAGGTTCCCACGAATAGATTGAGGAAGATCACCCGAGAATAGAAAACAATATCCAAAGGAGAGGAGCAAGCCAAATTAGCCAAACCATCCGCAACAAAGTTAGCCTCTCGAAAACAGTGGGAGAAAGAAAAGTGACAAGCTTGGTGCATGGTGAGAATAGCACGAACATAGTACAAACAACGCCAAGGAGGAGGATAGCCTTTAGTAAGGCACCCAAAATTCGTGAAGGGTTTCGGTATCTCTTTGTTTGATCCCGCAAATCTCCCTTCTTATACTCGCAGCTCTTGAGGCAGGGAAGAACTTGTCAAGAAACAACCTTAACATTTCATTCCATGTAGTAATAGACCCCGGAGGAAGATAGAAAAGCCAATCCTTAGCAGCATCCATGAGTGAGAATGGAAAGGCTCGAAGCTTGACTTGTTCCTCCGTGACTCCTTGGGGTTTTAGGCTTGAGCACACCACATGAAATTCCTTCAAATGTTTGTGAGGGTCTTCATTCTCAAGACCACGGAATTTCGGGAGTAGATGGATCAATACCGACTTTAACTTGAAATTTGCTTCCATTTCCGGGTTTTGAATGCATAGTGGTTGTTGATCAACATCCGGAATGGCTAGCTCCCTCAAAGTTCTTTCTTCGGCCATGTCTTGCTCTAGCTCGGAGTCGCTAGATGATTTGGCCAGCTCAAGTGCTATGTTAAACACGTCAAGTGCTACGTCTAATTTGGGAGATGACGATGAGGATTCTTGCGCCTTTCGAAGTTTAACTTCCTTCCTTAGACGTGTTGCAGTTTTTTCAATCTCGGGATCGTACAAGGGTGGTCCTCCTGCACGAGAAGAACGGGGCATCAAAATAAATCAAATATAAAAACCAATCCCCGGCAACGGCGCCAAAAATTGATGGTTGCCGAAACCAACAATAATAAAATCTTGCTTTTTCTAGATTATTGATTTGTAATAGTGGTAAGCAAGGTCGTGTCCACAGAGATTGGCTTGACTTAATTTGATGAGAATTGTGAAATTAACAAAAATAGTAAAATGGGGGGGGGGTTTGATGTTGTTGAATTATCTAAGTGAACTAAGTAAATTAACAAGAAAATGATTTAAGTAAACGAGATTTAATATGATGAAATATCCAACCAAAGGAGCAATTTCAGAAACGGTTCAATGACTTGATCATTGATGCAAAAATAATCCTTCTATTCTCTACCAAATTGGTTATGGTTATTGGTACGACCTAACAACCTATCTCTCCTTACTTCATCGATAATCAAGAAACATTCTCTAATTATTTCTCTTGCCAATAAACAATCCTAGATACGATCATAGAATTTAATCTATCAACCGCTTTAAGAATGAGAGAGACCACCAATTCTAGCCAACAAACGCACATGTAGGTTCATTTAGACTAGATTATATATTTCCATAGTATAGAATAATCACCTCTTTTGTAATCACCTATACTAATTGCGACAAGTATTAGAACAGTTGAACAATTACTGATTCGACGTTCCAAATGACGATTTGCTATTTTGACAATTGAACAAAGGGCCCTTTTTGTGCAACTAACCAAAACAACAATATCAAGAAGTGCAGGAAATATATAAATAATAGAGATGTAGAAGAACAAAATAAAACCAGCTAGATCTCACAAGTCATGTAGAACCGAATCTTCAATTATCCTTTGGTTGGAAAAGAACTTTAGCCTTGCATGAACATGGTGAGAGAATAAAGAGAAAATCTGAAAATGCTAGAAAAAAACGTGTGTCTCCAAGGTTGGTGCTACAAGGGCTCAAAACAAAATTTAAAGAGAAAATTCCCCAAAAGTCTTTTTAATTTTCTCTCATTACTACCCACTAACTTGAGTAACTCCTCCCATTATTGCCCACTAACTTGAGTAACTCCTCCCATTTTTCCCTCAATTAGTCTAGATACATCCTCTTAAAGCTTGACCTCTTAGAATCGAATTAGGAGACTTAAAATCTGACTTCTTAGGAGTTGGGGCGTCACTTGCTGAAGATTCCCGAAATTGCCTTGAGTGTTCCCATGCCTTATATCAAGACAGCAAAACAGCACCCGCAGTTTGATAAGCCGTGACCACGCCTTACTCCAGTTCAGCTTCTGGACCTCCCAGTTCACAAAATCAATGAATTGAGTCCATTTTTGTTAATTCCCTCCATTCTCCTACAAGAACAAGAAACACATCAAAACTCGAAGGCTAAGCATGATTAAATATCAAAAACAAGGGGAATATGCAAAAAAAATATATGAATATTATGCAACCTATCACACAGGAACTGTTGACCCATCATCCTCAAGCGTGAATGCGAGTTTGCCCAATCCAAACACCTATCCCACATACCCGCAAGCCTACTCTCCATATTCATATCTCCCATATCCAAGCACTTACCCATCCTACCCTAATACACTTCCACTTCAGCCGAATGTCAATCCAAGCATCTATCACCAGTCTCAGACTACCACAATCCCAATCCCAAATACCACTACACCTCCTACAACTCGCATCACATCTCTATCTACCAATATTCTTTTCCCTAATCCAAATGCATTCCCATTCTACATGACCAATCCGACCCAGGACAATCCACATCTAAACCCAAACAGTTACAACCCTCAGCTCTCAGCCAAACCAATATATCCATTTGCCGGCTACTTTTTAATTAAAAATATCTTTGGAGCATTTCCCTGTGTATATAGAAATGCTAGATCATCCCAAATTGCCTTAGCTGTAGTTAGATACACAACACTGGGTACTATGTCTTTTGAAATTACATTCAATAACCAAGATATTGTCATATCATTGCATCTCTCCCACTGAGTTAGATACTTAGAATTAATACTAGGCTTCTTGTTTATTCCAGTAACTAAACCAAGTTTCGATTTAGCAGACAAAGCAATTGTCATAGCCCTCTTCCACTATAGATAATTTGAATCATCCAGTACAATTGAAATCAAGATCATACCTGGATTATCGTTGGCATGCAAAAACAGAGGATGTGAGGAATGAAGCTTGACATCAGCTTCATCAAGATCATACTCATTTATGATTGACTCTGAATCTTGTGTACTTCCTCTTTGATTCTCATTCAGTGCAAAATCAGGAACTTGATTGCAAATACTTTGATTTTGATTTCCAGATGTCGCCATGAAAACTAACACTGCTCAGATTAACTTTGAAGAACTGAATAATCAATTGAGATTTGTGATAAAATCGAATAACTGTGTGGAGTACGAGCGGGATGCTCTGATACCATGTCAGAATTCTCAAGATGTTGAGAGAGATTTCTTATTCAATATTCGTATTGAATCTCACAGTTTTTACAGGGAAAAAAAAAAAAAAAAGTTATATACACTACTCCAACTAACTAACTGTCAAAGAATGAGAAGTGACACTCGACACCCCTGTACAATAGATTACATCACAGTACACCCTGAGCTAACTAATTAATACAGAACAGAAGTTTTAAATTTTAGTTTTAGCTTCATGTATCATCCTTTGAGGCTTGAGAAGTGTCCACTGTATTATCATCCATCACCATCACACCCGTGTTGAAATTACAAGGCTGCTTCCCTTCAAAAACATTGTAAAAATCTTGGTCAAACTAGAATGTATGAATAAAGTACTTGGTGAAGTTGGCATGACAGTAAATTGAAGCTCCGATCAGTCACGCCTAAGCCAATTTCATATACAGGACCATCAACCCAATAGCCATACACATTTTGACAAACAATTCGTGGGTTTGTGACAACCCCTTAAATTTTTTGAAACCCAGTACGAGATAAGGAAAACCCATTTTAAATTTTGGGTTTCAAGGGATCGAATATTTGACGAAGACCCTGCTATTGAGGTGGGTTTAGGAAGACCTTGACGCTGAGTTGTGTTAAGATGCCATTGTTATCTACCCTAAAAACTCAATCTTTACTCAGAACCCAGGGCAAAGCAAACAATCTAATTAATCAATTTATTGAATCCATAATCGAGAATTATCAAGAAACCCAAATTAGAATGATCGAAATTCGCCCATTTCACTGACATAAACTAATACCCAGTACGATAAAAGGGGTGAAATGAATTCTATTCCTAATATACCTTGGTGGGTTCATCCTAATTGCGAGCTTTCAAATTCATCATTAAGGTTGAGTTAAGGAGACTAGTAATTCAAAAAAGGGAATGAGAGAACAAGGGAATGGAATTAAATTAAATTGAAGTGATATGAAATTGAATTAAGAAATAAGAATGAGCGTGCGAGCGAGGTGCTCTGTTTAAATCTCACAATTCTCGTGAACTTTTGGATGATTCTAGCTACTAGTTGTTTGTATGTATGGTGAGATTTCTAGAAAGAGAAAGAGAGAGGTCTCGTGTTGTGGTTTGGAATGGCTCCGGATTGAATAAGAGGTGAGCTTCGTTCGGATCTTTTAATGGAGGGAGGCATAGAGCAGAGAGTGTCTTGTCTTGGGTCACAAATGGGCTTTGATGGAGGGAAGAGTAGAGCAGAGACTACGGTGACGAAGTAAAAATGGAGCAGCCGAACTTTTGAACGTGGAAATAGTGGAACCTGCAGCCTAGAATTTGAAGTTACTTTTTTTCCCTCTAAAAAACTAATGAGCTCAGTAGATGGTAAGTTAATAGCCGAAATTCTAACGGCATCGCCACTGGAGTACAAAAAAAAAGCATACTTTGACCCAATTTTTCACTTTTTGAAAACAGGGACTAATGATAAAAAAGTTGTATGTACAGAGACTAGTGGTACATTTGAACCTTGAAATAATTAGGAACTGATCGTCTCTCCATTAGTAATGTCCTCTGAAATAATTAGGAACTGATCGCCCCTCTCCATGACTGATGTCCTATTAAGTTTCTCAAAATGGACGTGCCCTGATTGTGCGACATCCTCATCAGCAAGAGGAAGTATCTCTTTGGACAATCATGATCCGAGTCACCACAGGATGTTCTTGGCAAATCATTCGTGCACTCCGGGCCTTAGAGAAAATACTATCATCCGATGGATAGATTCCCTGAAGATAATCCGTATGATATGGTTTCATTGATCATAACTAAATCTACAAGAGCTCGATATGATAGGTGTTGTAGGAATGCCTGGTTAGATTAATCCAGATAAGGAAATTACAGAATTTGCCAAATGTTGTGGGGCTCTTTCGCTTGGCGTTGAACGAAAAAGCTCTCGCAACATTATTAGCAGGCATTTCATCATCTTCAATCATCTACTCGCCTCCTTAGACATCCACAAAAAAGGAAAGTACAATGACCTTCACCAATTGGACAACGTCACAAATTATACAAAGAAATCACGATTGATTGACCAACTCATTGTGCTATAAAGTTTTTAAGTGTCGAAAGATTGATACATTCGAACAATTTGATCCTTCAGGCATAGACATTCACGATCATCTATAGTACTTTTACACTATATATGCCTATTCTTAATCTCTATATAAATACTTCTATGATGAAATGAGGGGATAATCATAAGTTTTAGTTAAGAGACCAACAATTCAGCGACTTCTTAATCTTACACTATAGGATAACACGCAAGTACGTAGCTAGGATCTTAGTCGTTAGTTAAACCAACCACTTTTTAAACTATTCAAAACACATCGAACGTCTTAAATGACAATACTACTGCCCTCGTTCCAAGAGAATAGTTCTACTTTGATTTATTTTGGTTTGGTCACTTGATTAAACTTTGACAAAAAACTTATAAATATTTATATATTCTTACGAAACTTTAAAAATTGTTATTGATAGTATTATTCATATTGTGTTAGTGATTTAATATTGTGCTAAGTTGACTTTCAATGAAGAAATAAGACTTTTTCTTTTTTGGACTAAAGGAGTGTGATATTCCACATCGGGTAGATGTGAGACTTGTGTGTGCCTTATAAGTGGTCACCCACTACCACTGGGCACCAACCTATCCATGGACTATTGGGTGGCTTGTGGTGGGCCAGTTGATCTAGGTGCTTAGTGGGCCAGCGTGTGGGCTATGCGTGGCAGACCGGGCTTCGGGCTTGGGTCGTTACAAATGGTATCAGAGCCTAGGCTTTAGGTCCTAAAGGTTTCTATTGTTAGAATTAAGAAATGATTGCATAATTAAGATCATGATTTTAGCTATAAGTATTTATATCCCTATAGTTCATCGGGACTAACAAAAGTTATTGTCTACTTGTAGGAATGATAAGGACGAAACAGACTACAACGAAGTCTTCCCTTCACCTTTATGTTCCCAGAGGGAATTGGATTGCGACACGTGATAAGTTAATACAAGCAAAATAAGAGATTCGACGTAGAAAGGAGTGTGAGGAGAACTTTCAGGAATTGAAGAAGAGACTGGTATCAGCCCCAATTCTTACCTTACCATCTGAAACAGGAGGATTTGTAGTTTATAGTGACGCCTCACAGAAAGGCCTGGGTTGTGTATTGATGCAGAATGGTAAGGTGATCGCATACACCTTGCGGCAGTTGAAGAATTTCGAGAGGAATTACCCGACTCATGATTTGGAGTTGGCAGCGGTGGTGTTTACTTTAAAACTGTTAAAGGACTATGACTGCACGATTTTGTATCATCCTGGCAAGGCCAATGTGGTGGCCGATGCGTTAAGCCATAAAAATATGGGAAGTTGGACATGATGTTAACTAAGGAGAAAATGATTTTTGATGATCTCAAGTCTTTGGGTTTAGAAGTTAGAATAACAAGTGGTAGAGGTTATTTGGCACACTTGAGTTTTCAACCGTCCCTACTGGATAGATTTAAAATGGCTCATAATAAGGACCCAAAGTTAATCAAGATTTGTGAAAAGTTGAAGGATGAGGGACAAACTGATTTCTGAGTAGGTGATGATGGAATTTTGCGATTTGGGACAAGAATTTGCACTCCTATTAATCCGGAGTTAGAAAAGGAAGTATTAGAAGAAGCCCATAGCTCGAGGTTCTCGGTACATCTAGGAAGCACGAAGATATATCGGGATATATGAGATACCTTTTGGTGGGAGAATATAAAACGAGAGATTGCGGAGTTTATTTCTAAATGTCTTGTCTGTCAGTAGGTTAAATGCGAACATCAGAAATCGGGCATCTTGCTATAATCGATGCCTATTCCTAAGTGGAAATGGGAGCATATTACCATGGACTTCGCAGTTGGGCTGCATAGAATGCTTAAAAAAAGTGATGCAATTTGGGTGATTGTGGATCGGCTGATTAAATCTGCTCACTTTTTGGCTTTCGAATCAATGACTCCTTGGAAAAGTTAGCAAAGATTTATGTGGACGAGATTGTTAGACTATATGGGGTACCGATTTTAATAGTGTCGAATCACGATACCAGGTTCACATCAAAAGGTTCACATCAAAGTTTTCGGGTAGTTTACAGAAAGCTTTGGGTACAAACTTGAGTATGAGTACGGATTTCCATCTACAGACTGACGGCCAGTCGGAGCAGACCATTCAGACGTTGGAGGACATGCTTCACTCGTGTACATTGGATTTTTAGGGTAATTGGGATGAGCACTTGCCGTTAGTAGAGTTCATCTACAATAATAGCTACCATGCGAGCATTGGAATGGGCCCATATGAGGCATTGTACGGGAGAAGGTGTCGCTCGCCAACTTGTTGGGATGAAGTAGGAGAACAAAAATTGTTAGGACCGGAATTGGTACAGGTCACCTCAGAAAAGGTTCAATCAATCAATAAGAGACTCTTGATGGCCCAAAGTAGATAAAAATCATATGTCGACCGTCATCGCGAGCTCAGTTTTGATGTGGGGAATCACGTGTTTCTCAAAATTTTGCCTACGCGTGGAGTTATTAGGTTTGGTACTAAGGGAAAGCTTAGCCCTAGATTCGTTGGACCGTTTGAAATATTGGAGAAGGTGGAGAGGTCGCGTACTGAATTGCCTTGCCGCCTATGCTTTCGGGGGTTCACAATGTGTTTCATGTATCGATGCTGAGAAAATATGTCCCTGACCCGAGCCATGTCATTGAGTATAGATACTTACGCCTAAGAGAAGATCTTAGCTATTTAGAGCAGCCTATTAGAATTGTTCACCGCAAAGATCAGGTTCTTAGAAGACGAACCATTCCGTACGTTAGGGGTGGGCATTCAATTTTGGGTTTTTCGGGTCCCGACCCAACCCGATCGGGTAAAAGCACTTCGGGACGATTATTTTTTAAAAAGTCAGTTTTTGGTCACTACCCGAACCCGATGTTTATTTATCGGGTCGATTTTCGGGTACCTTGGCGATAACCCGATACCCGGTCGGATACCCAAAGTTTAGCCCCCTGTACCATTTTTTTTATTTTAATTTTTAAGTTCTAACCTAAAAGCTAAATGATCCGCCGTTTTCTCTTCTCCTCTCCGCACTCCCTCTCAACAAAACAATCGACACCCTTCTCTTCTCCCTCTCCGGCTCTCTCTCTCCACAGACCACGGCCACCAGTCCACACTCCACAGTACAAACCCTCCAGTCCATTCACCCTCACCCACTGTCCACCGACCTCAGTGACCTCGAGAGTCCACTCCTTGTCGGCATCGCACCAGCACAGAGCTCGCACTTTATCTGACTTCCAGCAACGCCAATTGAAGTGTTGTAATTTGTAAAAGCCTAAAAAGTAAGTAATTTTTAATTTAATAGATTTTTTCTATTGATTCTAAACGAATTCCTTAATTATATGTTATGGAAAATTTCATTGAGGGGTTACTTGGTTTATTGAAGATTTGATTTGATTCTATATGAATTCTTTTGTTTTGTTGCTGTATTTGTTTGAAGATGAAAATGACTACTTGTATAATATTGGAAATTGTGTTGCTGTGTTTGAAGATGAAAATGACTTGTTGTATAAATTATAATATTGTTGTGTTTGGAGATGAAAATGATTCTATACGAATTATTTTGAATTTAAGGGGAGAAAAGAGATGCTTTTTATCTTCACTGATGCATAAACTGATCATTTGGTTAATATTTGTATTTTGCGATGCATTTCTTACGCTTTGCTGAAAAATGGGAAAGAGTGAATATATATTGGTTCTATTTAAAATTATGCTCTAAGAAATCAAAACAAATGCTAATTGTGGAAGATCAGTTCAAAGCCCTTTTTCTCTGTCTATATTTGTTACTTGAGAGATCTGCCAATCAATTCATTCTTAATTAAATAATTTTATCTTAGCTCTGTCTTGTATACATTAACTCTTAGTTTTCTTGTACAACATTGTGTGGTGACCTTGAAGTGAAGAACCAGTTTTGAAAATGCCTTATCACAATTATTTTCCCTGTTATACTTATCAAAAAAAACTTCCATGTTATATCTTGATGGTTTTGCTTATGCTATGTAATTGACTATTTACCTTTTTGTTTGACAGTGCCTCTTGATATGATGATACCAACATTTAGTTGAGATAGGACAATAGATTTAGGATATGTTGCATTTCTCTTTTCCATTTTTTTTCCCCTTAAAAGCGTGTTGTTTAGGCTGGTTGGAGCTAAGTTGCGACTTGACTGTACCTTACTTCTTATGTAGCTTGTTTATGCTCCATTTCATTCCCAACAAAATAGATTCAGGATATGTAGCTTGTTTTATCAATTGAGTAAATAGTAGCAAGTTTTCATACTTTGTTTTGCTGATAATAAATGGTTGACTGAATATTTTGTAGATGTCCAAGTCAACGGCGAATCCATTGATTCGAAAGAAACCCAAGAGTAGACGAGCTTACTCGGTCTCAGCCTACTCAGTCTCAGCCTACTCAGGTTAGTACTAATATGGATGTTGAAAAAGGTTCTACACAATCTGATGACGTTGACAAGAAAGAGAATGATAAAAAAAGACCTAGAAATGAAGTTGAATCAAGGTCACCATATTGGGATCATTTTGATAAATTTGTATGTCAAGTTGAGAATGTGAAAAAAGGTAAATGCAAGTACTGTTTCAAGGTGATTAAGGCTGATCCAATAAAACATGGGACTAGGGCTCTTAAGAATCACTGAGTCATGCAAGAAAAAACCCCAAGTAGTTGAAACTAGTCAAACTCGAGTTGCATTTCAACCTCGGGTGGGTGATAAGGAAGCACCTCTTGTTTCGTGGAAATTTGATCAAACTAAAGCGAGAGATGCATTGGGTCATTGGTTGGTGGTTGATGAGCTTCCTTTTAAAACTGTTGAGAACAAGGGTTTTAAGTCTTTTATGTCAGTTTTGTGTCCCATGTTTATGGTTCCATCACGAAGGACCATAACTAGAGACATCTATAATTTGTATATAGATGAAAAAAAGAAGTTGAAGGATTTCATTAAGAATCACTCCCAAAGAGTTTGCATCACTACAGACACGTGGACATCAATTCAAAGAGTTAATTACATGTGTCTCACTGCACATTTTATTGATGATGATTGGAATTTGCAAAAACGAATTTTAAACTTTTGCCCAATTTCTGGACATAAGAGTGAGGAAGTAGGTAAAGGAGTGGAAAAATGTTTGCTTGATTGGAACATTGATAAAGTTTTCACAATAACGATTGATAATGCTTCTTCAAATGATGGTGCAGTTGCATACTTGTTGAAAAAATTTAAAAATTGGGGTACAAATGTTTTGGGTGGTAAGTATGTGCATATTAGATGCATTGCACATATTGTCAATCTCATTGTGCAAGATGGTTTGAAGAACAAGGATGAACATACGGCGATCTCTCGTATTAGAGGAGCTGTGAGGTATGTTAAGAGCTCTCCAGCTAGGTACAAAAGATTTCTAGAATGTGTTGATATGGAAAAGTTGGATACAAATAAATTGTTAAGTCTTGATGTACCTATAAGGTGAAATTCCACCTACTTGATGTTGGAGTCCGTGACATGCCTTAGAAGAGCTTTTGATTCTTATCATGATTTAGATCTTGGTTATGCAATTGATCTTTCAAAGCAACCATATGATGGGATTCCGACGGATTATGATTGGGAGAGAGCTGAATTATTGTTGAAGTTTTTGGCTCATTTTTATAAGCTTACTTTGTGCATTTCTGGCTCGTTATATGTCACAAGCAACAATGTTTTTCATGAAATTAGTGGAGTTGAAATGCTTCTAAAAAGTTGGTTGGAGAGCGATGATTTTGAATTAAGTCAAATGTCAATAAGGATGAAAGAAAAATTTGACAAATATTGGGGTTCAATGGAAAAAATGAACATGATTTTTTACTATGCAGTGATTCTTGATCCACGACGTAAATATATGTTCCTTGAGTTTTTATTTGACTCAATATATGGTGTTTATGAAATTGAGAAGAGTATGATGATGAAACATAGTGTGAAAAATGGGATACAAGAGTTGTTTGAATATTATAAGTTGAGATATGGGTCAAAATCAAATGAAAGAAGTGAAGCCACCTCGTCATCTTCATCATCATCTAAGGCAACTGTGGATAGCTCTACGATGTCATTTAGAGATTTGATAGATGGATTTAACAGGTACAAGTGTGGAGGAAAGGGTCAAAATCTTAAGTCGGAGTTGGAGAAATATTTAAGTGAGGATTGTGAAGATGAGTGGGATAACTTTGATCTACTAAATTGGTGGAAAGTAAATTCTCAAAGATTTCCTATTCTCTGCAAGGTAGCTCGTGATGCATTGGTGGTTCCAGTGTCCACAGTTGCTTCAGAGTCTGCATTTAGCACTGGTGGGCGTGTCCTTGATGCATTTAGGAGTTCTTTATCTCCTAAAATAGTTCAAGCTCTTATTTGTGCTCAAGATTGGCTTCGTTTGGACTCAACACCTATGTGCATGGAAGAGGATTTTAGCGAAGTTGACTTGTTTGACAAAGGTATTTAACATTTTGTGTTTTTAGTTTTTTATCATTACTTTACACATTATTATTCTGTATTGCTTATATCTTTTGTTTTTGTAGAATTAACAAAGTTGGGGGTAGATTCAACAATCATTGATGTGTGATTGAGCCACATTAGTTTGTTACCATCATCTCCATGTGTAAGTTTAACTAAATTTTATTTTTGTTTGTCAATTAATTACTAATTTAGTATGAAGTATTTAATTGTTAATTTATTGAAATCTTGTTTTATTTTGCAGGCGACGTGTTGCCTAGATATGAAGGAATGAAGGACGATGATTGGATATTTATGCTTTATTGTTTTTATAGTTTATTTTACAATGTTATTTACTTATTTTGGACAATTGAAATTTTTTTATTGAAGGTGAAGACTGTTGTGTAGTTGTTTTTGTGTTTGTTGGTTTATTGGGTAGAAACTTTATTTGAATGTGTTATTAAACTCATAAACTGCCTGCTTCGGAACTTAGAAGCCTGTTGGTTTATTTGAATATGTTATTTAAACTTTATTTGAATGTGTTATTTGAATCTGCTGTTGTGTGCATTTTATTGATGGGCTGCCAAAGGAAAGGATTGAATGTGTTATTTGAATCTATTGTTGTGTTGTGTTATTTGAATCTGCTGTTGTGTGCATTTTAGAAGCAAGCCTGGAGGGGGGAATTTTAAAAACCCGAAATCCGAATAAGAACTACCCAAAATTCTCGGTTACCCGGAGTACCGGGTTTCTACATCCACCGGTTCGGCTTAGGAAAATTAACTACCCGAATTTTTGGGTACCCAACCCGAAAACCCAAAATTTCAAATACCCGACCCGATGCCCACCCCTACCGTACGTCAAGGTTCAGTGGAGTAACCACACCGAGAGGGAAGCTACTTGGTAGCTCGAGGAGGAGATGCGAGAGAGGCATCCCGAGCTTTTTGTTTGATTGAGTACTATAAGTTTAGAGGACTAACTTCTTTTTAGGGGGTGAGAGTGTAATACCCGAGATTTTGCATGCATATTAATTGTGATTGCATACATTTTATTGTGTTAGTATTATTTTATACGTGCCTTGACCTGGAAGTTTTAAAAAAATGCAACTTGACCCCCTAAACTTGTAATACTCGGTTTGCTTTGATTTCAACTTGATTAATGAGCTATAATTCGTGGTAAATAAGCATAATGTGACGTAGTAATGATTAGCTAGAGCTAATAAGGTTTAATTGGGATTAAGATTGAGTTATTAACGCTAAACACCTCACCAATATTTCAAGTTTTACATTCTAGCCCTTAAAGTTCCTAAATTACCCGTTAAGCATCCGATTAAGTTGAGATTAGCGTGATTAATTATGATTAACTAAACTTAAGTATGATTAGCTAGTCTAATCAAGATTAAGGGATACTAAACATGTTTAGCTAGACTTAATCACGTTTAATTAGCTTAATCATATAATTAGTGACCAACCAATCAAATTAGGGCACACAGTGTTTGACCTTTCTACAACTTGCCACCTCAAGCTTGCTATGGCTGATTAATGAGTTAAAATTTTTGGAGAAAAGGGATTAGTTCATCCCCTTATTCAATTTCATCTTCTTCCTACATAGAGAGAGAGAGAGAGAGAGAGAGAGAGAGAGAGAGAGAGAGAGAGGTCATTCTAAAAAGAGAAAACTAGGGTTTGAAGAGGAAAACTCCATCTTTCACCTAAGTTGCCTTCATTAAAGTTGTAGAGCTCGGCATGGGGATGAAGAGGAAACAAAAATATTGAAGTTTAATTGGTGGAGTAGTTCTTCAACTTGGTAAGGGGATATCTTGCTCATGTATGTTCATAATTGTGATTGAATTGGTGATATGAGGTTGATAAATTGAGTTTCATAATATGTGCCAAGTACAAGCATGTTTGTGGTGATAGTTTGTACTCTTTGTGTTAATGTTTTGAGGTTCTATTATGTTGTATCTTAAGTGGTTCATAGCATGCTTGTTGTGTATTGATGTTGGCTTAGTGATTAGAGAGTTATTGGTTGGTTTGGTAAGGTAGACTCATAAGTTACAATTGGAGTGATCCCTGTTTTAGGCTACTGTCCGGAAGGTGCTGTGCAAAATCCGTCCATGGGAATTCTATGATTTTTGGATATGTTGTACATTCATGTGTTAGAAAATAGGCTGTAAATTTTCTGGAGATTTGGAGTTCGGGAAGTACCTTAATTGCGTTGTGAATAGTCGCTGCGCTGAGTGAACTGTTAGCAGGAAATCTGGTTAGTAACTTAAACTTTGAATGGTTGGAACTTGATGGTTATATGTCCAAATGAACTGATTCAAAGTTATAAATTCTATTTTAGAATGTCTAGTTTCTAAATATGTATGATTTATAATATTTGGACTTGGGAGGAATATTTAGTGAATTTAATGGTACAATTGCGTACTGATTGATAAACAATATACTTGGGTTGAATTAGGATGATATTGTGTGGACTCTATTGGGACGATATTGTGTGCAAACTAGTAGTGTGGGATATGTTTTATTTGAACTCCAATAATAAGCTTATAAAGATGGGATTCAAAGGATTGGTAAGTAAGTGAATAATGTGAGGGTGGTTGTATAAGAAATAGGTTTCGTGAAGTAATTGGTGACCAAATGTTACGTAAAGTTTGCATGTGTAACTTGAGGTAGATCCTCGAATATGAAGGGGTTCATAAATGAATGATATTAACTTATTACAGATTTGTAATTTAAGAAGGGATATGACATTTTGAGGTGTTAAACCTTGAAATTGTGTTATTATGAACTTATTAGCAAGTTATTGATATATGGATAAACTTGAGTATTTGAACAAGTCTTAGCTTGTTAAATAATACTACTTGAGCTAGTATGAGACATTATCTCGTATTGTGAGATCTAACATGTGAATTGAATTAGTTGTGTGAATACAACTTATTTGAATCTTGCATATGTACTTGAAACGTGGTGTAGCAAATTGTGAGTAGTTAATGACAAGGATGAGTTTACTTTATAACTCATCAATTCTCATATGTTGCTTTCAATGGTCATGAAATAGTGAAACGTGAATAACATAAATGTCACGGCTAGAACACCCAAGTGGTGATAATATGAGAAACAATTTGTGAATTTGTATGAGAACAACATTCAGGGAGTTTAGGGTAACCTCTGACTATGTTACGAGGCGGAGTGCAGTGCTAGTCAGCAGCAGTACCCTATTCGGACCTAACCCTCTGTTATTGGCCATAACAGAGGTTTCTTTCTCTACTACCCCTGCGGGAGGTAGTGTAGTTTTCACGGGAGTTAGGGGTTGTAGGGACACGGCCACGTGTTAACTTTGCCCGAGCTATATAAATCGTAATTTGTGAAGATGATCGTGATAGTTCAAACTTCATCAACAATTGAGGGGTAACAAGGATGGAAGCGGATGGTCGGAGATGTATCTCGACCTTGTATCCTTAACATGTTGGCTTTATGCCTTATATGTAGCATGAGATCTCACTACTCGTGATGGGTCATTTCATTCGCTGGTATAGGACAGTGAAAGTTATGAGCCGGCTACGTAGTAACGGGACTTGAATGTTTATTGTGTTATTGAATGTTTATCGTGTTAAAATTGTTGTGTTGTTCTCTACATGGTATCATACTTAAACTATTGCATACATGCATAGCATACATAAGTATAGTAGAACCTTACTGAGTCATAGGTGACTCACCCTTTTACTATTGTTTTTCCTTAGATTAAAGCGAGGTGAAAAGGAGTTATACAATTGAAGCTATATGACTGGTGGTTCAATGACAGGTGGTTGACATTATTTGGGGTTGACTTTGATTTGTATATATGATAGGATAGTGGTTTATTTGTACTGTTTATGTATCATTAACATTGTATATAAGGGCTGGATGCCTTTTAATTTGGATTGTATATTAGTTGTATCCTCTCTAGTTTATGAATTTGAATGGCGTGTTTCCATGTCTCGGTGTTAAGTGTGAGGTTGTGTTAAACATGTGATTATTATGATTATGTATAATGGATTCATGCCCGGATTTAGGCTATGTTTAAATGCTTGAGTTGGGGTGTGACAGAGAGTGTAATACCCTACTATTTTATTTTATTATTATTGGGCTAAGCCCATTATTTAGAATGTGAGTTTCAGCATAATAATTAAATAAAAATTTAGAGATGTGTGCTGTGAAGGAGTCGTGGGCATAACAGACTCATCGGCAAGGTAGTTTCGTTGGGGGATAAGGGTTTGAATTTTAAAAGAGGGGAAGTAATTTTGGAGTCTTCAAGATAGAGTCAATAGCTAGGTTGAATATGCTGTAGAGAGACAACAAGAAAAACAAAATATACTCTCGTAAGCCAGGGAAAGAAAATTTGAGGGAGAAAGGAAGATATAGAACAAGGAAGGAGGAAGGAAGAAGGACGACTGTGAGGGCTGGTTTGGGCGCAACATTCCTCGAAGAAACCCAATCGAGGTAAGCCAATTATGTTTCTCTTCTGAATTAGATGTTCCAGGTTGTTTTTGTTATGAATAAGGGCACAATTTGTGATGGAGTATGATACTGTAGAAGGAGAGATTAGATATTATATTAATGGGTTGTTTACTTTAGGTTGACCCTGTCTGTGTACGCGCTGGAGAGTGAAAGAAGGGAAAAGAGAGGAAGGGCTGTTGTGTTAATGGCGGGTGGTGTGTGCTGTTGATGGAGAGAGAAAAAAAGAGTTGATCACGCCAAAATGACTATTAGTGACCACGTCGGATCCACGTATACAGCTGGTATACAGTCAGGATGCCTCGGCTCTCAAAAGGCTCTTTTCATTGGGACTAAGCTGTCACAGGGTGACTGAGCCTACAACTGTTTAGCAAAGAAAACCACCGTTAGGGGTGTCGGGGGTTTGACCCGACTATTACCCTCCGACTTAAGAGTCAGTTTAAATGTTAAATATGAGGAAGTTAGTTGGCATACTAACTTCTATTAAACACAAGAAGGGTAATAAATGAGTGTATTGAAGGTCAGTGAGTAAATATGATTATGACAACACTCATATATGTGTTCTTGAGAGTAAATGTAACCTAGCCATAAATAAAGGTGATACCTTGTATTTATAGCTGAAGGGGGCGTGTAGAATGGTATAAATTAAGCCACTTTATTACTGGAAAGTACATGCTCACGAATGAGGCCATGCTGTTGTCAGAATAAAGTAGATAAATAAAAGTTTTCTTCTTGGGAAGATGTGAAGCTCATAAATGCCGCCAAAGCTTCATGGTGAAGGAATGTCTTCTTCCAATGAGAATGTATTCTCCCAGGTTAGGTACTGATAAGCAGTAGGCATTTAATGTTTTGATGTTGAGAGGTGCCGAGGATAAACAATGCTCGCTCTAGAGGCGACCTCGTTGTTGGCGAGGTCATTAATAGATTATGCCAAGGTCTGGCTAAACCGACGACCTCGGCTCTGTGACCTCGGCTGAAGACTTCATCCGAGGACCCTGGAGCGAGGACCTTGAAGGGCAACCTTGTTCACTTTGAGACCCGAGCTTCCACTACCAATGGGGATCTCAGGACCCACCTGAGGCTGATGCAAAAGACACGTGTGATGAATATTTAGGAGGATCTCGTCAAGAGTGACGGTGGGGAGGGGGAGGCGCTGACAGAGGGGGTATTTTATGTGGGTGGGTGTGTGTGTGTGTTGTTTAGGAGTCAATATTTAATGAGCTTTGTTTAGTCATGGGTTTCCAATTGTTAGAAGCTGGAAGTGATTGAGAGAAGAAGAGAAAAAAAAATTGAAAAAATAAGAGAGCCGAACAGAGCTAGTTTTGTTTCGGTGAAGAAGGAGACCAAAGTTACTGTGTGACCCCTATTCTTATGAACTTATATTAATAGTTTTCCAAACTTTCAGATTAATACCTAAGTTATAGAAATGACAATTTGACCCCTAAATGCAAAACTTATTTTATCAGTATGTTGTATAGCTATAAATAGTACACTTTTATAATTATATATTTATGTTTTGACTTTTAGATTTGGACAATCGTGGGTAATGACTCTATTTTCACGTACGAGTTAATTTTTCGCAGCAACTAAGAGGTAAGGGATTTCGCCTCTATTTAGGTCATTTTGAAATAAACTTTGATGATAGGCTTCCTCGTACGTGTTCTTTATAATACCGTTTTTGTCGCCATGCCCGACCTTATGTTGGTATTTGTATTTGACTCCGTCGGTATGCGTTCTTTCGTATTGCTTTTCGTAATCATTCTATTTTATACATCTTATGTGTTAGTATGATAATACATGTGATACCTATTGATTTGAGAAGTTGACTTTGATTCAGTTAATTGTACCGTGTGGTACCATTCTCATTTTAAATTATGTATGATCACTAAGTACGAATAACTTGTCACTAGGATTAAAGTGACACTTTGATCTTATTAGAAAATTTGCACGACTGGGCATATGTGTGCGGTAATCCGGATTTACCTTTTGAACTCAGAACCCCGTTAGGGGCCAAATGTTAGAACTTTTAATTATTAGAACTTGCTTATGTGATTATATTTTCTTGTGGGTAGTTTGTCGTGATTGGCTAGTATGGGACGGTCAGTGACGATTGAACTATTCCGTTTCTTTGGTTGTTTTGATATTGTCTTTTGAAATTCCTTATTTGAAAACTATTTGAAGATTATTCGCTTTGAATTTAAAAAGTTATGCTAAATTCCAATGATGTACTGTTGGTATTTATATTTATTCATAACTTCGATTTGACTTTCTTTGTGTGTCCACCCTCCTTAGTAATCGGAGGGACGGCGTTTGAACTTACTGAGCATTCACTCACCCTATCATATTATTCTTCTCTCCAGATCACAGGTGAGAGTTAAGGTTATTAGGTGGAGGTGGTGTTTTCGAAGATGGACTAGATTCAATCTTGTTATGTTCCATTGTAATAAATTGTCTAGAGGGTTTTGAGGATTGAATAATTTGGCTAGTCCTGTGAGACTATTTTAATTGCAATTTAGAACTATGAAGGTTGTAAACTTGGATTTTTATTTTCTGGTATGCATTGTGGTTTGAATTAAGTTTGATATGATGTTTTACATTATTTAGTTAAGTTGGATTTTGTAGTAATGTTATTGGGCTTGGGCTTGGGCCCGGGTTTGGGGCGTTAATATCCTACATCGGGTAAATGTGAGACTTGTGTGTGCCTTATAAGTGGCCACCCACTATCACTAGGCACCAACCTTCCATGGACTTTTGGGTAGGCTTGTGGTAGGCCCTAGTTGACGCAGGTGCTTAGTGGGTCAGTGTGTGGGCTATGCGTAGTGGACAAAGCTTTAGGCTCGGGTCGTTACAAATGGTATCAGAGCGGGTCCCAGTCGAAAATGTGTTAGAACATATCATCCAGGGTGCCGATTTTTTGGGCCTCCTTTGGGTCTTGACGAGGACGTCAAGGATTCAAGTGGGGGAGATTGAGATATCTCACATCGGATAGATGTGAGACTTGTCTGTGCCTTATAAGTGGTCACCCACTACCACTGGGCATCAACCTGTTAGGTCCATGGTGATGTGCTCAGAGTATAGGCTAGAGGGGGTGAATAGCCTATACTACTTTTTGTTAAAAATTTCATCCTAATTTAATTTGTATGTTGGAAAACATGGATGAAATAACTAACAAGAATAGGTCATCTTCCTAGTTCTAGCAACTCAGTCGATGTTGTTATATCGACGATGTGTATCGGCAGCTTTGAAGAACAGGTAATAGGAAGATGTTGTTATACTAGGCCGGTAGATAAGAGATTAGCGGCGGAAGAATAAACGATAAGTATAACAAATAAGATTGAAGTAACGTGAGAGAATGTGTACAATTCTATCATAACAGCTTAACTAAAATCTTATATTAGATGCATCAATTACTTTCCATAACCGATTGCACAAGATATGTCAAATATTACAGAAAGACAAGTAAAGGCTGAATGTAATAAAAATATGATTTATATTAAAATTCAGCAGAGGTTTGCTCAAGGACAAACATGCTTAATACATCAACCAAGACTCTCTAACCTAGCAATCTCCTTTGGAAAGAAAAAGGAGAGATTAAGAAAGCAAAATCAAATCTATCGAAAATACATTGGAAGATGTACTCAAAATTGGTTGAGGTATCTTCCGTAGTTTCAACTCGATAGATTTGTTGTGAGAAGAGAATATTAGGCGTTGTTCAAATAGCCGGTATTTAAACAACCGAGTGCTAAGCACTCGGCCAAATGTGATGACAATTTATTGCACAATCGACAACACTTATAATGTAGTATAAGTCCGCCGATATGAATGCAAGGTGGATTATTAAGTTCTGGCTCTTTATCGGACATCTTCAAGCTTGATCAGTCTTCAACGAATTTCTGAATGCTTGGTCTCTTGCTGAAGATTTGAATTGCAGCAATGAAGAGACTAAGTCTTTTGAAGGAAGAAAGATCTCAAATCAAAACTAGGTTTTGATCAAGCATGACTTCTCGGCCTTTGGAATTTCGTTTCTCTCTCACACGAAGTGTTTGTTCTTACACTTGTGTTTTTCTTACTCCTATGTGGTTTCGCTTTGAAAGAATGAAGAACAATACCACAACCTCTCACAGGTATTCGCATGCACATATACAGGCCCTTTTTGGAGATGAGAATGAGAGTCTTCTTATATAGGCTGGAGAAGATGAATTAGTCGTTGGAGTTTTGAATGAGTTTCTGCTCGTTGAAAATCTGAACAATTTAATTCACCAGAGTACATTGTTGAATCTGTTGGGCAAAGACCTTCTGTTAAGTTTTTGTCTTGAAGTTGATCCATGAGTCAGGCTGACAGATTTGGATATGTCATGCTTTGCCTGGGTAGTAGCGCACTGTGTTTGGTCTTTTATGGGATGAAACCTTGAAGACTGAGACCAGTACACAAAAGAGGAAATGTCTTCTGAGTAATAGTGAAGGCACAGACATCGATGCGTATCTTGGGCTTGTCAGAAAGATCTTGTAACGGATCTATTTTGACTTGTAGCGTTATGAGTAACCACCGATGTTCCTCTTGGATAATCGCCTTCTCTAGCTTGTTCGATGAAGATCTTGGCCGATACCGGAATCTCGATGTAAAACCTGATGTAGAGATTGTCGATGAGACATGGCTGGAAGGAATGTCTCCGGTGAGACATTGCCGATGAACATGTCTCGTTGGCGCATGAAGAGCTAATCCTATGAGAGTTGTCATCACTTTGGTAGGACAAAGACTCGGATATGTACAAAGACTTCCTAGTCTAATGACCTATGCATTGTTTCAACAAGCCGCCACACTAACCGAGACGCACCATTTTAGCCACTTGTGAAACATGCGTTGTAATGGGAACAAGCAAATCACCGTGTTGGAATATGCATACATATATTTCAGCTGATTTACAAGCATATTCCTAACAATCTCCTCCTATTTGCTTGGGACCATTACTACAATTGACTTATACATACAGCTCTTTAAAGCAGTTGTTCAATCCTTAGTAATAACATGCTACTATTGAATAATCATTTTATATCAAGGCATGCCCTAGGTTGAACTTACAATTGATAGCGTATGTATAGTCACCTATTGCTATGTATTTACAGACTCGATAAATGAAGGTACAAATACGACGAAGCAATAACTAAATAATTTTAGGCAATTATGAGATATAATTGATAATATTGCCATAAAGATATTTTTCTTGCAGTAATATGTATGATCCAAGTAGCTTGAGCAAGAAAAAGTTATGAATCGCTGTACTTAATCGAATTGATTAAGTATCGATGTTTTTAGAGGTTGTGAAGAATAAAATCAGCGTAGTATGATAGTCATTTAGAAATAGCCGATTGGACAAGTGAAGAGTGTCATGTTTGTTTGGGGGTCATTACTACAATCTCTCCTAACAATCTCTTCCTAATTGCTCGTATATGTTGAGTTTTATATAGATTCTCCTCCTCTATTCTTGATTATAAACTTTCTCAACTCTTTCTACCTTTCTGTATAAATATGTCGATCTCTCCTCCTTAATGTCAATTTATGTTGAATGGCTACGATCTCTTTCACAATCTCTCCTCCTTACTAATTGTTTTTCAATCTTTAATCTTTCCTCCTTACAATCTCTCCTCCTTAATGTCTTTCTCCTTTCTTCTTTTCTTGAATGTATATATATTTCTTTTATAATCTCTCTCCTCCTTAATATTGAATGTATATATTTCTTTTATAATCTCTCTCCTCCTTAATAATCAGTTTCCTTAATGATCAGCTTTACTGTTTTTCTGTATGTATATGTCAATTTTACTAAATCTCTCCTCCTTAATGGTCACAAGCTAAATATTGATTGATGGTTACAAAGTAAAATATTGATTATCAAAAGTAAATTATTCTTTGATGGAGATGAGAATGTCTGTATATGAAGCCTGCTTTATTGGGGATAGGACAAGTTATAAGGACTGACTTATGTTAACTCATAAGTATGAATTATAGTCACGACATGTAGTGGGGATGAATTTTGTTCCTTAATGGTCACAATGGGTGTACCAATATGTTATCTTTCCTCCTTGGAAATATGTGCAGATGAGAGATATAAGTTTTCTTTTGAAAGCTAGTATATACTGCAAAATAGCATTTGTCAGAGTGTTATTAGTCAAAATGACTTTTATTTGGTATGTATAAGGTATACATTTCAGAAAGTAGTATATTTGTTGTACCAAGACATTTAGAAGAGTAATATTGGTCTTGTATTTGGAATCATTTTTATTAAATAAAGAGAGTAAGCAAGTTGTAAAGAGATGAAGTTTGTTTTATTGTTTGTAGCGAGATTTTACAAGAGAGTAAGTATAATAGGACGAGTTATACAGATTTAACCAGTCAATTCATAAGTTATGAAGAGCAGAAGAAGTTTCTTTATACATATATAAATTTTATTGTCAATATGTGCGACAAGGTATTCTTCCCATTAGTGAATTGAGTTATAAGATAGACATACTGGGGCGTGTTTATCTTTATGAAAATTTATCGTACTTTTTCTTTTAATAGGACAACGTTATTTGAGAAATACATCAACATTAATCGGATGCATGAGATATACATCTAGGAATGACCTATAAAACATTTTTCTTTCGTTAATGGGTCAAATGTTAAAGTTTGAATGTTAAATCCATAAGAGTATATGCATATGCAAAGATGTTTATGTTAAGAATAGATGTTAAGCATGAAAGAGTATGCACTAGGACAAATTACGATAAGTAAAACAAAATGAAGTAGCAAATGTGACTGAACAAAAATATATTACAAATATAACACTAAAGAAAATTGTTTGTCAAAACAGAAACCTAGCTAGACATCCTAGTGAAGCAGAGTAGAGGATGAAGGTCTACATTCCTAATCGGAGGGAACATTGACCGCTGGGTTTGGTGCAAGGTTGACATTTGCAAATTGATGCTCTTCTCGAGTCTGAGATGGTTCAAGTGGAGTATTTGAGGAGTTAGGAGCAAGGAGAGTGTTAGTCTCTGTAGTTGAGACAAGATTTCTTGAAGGAATCCAGGGAATGAAGTTTGACACATCGTTCCTTGGATCTCGCAGACGATTCCTTACTCGTCGACTAATTTGGCGAGGTCGGCGGATCACTGGTTGAGGAGTGGCTAGAAAAACCATTATTCGTTGTCGCATTTCATTATAGGAGATGGGTCGAAGATCTGAATTGAGCAAGTTTTGTGAACACATGATGTCGGATGATTTAATCTGTAATGGTGAAGAAAATTTGGGAAAGAAGATGAAGAAACGCTGAAGGAATAAGAATTATATTAAGGGATGTTTGACGGTATGTTATTATTAGTACGTCTTTCAAGTTTTGAGAAGATGAAGAGGTTTCTTGGTTAGAGGAATTTGATAAGACGTTTTGGAGGCTTAAGAGTGAGAATGCATTTAATGACATAGCAATGATGTTCTGATTTAGGGTTATGTCACCATGCAGAGAGTGGTTATAGCTATGATTTAGGCAGTCTAGGGGTAATGTATAAATTTTTATTTTAAACGAAATGTTTAAATTCACATTTAATCAAATTAATATATTTGCCTAGAATAGGACAAGACAGGTTATAACTGCTGAGCTGAAGTTTGAATATCTTGTCTTGAGCTATAGGCCATTTTGAGTGTTATAATTTATGGAAATTTGTTTGGTACTAGCTGACACCAATTATTAGGAAGAATATGAATATAAATTATTTAGAAAGACTTTTGAGCAGAAAAGATTGGATTTAGAGTATTATTTTTGATAAACAATATGCATTGAGTTTAGGTTAAGTCTTTATACCAATTGAAATCTTATATATGGAAATATAAAGAATTGGTTGAGATTTCAAGGATGTGGACATTATCGGCAGTGAGTGTTTGGTATCTGCTGAAGTGAGAACTGCTGATAACAGGGTTGTCTGATGTTTTTCCTTGAAAAAGATTTGACTTGATTTTTGGGAATATTTGATGAGATTATTCAGTTATAGATTCAATATCCTTATTGATTTAATGAAGTGTTTTAGCAGATGATAAAATTTATGAGAAGCAAAAATCTACTTAATAATACAAATTTTACAATAACACTTCTTAGAACTTTGAAAGGAGAAGTCGACAAGTGAAGTATTGAATGTGTACCGAAGTGATGTCCGAGCTTCTTTCTTTGCAATAGGTAGTATCAATCCTTAGCAAAAAAAAGGACTCTGCTAAAGAGTATTTTCATCTGACCGTAGATGAGAGTGAGGCATAAAATATATACGGCAGGGTTATATCGCCATTCACTCGAGGAAGGACTAGTTTTTAGAGCAACAGTCTTCCTAAGAATCCTAAAATTTCTAGCTATCTTCTGAGATAGGTCAAGTTACCAAAGTTTTTATCAGTCTTTTTGAAAGTTAAGCATGTGATAAAGTATAACAGAGTGTTTTGAATTCAGTCTGTTTGCTGATTAGTTGTTAGTCAAGATGATATATCATCATGAGAAACGTCTAACCTTGCCTTTTCATTACTAATCTCAAAGGTCATATCAGATTTGATAGTTGTCATAACTGAGAACACAAATTGCTGTTGAGCTATTTTGAAAGGAGGTGTAAGCCTTTGATTTTTAGAAGTTAAAAAGCTGAGATTTTTGTATTTGAATAATGAAAGTATTTCCATATACTTTGATGAGATAAATCCTTTATAAGTTCAAATGCTTACAGCAGTCTTTAGGTTGACACAGCAGACAACTTGGTTCAAAGTAGATTTACTAGTAATCTTGTATGTAGGATAGAAGAGTCAGAGATTAAGTAATGGATTTGCAGTAACTTAAAAGTGAGATGTAGACATAAAAGGTCATCCTTTAGGCAACTGCAGTCTACCTATGTTGAACAACTAGAGTGTTCGGTAGATCTTGAATTTGACCATGATGAGATGATCTAATTCAAAAAGGCAATTATCAGAGTGTTTAAAGTAAAGAGTTTAACTTTTCAGTAATAGACCAGAACTCAATATAGCCGATTTTATAGGACGAGTTTGCTGATGGAGTTTCAGCAGAGTTTGTGTAAGAAGTGTGTGATCGTTTCATTGAGGTCAATTTCTCCAATTATCAGAGGAGTGTAAACACTATGATGAAGAAGAATGGTATGTAGATCAACACAGTTAATACACATTAATTCATGCTATCAGAGGAATTCAAACAAGTAGATAGACATGAAGAAAAGTTGCAGGACTTGTATTCAATAATCCAGATAGTTTTGAACAATACATAGTAGGGATCAGCTGATTACAAGAACAATACAACTGGAATTTTGACTATACTGCAGATTACAGGATAAAGATACATAATGATTCAGTTTTGAATAAAAAATTTGTTACAAAGTTGTATCCAAGATATCCTAATCCTAAGAACATAATGAGAGGTCATCAGTCAAGGATTTCGGAATGGATCAAGATGGCTGTGTCCGTTTTTGATCTCCTCCAGCTCTGGGGGAGGCAGAACACGTGCACGCCTACAGGTCATTTTGAGAGCACCGTAGGGTGATAGCCGTCAAAGATGTACTGCTTGGCCCATGAATCCCCTTTGATATTCACAGGGACTGATGGTCGTGGTTAGCAGTTCGTCATCCTTGTCAACACCTTATTAGCTACCTAATCCAGTCGAGCTGAATTATCTGCATCAGCCATCTTTGGGGTGATGGCCGGTATACTTACATATAACCAGAAGAGTTGTTGTACATAACGATTTATCAGATGCTTTCCAAACATTTGATAAATCTTATCTAGGATCTTCTCTGAGATGCTCATGTATACATGCAGAGTTACGATGGTCGGATAGGTATATGCTAATTGATTTTCATAGTGATTCATCTGAAAACATTTTAGAATATCAATAAGTTTGATAGCTAAATGTTAGAAGTGAAGTGAAATCACTGTTGCGATCATTAATTAATAACTTTCTATCTTATCTTTTAATATAATTGATTGAAGACATTTTAAGTGTTCGATAATCAAAGGTTTGCAAGATATAGTTCATCTTTTGCCAACAAACTTTCAGATTATCGGACAAGACAAAAGAAGATTCTTTTATCAATTAATTTCAAGGCAAGATTGAAAATTTATAATTAATGATTTCGTAAATGAGTTAATAAAATTTCTCTCGACATTATAACGTGTTTTAGAAAATTGTTAAAAAGAATTTTCACAGCTTATGAATAATTTTGATTTTCGAATGCATCTTTGAGAATTTTAGATCAACTCATTAAGAGTAACAAATAAAACCAAAACAACTTTAAATGAATGAATATGAAGGAGTCATACCAAGTTGTTGAAGTGTTGACTTGATCGATTTCTAGGATTTGAACTTAGTAACATTTTGGGAAAATTTTGAATCAATGTTTTGCATCTAGTGTAGTCTAAGCGCTTGTGAGTTTCTTCATAGTAGAGTTTGGATGAGGAAGGAGCTCTACTTATACTCATGGAGGTTAGATCAAGGACTTTCAATAATGGAGATTTATCAGAATTGTCCTTTTACACGCCTTTGTAGGGATAGGCTTGTGATGTCTAGATTTTCTCAAGATTCTTTGAAAAGATTTTGAAAGCGAAAGTTTTTGTCATTTTCCAAAGCTTTTGAGAACAATCTTTACTTTTGAGAACAGTCTTCGTAAAGTGTGCCTCCACCTTTAATAGACTTGAGAGAGAATAAGTCATTTAAAGGTTTTTACTCCTATAAGTCAACACATATAATGAACTTATGAAGTGTGAGTTGGCGATATTGAAATTCAGCCAACTACGGTTTTAAAACATTTTAGATCACCGATATGAAAAGTGCCGATAAGTTTTTGAAAACCGTTTACATAAAGCAAATCATACAAGCATACGATATATCAATATAATTGCAGTATGACAAGATTTTATGCGCATGTCCGATAATTTATATTAACAAATTAATTCAGAGACATGAATACAAGCCATTAGTAAGCCAAGAGCCGACTGTTTTGTGTATGGGAGAGGTTGTCTTTATCAACACTTTGGACTCATCAGTAGATTTCTCATATAGTGGCACTGAAGTCCAGCAGGTATTGATTTGACCTTGAGTGAGTGAAGGGCATAGGTGATTTGAGTGATCAGCAATCCTTCATGAATCAGCAGTCAAGTTGATGTCCGCCGGAGAGTAATGTTGCATGTTTGACCTTTTGTCGTATGAGTTCCTGCCTTAAGTACTCATAGTGAAATTGTTAGCAACATTTATGAGCTAAAAATAGCTCCAGAAATTCAGTAATACAAGTGAGATTTAATAAGCACAGGATTCAAGTAATTACTTAGCCTATAGCTTATAAGTGTAACTTAGGATATCAAGAAGTTAATAGATGGAGTTACTTTCTCACTATACTCTTTCAACGAATCTGCTCATAGTAGTTGAGGAACTTGTTCTGATGTTGAGCTGAAGTTCATTGAGTGTATCTTTTAGGCAGAAGCTTTCAGTTGAAGAAGAACAATTTCATCATTGATGTTCTTAGACCACAAGCTAATAATCACAGTGATTTTGGAGATGACATAAATTTGATTTCCCTTGAATTACCTTTGAAACCCTTCCTATTTCATTTGCTTTAAACTTTCATAAAAAGTCTTCTTGAAAAGGTGTTAGATTGAGACAATCGTTAGCCTTATATCAAGATACCAAATTTTCAGAAGTGAATCAGAGTAATTCATCCATCATGTATGAAGTTGACGTATTTGCCATAGGATATATCATGAGTTTAAAAATGAACCATTTTTAAATAAGTATATAATCATTAGCAAGTCAATCTCTATTTGACTATAGTACTTTTTTTTCATAATATCAATATATTTCTGATATACAAAAGATTTTCTTATAGTAATCACGTAATCATCACAATATCCTTTCTCACACGTTTTTTAAAACAAAATTGATTTTGATTTGAAATAGCATTTTCAAATGGCTTCCAGATCTCTCACCAAGAAGAATTTTTGAAATAAGGAATTTAAAAAAAGACTCTTTTTGACTATGCATCTAATCGAGCAACTGGATCTAAACTCTCGTGTTGTTAAGCCCGAATGAAATTCTCAGAGTACTAGCTCTGATACCAATTGTTAGGTCCATGGTGATGTGCTCAGAGTATAGGCTAGAGGGGGGGTGAATAGCCTATACTACTTTTTGTTAAAAATTTCATCCTAATTTAATTTGTATGTTGGAAAACATGGATGAAATAACTAACAAGAATAGGTCATCTTCCTAGTTCTAGCAACTCACCGATGTTGTTATATCGACGATGTGTATCGGCAGTTGAAGAACAGTAATAGGAAGATGTTGTTATACTTGGCGGTAGATAAGAGATTAAGCAATGAAGAATAAACAAAGATAAGTATAACAAATAAGATTGAAGTAACTGTGAGAGAATGTGTACAAGTCTATCATAACAGCTTAACTAAAATCTTATATTAGATGCATCAATTACTTTCCATAACTAGATTGCACAAGATATGTCAAATATTACAGAAAGATAAGTAAAGGCTGAATATAATAAAAATATGATTTATATTAAAATTCAGCAGAGGTTTGCTCAAGGACAAACATGCTTAATACATCAACCTAGACTCTCTAACCTAGCAATCTCCTTTGGAAAGAAAAAGGAGAGATTAAGAAAGTAAAATCAAATCTATCGAAAATACATTGGAAGATGTACTCAAAATTGGTTGAGGTATCTTCCTATAGTTTCAACTCGATAGATTTGTTGTGAGAAGAGAATATTAGGCGTTGTTCAAATAGCTGGTATTTGAACAACTGAGTGCTAAGCACTCGGCCAAATGTGATGACAATTTATTGCACAATCGACAACACTTATAATGTAGTATAAGTCCGCCGATATGAATGCAAGGTGGATTATTAAGTTCGGCTCTTCATCGGACATCTTCAAGCTTGATCGCCTTCAACGAATTTCGAATGCTTGGTCTCTTGTCAAGATTTGAATTGCAAAGAATCGAAGAGACCGAGTCTTTTGAAGGAAGAAAGATCCCAAATCAAAACCTAAGTTTTTGATCAAGCACGACTTCTCTCCCTTTGGAATTTCGTTTCTCTCTCACACGAAGTGTTTGTTCTTACACTTGTGTTTTTCTCACTCCTATGTGGTTTCGCTTTGAAAGAATGAAGAACAATACCACAACCTCTCACAGTATTCGCATGCACATACAGTGCCCTTTTGGAGATGAGAATGAGAGTCTTCTTATATAGGCTGGAGAAGATGAATTAGTCGTTGGAGTTTTGAATGAGTTTCTGCCCGTTGGAAATCTGAACAATTTAATTCACCAGAGTACATTGTTGAATCTGTTGGGCAAAGACCTTCGTTAAGCTTTTGTCTTGAAGTTGATCCGTGAGTCGCCGATGATTTGGACATGTCATGCTTTGCCGGGTAGTAGCGCACCGTGTTTGGTCTTTTATGGGATGAAACCTTGAAGACCGAGACCAAGAAAAAAAAGAGGAAATGTCTTCGAGTAATAGTGAAGGCGCAAACATCGATGCGTATCTTGGGCTTGTCGAAAGATCTTGTAACGGATCTATTTTGACTTGTAGCGTTATGAGGAACCACCGATGTTCCTCTTGGATAATCGCTTCTCTGCTTGTTCTCGATGAAGATCTTGGCCGATACCGGAATCGCCGATGTAAAACTCGCCGATGAGACATGGTTGGAAGGAATGTCTGCTGGTGAGACATTGCCGATGAACATATCTGTTGGCGCATGAAGAGCTAATCCTATGAGAGTTGTCATCACTTTGGTAGGACAAAGACTTGGATATGTACAGAGACTTCCTAGTCTAATGACCTATGCATTGTTTCAACAAGCTGCCACACTAACCGGCAGCCCTTTTAGCCACTTGTGAAACATGCGTTGTAATGGGAACAAGCAAATCACTGTATTGGAATATGCATACATATATTTCAGCTGATTTACAAGCATATTCCTAACACAACCTATCAATGGACTATTGGGTGGCTTGTGGTGGGTCATTGACCCAGTGCTTAGTGGGCAAGTGTGTGTAGAGATGTTAAACGGGCTAGCCCTAGCGGTTTCGGGCCAGCCCTAACGGGCCACGGGCTAAACGGTCCAATTTTTTCGGGCCACTAATATTGCAAACCTAACCCTAACCCTAGCGGGTTTCGGGCTAAACGGGCCACTATCGGGCCACGATTAAAGATATAATATAACAATATTTTGAAATGGTTAATCGATAAACCTTTCATAACTTTGATAGTTTCTTATGTTTTCAAAAGAAATATAAACTAGACATTTTTTTACATCAATGTCTTATAATTTCCAACTTGTTTTTCTCAAAATAAATAATGTAATAGTTTTACTAAGCGCTTATTTTCAAAATTTTTGTTTATATTTCAGTATTTATTCACAAGTACACAAAGAAAACCTGTAGTGCAAATGATAAATGTGTTTGACTTTGGATTAAAGGTTGTTGGTTTTATTTTTATGGTGGTTATTTTACATATCTTATAAACTTTTTACGACCTAATTAATATTACGCGGGCTGGCGGGCCAACCCTGAAACCTGACGGGCTAGCCCTAACGGGTCGCGGGTTAAACGGGCTAGCCCTAAAAAGCCCTGATTTTAAACGGGTCAAAAATATTGAACCCTAACCCTATTTTTTTCGGTTTAAACGGGCCAACCCTGCGGGCCGTGGCCCTTTTAACATCTTTAAGTGTGTGGGCTATGCGTGGCGAACCAGGCTTCGAGCTCGGGTTACAATGAGTATATTTAGTTGGCAAAGATTTCCTAACTGAAAAGTGAATTTGATATGAATCACTATTTTATACAGGTTAGTTCTAGGCATGACCAATATGAAATTGAAAATCGAAAAATCATTCCCAAGTCCGCGAAATTGAAACGAAAAAGCGGTTTGTCGGTAACGATCTGGTAATGAATTTTTTAAACTTAAAAAAGAAAAAGAAAAAAGAAAAGGTCATCGGTTTTAGTTTTGGTTTATTTGTCTTCAATAACTAAACCGGAACCGGTCATAAAGGATTAATACATAATTTGGTTCCTGAACTTTCTAGTATTTTCTACCGAGGTTCCTGAACTTTAACATTTCCTAATTTAGTACTTGAACTGAACTTTTGAATAGTCAGTTGAGGCATTAGTTTTTCATTGTTAAGACAGAAATGCCCTTACCTAATGTTGATCGGGATTCTACATGGATAATAATGTTGAGGTGGAAAATTTGGGTTAAAGGGAAAATATAAAAATGAAAAAAAAAGGAATTAATTACAACTATTTTTTACTAATTGAATGAATATATTTTTCCCTTTATTTACTTTTCCATCTTCAAAATTATATTTAATTTTCTCTTTATTTAATTTAGTTTTTTTTAAACTTATCTTTCCTTCTTCAAATTTTTTATTTAACCTCATTTTTACCAATTAAATCATACCTCTACCCATAATTTATTAATTATTTTACTTCTTTTTTTGTTTGTTAATTACTAATAAATTATGAGATAATAAGCTAAAAAAATAATTAACGAATTTACACACTTTCATTTTCATTAAAAGTTTACTAGTCATAATTTAATACCACCCATTTATCAAAGTTCACATTCTCCTTCTTCCTTAACCAATCAAATGTGTTCCGTCACACCACCACCAACATTGACACCCATATTAGAAATCAAAGTCAAATAAAATTAAAATTAAACAATGAAAATAAAAGAGAACATATATACTCCCTCCGTCCCTTAATTATTGTCTTGTTTGACCCGTCATATGGATTAAGAAAAATAATTGATTTGATTATTAATATTGGTATAATGTATAATTTTCTTTAATGCCCATGTGTATGTGGCCCATAATTAAAGTAGGGTAAAAAGTAAGGATAAAATGGTAAAAGTGATGTCCTAAAAAGAAAAATTTTCAAACTAAGACAATTATTTTGAAACGTACAAAAAAATGAAAAAAAAAGACAATAATTTAGGGAGTACATTATATATCTATGATGATGTCGAGCTTGAGAGGGTGACGACAGATCTTCCTCTTGAGATAATAAAGAATAAACTCCTTGTCAGCGGGGTGGAATTGAAACCCCGGCGGGAAGCACTTTCTGTCACCGAAACACGATGAAGACTCTGTCACCTTCGTTTATTCAAACAATCAAGAAGGAAGAACTACTTACAATTATAAATAACTAAGTATATAGGTATCTGTAGCTATGGATGGTTGGAAAATCATATTGGTAGGGTATTGATCGAGAGAAGGAAACCCCTAATTGGGGGGGGATCAAGGGAGGCGTAAATAGGGTTGAGAGAATTAGGGGTTGGGGGAGGGTCTGAGACCCAATTAGGGGGGGGGGGGATGGACTTGTAGGAGTCGTTTGGTAAATCTAAGGTTCACATGGCAAAAGAAACCATCAGAATTGCCCGTCGAATCCCAGAAAAATCCATCGGTTTTTTTTTATATATTTTGATATCCTCACGGAGCTTCCTTGATCCACCACCACAACACGATGGTGCATACTAACTCTACATATTTGAAATCACAGACAACACCGTTGTCATCGGATAAGTGGGTCTCCGATTAAAGTGGGTGTTGTTGCCAGAGAAATTGATGTCGTTATTAGTTGTTTTAGAACTGGTTGGGAGAGTGAGAGAGTAGAAGAAGACAAAATGAAAGGGGGCAGCACGAGAGGTGACGGCTCATATAATGAGCTTAGGGTTTTATTATTTTATTTAGAGAAGAGAGAAGAAAAAAAAAGGTTAATTACACTATTGGTCCTTGAAGTTTGGGCCTTTTTACCAATAGTCCCCAATCTTAGACTTGTATCACCAATACCTAAAGTCTAAGATTGGGGACTATTGATGAAAAGATCCAAACTTCAGGGACCAATGGTGAAATTAACCCAAGAAAAATTAACAGAGAAGGGAGAAGGGAGATAACAGGGAAAGGTGAAGCCCGCCCACTTTGCTACCACTAGTACTACCACCACTACTATTACTATTATTATTATTACTATTTCTATTATTACTATTATTATTATTACTATTATTGCTATTACCATTATTGCTATTACTATTACTACTATTACTATTACTACTATTACTATTACTAATATTACTAGTATTACTATTATTACTAATATTACTAGTATTACTATTACTATTACTATTACTATTACTATTACTATTACTATTATTATTATTATTATTATTATTATTATTATTATTATTATTATTATTATTATTATTATTATTATTATTATTATTATTATTATATAACGGAGAATCTGTAATCATCATCGTCATTGAAAAGGAAAAAGAATTTTTTATTTTTTTTCTTGTATATTGAGAGCTCTTCTGTAATGCTTTTGAAAAATCAACTTTTGGACTTGGTATAAAACGATAAATTTTTAAAGAGTTCACGTTTGAAAATTGTAATAATTAATGAATAGAATACTATTCTGAAATTGATCTCAATTATAAAAATATTTCAGTATAGTCATGATACTTAAAATACATGTGGGAGATAAAGTTAAGAAGTTATAAAGATTTTAGGCATAATTTCTAAAAGTAGACTTTTTAACTGAAACGTTTCAAAATAAAAGAAGTAACTCTTTGCATGGAATAGAAGGAGTAAATGTGAATGTGAAAAAAATTAGAGTAAAATTCAGGTCGGTCTCCTTTAAAGAATTTTCAACCGTTTAAGGACACGATATTTGTTTTCAACCGGAAAATGACACTTGTATTGCGAAAATGTCATCTATGCTCTTTAAAAAAAGGGAACTGTGCACAATGTGCATCGCAAAAGCAAAAAACAATGCTTCGCAACACAGCACGATGCACATAAATCACGGAACGACAAATTGTGCATCACAAAACAAAAAAAAACGATGCATCGCAACACAAGACGATGCGCAAATTACCTTTTTTCACTTGCGATGTATAACTTTCTAACACGTACGATGCATCAAATCGCATCCTCTAACACGTATGCATTGCATCGGCTCTCAAATCACAAAAATAAACTAATTCTCTTCACTTCAAAAATAAAACAATCTTCACTTTAAATGGAGCAAAAAATCTTAAAACCCTTCGAAAATTTTGCAAAATTTTTTGAAAACATTATGAAATTATATTGGTTATATTCCAAATGATTGCTGCATCGTTATTCAGAGACGTCCTCAACCTCTAACAAATTTGTAGGATGTTTTACGATGTCTGAATATCAGGTTAGTATTGCTGCATGAATACATTTTAGAGTTTCAAAAATCAGAGCAAAAATGTAGCGTTAGTACCATCAGCATCCATCCGTTGCACAAATATTTTTTCAACAAATCAATAGGTTGTGTAACATCTACTGGTACTTACGGTTGGTTAGTGGAGTCGGATTTGAGTTCCAAGAAGCATTCACACATATCTTTTAGCAAAATCTTCACGAAAAAATTTGGATTCAGGATTTTATATGATTTCAGACATTTATCCTTCAATGTTGAAGAAGCATTCATACATTTCAGGTACGTTATACATTTTATAAATGTACTTTTTGTTTAACACTTCCTGAATAGGGTGAAATATGTATACAAACATTACATTTTTCGTGTTATTCCTCTTTTTTTATGAATCTGTGTTGATAAACATTCTGTAATTTTCATCTTTTTTGAAATTACGTTTGCGATGCACACATTTTGTGTATCACGATGCACAAAGTTGTACTATAAAAAGTATTATTATTTTGCATCACGATGCACGACTTTTATTCCCGATGCACAACTTTTTAGACATAACAAAGTTTTGTGCATCGTTTAAAAATTCTTTCAGATTATACAAGAAGGATAAATGTCTCTTAGAATTCTACAAAAAGGATACTTTGATACCATGTACGCGTTTGGGTGTCCTTTCGATGCTACATTACGTAGAAGTATTACAACTTGGTATGGAGATGCTAAGGAACTGTGTGCTTGAGAAGTATAACACATCTTTACAAGCTTCACATGAAATAATAAGGAGGGTTCAACAAAATTATTGGGCCAGAGTCGATGCAATTCGACGACATTGAGTCTTTTTGTGTAACATGATAGTGTTACCCCATGTACATCGACAAAATTTTCTTATTTCATACCACTAAATTCATACCATAGAATGTCAATTGTGTGATATGGATTGTATTCTTGATAATTTTTGTAATAACAATAAGAATTAATAAAAATTACAATTATTACAGTTGACGATACATAAAAAAAAAACTCTTCACGATGCACATATTATACTAAAATAATACTGTTATAATTGACGATGCATAAATTATACTTGAAGATCACATTTCTTAACACAAATTATACAGAAATTGTTTTGTTATAATGACGATGCACAAAATTACATTAACGATACACATTTCTTAACACAAATTATACTGAAATAGTTGATGATGCACAAAATTATACTTGACGTGCACATTTCTTAAAACAAATTCACAAAATTACATTGACGATGCATATTTTATATTGACGATGCACATTTTTAACACAAAATCACAAAATATATTTACAATGCACAAATCGCACACATAACGATGCACAATTTACACTTAAAAATATTATTTGTTGTTACGTAGACAATTTTAAAATAAATAATTACTTTATTGTTTAAAATAGACTTAAATGATTAAAAATAATTATATTAAATTTAATCGATTGTAAATGGTTTAAAAGGAAACCGCCTGCAATTTTTCCAAAAAAAATAGGATATGGGTTGCGTAAACATGCACACGGAGAGGGCATAACACTTCTAGTGTCAAATTAGGATTTTTTTTCCATTCATCTAATTGGGCCACACGGAGAGGGCATAACACTCACCACTAGTGTCAAATTAGGACTTTTTCCATTCATCTTATTGGGCCAGTTTTTCAAAGCCTCTGCCAGCGGCCCAGGCATATGAATAATACCATGACTGCGATTCAGCAAAACTATGTAGGGTTTCATGAAAGTACTCTCTTTGTTCATAAATAATCGTCATATTTAACTCGGCACACAAACTAAGATAAAGTAACTGATTTTATTATAAATATTGTTATAGTGTTTAGTTTCTTTTAAAGTTCTTATACATGTGGTCATAATTAAATTATGAAGAAAAAGTAAGAATAAAATGATAAAAATATTTTTCTTAAAAAGAATAAAATAATAAAAATATTTTTCTTAAAAATAAAATGATAAAAATATTTTCCTTAAAAGAAAATTTTAAAAACAAGACAATTTTTTTTAAACGGACAAACAAAAAAAGGAAGACAATTATTTAGGGAGAGAGTATATGAGTTGGGTCGAGTCTTCTGATTTTACAGAGCTCTAGTACAATTTTTTTTGGAGAAATTGGCGGTCCACTTTTTCAAACTTTTTTCTCTCCAGTCCACCCTTTTTTTAAATCGCTAAAAGTCACTTTGAGAATTTTCTTCCTAAAATGCCCTCAACAACATCGTTGCTTGATTTGAGGTTCGAATTGTTGTATAAATGATTTCATGTTGTTAATATAGTCTTCCCTCATGTTTAGTTATCAATTTCCATGCATAGAACACGAATTTGATCACAATTTGATCAAATTCGAATTTTTTGAGTTCATCCCGTTTTTCTTTGTTCTTGGGCTGTTTTGGCCACTTTAATCTATGTTTTAAGCTTCGAATTTGTTTAAAATCAATCTCATATTGTTATCCTAACTTAGTACTACATTTGTAAATAATTTTTCTACCAAAACATACTATTTTTGAAATCAAAATCGAGCTTGATAGTGTGCTGTCTGAAAACAGAGGGAGATGTTCTTGTACTGATTTTAAGACTTTAATCAATGATTTGAGTTTGAATTTTGTATAATATCAATACCATACTGTTATAGGAAGTCAATACCATGTTTGTATGTAAATTTCCCAACCAAAAACAATCATTTTGATTGATTTTGATATTATATTAAATTGGGTATCGCGATGCCTTAACTTAGGCATCGGGATGCCTAAAATTGGGCATCGCGATGCCTTTAATTCGCCAATCGCAGTATGGGCAATGCAACGGGTGCAACGCAATGCCAAAACGCGCTGCGATGATCGCGATGCACCAATTATTGCATCGCGATGCCCCAATTTGCAAAGTGGTGCATCGCGATGCCAAAGTAGTGCAACGCAATGCCAAAGTAGTGCATCGTGATGCCAAACTAGTGCATCGCGATGCCTTGGTTGCTCATCACGATGCTTTGTTCCCTAAAGCGCGCGCGATGATCGCGATGCACCAATTGTTGCATCGCGATGCTCCAATTTGCAAAAGTGGTGTATCGCAATGCCTTGGTTGCTCATCGTGATGCCTTGGTTACTCATCGCGATGCCTTGAATTGAAGCGTACGTGTTTTTCTTTCATTAATGGCATAATCGTTTTTTCGCCCCAAAAATGCCTTTTTCCGATTTTTAAAAAAGAGGAGTGGACTGGAGCGATTACAAATGTGTTAAAAAGGGACCGGCCTGTAATTCACCTTTTTTAAAAAAATATTACGGGTCAGTACACTTTGTTGAATATTTACCACTAAAGTCCACTATATTTGTTTCAAATTGTTAAAGTCCACTTTGGTGGATAAATGAATAAATTGTTTCCATGGCCGGCCCAAAGGTGAAGCCACCAAAGCCCTAGCTTTAGGCCTCAAAAGAAATTAGGCATAAATTTTTTTTTAATTTTAATATTATTTTTTTAAATGTTAATATTAACTCTTAATTTTCGTCACCCACTCGTTAATAGTTTAACAACTTATGAGCTTAAATTTTTTTGAGTTTTTATTAGGCATGACTATTGGTATGAGATATTGTTTGTTGTAAACTCAGTTAGTAAAAATATGCAATCAAAATATATGTGTATCGATGTTGTTATACAACAATCGAACGGTCTTGTTTCATTTTAAAAAAATATATAGGGAAAATGGATTTGAAAATGCTATAATTTCTGCTAAAAAATTGCTATAAGAGTGAATATAGAACCTAAGTTCTGTAAAAAAAAGGTACTTTTTGTAGAAAAAATAATTTGATGAAATTATTAACAATGAAGTTGTAAGATCTCATAAAGAACCATTTAAAATTGATTACTTTTTGTGCATAATTATGCATTGAGATAAAGTCATTGAATAATGAAAATTTAAAAGAAAATTGTCTTACCCTTAAACTTTCATTAAAACAATATGTCAACTTTGATATTTTGAATAATTAGATTTATTTACGGAACTAAAATTTTAAGAAAAATTATCCAAGTGAAAAAATGATACACCAATTAACATACTTAATTATATAATATGACCTTTTTTTTTTCAAATGTGTATATCGCTTATAAAATAATGTTAACGATTCTCATAGTTGTTGCTTGGATAGAATGGAGTTTTTCAAACCTAAAATTAATAAAATCTTATCTAAAATCGACAATGTCTCAACAAATATTAAGTGGACTAACTTTATTATTGATTGAATAAGAATTGTTAAATAAAATTGATTACAATAATTTAATAAATAATTTTGCATTCCAAAAAGCACGAAAGATAAACTTTAAATAAAAATATAATAATTTTAATAAAAAAAAAAGTATTTGCTTTAGGCCCACAAGTGTTGGGTCAACCCTGATTGTTCCTAAAATACCTCCCAACAACCTAAAGATGGCACAAAATTTCACTTTTCCCATATCTCTCTCCAAGAGAGTCAAAATATTTCCCTCACAATTCTTTTGCCAATTCATCTTCTTTCAAAAGGATTGCTCCCGCAAACAAAAGGTCTCTCATTCTATTTCACTCGGGAATCTTTGGCGCAACTCGATGAATTTAGTAGTAAGACTTCTGGGTTGAATACCTGTCTTTCTAGTCCGTTTGAAGGTACTGTAATTGCTTTCTGAAATATGCTCGTCATTCACTTTTGATACAAATCAAGTGTAATGTTGTTCATCGCGATGCACAAAATTTATGTTTTGCGATGCATAATGTGCTGTCATGTATTTTTTTAAGGGCATAAATAACATTTTACAATAAAAATATTATTTTTTAATTTGAAACAATTATAGAATATCAAAGCGGTTAAAAATTTCATAAAAAAGACAGGCACGGATTTCGCCCAATTTTTTTCTTCTATTTATAAAGCGGGAGCCGGAGCTTTGAAATAAATAGTTATAGATGATTATTCTTACCTTTTTTCGCTTGTCAAAAGTACCCCCAAACTCTGAAGAGAATTACTATCCACAAACACTATATATATATATATATATATATATATATATATATATATAATGTGCAGAAGCATCATCATCTGCTGCATTTACTAGTAATTCTATAATAGCACAAGAAAAATAATTAAAAATTTAAATAATATTTCCTTCATTTCAAGCAAAGAGTCCATTATTCTATTTTGGGATGTTTCAAACTAAGAGTCAACTTTCAAAAATTAGGCCTACAATCTTCATAATTTTATAACTTTACCCTGTTGAATAAACATATTAATTTTGCTCAAGTATTTTTGTAATTATAACTAATTTTATTGATATTTATAACTCTTAATTATCAAACTCTTTAAATATGAACTATTTGAGTGGAACGAATGAAATAATTACTAATTTAAGATTTTAAAAACTAGCTCTACTACGTGTGTGTAGATTTTGCTTATTTTTCTTCATCTATAGTTTCACTTGTCATGTTAAAATCCAAGTATCAATCTGTAATTTGCAAAATCAAATGAGATTGATTTATGTCTAATATTAATTTGTCTTTCTTAATTATTTGATTGAATGTGATTGATATTATTTATGGTAAATACTAGCTAGTTGACTTTAGATTCATTCAATTTAGAATTTTGATTGAAGTAAGTATGGTAGAATTTTATATTCGTGCTGCAATCTGATTATCGAGACTGAGAGAGATAATCCTGATTTGAGAAGTTTCAAACACTCATACACTGCCACGAAATAAATGTGATCAAGAACGCTGGAACATTTTCTAACACATTCAATTCATTGTGTATTGAAACTGAGATATAGTTCATTGTCCACTATTTTTGGCCTTAGACAATCAATAGAATTTTATATCCTTGTGTGGTTATGTGTGTGTGTGTGTGATACTTTTGTTAGGAACTTTTAGTAGCATCGCTAGTTGTTGTTGTTGTTTTTTTTTTTTTGTGTGCAATGTGTTACAAAATTTACTAGTGAAAGTTTTTGCCATATTAACATATCTACAAGTATTATTACTTGTAGATAAAGATTAAAACAAACTTCTCTTTTATTTTAATTCCGCTGAATTTTATTATTGTTATAGTAGTTATTACATCTTTAATAACATCTACACTTTGTTGAGTATTCCAGCTGAGTCACCTAACTACAAAACTTTCAATATATATATATATATATATATATATATATATATTATATCAAGTGGATAGACGAGAAAAAAAAAGTGTATAGACGAAAATGATCAAATCTAACTCTTCTAACTTGAGAGACCTAATAATTGCCCATCTATAGAAATCGTCCAATGCTTTATTTTTAAAGTATCCAAGTTCAGGCTCTATTCATTTGGAGTTCACACAACTATTTTCAGTCTTTATTCTTGTAAGGTTTCAACAGATAGGTTATTTTACCATTAAATGCGTAGATCAACTAATAGGAGTTATTCAAATTTAATGATAGATATTGAGTTAATTCATAGATATTGAGATAATTCGAGCCATAATTATGTACCTGAGTTAAAACTTGGTAGAGAGGGCTTTTTCGACTTGACTTGGGGATCAATCATGAGCTTGCGGGTTTGGGGATACCTTAAGAAAATTTAAAAAGATGTGTCAGTTAATTTAAAATAAAAACTACTTCTTCATTCTAAATTGAATATCATTTTTTTTGAAATTTTTTATATCAAATCCTTTCCTTATGAAGTTACTAAATTGATGTTTTTCTATCTTCCATGTCTCGGGAAACCAAAGTGAGAAAATATATATTCAATTACTAGTGTAAAATGTATATTTCAAGTCTTATTAATCAAACAGAACTCTTGTCACTTATGTCTAGGAGGTAGTGTCTTTTTAAGTCAAAACACCATTGCCAAGCCAGGCTAGCCCAACCTGAACCTATCGGACCAAGCCTTTAAATCGGCTGAATATGTCCAAATTTGCATTGAACATCTAAAACTAAAGCCCATCCCTGCTCAATATCGGACTAGCCGGGCCAGCCTCCGGGCTGATGCATTGGGTCAGGCTAAATTTCACTAATTTTGTCATTTTGTCAGCCCGCACACAAGCACATCGGTCCAAGTTTTAAAATTGGGTCAGGTGAGTTTGCAGCGGACCTCCAAAACTAGAGCCCAGCTCGCTCTAATGTCGGGTTGGTTGGCAGCTCATCGGACTGGACCGATTTCGTCAGCTCTATCAAAGCTAATATGTTAAGTGTACTTTTGAGTCTAATATTTACAATTTTGTCGTTAGGTTTGAACACATCTCGGCTCGATTTGAACTCCTGACTCGTAAGCAAGCTCACTAGCTAGCACCTTGTTACCGATAAATTTCTAAAGAAGTCATGCCTACACCTACGAAACTACGAGCTCAAGTTCAAAAAATTCTTAAAAAAACCGTGTTCAAGCATATCAAAAAATTATCGGCTCGACTTGGTTACAACCCTACAAACAACTAAAAGGGAATATTCATTTCGAAAAAGAGAAAGTATTTCTTTAAGAAAAATGACAGGAAGATAAACATTTTTGTGCAAATAAATGTTGTTATTATGTCAAAAAGAAGATAGCACAAAGTGATAACTAACCAGGTAGTATTTGTGTAAGAATTTCTGTGATGATATTGAAATTTGGGCTTTGAAAACAAGCCCTAAATTTGTTTTGAAAATAAAAAAAGTTCATTTATCGGTTTCACCTTAAAATTTAGTTTCTTCTGTTTAAAATACACACACACACACACACACTTTTTTATACCTGTGAATTTTCCAGAGCTTCCGACAAGATACTTCTTGTTGTTATGAACTGGCTAAGTACCCACGTTTTCAAGGTTAATCAAAGGGATTGTATATCAAAGAATTCTTGAATAGAGTCCGTCATACTATATAAAGTGGAAAGATGGAATAATTACAAATGACAGTCATTCACATTAACCTAATCTCAACTATTTCGAATTTAATAAATGATCAAGTTTAATTGCCAAAATTAATATTAATTTGGTGCACCTACAAATTGGTAGGTTGATGACTATAGTCATGCATGTTTGATTCCTAGCTTCTGGGTTCTATATTCCCTTATTTGGTCCCAAGTGTCTATACTTAATACTGCAAACATCTTTCCTGGGTAGGTTTTTTTTTTTTGGATCCTACAATCGGATTCCATTATGTTAATGTTCTTTAAGATTTGATATAACACAACTTGATTAAGAATCTTTTGACCCAAATTAGATTGATTAGGTGCACAAGGACAAGAAAATTCGGCTTAATATTAATTTATTATTCTCACAATGGCATTATCTGCAGATATATTCAAAAGAGATGACATTAATAGAAATCGTCTTATTAACCAAGCACTCGACCCTCCCAGCCCGTATGTGCAATATCCAACACATATTATCCATTAAACAAAATATCGTTCTCAATATTATAATCTCTTGTTAATTTTCATCCGTTACTATCGAAATTTAAGAGAAACACTAGAGCTTTGCTAACAAAGCCAGCCATTCCACTCTAATTAATTAAGACTGTGCAAAGTACAAAATTAAAAACAATAAAATATAAAAATATCCCAAATTTGGTCATGTGTTTCGGGGTGTTTCTTTTCTGAGGAGCTTTGTGTCTTTTCAAGGGTCATAGTCATTACTTTGTTCAATCCTCTCATAAAATCATAACTGCATTATTAACATAAAAAAAAATAAAAGTGTAATGATGTTTATAGGAAGGAACAATGTACTCACTGAACATTGACAGTGCCATTTTTGTTGTTGTTGTTTTTTTTTTTTTTTTTTTTCTAAATCAGAATGATTTGATAGATGAAATCGCAAGGATTCTACCTGAGATATTGACATATTGTCATGCTGATTCTTGTTGGGGGGAAACCACCAGAAAGAATCTGTTTAGCCTTGGCTTCTTGTTGTGCTTTGAATTGAAAAAGAAAAAAAAAAAGTAAATTGAATGAAATGGTAATAATTGTTAGACGTGTGACTTAAGTATTCTTTATAAGTAATCAATCATTACTATTGGGCATCGACATCATCTATAAACATTTGGTGTATGCTTTAATTGAAAAATTATATTACTTTAATTTTATGAATTTACAATCAAAATTTATAATGTCCTAAAATCTTGGAACACATAATAATCACTAAATATATAATTTTAAGAACATACAATTCTAGGAACATGTTTAACTTGAAGTTGAAGACTTTGATGTAGGAATTTTCTTCATCCTTGCTTTTACTTTAATGTTTTTTTGATGGTGAGAAGAAAATCCTAGGTCTTTTCACTTTTCTCTCTCTTGACGACTTTTCTTAAAGACGTGAAAAGAAAACCTAAAAGCGTTTTTAGGGTTTGCAACTTTAAATTTTTTTATAGGCAGAGGAAGAGGGAATCATTTTCCCTTTATAATTTTTAAAAGCTTTAATAATATTTTATTCCCACTAAACCATCAAATTAGGCTCTTAATATTAAAACTCAATTAAATATTAAGTCATGGGAGACACTTTTATTTGAAATAATCCAACATTTGGATGATTTGTGTTAGGAATATGCCAGTACAATATTTGCTATATATGTTTGCATATTTTAAACCGTGATTTGCTTGTTGCCATTACATTGCATATTCAATGAGTGACTAAAAGGGCTGCATATCGGTTAGTGTAGCAACTCGTTGAATATTGCATAAGTCATCAGACTAGGAAGTCTTTGTACATATCCAAAGTCTTTGTCCTACAAAGTTATGATGATCTCTCAAATGGATTAGCTCTACAAGTGCAAGCAGCAGATATCTTATCAACAGATATCTCACTAAGCAGTTACTCTCATCGGCAGCAGTAACCTTCGATCAACAGACCTTATGGTCTGAAAGCTCCAGCATGTCAAGAAAGTTAATGACGTGAAGATTTGGAAGTCCAGCTCAGCTTCTTTCAAATCTACTACAAGAGTACTACTTAGGTCAAAGAGGAAAAAAATAGTCAAATCTCCAAACAGTCACGTGTACTAAGATTCGAAAACGTATCTTTTGAGAATCTACTTTTCATCTTGGAGATATGCACAAATATCATAGTCTTCACTCCTATCCTTTGGATATTTTCTCTCCTGTACTTGATCCCAGCTCTTAAGATAAATCAACAAAAAGTCAAGCTACAGTGCACTGTGTACAATCAAGACAGAACATCAAGTCACATCCATTGACAGCCTATTTCACCGGACAGATTTTAAGACATGATCTTCAGGAAGATTTCTTTAACCAACAGTTCTCAAGATACACTCTGATGCATTAGAAGACAAACACTCCAACGGTTATAAATCTACTTAAATCTCAACGGATCCTTCACCTCTTCGCTTATAAAATAAATCTCTCATCCCTCTTCCAAAGAGCGGCGAAAAATCCAAGCGACTGTGAGGTGGGAAAAACACAACTGTAAGAACAAACACTATGTATGAGAGAGATAGATCAGAAATTCATAAGGCAAGAAGTTTCACTTAATCAAGAACTCATTTTTTTATTTGAGTTCTTTCTTCCTTCGAAAGACTTAGTATCTCTACTGCTCCTTGACTCTAGATCTACTGCAAGAGATTAAGCATCCAACCTGACGTTGAAGATGAAACCTGCTTGAAGATGTCTGATAAAGATCACGAGCTAACAATCCACATTGCATTCATACCGACAGACTTGTATTCCATTGCAAGAGTTGTCAGTTGTGCAATAATGAGTCATCATAGTTAGTCGAGTGCTAGTCACTCAGTTGTTTAATTACTTGCTAATTGAACAACTCATAATATTGTCTTCTGACATCTAATTTATCAAGTTGATACTACAGTAAGATACCACATTCAAAACATCTGTCTAATTCATTTTTCCTATGTATCTTTGATAAATTAGCTTTCCTTGAATTCCCATTCCCCTTGTCTTCGTTTCCATGAAAACCCTAGAAGGTTACTAGGTTAGAGAGTCTAGGTTGATGTACTAAGCATGTTTACCTTTGAGTAAACCTCTGCTGAATTTTAATATAAAATATATCTTCTTATATTCAGCCTTTACTCATCTTTCCTGTATTCTATGCAATCTGTTCATGGAATAGATAGTTGCATCTGATGAAGATTTAAGATAGCTGTTGTGTTATATATACTTGTACTTATCTTGTTACAGCTACTTTGATCTTCTGTGTTATATATATTTGCTGAAAGTCTTTCTGTTGCACAACTCATTTGTAACAGCAAATATTATAACATTAATTTCCAAGCAGTTGCTTAAGTCCTTTGTGACTGAGTAGCTAAAGTCTGCTGAAGCAAACCTGTTGTTCTTAGATCAGCAGAGTTGCTTTACAACGAAATTGACTAGACCCGATAAAAATTTCATCTGTGTTCTTAAAAGATATTTTAAAATAAGATGAAATTTTAAATGAAGGACATATAAGCTATTCAACCCCCTCCCCTTTAGCCTATATTCTGAGCATACCTATGTGATCTAACAATTGGTATTAGAGTCCAAACTCTGTGAATCTCATTCCAGGTCTAACAACTTGAGAGTTTGATCCTATTACTCGGATTAGATGCAATGTCAAAAGGTCTGTTTTTTAAATTTGTTTTCCTCTTAAACCTTTTGATAGGGAAATAGAGAAGTCATTTTGAAAAACCTTTTAAAAACTCAAAACAATTTATTTTTTGAAAATCTATGTGGAAGTCAATTACTATGATGATATTTGCTTGTTGTGGGAAATTCTCTCAAATGACAGAAGTTAACTCTTCAATTGGCATTATGAAGAAAAGTACTACAGATGTGTAAAGTATAATTTGTTGCGATATAAATTAAAGATGTTCATACAAATCTCTCTGTGAAAGGACTGAAAAGAAATTTTTCATGATCCAGGGTTGCAACTCTTAAACTTTTCTTATGATACATCTATACTTAATTTTGCATAATTTGAAAATTGTTCCCTCTATTTTTCAAAAACCTTGATATATCCTCTAGCAGATTAATTACTTCATCTTTAATGGATGAGTTACTAAGATGTGTCTTGAAAAGATTGCTCTCTTGATATAAGACGAATGATTGTTTAATCAAACACCTTTTCAAGAAAAACTCTTCAGTTCAAATACTTATGATCTTGTATCCTAAGATATTGAGGTTCTCACTAGTATCTATTTGGACTTGTCTAAGTGTCAAAAACTTTCTATTATGGAGTCTGCTGATCCCTTTACTCTACGATACTTAGTTTTTAAAGACTTTGCTAGTTATCCTCTTAGAGAAAGTTTGTAACTAATCACTGAAAGTTCAAAGCAAAATACCAAGGACATATCAAGTATTTCAAAGAAAGTCAATTAAAACATCTCTCAAGCATGCTGGACGTTAGCTTTCGGCCAAGGACATCAATGATGAAACTGTTCTTCTTCAACTGAAAGCCTCTGCCTACAAGATACACCCAAGAGATCTATGCTCAACTTTATATTTGGATCCTCAATGACTACGAGCATGCGAGATCAAAGGAAAAGTGAGAAAATAATCCAGGTTTCTAACTCTATATTTTATTGGATTATGTTTAAGCTACATTTAGTAAATCTTTATCACTAAATGCACTTCTTAAATTTTCACTTATGTATTGTTGAAATTGCTGGAGCTATGCTTAGCTCATAAATGTTGCTAATGACTTTCGATGAGTATTAAGGCATGAACTCAAGTGACAAAGGATCATAAACGCAACACATCTCTCTTCCTCACAAGTGTCGTGCAAATATCCACTGGACTCAGACTTAAACCTCGTAGAAATCTGATGGATAGTCCAAGTTTATGAGTATGACTGCACCACCAACATATATGCAATACAGGTAAGTATCTGTTTTGCTATATGCATGCATCTATATCTGTTGTACACTCCCATGTGATACTAGATCAAGATATGATGCTTTAAATAAAGTCATGTTATACTGTACATGTACTTCTTGATATATCATTTCACCTTTATGACTTGCTTTATTTAAGAGTACTTCATAAGTTCAGTTATCTGTACTGACTTATAGGAGTAAAAACTTTTAAATGTCTAGTCTTGTCTTCTAGTCTATTAAAAGTTGAGGCACACTTTACAAAGTTGACTACTTTGTGTAAAGTTCAGACTATTCCCAAGATCTCAGTAAAATCAAATCTTTAGAAAATTTTTCTGACAAAACAATATCTTCTAGCTTTTTCAAAAAGATTTTATCAAATCTTGAGAAAAACGTACCCTTGATTCCCTGGCCTGACTTTTCTAGGGTATATAAAAAGACAACTCAATAAATCTCATTTATTGATTCGTCCTTTCATCTAGCCTCTGTGAGTACAAATAGAGACTTCCTTCCTTCCTAACTCTATTATCAAAAACTCACAAATCGCTAAGAAATCTTGTAATATTACACACTGATTCAAACTTTTTCACAAAATGTTACTGTGTATCAATCTACGATTTCGATCTATTCATTATCTCAACAACTGGGTAAGAGTTGCTCAATCCTTTAAAGTTGTTTTGGTTTATTTCTGATACATGAAATGAGTTGATTCAAACTTCTCAGATCTATTCTAAAAATCAAAATCTTTTATTAAAACTGTGAAAAACATTTTAAATCTTTTGAAACACAATTATTGTATCTGTTGAAATTTATCAAAATATTCTTTTCAGAAATCACTAATTGTGAAGATTAAATCTTGCTTTCTATTAACTTGATACTAAGTACTTCTTCGGGATTCTGACTTTCAAAGAAATTTTGGCAACCTACGCTTTAATGATAGTCATTGTAGTTGCCTGAATTCTTTTCTTTCATAACTCTAAAGAATACTTTTATGATCTTTTTAACTAAAAAGGCAAAATGAAATCTTATCAATTAATGTTCTTAGTGATTTTGATCCGCCATTAACAATTGGTTATCAGTTCTGTTGATATACTAAATTGATCTCAGATGAATCATTATGACAACCACTTAGCGTGTACCAATCTGACCATCTTGACTCTGCTACATACAAAAGGTCTTCAATGAAGAACCCAGGAAAAATTCATCCAATGACCAACAAGCATCTGGTTAAGTGTAGTTCATACAACACAACTGGAACTGTGTTAGTATGCCAGCCATGCTCTCAAAGTTGGCTGAGGCAGAATAAGTCACCATGGTTGAAGAGGTGGCTAAAGGAGATAATTGATCAAAAAGATGACCTGCAAGAGACTTATATCCTCATTTGTATTTATCAAAGGGGATTTATGATCAAAGCAGGGAAATCTTATTTGACTTCTGTCTTGAGCTCTCGACTAGCGACCTCTTGGACAAGGTTCTTCCTCCTCCCCCAGAGTTAGAGGAGATCCAAAAGAACTAAGTCATCAAGATCAGGTCTAAACTGCATAGCTGATTTCGACCAGCTCTGTCATTTAGACCAAAACATAAAAGATGATACTCTGTAACTAGTTTCTTATTCAAAAATTGAATCATTGTATAATATCTACTTGTGTAACTTAGCAGCAAAGTCAATTCAAGTTGTATTGTTCTTGTATTTAGAAAATCTCTGTTAAGACATGTTTAATCTCTTTGAATTATTGAATACAAGTTTAACAACTTTCCTTCATGGCTACCTATAATTAAACTTACATTCTGTCAATAGCATAAATCTCTATGTTTAAATTATATTGATCTCATACATGCTCTTCATCTTGTAATTTTATTCGACATTAAATGAAGTTTGAAGTATGCATTCAATGAAGGACATATGATTTCAACACAAACTCTGCTGATATCCCCATTAGCAAACTTATCCTTAAATATCTACTGTACAGTGACTTATCGTCTATCCTTGAGAAAATCAATTTTCTTCAACTTATTGGATAAATTGCCTTTTTGAATTTTAACCAACATTTGGTATCAGGTTGGACAACAAAATTCAAAGTCTGCTGAACTACTCTAAGATGAATTCTTAGATGTGTTCTTAAGGCAGACTGCAGCACTTAAAAGATGACTTATTACGTCTATATATTACTTTTAGGTAATCCTATGATAATCTTCTAAATCACTTGAAAGGAGGCTGCAAATTCATTAATTAGTATCTGAACTTCTATTTCTACTTTAAGACTTCAAGTATGTCTGCTGTAGACAAAGTTGTTTGTTGCTCAGAGTAAAGTCTGAAATAAACCTTGCAAAGTATGAAACAGAATTATTATTAAAAAGTATATGGAAATACTTATGTGCTTCAAATCTAAAATTCCTGCACCTCCATTCAATATCAGGTTTTTTTTCTCTTTCTTTTTCGAAAGCAACAACAATTCTTGTTTCAGTTCAGATAACTTTCAAATCTTGAATGTCTGCTGAGACTAATTTAAATGAAGGGAAAAATTAGCTGGTATCAATGATATTTTAATTCTCCTAGTTATTGTAGACACCCAGATTTCGTACACCTACATTATACAAACTATCCTATAAATAATTGTTTATTTATAAATGGACTAACACATGTTTTCCTGATCATTTCAGGAAACAACACATTCTGATGGACTAACGGCGTATCGACGACGTCCAACAAACACAACAAACTTCAATTAACTCAACATGAGGGTCAAAACTGAAGACACAAAGCTTAAAGGGCCAAAGCGCACCAAAACAAATCTAACAAGACAAAAACATGCTTTGGTGCGCAGCTACCCAGCCTGGTGCGCCGCGCACTAAACCCTGTATGCCCAGAATGTCAAGCCCGCAGTGACAGCTCTGCAAAACGGCCGACGTTGCTGACCTTGGGACACCTCCTCTGGCAAGCTTAACAGCCAAGGCTGGAGGAAGCTTCCTTCCTTTCTTGGGGATGATAGTAACTCTCTCTCTCCCATATATATATATATATATATATATATATATATATATATATATATCAGACAAGAGAAAGGGTTCCCGCCTTCACTCTCTCTCTCTCAGACACATAATACACACACACAGTACACAAACACACACACACACACACACAAAATCTCAGTGTTCTTTGAACACACACACTTAAACACAAAAATGTAAATCTTCCTTTCCTCAAATCGGTAGCAGTGGGAGCACAACATAACGGCCTAAAACGTGGCCCAAACGATTCTGTAAAACGACAGAAGGTAAAATCCTTTGGCTCGTTAATCTCTTCATTTTGATATGTAAATACGTTGAATAATTTGTAAATGTGTATATAAATTAGTTTCGATGTATTTGATATGTAAATATACATGATATATCCATTAAATTCAAGTTTCAAAGCTTTGTTCTTCGTTTTTGTTCATTACACAGTGCATGAAATTTGATGTTTAGTTAATTGTTTAACCTCAATGTGTAGTTATAATTGTATATTATTGTTAATCGTGCTTTAATACACATTAATACATGATTTTATGTGAGAAAAATAAGTTTTAAAACTTGAAATCTCAACCAAAAAAATCAAATTTTGAGACTCTGTTCTTGAGGACTAATGCACCATTTGGTGCGCGGGTGCCCTATAGAGTGCGCCGCGCACCAAACCTTGCATACTCCTCTTGTGCGTTGCACACAATAGAGGATTTCTAGCTTGGGCCTCTGTTGTTGGGCCTGTCCACTGTGCTTGGCCCATTTTCGTTTTATTTTGTTTAAATTGATATATATATATATATATATATATATATATTAATATGTATATAATTAAAAGTGTACAAAAATTCTCTTTTATGTTATTTCCATTAAATAAATATACATTATATTTGTTTATTTTATAAATAAAACAGGCATGTATACATTTTGTAACATAAACGGAGATATAAATCTCCGTGTTCCGTTTTCTTTCCAGTCACACACAATAACAAACTCATAATATTTAAATTTGAGCATGCAATCATAAAGAGATTGAAAGGGCGAATTGGGTGCCTAACACCTTCCTAATTTGTAACTTAGCTCCCGAACCCATAATCTTAGTTTTTCTCTTATTTGCTTTATAAATGAGGGTGACAACTCTGTATTTTTTATATAAATATGTCTTTCACATTTATTACATTTTTTGGGAGTCCATAATGAGACTGGAGTGTATTCAACGCACTTAAAGTTAGACACACGTCGTTTTGAATGTAATGACGAAGCGGTGTCTAAGCGGGGGTTCTCACTGTTATTTGCCTCAATAGATATCTCTTGAGAAATTAACATTCGGTGTCAGACTACTAAATGTCATATTAAATTCAAATTACTTTGTCACACTTTATCTCGTGGAAGATTGATGAAAGGAGGATTATTGATCTTAAAGGATTATGACTTAACTCACCAAAGATAGTTAGATATTTATGGATTCTTAGGAAGACTTATGTTGTCAAGACTTAGCCCTTCCTCAGGAAAGTTTGGCAAATATGACCCCTGTTGTCATCATTATGCCTCATTATCTCTTCAAAAATTTGAAGAACAGGTCCAAGTATGAAAGAAAAACTTTAGCCGATCTTCAACATTGATGAATGTTCAAATGAACTCCTTCAACACAGGCAAGAGCATGCATTTCAAAGGTAAGAACTCACTGTACCCTTCTGTCTGTCTTATCCCCCTCCAAAGACAAAGAGCTCTTAAACTCTTTCATTTGAAAACTTTGTCTTGAATGGTGATCTTTCATCATCATTAAACTATTGTCAAAAGAAACATATCAAATCTTTAAAATCCAAATAACTGTTTAGTAATGAGTATCTCGTGTCTATGTGACTCCTCGACATCATTATCAACAATTGGTATTTACATCTCGTTTAGATGTTTCTTCTGTTCTTCTAAAAAATGATCTTTGGTTCTTCAGATTGTGAATCTATACCTTATCTCTACCACCTCAACAGACTTTCACTCTTACCCCTAAATCTGCTGACGTCCCCTTCACTCCCTTGACCATACCAATGGGAAAGGACCTAGCAATAAGACCTTAACCGTAGCCGAATCATCTACACCATCCTACCAACCCTCGCCTATATCCTTTCATCCCTCTTAGTCAAAACTTATCATTCTTTAGCCCCATATCAGCAGTCTTCCTCTCTCATTCCTTTTCTGCTTAGAACTTAGCTATTGGGACCTAACAATAGCTATCGGGACCTAGAGATTGGTATTCGGGACTTACAACCAACTTCTCAGCTCACCCTTATCCTTTCTAAGCCTGACCTAACAATCAATACCTTAGCAGACTTTCACTCATACTCTTTAGTCTATTGACCCTTCTATTATTTCCTTAGGATTTAACAATTGGTAGGGCCTATCAATAGGACCTAACAATTGGTATCTATCGCTATATCCCCATCTTTAACATTCGGTGTCTCTCCCAACGAAAAAACTTATGAAAAAAAATACACATTCAACCCTCATCTCCCAAACCTTTCTCAACCTATCCCATAAATTCTCCAAAATAATTCACTTCTCCTATTCAAGTTTGCTGACACTCTAAGATTCCTCTTTGAGATATCGTCATCAGTAGACCTTTTTCTCTAAACCTTTCTCACCTATTCCCCAGGAATTATCTGAGGAGAAGCCTTTTGATCAGTCTTCACCTAAGGCATTCATTCAGAAGGAGAAATTTGTCTATTTCTATCTCTTCTTTAGACTGACATCAAATTATCACTTGTCTATTCGTCAATCGATATCATTAATCTTCAGCCCAAACCTTAACTTAGCCAAAACTTAGCCTTAACCTAAACCTAACCATAGTCTAAACCTTACCTTAGCCAAAACCTAGCCTTAACCTAAGCCTAACCATAGCCTAAACCTTACCTTAGCCAAAATCTAGCCTTAACCTAAACCTAACCATAGCCAAATCCTTACCTTAGCCTTATCTTAACATTTGGTTTCTCTATTTGAAAGAACTCAAGATACTCTTAGAAAAGAACATGACAATAATTGCCATTATTCTCTCCAAAATGAATAGATTGTCTTCAATTTATTCATTAGTCTTTTCTATGCATATTGTCCATGTATCTGTCAACTCCCCCTACTGAGTAGATAAGGCTTACACTTCAAAACTACTTCAATGCCTTCATGGCTGCTCCCCTGAATGCTTGATGATACTGTATGCTTGCGACCATTTAAGAGGAGAAATGGTGTGACACATATATAAAGCACATAAAGTAGGAGGAGAAGTAGTATGACACTTAGTGTGTGACACTTACATAAAACAGGATAAACACCTATGGTAGAGAAGCTTCACTTAAGGAGGAGAAATTCTACTTAAGAGTTGTGACACATGCAATGTTAGCAAGACAAGGAGAAAATAATAGAAATTTTAGTTCACCCTCACTTCACCCCAGATAAACCTTTGTGGACTATCTGATGGAAATGAATATGCCTATGTGGCACACTTAATGAAGATTGCAAAATTCTTTCAAAGTTCTACTGACCCTCTTTCTACTTCAGCGGAATATCAATATCTTCATTAAGAAAACTCTACTTAAATGAAGGATGCTAATTTTTCTAAAGTTCTGCTGATCTTCTTTCTACTTCAGCAGAATATCACTACCTTCATTAAGAAATATTTTTTTGAAAATGTTTTGCTTTGATACTTAAATAATTCATTTGAGTATTAGGTAAAATTCTGAACATCACTTGTCAAAAAGCTTTCTCAAAAACACTTTCTGAGGCTGCTGTTAAACTAAGAGGCTGCTATATATTAAACTACTTTCTTGAAAAACATGAAACATGAAACAAGAAAGATACAATGCTTTTCAAAATTGGTATCTTGTAGCAATTTTTAATATGCTTATACTTTACTCCATTCTTTAAATGAATTGCTCCAAAAAAATATTCTTGCCTAAATTCTTCAACTGGTTTAAACCACAGTGCAAGAAAGATCCTCTCAAAAACATATTTTTTGGCGTGCTCATCAATTATACCTCATAATTGCCTAAAGATGTTTTTACTATTGCTATGTGTTTGTACTTTCCTTTATTGAGTCTGTAAATATTTAGCAATAGGTGACTATACAAAAGCTATTGCTTGTAAGTTCAGCCTAGGGCATGCCTTAAGATAGAATGATCATTCATTAGTAGACATGTTATTACTAAGGACTAAATGTTTGCTTTTAAAGCTTTATGTAGATGTCAAATGTAGTAATGATCCCAAGCAAATAGGAGATTGTTAGGAATATGCATACACAACATTTGCTATATATGTTTGCATATTCCAAACTGTGATTTTCTTGTTACCATTACATTGCATATTCAATGAGTGACTAAAAAGGGCTGCGTACCGGTTAGTGTGGCAACTCGTTGAATATTGCATAGGTCATTAGACTAGGAAGTCTTTGTACATATCCAAAGTCTTTGTCCTACCAACTTATGATGACCTCTCAAATGGATTAGCTTTACAAGTGCAAGCACCAGTAGATATCTTATCAGCAGATATCTCACCAAGCAGTTACTCTCATCGACAAATCAGCAACCTTCGATCAGCAGACCTTAAGGTCTGAAAGCTCCAGCACGTCAAGAAGTTTAATGACGTGAAGATTTGGAAATCCAGCTCAACTTCTTTCAAATCTACTGCAAGAGTACTACTTAGGTAAAAGAGGAAAAATAGTCAAATCTCCAAACAGTCACGTCTACGAAGTTTCACAAAAGTATCTTTTGAGAACCTACTTTTCGGCTTGGAGATACGCATAGATATCCGAGTCTTTACTCTTATCCTTTAGATATTTCCTCTCCTGTACTTGATCCCAGCTTTTAAGATAAATGAACAAAAAGTCAAGGTACAATGCATTGTGTACAGACAGGACAGAATGTCAAGTCACATCCATTGACAGACTGTATCACCGGACATATTTCAAGACAAGATCTTCAGGAAGATTTCTTTAACCAACTGTCCTCAAGATGCACTCTGATGCATTAGAAGACAAATACTCCAACGGTTATAAATCTACTCAAGTCTCAATGGATCCTTCACCTCTTTGCCTATAAAAGAAATCTCTCTTCCCTCTTCCAAAGAGCAGCGAAAAATCCAAGCAACTGTGAGGTTGGAAAAACACAAGTGTAAGAACAAACACTCTGTGTGAGAGAGATAGATCAGAAATTCATAAGGCAAGAAGCTTCGCTTAGTCAAGAACTCACTTCTTGATTTGAGTTCTTTCTTCCTTCGAAAGACTCAGTCTCTACTGCTCCTAAACTCCTTATCTACTGCAAGAGATTAAGCATCCAGGTTGATGTTTAAGATGGAACCTGCTTGAAGATGTCCGATGAAGATAACAAGCTAACAATCCACATTGCATTCATACCGACAGACTTGTATTCCATTGCAAGAGTTGTCGGTTGTGCAATAATGAGTCATCATAGTTGGTCGAGTGCTAGTCACTCAGTTGTTCAATTACTTGCTAATTGAACAACCCATAATATTGTCTTCTCACATCTAATTTATCGAGTTGATATTAAAGGAAGATACCACATTTAAAACATGTGTCTGATTGGTTTTCCCTATAGGTATCCTTGATAAATTAGCTTTCTTTGACTTCCCCTTCCCCTTGTTTTCCTTTCCATAAAAACCCTGGAAGGTTGCTAGGTTAGAGAGTCTAGGTTAATGTACTAAGCATGTTTACCTTTGAGTAAACCTCTACTGAATTTTAATATAAAAAATATCCTCTTATATTCATCCTTTACTCATCTTTCATGTATTCTATGCAATCTGTTCATGGAATAGATAGTTGCATTTGATGAAAATTTAAGATAGTTGTTGTGTTATACTTGTAATTATCTTGTTAAAGCTACTTTGATCTTCTATGTTATATATATTTGCTAAAAGTCTTTCCGCTGAACAACTCATTTCTAACAGCAAATATTATAACCTTAAGCAGTTGCTTAAGTCCTCTATGACCGATTAGCTAAAGGCTACTGAAGCAAACCTGTCGTTCTTAGATCAGCAGAGTTGCTTTACAAGTAAATTGACTAGACCCGATAAACATTTCATCTATGTTCTTAAAAGATATTTCAAAATAAGATACAATTTTAAAAGAAGGTCATATAGGCTATTCCCCCTCTCTAGCCTATATTCTGAGCATACCTACGGGACCTAACAATTTGTAATGGGCCAAAGGTGTTATATTTTTCACTCCTTAAAGTTAATATAAGGGCGACATTCGGGCCGCTCCCTTTTACACAATTTTTAACCGCTTTAGTCCACTATAATTGTTTTAAACCGAAAAAAGACACTTTTGTTGCGAAATATCGCCTATGCTCTTAAAAAACACGGAACAGCTATGCTATGCATTGCAAACTAAATCGATGCATCGCAAAACATCGTGATGCACAACATTGCATTTGCGATACACAAAGGTGTGCATCGCGATGCACAAAATTTTACTAAAAGGTAATGTTTTTGTGCATCGCGATGCACAATATTTTCTTTTTAACCAGAAAAAAACACTTTGTTTGCGAAATGTCATGTATGTCCTTCCTTCTAACACGTACGCATTGCACCGATTTCACACTCCAAAACAACTACCCGGTTGAATGCTTAACACAAACACACTCCAAAAAATCCTCTTCACTTCAAAAAATCGTAAAACCTCTGGCAATTACTTAGCAAACAACCTCCGGTGATTTTGTGATATATTTGAAAACATTATCATGAGTTATTATCAACTAGAACAAAAATATCTTCGCAACTACAACAGAGCTTTGGGAAAAAAACAACAAGCACCAAAACAAACAAAACACGAAAACAACAAGTTGATGAAGTATCAGATTAGTATTGCTAAATACATTTTATAGTTGGATTTTTTGTTTACAAATTCCTGAATAGATTGATATTTGAATAAATTTGCATATAAATCTGAATATAAAACATTGTTTGTAGGGTTTTAAATTGTGTGCATCGTAATGCAAATTTTGTTGTTTTTGATGCATCTCAATGCATTGTTTGATGCATCGCAATGCATTGTTTAATGCATCACGTTCACTGACAATATAAAACAGCGTTTGTAGGGTTTCAAATTTTGTGTGTCGCGATGTACAAAAAGAATGCATTCCGATGGACAATTGATGCATCGCGATGCATGACCTGTGCATCGTGTTTTACTTCTTTATTGTACTTTTTGATCAGTTGTGTGATTGTAACCACAATATACGTGTTATGCAGCTGTGATGACTACAAGGGACAACAGAATAGTATACAGATCAAGTATGCAGTCCCTTATAGACCACATTAGAAATAGAGATTTCAGGGAAGACCATAGAATCGCATTGAAAAAAAAAAAAAACCTTTTTGGTACATAATAAAAAGCATACTGCGTAATGACCTCTTACGCGAACATTATAAGAATGATGATTCAATCGTAAGGAGTATTGCCAATGAACAGATAATTGATTTCGATTTCACAGTGAACACGATTATAGCAACTTGAAGAAACTCAAAAAACGAAATCGAATGAGCAGGAATTTTAGATTGTGATATGGATGAAAATTTTGGTAAGAAATTACAAAGAAAAGAAAGACGCAGCTACTAAAACGTCATAGATTGTTACGGGGGCAATTTTAGAATAATTAGTCAATTTATCACTTCAAATGAACTTAAATGGTTGGAAATAAAAATAAGGCACTAAGGTGGTTGAAAATTCCAAAAAAGGAACCGCCCGCAATTTTTCCTTAATATTTTATCACCCTGATGAGAGAGATTAAACACAATCATGTTAACAGTGTTGCAAGAATAAATGTTACTCCACATGAATATGTACCCATAAGGGGCCTCTGGTTCAACTTCTATGGCTGGCCTTTCTAGCTAGCTCCACCTTTTTTTCTCCAGTCAATCGAACTGTAAAATCAAACTGGGTCATCTTTGTATGGAAGAAAATATTTCAAAAGAAAAATTATTCCTCTTTTGTTTTTATATAAAGATTTTCCTCGTCCCTAAAAATCTACACTAAGAAAATTCTAGATCATGCTACAATGTAGCCAAAATGTTGACCGATGCTGGAACCAAATTCATTTTTTGTGTTTGGAATGTAATAATTGAGATATGAGAGGTACTTTTATGCATTAAAGGAGTAATATACGAAAAAAAACCAGTAGAATAAATATATTCTTTCTTGATGTTTAGAAGTATCTCTAATTATCCAAATTGTTGCTTTAGAAATGTAAAAAAGAATTGACAAAAACTTAAAAAAGATCGTTTTACGGGTATTTTCTATAAGATGGATCTCCTTGACCTACCGTGTGTTGGTGGGTTGAACTATGAGAAAGTGGGGTTCCGTCTTACGAATTAGGATCCATAAGACTGGGAATTAACTTCATTGTACATTATGCATAAATCAATTAATAACTATTGCCAAAAACAGTAGAAATAATAATGCTAAAGTAACTTTTTGTTTTTAATCAATATTAAGTACTCTTACCTCTTAATGTGCTTAAAAATTAAATGGATAAAGAGTAGTATATTGTTACTATGATATATCAGTAAATAACTTTTTTCAGTATAGGCCAAAAACCTAGCAAAGTAGTAGCCTTTAATGGACAACATCGATCTAAGCTTATTTGTCATGGTGTGATTACAAAGAGGAGACAATGACAAAGAATCAAACAACTCATGAATTGAAGAGATATATTAATGTGTTTTATTCATCAAAAAGTCATTTTAGATTGCAAAAATAATTAAACTAAAAATACAAAGGCAATGATTTGAAACCACAATGGTTTGGATAATATATATGATAGCGACTAGAACTATAGCCGACTATGTCCATTTAACTCTAAGAGCACATTAAAAACACAAAACAGAGCAGACCAGATCTAGGAATTTTCTCAGAGCAAGATTATATTTCGTTAGAACAAGAATTGATGGGCAAGAAAACTGGATCTGTCGGCGTAATTTCCACCATTTTTGTTGAATATATCGCACTAAAAGTTGCGTGCTTTTTTGGATAAAAATCTTGTTTTGAAAATGTTGTGCGATAGCGGAAGCAAGCAAACAATAGATTAAACAATAATCAATGATCAAACAATTGGGAAAGAAGAAGAGAGAGTATTTGAGATTTTAAAACTGTTATATATTGATTTGATAACGTTATACACGTTTTAGAGTTACAATTTATATATTAAATAAAAGACGTAACCCTAAACCAATACAAATAAGGAAATCTAAAAACGCTGAAATCGGCACAGGGCGAGCGCCCTTTTTCTAGAATGCTTTCCGTGCTTTTGTGTGGTTGCCTTTCGCCCTGAGCTGCTACCTTCTGCGCAACCGCCCTGATCGGCCGCCCTCTTTCCAGCACTCCCGTTTGCGAATTCCTTGCCTTGCGCGATGCCCATGCTCGCTTGTTACGCTTTGTGAACTGACTCATAATCTGGAATCTAGTCATCTATTCTAACTATAAAAAAAAATCCAAGACAAAATGGATCTATCAACATAATTTCCTCCATTTTTCCGTTTTCTAGTTAACTTTTTTTAATCGCGACTTTTCGAATGTTAACCTCAACCACAATGGATGAAACTCTATCTGATTAAACATGTAAGTAGGATCAACGTTAACGGACTCTCAACAATAAAGCTAACCCCTGATCTCGGTAAAACAAGAAAGAGAGAAAAAAAAGACCCCGTAATTTATTCTGTCTACTGCAAATTAGATTGGAGAAATTACTGGCCGGTCCACTTTCTCAAACTTTTTTTTTCTCCAGTTCATCCTTTTTTTTAAACCGCTAAAAGGCACTTTGAGAATTTTCTTCCTAAAATGCCCCCGTCTCTTTGATGATGAAGATTGACTTTCACAGCCCAGCTCCCACGCTTGAAAGCTTCATAGCATTAAAATCTGAGAAATATAAAAACCTTTGAATGAGATGCCCAATTCGGGAGAGGAATTCGGAAAGAAACCGTTGAATGAGATGGCAATAAAGGTTGTTTGCAAGTGAAAGTTAGAAAAATCAACTCAATGAAGAAAGGGTGGGCGAACATGACAGATATGGAGAAATATTTTCAATTCCATTAACAGCACATGTTAGACAATTCAAATACTGGGCAACGCAACGGGGATCGACACGCTTCGGTCGGTCGCGAGGGTCGAGGGACGGCGTCCTCGTCAGGGGGGCAACGCCCGAAAACGAAAATCAAGTCCTCTTCAGCGGTTGAAATTCAACCGGAGCATCGCGATGCATAAAGTAGAGCATCGAGATGCACAAAGTGGTGCATCGCGATGCAAAAGTGGTGCATCGCGATGCCAAAGTAGTGCATCGCGATGCCTTGGTTGCTCATCACGATGTCTTGGTTCCCTAAAGCGCGCTGCGATGATCGCGATGCACCAATTGTTGCATCACGATGCCCCAATTTGCAAAAGTGGTGCATCGCGATGCATTGGTTGCTCATCGCGATGCCTTGGTTTCTCATAACGATGCCTTGGTTACTCATCGCAATGCCTTGGTTGCTCATCACGATGATGAACCCACGTGATGCCTTGAATTACTTATCGCGATGCCTTGGGTTACTGAAGCGCGCGTGTTTTTCTTTCATTAATAGCATAATCGTCTTTTTGCCCCAAAAATACATTTTTCTGATTTTTTTAAAAAGATGAGTGGATTAAAATGATTACAAATGTTTAAAAAGGGACCGGCATGTAATTCACCCAATTAGATTCCATGTATTAGTCGACTTATATATGATTTTATTAAGACTGAATATATATGGGTCAGAAATTAGCTTCACTTTTTCGTTGTTTAATTGTTCATACTGTATTCAGTGCAGAATGATGCCACATTAGAACAGAATTAAAAACGAAAACTTTTAGGTTTTCAATTCCAACACAGAGCTTGTCTTGTGGAATACGAACACTAAAGTATGCACAGAAGTTGTAAAAAGGTAAATATTTGATAAATAGAAGAAGTCATTTCTTGCCTGCAGAAATTGTCATTTTATGGGCAAACTAATGTGCTTCCTCTCTAACCACCCCTGCATCATGTGCCCCCAGCTGTGAAAAGACTTGGACTGACTACTCAAATGCCATCCCCCTTTTTTCTTTTTTTCTTTTTGGGTAAAATTGATGACTACTCTATGCTACATTTTTCACTATCTAGGTGTCTAAAAGTAATATGCTTAATTATTTCAGCCTTTTTTGTCGCTAAATTAAAGAAAAATCAAGATAATTTGTTGAGTTTTAGTACTCCCTCAGTCCCAAACTTATGAGAAAAAGTAAAAGTAATTCTTAAAAAATATTTCAAAAAAGATAATTATTTAGGAACCTACAAAAAAAAAAAAAAGATAATAATTTACGGATGGAGTATAATGTCTAAAAATGATTTTACAAAAGTGGGTTTCGATCAATTTATGGAAATCTTCTCAAATACTCCCTCAGTATCTTATTGAGTGTCTATTTAGTTTTTTCTTAAAAATTAGAAAGTTGATTTTTATATTATTCTAGTGTAGCACTTATACGTGGATGTCCTTAATTAGTCTTCACACGTTAGTTTGACAAGCGCACATTAGACATGATAAATAGTGAATGTGAGTTTAGTAACTTTACAGAAAAATGGATACTCATTTTAAGGTAAATTTTTCAAAAAAATGACACTTAGTTAGGACAGCGGGAGTAAAATATATAAAAATGGATTACGAAACTTGGATCAGAAATGGAAAATATAGTTTCAAATTAACATGATTAAGGTGAACATTTAAGAGAATCAAAGTTAATGACCATAAGAATATTATAATTTACTAGAAAGAGTCCACTAAAATGTTACTTCAAATGTTGTACATAATCCAACAAACCCTCATCTTCTCTTACAAATGAAGAAAAAATATAAAAAACCCGAGAGAGAGAGAGAGAGAGTTAAACCCAATATAATAATTAGAACATAGGGTTTCAGCTGAAAGCAGCTTCTTCTTCAATTCTACCCAACAAGCCATTAACAGCATCAGCAATCTCATCTACTGTAGTAAGTTGGCATCCATCCTCTAGCTGAATTCACACACAAAAAATAAAAAATAAAAAATAATCATAATTAGCACTACATATAAAGAAACGTACGTACTAATGTTACTGTCACATAATTTCAAGATATAGAGTTTAATATAAGTTAATTTCCATAAACAAAGTTATGCGTCGTTAACATTACTTGCTATAATTATTATTGATGGTTGCGAGAAATGTGAGAAATAGTACACTGACCTTGACACTAATAGTATAGAGAACCATTTGATCAACAGTTGTAACATTGAGGTGAAGAATAGTGAGCCACAAACATTGTAGCCCCGCAACGATCTTCAAGAGTTGCCTCGGTCTTCTTTTTGATAGTATTTTGAGGTTCGCATGGCTCTCGACTACCGTTACTTCTATGTCGGCTAAAGCGGATCGATTTTCGGCCATGGCCGTGTCGTTAGCCATTCCTGATGAATTGCTGGAGTGAGTTGGCCTTGTTGAATATTGTGGGAAGGTGAAGAATTCGCCAAAAAGTGGGGAGGAACCACTGTTGGGTTGTTGTTGATCAGCTCTCTTTTGTGCCTCTAGGGTTTGAAGATTTTGTTCTAGCTCTTTCACAAAATTTATGGCTCCTCCAATTATTGAAGCTTGATCACCCTGCAAAAATATAAAAAAGAAATGTAAATATAATGAAAAGTGATGTCTAAAATAGGAAAATAATCTTTCATATCTCAAGTGTTGGTAGAAAAGTGAACAAACTCATGAACTGAGCCACTCAAATTCCGAACAACTCAATTCATTTGAAATTTTGACCATAAATAACTTTTAGTAAATTATATCCAACTATAGTAAAGGAAGGAGTAGCACTTATTATGGTCAAATAATTCTAACAATGATGTGACTTAAGAATTCTCTTTTTTGAATTATTTCAAAATCACTCTCATAATTAATCTCAAAAGTTTTTTTTTTTGATGGAACAGTAACCTTTTCGCAGGGATGTGACGTATTAACAAGAGAATTTTCAAAATCTACTTTAATAAATTAAGACTAAACAAGTGTTCTAACCCTTTGAACATAAGAAGCCGGCATCAATGACCGGATAACGGCGAGATACTCATTCATCTGTTTCCGGCGGTTGCGCTCGACGGCAATATGAGTCATCCTTTGGTTCTCCAATTCCTCCTTGTTCTTGCCACTCTTTGTACGTCGCCGCTTTCTCCGACCACCAGAGGCAGTTGTTGACGTCGTCGTCACCAGATGCGGCGATTCCATAATGGGTGATCCAAATTCGCCGAGCGTGCAAGCCTCCGGTGAGGAATTGGGATCCCATTGATCCTTGATAGTATTAGTGTGCATCACTGAAGAAGATGAGGAGTTGTACTCCCAATTATTTCCATGAATACCCTGTTGATCAATGTTACTTTCCACAAACCCACAAAAAGATTTATCATGATCTTCTTGTAAAATATAGTCATAGCCCCAATTACCACCAAATTGATCTTGTGGATATATCACCGTCTCTAATGCCATTTTTCTTTCCTATCAAAACTATTCTCCCTCTTTTGAACACCCTCTATATCTATTTATAACTCCACCTCTCTCTCTGTCTCTCTGTCTCTCTCTCCTCTCTATTTTTTTCTTCTTTTTCCTCGCTTCACACGTGGACAAAGTGGAGACCGAGGTATAGGGTATACATATATAGTAGAAAAAGTAATATTTTTTTAATTTTATATTTTGTGGGGGTTAGTTTTTGTGAGATTGGATTGGAAAGCCGAGAAAGTGATCAAGCTAGAAGAAGGAAGGAAGTTAAAGTTGATGAAAAGTGTTTCCTCCAATCGATCACTTGAAAGATTTAGATTCGAAGTATTATAAGCCCCAAGAACTAGAATGCCCGAAAGATCAAAACAAAGAAACCCTTTTATCGACTCCCTGCAGCTTAGGCAATGGTAGTATAGTTCTCTTATAAAAGGCACTATAACACCATAATCATATCAAAACAAATTATGCATCAGTGTATATATCTTACACGTGACATTGTATGTTGGACCGGTCATACGACCATATCTTTTGTAGACTTAGAGATATGTATATATATATATATATATATATATATATATATAGAGAGAGAGAGAGAGAGAGAGAGAGAGAGAGAGAGAGTTCCTTCCTTTTGAGTGTGTTGATCATATACTCTGAATCTATAATGGAGAGAGATCGTGACTTAATTATTTGAGGGGTTTAAATTTCTCCGATAATTCAATGTTTTCTCATCAGATCGAGTAGTAATCATTTTTTCATGTCCTAGGCTGATGAAAAAGTAAAGGAAAAGACTAATTAAATGTACGTGTGATTGTATTTGTTGTACGAAAATTTAATTTGATTCTAATGTCAGAACCCATAACGCACAAGACACAGTAAGTTGTTGATCATGGAAAAAATAAAAGAAAAAAGTAATGGTTGGAGGGAGGGAGGGCGGGGGATGGAGGCTACATAAGATGAGGAAGAAGAACAAACAACTTTAGATAGAAAGAGTACTTGAAGGCACTGATAGTATGTATTGAAAGGGGAAACTCGGGGTGCAAGGACAGTCCTAACCCTTTGGGAGCGTCAGCTTTATTCTGTTTACAATAAGAGAGGGAAAAGGGGGTGTTTTTGTAACTTTGATTGCATGAAAATTAGATGGGTGCATTGTTTGATTTAGAAAATTAGATGGGACGCAGCCTTAAGTCATACTATTACAATAGTTTCATTCGATAATACTACTAATTAATTAATTTGGTTCACATTTTGGCTCAGAGAGAGAGAGAGAGAGAGAGAGAGAGAGAGAGAGAGAAAAGTGATGGCCAAAAGTTGATAGAGATTAGCTCGGAGATTCTAGCAGCATCTGGTAAAAAGTTGTCTTTCTGTACATGTTTGTATGGGAGTGTGTGTTTCTGTGTTTTGTGTGTGTGTGTGACTGTGTGTGGGGAGAGAGAGAGAGAGAGAGAGAGAGATGTGTGCAGGGGAATCCATGTGACTACAGAAACAAGGCAACACTGTTATCATCTACGAAGAAGACTAGGTGACTAATTTGCTTTCCCAAGACTGCTCTAATTGTTTAATTACTCTGTTTTTTCTTTGGAATAACTCATTTTTGCGAGAGTAAGTACGTAACCCATTTCTCAATAAGACATTCTCTAGGGTTCCAAGGTCTTCTCTTTCTTTGTTACTCCTTCCAATGGAATATATTGCTTGCTTACTCCCATCAATAATTACGTACTTAATTAACCTCTGCAAGTTGTTGCCCTTCCCTTTCCCCCATGGAATATATATACTAGTATTTGACATTTTCGTCTTACTTTTCGCCCTTCTACCCATGGTGTATGATTTATGAGAGCACTGTAATCTTATGCTTGCTATATAGGGTTATATTGTCACAAAATCCCGGTTAGCAAATACTGATATAGTCTTTAAATTTCTATTATTATTACCAATACATAGTTTTGCTCTTCCTCTATGTATGTCACGTCTCACCGCGGTAGCACGCAGTGAAAAGAAGAAAGAAGTATTATTAATTACGATTTTGTATCCCTTTTGTTGCCCTAGTAATACACTAGCAATTTCAGCTCAACTTCTCATCCAAATGATCTATCGGGCAAGAGGACATCAACAAAAACCTTTATTGTGATCCCCATCTCTCCTCTTTGGCTTTTCATCCTCTTGTGGGGGTGACTCCTTGTAGGTACTAGGCACGTGTCCTCCTAGCTACTTAATCGTTAAGTCACCGTGATTTTCCCTCTCACATTCTCATGGAGTGGGGTGTGGGGCTCTCGGGGGAGAGATTTTCCCTTTTGGAACATAATTAGAAAAAAAAAAAAAGACCACGAGTAATGCTAGAATGACAAAATGCATATATACAAAAATATTGATTTAAAATTTTTGTGGGTAATGCTGATTGATTGTATTTGCTGCATAGGTCTCGCATCTAAATCATGAAACCTACAGTTTCAATGACAAAGTATTTGTACCAAAAGTTTTGTATCTATTTTGTCATTTAAGCAGTACTAAATACAACAACACGAATATGCCTAATCATGTGATTTCAAATAGATTACCTTAAATCTGTTATTCAGTGAGTACCATAAAATTTATTTCTTAGAAGCAACTAAACCTCTGATGGTGAAACTCATTAACAACCAATATTGCAGCTGCTATAAATAGACTTGGCAGTAAAGAAGTAATACTACATTTACAACTCAAGTATTATAAAATTAGATTTAACTTTCAAATCAACCAATAAAAAATGTTCAAACTTATCTAATCAGCATTCAATAAAATTTGAGTCTCTCACACCTCCCAATCGAAAACTTAAATGTCATGTTAGAATCTTTTTCTGAAAGAATTATTCGTACTTAAGTGCCAATAGTGAAAACTATAGTAGGGGCAAAATACACCCCCCTGAAAAAATATTATTTTGTGCATCATTCAATTATTAAAAAATAAATAAAATAAGACCCCCAAGGGGTGGCGGTCCTATGGAGGAAGACCCGCTCGGGGTGATGGTCCTATGGAAGAAGACTCCCAAGGGGTGGCGGTCCTATGGAAGAATTCCATTAAAATTAGGGTATTAAAGTGTAAAAAAAAATGACGGAATTATGTATGAAAATGGAAATTAAAAAAGACCCCCAAGGGGTGGCGTTCCTATGAAGGAAGACCCCCTCTGGGTGGCGGCCCTATGGAGGAAGACCCCCTTGGGGCTGTGGTCCTATGGAGGAATTCCGTTAAAATTTTAACGATTTCATTAACTTTTTAACGAAAATATTAACTTTAGGGTATTAAAGTGTAAAAAAAAAACTGACGGAATAATAGATGGAAATGGAGGACCGCCTAATCTAGGTGGTTCTTTGGAATAGGACCAGCCTAGAGGCGGCGGTCTTGTCAAAATATATATATTTTTTCATTAATAACATGGGTAAAATAGTAAATTTGTCCAAAAGTGTTGTATTTAGAATAAAAGGGATGTTGTATTTAGCACCTCTCATAGCAATGGCACATACCGTTTACAGGTACCTTACTAAAAATGAAACCAATGGTTTGATTAATCAAAACTTGTTAATTTTAATTTCGTACAGAAAACTTTATATCCTTTTGTACTCTAGCATTACTTTTTATTTTACTTTTTCTCGTGGCTGTTTTCCACTAAATCATCGAAGTTCATACTAACTCATTGAACCCAACTTTACAAGATTTTATCCCAAGACCAAGTATTGCTAACAACACGAGAGATGACTATTTCCACTTGAACTAGCTAGCCATAAACCTCAAATTAAGTTTTACTCTAATCATCCCTTTACATGGGTGTTATTTCTTCGTCGAGTTGATCCTTTTTTAATGTTAATTAAAGTAAAATAAATTATTAATGGACACAATTTTAAAATATGAAGGAAAATCCAAACCCCAAACTGGCATACTTAGAATGTATCATTAATATTCTTGTTTAAGAGATTCGAAGACTGATTTAAGTCATTAGCAGAATGCCAACTTGACCCAAATATGTTTATTAGTTTAATGGGGATTGCTTTCTTCATTGGTGATCACTTATTGTTTGTTAGGGGAAGCAACAGCTAATTAATTAACAATCTTAGAATAAAGTATTAGCTTGTTAATTAGTTAATTATTCTCTCGGAAAAAGACTAATCAGGAAAACTTGTACGTATCTAATTTGATGTTATGTTTAGAAGATCGTGTCTCCGCAATATGTATTCCCTCTCTTAAACATAATAATTAATGTTGCAACTTGGTACCTTATAATTGAAGAGTATTAAACAATTGTGAGAAATTAACCTAACTATTTCATTTTTAGTTTTAAGATGTCATCAAGCTTTAGTCATCTAATATCTCCCGGCCAAAAGATAATTAACATAAGATGTGTGTGTGTGTGTGTATGGGTTTTTCTAAAATCAAGCAACAATTATATTCTTCTGTCCCCAAAAAAATAAAAATAAAAATTCTACTTTCCTTATTAGAAATTCAACTCAAAATAACACTGAAAAAATATTAAGGAAACTATCAATAACAACTTTTAGAGTTTCATGACAACAAGTTTTATAATTTTTTGGTCAAAATTTAGTCAAGTTGACCACAAAGAGTTTACGTGGGACTATTTGTTTGAGATGGAAGGTGTACTGAGCCAAAAGCATTGTGCTCTTTAGAGAAGTGGATACAAGTATTTATGTATTTTGTTAGAATGTATGACTCTATTCCAGGCAAGGTGGTCGGCATGTTCTCGCGATATGGACTGTGGGTATCATGCAAGGAGGACTATTGCAGTGCGGTCACGCAGAGGAAAGCAGTGCGACCGCGCGCAGTTGCGCGATGCCGTTTTCCGCAGTTCGCATTTTCTTAATTGTTTTGTATTTAAGGCTAGGTCTTTTATCCTATATGACTATATGTAGATTGTAATGTTAAAACGTGTATAGGTTTGGAATATCAATATGTATCAGTTTTAAAACCTCAAATACTCTCTTTTCTTCAAATTCTCAATTGCTTAATAATTGATTATTATTCAATTGATTGTTTACTTGCTTCTGCTGTCGGACAACATATTTGTCACTATATGTTAATTCTCTTAAGTGAAACGTCTCAAAATAAAATAGTGGACTCAAGCGGAGCAGTATTTTGTTTTCCCTTTCTACTTCTCTTTCCGAACACGGGAACAAAATAAATACTACTTACCCCAAAATCCCACCCCTCTTGTGGGCGGGGTTCATGATTTGGGGGTGTAGATTTATTCAATTACATTTTTCTCCTAAAAACGCAGAAAGAACCCCAATTGGGTTTCACTACTAGAAACACGCGTATTAGTGACAGAATTATTAGCGACGAAAATTTTCGTCGCTAATTAGTGACGGAAGAACAAAATCAGCGACGGAAACTGTAGATAAAATAGCAGACTTTTAAATAGAGACGGAAGTATTTCCGTCGCTAAATTAGGGAATATTTGAAGAATATTCCTTTTGTCTGTCGCTTAAAACCACGGCAAAAATGCGGGAACATTAGAGACGGAGCTTTCGTAGCTGATTAATGGCTCCGTCGCTAATTAGAGACGGAACTTCCGTCACTAAATTCTGTTTGAAATTAGTGACGGGAGTTCCGTCGCTAATTTTCCTCGAATTCACTCTAGTCAACCCTCCTTTCCCCTTCCCCAAACGCCCCTTCCCATGCCCCTTTCCCATCCCCAGACACTTACTCTCTCTCTCTCTCTCTCTCTATATATATATATATATATATTACCCTCTCAAACTCTCTCACCCTCTCGATCTCTCTTTCTCATCGCAGCCCAACCGAAACGATCTCCCACCACCCGCTGCCCACGCCGCTCCTCCAGTCGCTACCACCGTCGCTCCACCACTGCTACTACTTACCTTCTCTTCTAGCTCTCAACCAGATTACTCTATCGCAGCCCAACCGAAACGATCTCCCACCACCCGCTGCCCACGCCGCTCCTCCAGTCGCTACCACCGTCGCTCCACAATTGCTACTACTTACCCTCTCTTTTAGCTCTCAACCAGATTACTCTCTCTCTCTCTCTCTCTCTCTCTCTCTCTCTCTCTCTCTCTCACCCTCTCGATCTCTCTTTCCCTATCTCCAGCCACGAAAATGATTGCCAACCTCCACCACCACCGCCGGATCTCCCCCTCTCTCTCTCTCTCTCTCTCTCTCTCTCTCTCTCTCTCTCTCTCTCTCTCTCTCTCTATCTCCATCTACTGCCGCCACCACCGCCTCCGCCCCCTTCTCCGCCATATTCTAGCCATCGTGTCGCTGCCGCCATTGTCTCGCCATAGGTAAGGTTTTATTTTTATATTTTTGATTTTGTTTTTTGAATAATGCTTTAATTTTAATGTAATTTTTTTTGGTTGTTTGCCGCTGCAGAATCACCTCCACCACTGCCTAGAATCTTCGTCATCGCTTCTTAGAAGGTTAGATTTATAATTTTAATTTTGAAAAGTTTTTTATTTAGTTTTTTTAATTTTGTCTAATTTCTGTAATTTTTAATTTTCTGTTTTTGTAAATATGATGTAATTGATTGTATGAAATTGTTTGTTTGATTAATGTGTTTTTTTCTTCTAATTTTCTAAGTGTGTTTGGTTGTATATGTGAATTTCCAGATATGCTATATTTGTAATTTTTTTAATAAGCTAGGTTTAATTAATTTTATAAAATTTTTGAAATTGGAGACATGTTATATTTGTAATTTTTTTAATTTTGTTGTAAGTTTTTTCAATTAAATCTGTTTTATTTTTCTTTCAAATATTTGTCATATTTATATGCTATTTGAAATTCATAGATGCATGTCTAAGTGTTATGCCATCATAAATATTGTTATTTTCAAATATGATATGCATATATCAATTGTTGTGATATCATGCTAAATACGCTTAATGGGCTCCTTACTACCTAGCTAGTTAGTGACTTAGTTAAATCGACTTTTCTTGACTCTAGTTGATGTAGGGTTTAGGGTTTAGTGATTCCTAAACCCTAAACCCTAGAAAAACCGATAAACCCTAAACCCTAGATAAATCAATAAACCCTTATTAAACCCTAAACAATAACTGTAACCAAATCTAAATCCTAATTAACTCTAAATCCTAGTTAACACTAGACCCTAATTAATCCTAAACCTAACCCTAAACTTAAACTCATACCCTAAAACCTAAAACCATAAACCCAAAACCCTAAACCTTGATAGAACTGATTCGAATGAGTTCTATTTTGAATATAGTCTTAACTCCAACATAAGGATCCTTTGCAACCCTTTTGAGCTTACTTCTAAGTACTGAAAACTCTTCCTTTTCAGTAATATTTGCAAGCAACAATGAAGGATGGACATATATCAATGACATCAAGAATTCATCTTTCAAAAAACTACGCTGCCTCTGAATGCTTTTTCAAGTTGCTACTATCTACTTACTTTCTATTGAGATTTCATTTATTATTAGCTACAACTTTTTTATTTAGACTCAGACATATCTCTTGTTTGATAATTACAAAGAGAAATGATAGTTTCTATTTTTGTTGTCAAAGAATTAAATTTTGTTGGTCATTTTGAACACCTAACACCATTCTTCTATCTTTATGATGTGGAGCAGAATCTCCACCTCCTTAATGTGTAGTAAGAGTTTTAGGAGTTCAATACATGAGCAACGACACTGAATTCCTCTGTAACAAAAGTAGAAATCATTGTTCCTTCTAGTTATCCTCAAACATAGGAGATATGTCAGTCTTTGAAATATAATTTGTAGCTTATAATTAAGTCAATCTCGACAGAGATAAAGTATAAGAAAGTAGCATTTTTTTATAAATGTTGAGACACTTAAAACTTTAATGGGGTGTCGTGGAGGGAGTCGTTCTTGAATAAAAGGGGCCAAGGAGGTGGAAGAGTCAATATGTGTTTAGATTTGGCCCTTTATTCAATTAGTCTTTTCAAATGCTTGACGTCAAGCATTTCCATCTATGTTACAATCTCCCCTATATGTAGTTTTAGGAAATAAACTTAGAAACCCGTTCGAGAACCTTTAGTAGGTGTTGTGGTCAACACTAACTTTTTGTTCGTGTTGCAGTCAACATGTACTATTGATTTTTGAATTGTCCATTTGGATAATTTGAAAACTCATGGTGTGTGTACTTGTAAAACATTGTTGCATATTATAATTGCCAATGTATTTGATATTTGAGATATTTTGGTTGCATTTCCTATTGTTCTCTGGGTGTATACTGTGGGTTGTAATGACCCAACTGTCTAGGTTGTGCACTTGGAGAGCCATGGGGAGGTGCTGCCGAAATTTTCTCGGGTACTAGATACATAGCATGTAGATAATAATGAGATTACAAGACATACAATCGTGGGTTTTCGAATGGGATAGAAGCCTGACACGAAATCAAATGACTTGCCAATTCCGTCGAAACATCGTTCATACGTATATGTAATCTGTCTTTGATGTATCACCAACAGATGGGTCGGATGAAGTCGGTTAGGATAAAAAATTAGGGTTATACATTTAATGTATAGTTACAAATGTAGGAGTGCTGTCTATTAATGATCGTAGTTGGATGGATAATCGGAGGTTGCCGAACCAAGAGGGTATTACGGAGAAGTTCATAAGAGGTTTAAAGACTTTTGTTGAGTTTGCTACATCCCAACCCCGATATATGAGTGGTGACAAAATTCGGCGTCTGTGTGTTAAATGTCAAAATAAGAAGTTCTTGTATGTAATAGTTATCGAGAAACACCTTTTCAGCACGGATTTCTGAAAGGGTACAATCGATGGGTTGCTTAGGGCACGATAATTGTAGCACAGACAAACGCCGGATCTAGTAGAGGGCAAAGGAATCGTGATCATGTAGTCGAAGCAGAAGCAGCAGCTGGACCCGATCATATGAATGTTGATGAAGAGCCAATGCAGGGTATGAAAGATATGGTTAGGGATGCAGCTGGTCCTGAGTTTGACTGATCGGAGAACGCTCGACAAGAACCAAATCCTACAGCCAAGAAATTTATTGCTACTATGGACTCTGCAAAGGAGAAGCTTTATCCTGGTTGAGAGAAGACAGTGTTGGAGGCTGTTACTGAGATCTTAAACATCAAGGCTGATTGTAATATTAGTTAGTCCGTATATAATTGCATTATGAAAGCAGTTAAGGGATGATTGCCCAAGGGGAATAAGGTGGTCAGGAACTTTTATAAGACGAAGAAGTTGGTAGGGCATATCGGGCTAGGGTACGAGAAGATCGATGTATGTAAGAATGACTACATGCTTCTACAAGGAAAATTTGAACTTGACTGTGTGTTAAGTGCGTGGAGAAAGTAGATATAGGCCAAAGCATAGGGGTAGTTCAAAACGCAAGAAAAATGTACCATATAAATAGTTGTGTTACTTGCCTTTGATTCCAAGATTGCAACTCTATGCATCCAAAGCTAATTCAGAAGCTATGCGTTAGCATAAGGAAAGTCCCCGTGAACCGGGCGTGTTGACTCATCTATCTGACGGGGAAGCTTGGAAACACTTTGATATAACTTATCCTGACTTTGCTGCCGAGGTTAGGAATATAAGGTTGTGCATATGCGCCGATGTTTTACTCCTTATGGGCTTGGGGAAAAGTCATACTCTTGTTGGCCCATTATAGCCACCGTGTACAATCTTTCTTCGTGGTTATGTATGAGTGATCCTTACATGTTCTTGTCGTTTTTTATCCACGGACCGAATAGCCCTGGCAGGAACATTGACGTCTATCTCCGACCTTTGATGGACGAGTTAAAAACGCTTTAAGAAGATGGGGTTGAAACCTGGGATGCATTTAAATAAGAGAACTTCAAGATAAGAGCTGCGCGCGTTGCTGTGGACTGTTAATGACTTCCCTGCGTAGTATATTATCGGGTTGGAGCACGCACGAGAAATTAGCGTGTCCGTATTATATGGGTGACACGAAGTCGTTCACACTCCAGCATTCCAGAAAATCGTGTTGGTTTGATTGCCACAGACAGTTTCTACCAATGGATCATCCGTTCAGGAGTCAAAAAACACAGTTCAGTAATAGGAGGGCTGAACGTGATAAGTTGCCTATTCGATTAAGCGGTGAAGCTATTTTTCGTCATGTATCTAAATTGCCCGAAACCAAGTGGAGAAAGAAATTTAAAAAGGATATAGTTCAAGGATACGGTACTTCCTATAATTGGACTAAGAAGAGTATCTTTTAGGAGTTGCAGTACTGAAAATCAATTTGATACGCCATGCATAACCTTGATGTTATACACATCGAGAAGAATGTGTTTGACAATATCTTTAACACTATGATGGATTCAAAGACCATTACGAAGGATATATACAGCCAAAGCTCGAATGGACCTTAAGAACATCTATAAGCGACCTGCTTTGGAGTTGACTGAGGTTAACGGTAAAGTAGTTAAACCGGGCGCTGCATACATCCTTACCAAGGAGAACAAACAGGCTGTCTTGAAGTGGCTGCAGGGTTTGAGGCTTCCAGATGGTTACGCATCTAACATTGGCAATTATGTGAATCTCGAAGAGGGTAAGGTGTAAGGATTGAAGAGTCATGATTGCCATGTGTTATTTGATAGGCTACTCCCTATTGCGCTCAAAGACCTGCTTGAGCATATCTGGGTTGCCTTAACAGAGTTGAGCGAGTCTTTCAGAGCGTTATCATCTTCCACTCTGCGTATTGATGACATGAAGCTCGAGGATAGCATTGTAGTGACATTGTGTAAGCTGAGAAGATTTTTCCTCCTTCATTCTTCGATTCAATGGAGCATTTAACGGTGTATTTGGCCTACGAAGCCAGAGTTGGGGGTCCAGTTCAATACAGATGGATGTATCCATTTGAGAGGTAATTGGTTTAAGAGTTGTTTATTATATATTCTATGTTATGCTTAAAGGTGATCAGTCTTGACGTTATTATCTGCAAATAGGTATCTTAGAGCATTGAAAAGGAAATGGTGGGCAACATGGCCAAGGTATTATTGGGCCTTGGGAGATTGCCTTCGACGTGGGAGGGTTTGGAGATCAGCTGTTCTCTTGAGCCAATTTAACGGCGTACGTAGACAGTGTCGTACGCCCTACCTAACCATGGTCGGTTTTCGGCGACATTGACCAATATATTTACACATGATACGATTACTGTGCAAGAGAGCTCTAGGGCGGTATTAACGTGGAAAACGAGGTCAAAGCTATCACTGAGAAAGCACAAGTTGATTCGACGTCAGGCTTGCCCTTATTGAAGGTGGTGGAGGAGACGAGGATGGAGGCGTAGAAGCCTTTAATGAAGTAGCAGAGGCAACTCTAGTAAACTGGGGCCTAAAGCATGAGGGCAGATCTGCCTAAATTGGAGCCTAAAACATGAGTGCATGAAAACAAAATTAAAGCCTAAGTCAGTTAATTTCATAACTATTCAATTTTTTATTTATTAATATGCACTCTTTTAGCTTTTCGAGATACAAAGTTATTAATTAATTTTGTATATTTAAAATTTTCTTGGTTTGAACCTATCTTGATTCCAGTTCAAAATTGAAGATATGTGATTCTTTCTGTTAAGTGCCAAATTATATTGCAGGGAAGTGGTTATCCTTTTTCAGAAAATTGCTGGCCGGTCCCCTTTTCAAAAAGTTTAACCCCTAAAGTCCACCCCTTTTTTTCTTAACTGGAAAAAGGCATTTTGATAATTTTCTTCCTAAAATGTCCCTATGCAACATGAACACTCTTTTATTTTAGAGATTCATTAAGAAAAACACACACACACACAAATATAAAAAAACATTTAGTTACATCAAAGAAACTGAAAACTTGTAAACGATTTCATGTTGTTAATATAGTCTTCCCTCATGTTTGGGGATCAATTTTCATGCCTAGAACACGAATTTGATCACAATTTGATCAAATTCGAATTTTCTGAGTTCATCCCGTTTTTCCTTGTTCTTGGGCTGTTTTGGCCACTTTAATCTATGTTTTAAGCTTCGAATTTGTTTAAAATCAATCACATATTGTTATCCTAACTTAGTACTATATTTGTACACAATTTTTTTACCAAAAAATACTATTTTCAAGATCCAAATCGAGCTTGGCAGTGTGCTGTCCAAAAACAGAGTGAGATGTTCTTGGACTGATTTTGGGACTTTAATCAATGATTTGAGTTTTAATTCACCAATCGCAGTATGTTAGGCAACGCAACGGGGATCGACCTGCCTGGTCAGGTCGCAGGGGTCGAGGGGACAGTGTCCCTCGTGTGGGTTCGGGGGCAACGCCCTCGAAAGGTAAACGAAAATCAAGTCCCCTCCAGCAGTTGAAATTCAAACGGCGCCCTGATTGCTCATCGCGATACCTTGGTTTGCTCATCGCGATGTCTTGGTTACTCATCGGGATGCCTGTGTTGCTCATCGCGATGCCTTGGTTGCTCATCGTGATGTCTGTGTTGCTCATCGCCATGCCTTAGAAAATCAAGTCCCCTCCAGCAGTTAAAATTCAAACGGTGCCTTGGTTGCTTATCGCGATGCCTTGGTTGCTCATCGCGATGCTTGTGTTGCTCATCGTGATGCCTTGGTTGCTCATAGTGATGCCTTGGTTACTCATCGCGATGCATGTGTTGCTCATCGCGATGCCTTGGTTGCTAATCGCGATGCTTGTGTTGCTCATCGCGATGCCTTGGAAAATCAAGTCCCCTCCAGCAGTTGAAATTCAAACGGCGTCTTGATTGCTCATCGCGATGCCTTGGTTTGCTCATCGTGATGTCTTGGTTGCTCATCGCGATGCCTGTGTTGCTCATCGCGATGCCTGTGTTGCTCATCGCGATGCCTTGGTTGCTCATCGCGGTGCCTGTGTTGCACATCGCGATGTCTTGGTTGCTCATCACGATGATTAACCCACGCGATGCCTTGGATTACTCATCGCGATGCCTTGGGTTATTGATGCGCGCGTGTTTTTCTTTCATTAATGGCATAATTGTCTTTTCGCCCTAAAAATACTTTTTTCCGATTTTAAAAAAAGATGACTGGACTCGAGCGATTACAAATGTTTAAAAAGGGACCGGCCCGTAATTTACCCTATCTTTTTTTGGAAATGTAAATTAAATCAATACTAATTAATGAGTTTTGATTTGGAAAGGTTTTTTTTTCTTTTTTCTAATTTCCTAACGATGAAAATATTTTATTTTTATAACTTAATAAAGAAAAGAGAACGATTTCCTTTTTTCATAGCCTAATAAAATTGAGTGAATATGTTATTAACAAAATATATATAGTTAATATATATACTATCATTTAATTATCTCTCTATATATAATTATATATTTGGGCCAAAAATCATGGAGAGTTTAAGGCAATTGCCTAAACTATAGAGCCGCCCCGATTAAAACCTCATGGGGTCTCAATAATTTGGCCTATGCACATTTATTCAAAACTCAATAGATTCGAATTGAACCTCCCAGAAATGAAACTTGATCATTCAACCATGCATGCGTCATCAGCATTTTGGTCTTAATCCAATCAGAGCTTAATTTATATAATTTTTTCAAAGCTAACATTGTAGTTAGACAGAAATAATGTTTGGTTTTTGGTCAAGGGAAGCTGACAGAGGAACAAATAAATATAGAAAGTGAAGTTAATTGTCGACAAAGGTGGGAACACAAAACCCTAATAATTCCCGTCCTAGGCTTTGTCTTTCCTTAAATCCGTGTTGAAATTAGAGTTGGAACCCTAGAATTAGTAGCATGTCTTTGTAATTACAACTCATCATCTAATATTAATCCAGATTTGGTAACATATAATTAAGGGCATCGCATGTGTTTTAGCGCAAAGCTCGCTTAAACCAACAACCCTAAGCTACATGTGGGCACAGCCTAATTACAAGCGACACTCCGCATATTTATGTAATACTAGAATGATTTTCGTACGTACTACTTTAAAATTATGGATTGCATCAGAGATCTGGTTTATATAGTTTAGTAGCCTAGTTGAGATTAATTAATTAAACTGTATTAGTACGCATAGACTAGTTGACTAGCTGTTCAAGAAACCGTGAAGCTGGGAAGCTGCCGTACCTTTCTTATTATTTTAAGATTAATTCATACTTTACTATAAAAGTACCCTTAGAGGCAATTTTCACTACAAAATTTTGTTATCAATTATATTCAGTAGTAATTATTTTTAAATTAATTTATGTTACGATAAAAGTACCCTTCAAATAATACCACTTAAACAATAATTGTGTTTTTATATATTTTCCAAAGTAACAGTCATTTCTTTATTAATTATTATTTTTTTCAATCAAAAGGTAGTTATTTGGGTGAATTATATGTCGGTCCTTTTTTCAACATTTCAATTCGCTTCAGTCCATCGTTTTTTTTTAAATTGGAAAAAAAAACTTTTTTTGATAAAAAAGATAACAATACCCTTAATAAAACCAAAACACGCGCGCATCAGGCATCCCAAGGCATCGGGATGCAACAATTTAGCATCGAAATTCAATTTGAGATGCAACAATTGGGCATTGGGATACAGTGCCACTTTTTCAAATTAATTTGGGCATCAGGATGCAAAAATTGGGCATCGGGATGCAATGCACTTTCTCAGATTAATTTGGGCATCAGGATTAAATTTGAGATACAACAATTGGACATCGGGATGCAGTGCCACTTTTTCAAATTAATTTGGGCATCGGGATGCAACTATTGGACATCGAGATTAAATTTGAGATGCAACAATTGGGCATCGGGATGCAAAAATCGTCTATACGCGAATTCTTTCATACTCCTATGGAAGAACACAACGCTTGCTTGAAGGTTCAATATCACAAGGTAATGAACTTTAATTTCTTCTTCTATTATAACTTATAATTACAGTTTATATAGCTTCTTATATATTTATTACTCCACTTTTCGATTAATCCGTGAATTAAAATACGTATAGTTTGAAGCGTGGTTATGAATTAGTCATATGTTTTACATCGTTTTGGCTAATGATATGGTTTTGATTCAAAACAGTTGATTGCAAAATTCGGAGGAAGTGCTATCCCTAAAGAAGGCGAAAATTCTGCTCCCCTCCAAACTACAGTGAAGAATCACTGAGGAATTTAAACGCAAGAACAGTTATAGAAAAAATGGGGGTATTTTAGGAACAATTTTACGAAAGTGCTTTTTAGCAGTTAAGAAAAAAATGGTGAATTGGAGAGAATAAAAACTTTTCAATGTGGATCGACCAGCAATTTTTCGTAGTTATTTATTTATTTACTTTTTGGGCTTCTATGTAGAATTACACTAAAACAGCAATTTTGTTTTTCACTTAAATGTTACAAATCAAGTTTCAACATAAATTTTTATATTTTATTATCAAATATAACCAACCAACAATGTCATTTTATTTTCTTACATACTTCCATAAAAAAACTTATTCAATCGTTTTCGACCCTTTGTGTATGTAGTATTTTTTTTTTTTAAGATAGGTGTCTACGCCCAGGGGTGTCTCTACAAACTTTATAACTATTTAGCTTTTTATTTATTAAAATGTATTTTTTTAGCTTTTTGAGATGCAAAGTTATTAATTATTTTTTTATCCTTTAATTTTTCTTGATTTAAAACTGTCTTGATTCTAGTTCAAAATTAAAGATGTGTTGTTCTTTATGTTGAGTGCCGAATTATATTGCAAGGAAGTGGTTTTTTTTTTTGGAACTCTAAATTAAATCAATATTAATTAATGAGTTTTGATTTTTTTCTAATTTCCGAACGATGAAAACATTTTATTTTTATAACTTGGAGTAATAAAGAAAAGAGAACAGTTTCCTATTAGGGCCTAATGCAATTGCCAAAACTATAGAGCCTCCCCTGTCCACGCCTAGCTAGTTTTCACTGTACCTTGGAGATTAGTGTTTGGTTTGGGCCTAGGGATATCTTGGTAAACTAGAAAATATTATATGCAATCAGAGTATTCATGGAATCTAAAATAAAAAAAAAGAAGCTCTAATTATGCTATTTATTAATACTTACAGAAAAAATAAGTTTAGATTTAAGTGATAAAAGTTCTAAACAAAACGTCAGTTAAACTGTAAAAGCATAATGTACACTATAGCAATTTGCTGATTAGCTCTTTTTCGTTGACTTCTTACACTGCATATAGAGAAAGTATATATGTACAACAGTCCCATGACAAATTAAGGAAAGACTAATAACAAGGAAACAAAATAAGTCTGTACATGGTAAATTTATATCAATCCCCATATTATTGAAGATCAATTTGGCGTGGAATCTTCAATCTGTGTGCTGGACAAAATCAGTGGGAAATCTGTCAATACTCCCCCTCAAGTTGCAGTATGAAGGTTCTGAATGCCCAACTTGTGTAGCAAAAAGTTGAATCGGTCTCGACCAAGAGCTTTTGTGAATATATCAGCAAGTTGTCATTGAGAGGAAATTGGACGAGTCACTAAGACACCAGATTAAATATGTTGATGAATAAAATGACAATCGATCTCGATGTGCTTAATACGTTCGTGGAATACATGATTGGCAGCAATGTGAAGTGCAGCTTGGTTGTCACAGAATAACGTTACTGGGTGAGGATGAGGGACATCCAAATCTGAAAGTATGCGAAGCAACCATACTATCTCACTTGCAGTAGTTGTCATTGCTCGGTACTCAGCTTCGGCTGTGGAACGAGAGCCGACTGGCTATTTCTTGGCCCTCCAAGAAATGAGGGAGGAACTGAGAAAGACGACAAAGCCTGTGGTAGATCGTTGAGTGTCTTGACATCCTGCCCAATCAGCATCACAGTAACTATGCAATGTTAATGAACTGTCTGAGAAAAATAGAATGTCTTGGCCTGGGGCGCCCTTGAGATACCGCAAAACTCATATAGCAGCTTCATAATGCGGTGACGAGGATTGTGCATGAACTAGCTTAGAACGTGCATGACATAGCTAATGTCAGGACGAGTAATCGTGAGATAAAGTAGACGCCCGACTAAGCGTCAATATAGACAAGGGTCCTCAAATAGTGTGCCAGAATTGGAATGTAGTTGATGACTAAAATCCATTGGTGTGGAAGATGCTTTACAACCGGCGAGACCACATTCAGCAATACCCGCTGGTGAACGTGCGACTTCAAGTCCCAAAAAATATTTGAGTTTTTCGAGGTCTTTGATGTGAAATTTGGTATACAAATATTGTTTGAGCCAAGAGATTTTAGCGTATCAGTCCCTGTTATGATCAAATCATCTACATAGATAAGAACAGCCACGAAGGTCCCTTGCCACGAAAAGGTAAAGAGCAAGTGATCGGAAGAGGACTGTAAGAAATCCACTTCGAGTAGGGATTGAGTGAACTTTTTGTACCAGTTACGAGATGTTTGTCAGAACCCATACAAAGATTTCGAAGGCGCAAAACACGTTGCTTCCCCTGTTTAGCAAAGCCCTGAGGGATCTTCATGTAAATTTCTTCAGTTAGGTCACCATGGAGGAAGGCGTTGTTAATATCTAACTGATGAAGTTCCGTATTACGGACTGAGGCAATAGTAAGAAGGCACCGTACAGTTACTAGTTTAGCAACTGGGGCAAAGGTCTCGTGAAAATCAACGTCGTTAATTTGAGTATACCCTTTGGCCACCAAGCGAGCCTTGTAACAATTTACAGTCCCATCCGAATTGAACTTCACCTTATAGACCCACTTTGAATCAATAGCACGTTTACCCGGTGGTAATGAAGTGAAGGTATACGTTTAATTTGCTTCTAATGTTGAGATTTCTTTGGTCATAGTATCTCGCCAATGAACATGTTGTACTGCTCGGGAAAAGGTTTTAGGCTCATCAACAAATGAGATGGCCGCTAAGAAAGCATTGTGAGTTTTAGAAAATTTAGGGTACGAAATATTATGAGACAAAGGATGTACCGTCGAGTTAGCTGAATGAAGAGGCGGATGCAGAGAGTTCGTGTTTAGAACTAAGGAAAGAAGTAAGGAGTAACCATAGCCTGACAAGTGCTTGGGCACATTACGGATGCGAAAAGAACGTAGCGGTTGTGACTCGATCGTGGGAGGAACCACTTGTGAATGAATTGAATCAGATGATCAACTGGTTGATGACATGGGCCCATTAGGAGGCTGATCCGTGTGGTCAGAATCGTGTGGTTAGAATGTGGTCCAGGTAAGGCAGGCCGCGTGAACTGTTCAATCTTGGTTAAATGGGACTCAACATGTTCAACTTCTGTGTAAGTTTGGCTAGGAACTAAATTGTCCTGATCCGGGAGCATAGAAGTAACAGTAGTACCATTGGTATTAACAAACAGAAAAATGTGCTAAAAAAACTACACATCACGAGAGGAATAAATTTTCTAAATCATAAATCTTGTAGCCCTTTTGTCCATGTGGATAACCAACGAAGATGCCAAGCCTACTTCGTGGAGCAAATTTGTCACGATGCTTATTGTTCACATGACCATAACAGAGACATCCAAAACTACGTAAGTGATCATAATCTGGTGGTTTCCCTAACAGTACTTCATAAGATGTCTTATTTTGAATAGCAGATAACGGTGTGCGATTGATAGGATATGCAGCCGTCAATACACACTCGCCCTAGAACTTGACTGGAAGGTTCGCTTGGAATCGCAAAGCTCTAGCTACTTTAAACATGTGTCTATGCTTTCGTTCGACCATACCATTTTGTTGTGGTGTGTCTGCAGCTCTTGTGCCTGTCCATACCGTGATCAAAATAATTATAATTCAACAAGTCTGAGTGATTAAATTCTATACCATTGTCGGTACAGAACACCTTGATTTGGACATTAAACTGAGTTTGAACCCAATTATAAAATAACAAAAGATAACGTCGAGTTTCTGATTTGTGTTTCATAAGGAATACCCACGTGGCTCGATTGTGATCATCAACGATGGTAAGAAAATAATGCAAACCGAAATGAGACTGAGTACGATAGGCCCCCCAAATATCGTAATGCACAAAATCAAAGTTATGCAATGATTTATTAGTATTTATAGGGAATGATATTCTAGTCTGTTTAGCCCTACATGCATCACAAAAAAATTCTCAGACGAATCAACCATAGTAGATATACTTGGAATGAATGGAACTCGGTTTGGTGGTAGATTCCCCTAGGCGGTGATGCCACAAGTCTGCTGTGTTATGTCCTTTGGCTAAAAGTACCTTACCCTCCTCCATTGGTTCCAAATAATAAAGTCCGTTCCGCATCCTACCCACTCCAATCAGCTTCCTCGAGAGCAAGTCCTGTATCACACAAAAATCGGACCCGAATATTAGAATACAATTATGATCCGTGTTAACTTACTAACTGAAAGTAAGTTGTAACAAAATTTAGGCATGCCCAAAACTTGGCTAAGATGTAAATTGGAACGGAGATTAACTCGACCCATAGCCTTATTGGGTATAGTATCTCCATTAGGAATCTGAACCGGAAGGATTGCTGGGTTCATGTGGGCATGGGTTAAAGAATTAATATTGCATATTATATGGTTCGTTGCCCTGGAATCAATTATCCACGGCTCAACCTTACTAGAGGAATTGTTTGAAGTCATGTTGGCTATTGGCCCATTCTTGATTTCAGATTGCCGCCCTAATAAGTCAACAAGCTGCTGAATTTGTGAAGGTGTAAGGCCTGAAAGTTGAAAGCTCGAAGCAATGGTGGCGTTTGTTGTATCGACAGTAGCTATAAGGACGGACGGAGCTGTTGTATTGAAACGCGAACCCCGCTGATCCATGCCTTTTGATCGGGGCTTTCTCCAACCAGGAGGGTAGCCATTTAATTCAAAATAGGTTTCCTTCGAGTGGTTATTCCGATTACAGTGGATACAATAAAGGCGACCCCCTTGTCGATCAATTCGATCTATACGCTGCTCTTGTGATTGTGATTTGGCAAGAAGTGTTGTGGCTTCAATAATGGGCATTTGCGCAGCACCAACACTTCACTGTTTCTCATCATGTACTGCTAGTGCATATGCCCTTCCGAGACTTGGCAAGGCTTCAATAATCAAAATTTGTGAGCGGACAGTGGCGTATGCATCATCCAAACCCATAAGGAAATCGAATACCTTTTCTTCTTCTCGCATCTCCTCCATCTTATGTCCATCACCACAAGTACAATTAGGGGCTGCCTGAGATTACGCAATTCGCCCCACACATTTTTTAATTTTCCATAGTACGTAGAGACTGCGCATTTTTCTTGCTGCAACAATGCAATGGTGCGTTTGAGTTCATATACCCTAGGAACAATTCCCTAGGTAAATCTTTCTTCGAAATCAACCCAAATCTCACTTGCAGTATCCACATGAATTACTCCTACTTGCAAGTCTTTATAGACCGAATTGATAAGCCACGATTTAATAATGGCATTGCATTAGATCCAAGGCTGAAAGTGCCCGGAATTGACATCAGGCTTTGGAATTGTTCCATCTACAAAGCCCTGCTTGTTCTTCGACTGAAGTACGTTGAGGAAATTACTCCTCCACGTAAAATAATTATCTCCAGTCTCACTCAAGGGCTGCGTGATGAATACAAGGCCTGGATGATCTGAGGAATGTAGATAGTAGGGAGATTTGGTATCGATGGTACTGCCTTAAATACTTACAGTAGTCGCCATGGTTGCTTGATCATGGGTTGTTTGATTGTCTCCCATGGTGATTGTTGGTGGCTCTGATACCATATAGCAATTTGCTGATTAGCTCTTTTTCGTTGTCTTTTTACACTGCATATAGAGAAAGTATATATGTACAATAGTCCCATGACAAATTAAGGTAAGACTAATTACAAGGAAACAGAATAAGTCTATACATGGTAAATTTATATCAATCCCCAAATTATTGAAGATCAATTTGGCGTAGAATCTTCAATCTGTACTGGACGAAATCAGAGGGAAATCTGTCAATTCATAAGTTTTTAGTATCTTTCGTTTTACCCCTTATTTTTTGCAATATTGAGAAATAATAATAATAATAATACTAATAGTAGAAGGAATAACGAATTCCAATAACATAATCTTTTAAAAAATCTTCTATTTTCATTAGTATTTCTTTTCATGATAATTGCAAAATGAAACCTAACGCTAGTTTTAATATATAAGATTCATGACATGAATAGGAAAGATATATAGTATTTTCGTCTATGCCGTCAAAGAAAATAAATAAATAAAATTGGGGGGATATTTGATTCTATGTAAACATAATGTTAAAGGACCAAAATGAAGCTTATGACCCTCTTAACATTTTTGATGAAAAATTAAGTATATTGAATTTTATTTGTTATTTTTTGAAAACTTAATCTTTTTATATATACGACACATTTGAGGTAGCCATTGAGAATGCCCTTCAAAACGAGGAACAACGACACAATTTCTACATTTTGCTAGGAATCCAAAATAACTTATTAAGACAACAAACAACCTTGCTTGCATATTATAAACCATTCCTTGTAAGAATTTCTTTCTCACCAACCACTGAGATCATAAAATGTACTCCATCTTTTTCTAAATAATTGTAACACCCCAAACTCGGTACCGACTTCCTGGTCCCACAGTTTGGGGTGTTACAGAGTGGTATCAGAGCTTAGGCTTTAGGTCCTGAAGTTTAGAAACTTAGAAACTGTTAGAATTAGGGAAACAACTGTAGAATTAAGATTATGATTGTGCATATAGGTATTGTTATCATATTACTTTATTAGTATTAGCATCGCTGTTGGATATTTAGGGAAGTGATACGGTCAATGCATCGTAAGGATGACCCTAGTAATGAAGACTCGTAGGAACATGAGTAGGCCATCATCCATTTAATTGCTGAGGAAAGAATGAGTTTTTGTTTGAATTCTGAAAAAAGAAGAAGCTAGATATGCCTTGGTTTGACCTCTTAAGGTAGGGTATCTTCCTCAGTAAGTATATTAGGGGTTCGTTTTGGTAGTCCCATTTGATAAATTATATGAGTGGAGTTATATGAATATAAATATATCTTGAACCTGTGTCACGTTCTTGAAATTTAAGGAAATTAGTTGATTGAGTTGAATATTGGAGTTTGGTTCAAATTCTAAGGTTAATGTACTCGTTTGAAAAATTTATTGAAAGTTGAATTCTATGATGATTTTTAGGATGTCGTATCAGAGAATGATGGATGAAAAGACGTTGATGGACAAAGTAGATCAAGAATTGGAGAAGTCAACTAAGCAGCTCTCGGAGGTCAAGATTTCTGTTGGGATGGCAAGGAGGCTTAATTGGCAGCTTAATAGTCAAGGGAGCCTCTTTATGGGAGGGTGATGATATGGAGACAAGAATCACACAGAGTATGGTGGTGGACATAACCATGTAAGCGGAGTTGGACCAATCGAACAACGAGATATGGTTGAACGCTTAAAGGAACAATTGAATGCAATGAAAGCTGAGCTATGTGAAACTCGGATGCAAGTTGTAGAGGAAGTTAGAAAGGCTCGTGAAGAACGTAACTATTATATGAAGAAAGTACTTAAAGAAGTTATAAAGGCTAAGAGAAAGAATATTCATGTCCGGGGTCAAGGGTAACAAAGAAGATGAAGTGTTTCGGTGTGGCAAGAGTCACCATGCAAAAGCATTACGGATTAGTGGAGCATGTTTCAAGCTGCGAAAAATTGGGCATAAGATTAAGGACTGCCAAGAGCCACTTAGAGACAAGTTTACGCGTGGTCAAGAAAAGGACAAGTCAAATTTTAAAAATTGACGGAGGATTGATACCATGACCGCGAAGGATGCTCAACTGTGGAGTACCAAAAGAATGATAATTTAGTTCGGGTAGTTTATAGCTGAAGAGTAGCCTCAACATTAGAGTTAGTTTTCTCTTAATTTCTTGAAATATTATGATGCGATTTTGGGGTTGTTTTGAATTCAGAAACCAACTAGTTTTAGTATATTATTCGAAAGAAGTCATTCTCGTATGTGTCACTTTTGAATTATGTTTTAACTCTATATAAGCATAACACATTCATGTTTGTGTCTGAGAACTACTAGAAATTTTTGTCACACCTTATTATAATATGCGTAATGGATATGCATCATTCCTATTTAGCGATCGTGAGATAGCAGTTTGTTTTCCTATCTAGTGTTGTGACTTCTCGCTACCTTGTGTGCTCGGACAACCATGACATAGTGGCGGTATCGTACAACTTTGTCCTCGCGACATTTAAGTTCGTATTGATCCTAGTACTTTACACTCAAAACAGATGATATAAATTGCACGACTTATAAATTGTCACCTCAGAACATAGGTGTTGATTTTGAGGGGTGCCTATTGATTTGTTTACTCTAGACATTAAAGATTTTTATGTAATTTTTGGGATGGATAAGTCATTTGATTTAATGATGAAGTATGAGCACTATGAATTTTTGGTAATGATGTTGGACTAACGAATGCCCCAACTGCGTTTAAGAATTTATTGATTGGGGTTTCAAGAGCTTCATGATCGGTGGGTGATTGTGTCTATTCAGGATATATTGGTTTACTTTAAGTTTTCAGGATAAGTATGAAAAACATTTAAGGGAAGTATTGCATGTATTACGATAGGAAATACAGACGGAATTGTCTGGTTACATGGGATACCGGTTCGATAGTGTCGAGACTATTACGCTAGGTTTGCCCCAAAGATTTTAGGTAGCTTACGGAAGGCCTCGAGTACGAATTGAGCATGATTACGACTTAGGTTATGATTTTGGGATCTTAGCTAGCTACGCTATATGTGTTTTGGGTCTTGTGTTTGATGGATAAGAAGACATGAGCGAAAATGATTATGAAAAATTTTGATTTAGGTAAAAGCTAAGGACTTGATTTATCATGTAATTGACTACGTCGTAGATATTTTGATATTTAAATAGGTTTTAAAAATTATAACTTCTTGTAAGTGCTTTGAGGTTACTTGGGAGCTCGAGGAAGAGATGGGAGCGTAGTACCCCGAGCTTTTTGTGTAATCAGGTACGAGAAGTTTAGAGGACTAAACTTTTTTTTAAGGGGGTAAGAGTATAATACACCCAAAATTTCTATAATTCTATAATTTTGTTTTTTATATAAATATATATATATATATATATTGTATTATACTTTTTGGGCCAAACTTTAATTTATTTCGGGCCTAGTTTGTTGGGTACTCAATTGGTTTGCTTTGTTCATTTTAAAATTGGGCTTGGCCCAATAATTTTGTTAACCTCTAATAATAATATTAATAATAATAATAATAATAATAATGGTGTAAAAAAAAAATTAGAAAATAGTGGGGCAACGTGGGAGAGGTGGCCTGTTGGGTGGAGGAGTTTGAGGGGTTGTTTCGCGGGAGTGACGGAATGGGTGGAAGTGGAGAGGGTTCGGTGGTGTATAAAAGGGAGAGGGTAAAGGGGTGAACAACCATCGGAACCAGTGAGAAAGAGAGAGAGAGAGCTGTGGTGATTTCTCCGAAAGTAGAGTTCGGCAGTGCGAAGTCGGATTTGGGCAAGTTCTTTGGTGGGTTCGAAGGAGGAAGGGAATTTGAGATACTCGATCTTTGATTTTAGATAAAACATGTAGTAATTTTTGGTTTCTCTTTGGTAGGGTTGTGTGCTGGACTTTGGGGGTGGGGTTTGGAAAGAGAGCGGGGAAGAAAGAAAAAAAAAAAAAAAGGGAGCTGGTGTGTGTGCGTAGGTGGAGGAAAGAAGGAGAAAAGAAAGAGAAAAAAAAAAACAGAGAAGAAAAGAAGGAGAAGAAGAGAAGAAGAAGAAAAGAAAAGGGAAGAAAAGAGAGGGGGGCACGACAGGTGAGGGAGGGGGTTGTGGGGTAGACTAGGTGTCGGTGTGTGTGTGAGTGTGTGGGTGTCTTTGTGTGAGTGAGTGTGTGGGTTGAGTGCGTGTGTGTTAGATGTGTAGCAGTGTGTGTATGTTTAAGTGTGTAGAGTTTATGTTTGTGTAGAGTTTGTGGAGAAGGGATGATATTTTATATTTTGGACTATTTTCTATGGGTATGATTTGGGAAGATTTTGTTAATTATTAATATGGTTAATTTTATATTAATAAATTAGTATTTCTTTTGGTAATACTTTACTTGTAATTTTAATATTATGATATAGTATAAAAATTAAATAATTTTTTTAATAGAAAAGAGTTTTGTTAAAATAGTATTTATTTTGGATTAGTCTATCTAATAATTATTAGTATAATTGGGTAATTAGTATTTGCGTTTTAATTATAGGTTCGGACAATCGCGTGTAACGACATTCGCGTACGTGTTAGCTTCGTTTTGCAATTACGAGGTAAGGGATTATACATCTTTTAAGTATTTGAATTTTATTTTCATTCGATAGGCTTTTGTATTCTTGTTGATAAACGTCATTTTATACGCTATACCCGACTCTAGTGTCGGTAATTGTTTGAACTCCGTCGCACCGTTTCTTTCTCATATCATATTACGACTTATCGTTAATCCTATGTACGAATCTTTATCTTATGAGAAATATCTTTGTGAAAATCATTCAATTGTGATATATCTCAATTTCGAATCTATGATGTACTTTATTGAAAATCTTACTATGATCACTAAGTCAACAACTGTCACGGGGTACTACGGTACAACGAGATACGAATTATTACGAATTGTTATGAATTGTTACGAATACTTTACACCACCTGGCCCGTGGTGCGGTTATCCGGATATACCCTTTTGTTTATACGAATTTGTGAATCATCAAAACTCTTTGAATTATTTGGTTAATTAAGGTCTTGAGACCACTTATGTGATCATAGTGTCCACGAGTTGGACGCTATCTCCAAGCAGTATGGGACAGTTGGCGGTAGCTACCTCTCGTAGTCCTTTGTAGTCTTTAGCCTTCACTTGGAATTCCTGTTTGCTCATATGATATTATGAGTATTCGCGAGTTGGCCGTTGCTTCCAACCGGTATGGGACGGTTGGCGGTCGCTGGACCTCTCGCTATGTTTTTGTCTCTCTTGTTTTTCGTTTAAAATATCGTGTTTATATCTGTCATATTGCTTTGGACATTTACTTCTTTGATTAATGATTATTTCATATTACGGATGATGGAGAATCATCCCTTTTGTTATTTGATTGATAAACCATTTTGACTAATCGTTTTCTCTTGAGTTAACTCCTCCTTAGAAACCGGAGGGTTGTATATGAACTTCTTGAGCATTGTTCGCTCACCCTTTCTCCTACTCTTTTCTTTCAGGACTTTAGTAGGTATGGAAAACCCATTTGGGCCCGAGTGGACGTCGGCAGGGGCATTTGTTAAAATAGATGTTCTATTTAAATCCTTATTTCAGTTTTGGAATTTGTAATGACTCAGGTTTTGTTAAACTCTGATAAGTTCGAGATTTATAGTACTTCATTTACGAAGTTTGATTATGTTGGTGAAGTTGTTAGGATGTTTAAATTCAATGGTTTTTATTTACTACGCATTGGGAATAGCATTAGTTAGTGTTAATTGAATGGTGACGTGGCCAAACTGTGGGACCAGGAAGTCGGTACCGAGTTTGGGGTGTTACAATAATTATCTTCCTTTTTTTTTATTCGTTTTAAGAAAATTATCTTGTTTCTAAACCTTCTTTTTTAGGAAAATATTTTTACAACTTTACCCTTAATTTTTTTTTCTACTTTAATTATGACCACATACACAAGGACTTTAAAGAAAAGTACATAATCACTACAACAAAAAAGGCTTTTAACAATGTTTTAAAAACGTTGTAATAGGGAAAAGACAACGTTTTTCAAAACGTTGTATAATCCAACGTTGTCGTAGGGTCCAATTTTAGACAACGTTTTAAAAACGTTGTCTTAGACCTAAGACAACATTTTAATCTTAGGTCTAAGACAACATTTTTAAAACGTTTTCGTAGACCTAAGACAACGTTTCAAAAAACGTTGTCAATGCTTTTTCCTAAAAAAAAAAAAAAATCCTAGGGGTTTTGGTCCCATTATTCCACAGTATTTTCATTTCTCAGGTTCCCAAATGTAATCTAGTATTTGAAAGAACCCAACACTTGCAATTTGTATATAGAACTGAATCTATCCATAAGCACTGAAGAATTGTCTAGAACACTAACTATTAAATTCAAAACAACAATATAACCAAAAGGCAAACATGAAATAAAAATAACTACAAAACTAGTATATCAAGAACATGTTTGTTTCTACGTCTCTTGCTTTTTCTTTGAATCATAATAAACTACTTTTCTAGTGTGAACTCAAGATCAATTGGAGTAGATGGGTAATGGGCATTTTGCAGATGAAGGCTTTGGGAAAGCTTCTTACTTTTGAAACTTGCAAGTAGTTGACTGAGATAACAATCTACTTCCTCTATTAAATCTTCACCTCCTGGCTGATCATCAAATCGTGAATCAAATACTCTATAGCACATCATTTGTTACTTTGGAGATTGTAAAAGTTTATTAAGTAAGAGATCTCATGACAAGGTTCACCTCTATTGTAGCAACAGTTGTTACTTTGGAGGCTTTTTCAAGCCCTTCATTGCTAGGCTCCCTAGATTCTGCCATTCAATTGAGCTTTTCCCTAAGAACTGAGGCTTCAACATCTATTCTGAGTAGAAAGCAGATCAACAGAGAGGAGCAATAATCAGTTTACACAATATCTACGATTCAACATGGTCATGATGGAGATTCATCTTATTGCATGCATTTGAACAATATAATCTACTTTAACAAAGGAAACCATCTACATGTTATAAGATCAATTAATTGACCCTTTAATAAAGGAAACCATCTTTAAAGAAAAAAATTTTAATAGAAAGATGCTTGCAATTTTCTGTCGTGCCTTGATGGGATTCCTCAGACAAATTTTCTTGAGCTTCGCCATCTACATGTTGAAATAGAGATTAATATTTACCCAAATTCTCAAAAAGTTAATTAAATACATATAAGGAGAGAGTTCATTAGTAACTCAATTCTTAATAATTTGGTAGATGAATCACTAATGAGAGGGGCAGTAAAAAATAATTGCAAAGAAACTAACACCACATATATAACCATCAAGTTAATTTTATCAAGCATCTATGTAGAAGTGACTAAGAATTAGCTACAAAACTTATGTTTCCAATTTTAGAAAGATTATTGAGTTAAGTTAATTAGAACTTGAGGCTTCTGCTTCAATACCTTCCAAGTGCAACTCCAATCTTTAGAACTGCAATTTATGCACATGGGTTTGAACCAGGTAACTCCAATCTTCAAATCTGCTAAAACCACAAAATGGGTATGGAAGAAAAAAATAAACATAAAAAATCTTTCAGAATGCCATAAAAAATCTGATAATGAGACCATTTTACTAGGGAACAGAACATAGAATCAAACAAGAAGCCTGCAAATGGCAAAGAAATCCAACAGGGAAAAAACTTGGAGCTAATCTAATTCGCATTAGATTATTACTGGATTCGAGAATTAGTTTTTTCACCAAACCCCCAAAATTTATTACATGGTTCTAACCCCTTCTAATTAGTTTTTTCTGCCAAATTCCAGCACCTACGTCTCACGTTTGGCCCCATCTCATTGCCACCCCTTCTGTTAGGCTCAGTTAGAATTTCTATTTGTTTGACTGCTATGTCTGTGTGTAGAGGCTATGAAGCCTTTGTGTGTGTTAAAAGACTATAATACCACTACTTAATTTGTTAGCATAACAAATTTACCCTTTCATCGTCTTCTTCAAAGGATTTAAAGAAGGAAAAGATAACATTTCCCATTCAAACCGTAAGTGATATACCAAAGAAACTCCTACCCCATTAGCACCACAAACCCACGCCCCCCCCCCAGCACGCCAAAAAAAGAAAGAAAGACGGGCATTAGTTTTATTGGACGGGCAAGTCTATCGATTCTACGTTTAGAAAGGAAAAAGAGACTTTCTTCCTTTGACCAAAGGGGAACTAATCAAATTTTGCCTTTGTCCTTTGACAACAGACCTACGATGCAAATAATCACACAAAAACCTAAAATTTCATAGCAGCTCAATATAGTTAATTATTACCCGTTACAGGGATTGTCACATATGCCATACATGGGATACTAGACCAAGCTCATACCTGAAACACAATCTGATGTAATTCATCATATAGTTTCTATAAACACAATCTGATGTGATTAATCCTATTTCATAGTAGAAACAAAATAAGATTCTAAAACAAATTCTATTGAAAAGTACTCGGAAAAATAATCAATTTAGGCTTTTGAATCACTCAATTCCGATTTAAAATGACTAAGTTATGACCATTTAAAGTTGGTAACTTTTCCTTAAAAATGTCAAGGGTCAGTTCCAAAAATTCATAAACTATGAGGCTGTTCACAGGTGCTTTTCCAACTTTGCCAATCTCCTAACAACTCTCAATCCAATTCTCTCACAATCAATTCTCTCTACCCATTTAAATTTACCCAAAACAAATTACCCAAAACTCAAACTCACACAAATACACATAGCAGCAAAACACACACGCACACACACTCTCAATCCAATTCTCTTTCAATCAATTATCTCTACCCATTTAAATTTACCCAAAACAAATTACCCAAAACTTAAACTCACACAAATACACACACGCACACAGCAGCAAAACACACACACACACACACACACACACACACACATACACAACAGCCATAGCAACATACGACACACAGCAATAACAGCAGCATACTCGCACACAGCAGCAGCAACAACATCATACCCACACACACACACAAGACCCATCTATCATAATAACAACTAATAACTTTGTTATAGCAATGTAGTGAGTGTAAAGCTGAAAGATTTATTGCATACCTTGAGCTTTTCATCTCTAATATATGACTTCAAGCTCTACATGAACAAAAAAAAAAATGAAAGGAGGAATGATCAGGAAAGAATTTGGAACACTACTTGCAAGAAAAACTGAAGATTTCCTTCAGCATATATGATATAACTCCTTTCCCCTGTTAATTGTTGGTGGGGGTGGGGGGAGAGGAGAGGAAAAGGGGAAAGAAGAGAAAGAACTTTATATACCTTCCTTGGTGCTGTAAGAGTGCCATCAACATCAAATAAGGTGATCAAACCAGGCTTCCTTGCAGCCATCATAAATATTACAGTGTTTCTGTTACCACATCACCACAGACATTGAAAATAGATCTAATATAGAAAAACCATCAAATCCATAAAAAAATGGCAATTTCACAACCATGTAGCAATTTCACTAGGAAGATTCAGTACTTATAGTAGTGCACTTATGTGATGTTCACTCAATTCTTCAAGCAAGAAACCATGTATCTAGGAGAAAATCTTACAATCTATGTCTCCTGTAAGATATGCAAGCAACTTTTAATAAAGCACCTATTTTTTTTAACTTTCTTTTAGTATATGTTGTCTCTAATGAGTACTGGAAAGCAGAACTAGGGTAAATCTTAGGTGGAATCAAAATGCTAATTTACATAAGATTATCAACCTAACGCTGTTGTGCAACAGCGTTGTTGTTAACATTAGACACCTCTACGGGTTAACACTGTCCTTGAAGAAAAATTGTGTACGATTTGTACATTGTAAAAAATGAGGAATCAGGTCATGGTGAAGCCAAGTTATCTATCTGCTACTGCTGAGACTCTTCTGAATCCATAACTTTGGCCTGTCTCACAATTGGTGAAAGCAATTTCCATACTGCATTGAAACCATACAACAGGCTTGGAATTGAAGACAAATAATCTTCTGATAAGCAAGTTAAAGATAAACTAGACTTATAGTATATTGTGGCAGCAAACCACTCGTTAACGATTTTGACCCATGTACTAGCCCAGCCAACATCGATGCTCCATCTGTTGTTTTAAAGCCATAACGTACATAAGCGAATTGCCAATAAAACATATGAATTATAGATGTTGTATACGGAACGATGATAAAATCCATAACTTACTTCCTGGTTGAGCTATCTAAGTTCCAACTGATAAATAGCATTGCAAAATACATCGCCCCCAACGAGAATATCAGGTGGAAGAAACTGTACTTGTATGGAATATCATCCTCCAGTTGAACTTCAGGTTTTCGAAACTGGACAGGAGACACATCATTCATATTATTCCTTTAGAGTTTGAAAGATTGACAGAGAAAACAAATAGTAGTAGATGGGCCTCCATGTGAGAATTGATCAAAGCAGAAACAACGTTTAAAGGCTAACTCTTTTAGATTCATAAGCAAGGAGATGCTTAATATTATCAACGAGAAATTCTCACTACTTGTATTTGATGAGAAGCTCAATTCACCTGAAAAGTTTGTGAGTCGATCCCTGTGGAAAAGGTTGCCATTACAATTGCACATATAACGATTAGGAAGCCTTGAAAGCAGCGGAAGAAGAAAATTATTAATAACCCGTAGAGAAATCTATAGCGTACTTGGTATGTGTAAAGCTTCACATAAATCAGTGGCATTCTCTGGTTCATATTGCTATAATGCTTTAAAACCCTATACATGGACTCGGGGACATATTCCATCACTAAGTTCAGGAAAAGCTCATTCTTGCTTGTAGTTGAAAAGAAACAATGCTTCAGAGAAACCACATTTGGATGATCCATTGTGTGCATCAATTGTAATTCACGGTTCTTGTATCTTCTATCGTGCAAAACGTTCTTTATAGCAACAGTTTCTCCAGTTTCTAAACAGTTTGCCTTAAGTAAGAAAATAACCAATATGTTAAAATAAAATCAAAGTCGATGCCAGAACCAGAAAAGTAATGCAAGACTTGATACTACATACCTGAAAAACAACTCCAATGGATCCAGTCCCCACAACCCGCTCTGTCATGTAACTAACAGTCTACATGAAGCACCACACCACTAATAAAGTTCAAGAACATAGTATATAGAACATAAAATGCTCCAAAAATATCTTAAATCCCTAGATATTCATGGTTTAGAATAAAAATTAAAACAAAAGCATCAACAACCAGGTTGTTCGTAAGCCAGTTCAGTTTGATTTATTGTGGAATGCTAATAAGGTTATCAGTTAAACTTTCAAATCCAAATGATGCATATCCTCACAATACGAAATGTGTGTTGGCTTAGCTATAAAAGAAATTGAAAAAGTGGTATACCTACTTTGGTTCTCCTTTCTTGCCTCCAATAGTTGTGGAAATGATGTGACCAGTTACAGCTTCATTCCCGTCAACGACAGGAGTCGACATCTCCTGCAGTATTCATCAGATGTAATTGTTATACAAACAGTTTCCAGATCATTAAAAGACAACATCCTACAACCAACCACAAACTTAACAGCCTACAAATAGCTATAAATTCAGCCCTAGGTTGAATTACATCAGAAACGGAACAAACAGTTGGAAACAAAGCCAAAGTTGAAAGTGAAATTATTTCACAAACTAAATGTTACATAAATGCACAAAAAATAAGTGGAGTAGAAAACAACAGGATATAATCAGATCAGGCACCACACATGTAAAATCCAAGACAAAGGGGGAAAAAGGGAAATTTGCGGAAAAAAATAATTGAAGCATGAACAGTGACATCTACACAGAACTGATCCAAGCACATCAGAAAAATAAAATTAAACAAACATCATACTACAAAATAACAGCATTGTTAAACAACACCTATTTTCTTTCCTTGACACCTTTTTTCACTGGACATTTAGTTCGCACTTTGACTTTCGAGATTGATTAACTAATCATGAACATAAGGCCACGTACTGACAAGGTTTAAGTCTACTTCAGGTCCTACAACCTAACCATGATCGTGGCCACTATCTCCTTCATGAGGTCATGAATGCCAGCACCACCACTCTTACCATTATGTTGTGGTTACTAACACTTTTTCCATCTGAGAGTGTCACACTACCATTGAATTCAAACTACAACATCGACCACAATTACAAAGGTCCATTCCAAATTCTAGCAAATAACAATTCATAAGGCAAGACTTCAAATAAATAAGAGGAGAGGGATTTCAAAAATTGGCTACAACAATTCATTATGAACAAAGATGCCTATAAGCTCATGTTAAATTACCAAGAAACATGTAGAGAATTTATTAGAAAGAGAAAAAGAGCTAGGGATAGTCAATCAACTTGGGTTTGAAAAAAATTCAATTGCAACACACAGAGCTAACAAATATCGCTGCCAAATCCCTAATTGAAAAAATTCATCCAAGCAAATCGAAGTAAGTATGCATTGCCAAATCCCTAATCCAAAAAAATATCCAAAATTGGTGCTGAAAGAAAATTGCATACTTTGAGTCTTTGACACCCACTAAAACCCTAAAATCAACTCTTATACACATAAATGAAATATTTATCAATTTTCTAGGACTTACAGAGAGAGAGAGAGAGAGAGAGAGAAAGAGAGAGATTGAGTACTTACAACTTACAAGCTACAAATCAAGACTTGCGAGAGAGAATGCTAAAAGCTGGTGACTTCGTGAGGTGAGAGAGAGAGAGAGAGTGAAAGGTGCTGAGGTAGAGCTAGTGGCGTTGGCGATGACCGATGCTACATGGACGGACCGGCAGTGCCGATTGATATCTAAGAGAGAGAGAGATAACGCGACTCTCGGGAGGAGAAAGAAAAAAAAGGAAGACTGAAGACGAAGACAAAGGCCGAAGAAGGAAAAAAAGGAAAACTAAAGACGAAGATGAAGACCGAAGAGAAGGGATAGCGGGTCGGTGACGGCGACAGCGACGACGGTGGTTGTGACCGAGGTTCAGAGTATTCTTTCCCACGTTCTCTCTTTAGTTCTCTAATCTGTTCGTCATGTCTATGTAGTGTGAAGAGCGGCGTGAGATGAATTGGGGATTTTGACTTGTGGGGTTTAAAACATTTAAGTAAACCGCGCAAAAAGGCTACAGGCGGGAGAGGGACAACTGCAAAAAAATTCATTGGGTTTACACAACGTTTTTAAGAAACGTTGTCTAAAATGCCCTTTTAGACAACGTTTCTTAAGAAACGTTGTCTAAAGTTCCCTTTTAGACAACGTTTTTTAAAAAACGTTGTCTAAAATTCCCTTTTAACAACGTTTTTTAAAAAACGTTGTCTAAAGTGCCCTTTTAACAAATTTTTTTTTAAAAACGTTGTCTAAAGTACACTTTTAACAACATTTTTTAAAAAACGTTGTTAAAACCCATTTTTGTTGTAGTGAATACATCAATATTCATAATAGAGTCAATTATTTTTTCTTAATTCGTGTGTCCAATCAAACAAGATGAATTTAGGGACGGACGGAGTATTATTGGTCAATGATTGGATAGCTTGTACTCCCTCAGTCCCTAAATTATTGTCTTGCTTTTTTTTTTTTTTTTATTTGTCCTACAATAATTATCTAGTTTGAAAGTTCTCTTTTTATGAGCAAATTTTATTAGTCTCCATCTTCACACATATTTCAAGACATCCAATAGTGATATGCCATGATTTTTTTTTTACAAAATAGTATATACTTAAACAAATAATCACCCAATCCATGTTACAATGCTAATATTAAATTATTGACCAATAAAAATGAAACTTGGTAATACTATCTTGATACAACATTAGATGTCAACAAAAATTTGTATTAAAACTAATATTGAAAAAATACCTTATTTATTTGGTAACATTTTCAAAAAACCAAGAAAGGAAAATACTAAGACATTAAGAACAAAAATAAAAATAAAAATGAAAAATAAATGAGATTTACATATGAAATTACATTATGAATTTCTCTTTTCTCATGAGGCGTACTATATTGATTGAAGAGAGAGATACTTAGGGGGAGGGTGGCCGTACCCCTTCCTTTATGTAATCATGTTTGATATGGATTATGATAAATACAATTTAGATTTATTCAATTAATTCCAAAGTTAGGAGATCATGAAGAGAGTAAATTTTGATAAGGATTGATTTGTTAATAATAGATAAGATTGTGTTATTTTTATTTTGAAAAGAGTTGTATATATCAGTGTTATCATATTTTAGAATATGTTAATTTAAATGATAGAAATGCTACAAGTAAGATAAAATATAAATAAAAAACCTGATTAATAGAATCAAATTAAAATCAAAAGAAATGTAGAAAGTAACGTAATTAGAAGAAAAAGGGTTGATGTAGGTGTGAAACTAACATTTTAAAACTTTTGTTGATAAGGATAAGAAAAGGATAATTATGTCGAAAAGCTAGTAAGTAAATATTGCAAGATATGTACCCAAAAAAATAATATCGAAAGATAATTAAAAGAAATCAACTTGAATAGAGAATTAGTGATTTCTAATGGTTCTTAACCAAATAATATAGCTAATAAAGATTTTGATAGAGAAATATATTGGTGAAATTTTGGATAAGTATAAAAAATATTGGAAGATAATTAAGAGAATCTAATTTGAATAGAGAAATGGTGATTTTTAATGATTCTTAACCAAATTATATACTTCCTCTGTTCCACCTAAAGAGTTCACGTTTGAAAAGTCAAATAATTAAGGGATATATTAGTATCGTTGGAATTGATCATAATTAAAAAGTACTTAAGCACAATCAAGATGCTTACAACACAATTAGAGGGTAAGGATGAAAGGTTGTGAACATTGTAAACATAATTTTTGAAGGTAGAGCCTTTGAGTGGAACATCCCAAAATAGAATAGTAAACTTAATTTTTGCCTAGAACGAAGGTAGTAATTAATAAAAATTTTGATAGAAAAATCTAGTGGTGAAATTTTGGATAAATATAAAAGCAAAAAAATTAAATATTGGAGATTTGTACTTTCAATTGTTTGAAGGAGGGAGTCTGGGAGAGCTGTAAATTGGGAATTAAAAAAAAAAACAAAAAAGACTTTATCTCTCCTACAATTCAATTAGAGCAAGTTTTAAGTTTTTAAGGAATATATTTTTTTAAGGCAGGTCAAAATAAATTAAGTACTATATTTTGTAAGCGAATTTTGGAGAAAAATTTCCCTTTATAGACTTAGTTTTCATTATATATATATAATATGGTAATGAGTAAATGGGTGCCCTAGCCCATTTATGGTCCACCAATTTATACTAATGTTATCAATTAATCACTTATTCACCCGCCCATTTAAGCCCGTCGCCATATGAGCACTGCCCATATCCACTCAACTCACCCGTTTTGCCACCTCTTCCAAGGAGTAAGCGTAAAAAAAAAAAAGGCAAAAAATTGAAGAAGGAAAGAAAGAAGAAATCAGTGTAAAATTGTTGAATTTAAATTTGGATGAAATATTAGTAATTACTAATTAGATAAGTATGGTAAGAATTTAAAATCTAAGTAATTTAAGAAGAAGAAAATTTTAAAAATTTCGGACTTTTGATTGGTGGATATTAATTTTTTAGATATACTTTAGTAATTAAAAAATCTCAAAATTCTGAGAGAAAATTAGGATGAGATTTAAGGAATCAAAAATTCTGTGATTTTTGTGTGTGTGTGTTGAGGGGGGAGGGCAGCTGTTTCTCCTAGAGGTGATCACGGTCCGGTTTGGTCTATTTTTTATAAAAAAAAATAGAGAACCGGAACCAAACCAATACTCCGGTTCTTAAAAAATTTAGAACCAGAACTAAACCAAGATTTATGAGAACCAATACTTCAGTCCGGTTATAATTGGTTCGGTCCTGCACATTTTACGGTTCTAATGGACTAAACTCTTTTAATTTTTTGAGGTGACAAATAAATAATAAAATTTAATATTTCATACAACAATTAAAAAGTATACAATAATGATAAAATATTAAAAATACAAACAAACTCACAAAAGAAAAAAGAATGATAGTACATCGACCATTCAACAATTAAAAATATTATGATATTGCAATCAACAAATTACCAACTTTGCTAATAGAGAATAGGGGAAGAAAAATGTTTGCAAATGCATGATGCACACACACAATAATGCTAAGTGCTTCTCAGTCATATTGTCATACTTCCATTGTCCATTGAATTTCTATACCCAATAAGAAATTTTACACAAAACTAGAAATAGAAATTAAATTTTTTTAAACATTAATTTATATATATATATATATTATAATATACATTGGTCCGGTCCGGTTCAGAACCAATCTAAAATTTTCAAAACCGAGACCGAACTAAATAAATGGTTCTACTAAAAATCAGAACCAGAACCAAACCAAAAATATTGATTTGGTCCACTTTTTTTTGTTCGATCCGATTTCATTGATCCGGTCCGATTTTTGAAAAATTCTGCTCACCTCTAGTTTCTCCACCTATTGTGATTGAGATTTGAGGAGGACATAATCGTCCATGAAAAAAACCAAAACAATTAAGGACGACGTATGCAGCCAATTCTGTTTTCTCCCACCTCTCTCCTACTCTTCCCTAGTCGCTCTCCAGTTTACTCATACCGTCCCCGCCGGCAGCGGCAACCACACCATTGCCATTGTTGGTATTAAGCACAAACCAATTGAATTGAGATTTAAAGTATTTAGCCTAACAATACCTAACAATTAAAACCTTGATTTAAAGTGATTAGCCTATTATTGATGTAGTTTTTAATCAATTCATGCTCTCTCTCTCTCTCTCTCTCTCTCTCTCTCTCTCCATTTTTAGGTGAACATAATCTCTGTTATAAAAATGAGGATATTTTTGGATTAAGAATTTCAATTTACTATCTTCAATGCGGAAGCAAATCGGTCGAAAATAAAAGTACCAAGTATTTGAAGAAATAATGGCAAGAAAATAAAAAATATAACGAAATCAAACAAAAGGGAACAGAGGATTTACGTGGTTTAATCCACTCCAAGGCAAGCAACAAATCCACTATAAACGATGAGGAATTACAATAGAGAGTTTTCAATGTACTCACCCTACTTAGGACTAGGGTTACAAGGACTGACACGATCCCACAGAGTGTCTGTCGTCCGTCTCTCCCCAATTTTTTTCTCTCTCACTTTTAGTCTTGTCTCTAATTGACGTCTCATCACCTCTTTATATAGGTCCTAAGAAAAAACCTTAATAAATTTGGATTGACTCTTAATCCATGTCAATAAAGGAATCTTTTTACAACTAGTATAAAATTGTTTAACTATCTCCAATTAATTCCAGGATTAATTAATACAATCATAGTTTGTATAGGATTCCAAAATCCTTATGAATTTGAGACATATTTTAACAAATCTCCACCTTGGCTCAAATTTCATCAATCGTCTATCCCCATTGTTGCTTGCCCGTCGTGCACCCCACCATGGGTGTCTAGAATTGATCTTGAACACACGAGTTTAAGCGGCCTTGAACTCGCTCCATGAAATACTACCAAACCGAATACTTTTAATTTCTTCACACTTGGCATCTTCACTTTGAAACATGACATGAGCTCCACCTTGAGTGACACTCTCTTGTAGTAAATACAAGTTACCCTTTTTGTTTCCACCCATGAGAAAACGGCCACCACAAAAGATTTTCATCTTTTCATCACGAATTGTGTAATTGCAACCTTTCGAATCCAAGGAACCCAATGAAATTAAATTCCTTCTCAAGTTAGGAACATGACGAACTTCAATTAGCGTTTTCACTCCACCTTGAGTCTTGATTTTAATTGTCCCAACACCTTCAATCTTGCAAGAAGAATCATCCGCTAAAAATACATCATCACTTGCACTCTTGTAAGTATAAAACATATCTCTATTAGAACGCATATGAAAAGAACAACCGGAATCAAGAACTCATTCAGTCCGTAGATTATCACCACTCACGGTCATATTAAGTACATCACCGCTATTCTCGTCATTGCTAATACCACCCTCATCGAAAGTGACAATATTAGCATTAGAATTCAATTCCTTCTTCACTTCATCCTTGAGTTTTTGACAATTACGAACAACGTGACCTATCTCATTGCAGTGTCAACACTTTATCTTGGAAGTCTTCTTTTTCTTCTCACCACCACTTGAACTTTCACCGGACAAATTTCTAACATGTTTAACTTTGCTTCCCACATACAAAGCATCACTATTATCATTATTCTTAGAACCCTTGTTCATAGAATCATTAGTTAATAATGAAGTTTGTACCTCACCCAAAGTAAGCTTGTCTTTCCGATGCATAACAGTAGTAACTAAATGCTTGAAAGATGGTAACAAAGACTTTAGCAAAATTAAACCTTGATTTTCCTCAATTTTAACACCGATATTCGCCAACTCGCAAAGTATCTTGTTAAAAGTATTTAAGTGATCATGAATATTCGTACCTTCAGACATCGTGAAGTTGAACAACTCCTTCTTTAGGTACAACCGGTTTGACACAGATTTTCCCATGTAGAGACTCGCCAACTTCTCCCATAATGCCTTCGCAGATTTTTCGGAGATAACGTTGTAGAGAACATTATCCGCGCAATATCGCCGAATAATGCTAGCCGCCTTTTGATCAATTCTCTTCTATACCTCATCCTTCATATCGTCGGGTTTTACTTCCTTTCCTTCCAAAGAAATTTCTTGATCTGCTTGGATCAACACACCCCTAATTTTAACTTGCCACAAGCTAAAGTCATTACTTCCGTTAAATTTCTCCAATTGGAATTGCGTAGAATTTTCAACGTCCCCCATCTTCAAAACTCCAATCTCTTGATTCATAATTTTGACTATCACAAAGCTGTGATACCAGTTTGTTATAAAAACGAGAATATTCTTGGATTAAGAATTCCAAGTTTCTATTTTCAATGCGGAAGCGAATCGGTTGAAAATAAAAGTACCAAGTATTTGAAAAATAATGGCAAGAAAATATAACGAAATAAAACAAAAGGGAACAGAAGATTTACGTGGTTTAATCCACTCCAAGGCAAGCAACAAATCCACTATAAACGATGAGGAATTACAATAGAGAGTTTTCAATGTACTCACCCTACTTAGGACTAGGGTTACAAGGATTGACACGATCCGACAGAGTACCACACCTCTCACAGCCCAAAATAGCAATGCACTATTTTGTCTAATATCGCCAAGACCTCGAAACCCTCGACCACCAACTGTGTCCGTCATCCGTCTCTCCCCAATTTGTGTCTCTCTCACTTTTAGTCTTGTCTCTAATTGACGTTTCATCACCTCTTTATATAGGCTCTAAGAAAAAACCTTAATAAATTGGGATTGACTCTTAATCCATGTCAATAAAGGATTCCTTTTACAACTAGTATAAAATTGTTTAACCTTCTCCAATTAACTCTAGGATTAATTATTACAATCCTAGTTTGTATAGGATTCCAAAATCCTTATGAATTTGAGACATATTTTAACATCAACAAAATGCAATGCTGATAATATAAGATGGGAGTACCACTACTGGAAAACACGTATTTACTGTCGGAGAATTCCGACAGTAATTCAAAAATTCCGACAGTAATTACGTATTTTCTGTCGGACGAGCTCCGACAGTTTCCGACAGTAAACCTTCGACGGTAATTATATTCCGAATGTGACATCGGCCGTAATTCTTCGGAATATCCCATAATTGCGTCGGATATTACTTGTTGGATATTCGACGGTAATTGCGTCGGATCCTCGGCGATAATTCGTCGGATATTCTGTTGGATATTCGATAATTCTTGTCGGATCCTCCGACGATGTCGACACTTGAACAGTGGCGGATGTCGTCGGAAATTCCGCGATAATTTGTCGGATATTCCGTCGATAAATAATTATTAAAATAATATATTAATTCTTGTCGGAACTTCCGACGTAATTTTTAATTAAAATAAAAAAATAAAATTTGAAATTTAAAAATTTGTTATTTTGCACGATATAACAATTATATATATACACAAATCACACACACACCACTGCAACAAAACTAATTCAACAACTAAAAACATAAACTAAATTAAAATTAATATATATACAAATTAAAATATTAATACATACTAAAATAAATGTGTCTACTTGTGGAGGGGGTCAAATATATTACGCCTAGTAGGCTTGCCCCATAACCGGTCGTCGTTGCTCTAGGCCTCGGCTCTTGCCGCATCGGCTCTCGCGTCTGTGCGCCTCGTGCTCTTTGCTGCATCCCTGTCGCGTCAGGCGCCTCCTCCTCCTTCTTTGCATCCGGTCGCGTCTCGCTGCACCTCCTCGGCTTCTTCTTTATCACTCGGCTCTTCTGCAATTGCTCGAGTCTGCGTCTTCTCGGCGGGGGCACGCTCGTGGCGGCGGTTCCGAGCACCGAGACGTGGTCGCGAGGAAGAAGTCGATCCGCTGGTCTAAAGGCGGCGCCGTGGTCACCAAAGCCGTAGAGCGATCTCCCCTCTTCTTCCTTGACTCCGATGACCGAATGCCAAATGTCGGAGACAAATGGCGTCTGCACCTCGGGGTCGTGCGGACAAGCCCTCGGCGACTGCGTGGACATAGAGTCCTTATAAGCTCTGTGTCACAAAAACATAAAAACATTAATATTAACATTTACCATTAACTAATAAACAAAATAGAATTAAAATATTTTAAGTAATACTTACAAATGCTCTCTCTGCGTCTCATCGACAAAGACAGGCGAATCGGCACCGGGAGGAGCGGGAGTGGTGTGGGTCGCGGCAAATAAATCGGTCATCGGTACCTCGGTACCGTAGTATTGATTCTACAAATATAATGAATTAAAATTAGCAAAGAACACATATTAAGCTATAACACGATCAACTTGTAAGAAAACAATAAAAACGGCCTATATATACACTCAAACCCTACTAAGACAACCTATTTGAACTCAATTCATTCTCATAACAACCTATTAAGACTCAAATCGTTATAAAATAGTCTATTGACCCTCAAACCCTTCTAAAACAACTTATTTACACTCGGAACCTTCAAAAACAATCTATTTGCACTCAAACCCTTCTAAAGCAACCTATTTAAATGAAAAACCCTTTCATAAAGGCTTTTGTACACTCAAACCCTTCTAAAACAACCTATTTACACTTAAACCCTTCTAAAACAACCTAATTGTTACCATTGCCCTGCTTTCAGCCATGGATTTCATAGCATCCACATGGCTACCCAACAAATCAATTTAAATCATAAGTAAAACAATAACATATAATATGTATGTTTTGAGGAATTCATAAAGGCCTATTTACACTCAAACCCTTCTAAAACAGCCTATTGACATTCAAACCCTTCTCAAACAGCCTATTGACACTCAAACCCTTCTAAAACTACTCATTTACACCCAATCCCCTTCTAAAACAACCTAATTGTTACCGGTGCCCTGCTTTCAGCCATGGATTTCATAGCATCCACATGGCTACCCAACAAATCAATTTAAATCATAAGTAAAACAATAACATATAATATGTAAGTTTTGAGGAATTCATAAAGGCCTATTTACACTCAAACCCTTCTAAAACAGCCTATTGACACTCAAACCCTTCTAAAACAACCTAATTGTTACAAACCTTTCACCATGGATTTCATAGCATCCACATGGCTATCCAACAAATCAATTTAAATCATAAGTAAAACAATAACATATAATATGTATGTTTTGAGGAATTCATAAAGGCCTATTTACACTCAAACCCTTCTAAAACAACCTATTGACACTCAAACCCTTCTAAAATAACCTAATTGTTACCGTGCCGCTTTCACCATGGATTTCATAGCATCCACATGGCTACCCAACAAATCAATTTAAATCATAAGTAAAACAATAACATATAATATGTATGTTTTGAGGAATTCATAAAGGCCTATTTACACTCAAACCCTTCTAAAAGCCTATTGACATTCAAACCCTTCTAAAATAGCCTATTGACACTCAAACCCTTCTAAAACAGTACATTTACACCCAATCCCCTTCTAAAACAACCTAATTGTTACCGGTGCTTTCGGCCATGGATTTCATAGCATCCACATGGCTACCCAACAAATCAATTTAAATCATAAGTAAAACAATAACATATAATATGTATGTTGAGGAATTCATAAAGGCCTATTTACACTCAAACCCTTCTAAAATAGCCTATTGACATTCAAACCCTTCTAAAATAGCCTATTGACATTCAAACCCTTCTAAAACAGTACATTTACACCCAATCCCCTTCTAAAACAACCTAATTGTTACCGGTGCCTGCTTTGACCATGGATTTCATAGCATCCACATGGCTACCCAACAAATCAATTTAAAGCATAAGTAAAACAATAACATATAATATGTATGTTTTGATGAATTCATAAAGGCCTAATTTCACTCAAACCCTTCTAAAACTCTACATTTACACTCAAACCCCTTATAAAACAACATATTTGCAGCGATCGGTGCCTGCTTCACCATGGATTTCATAGCATCCACATGGCTACCCAACAAAACAATTTAAAGCACCGCTAAAACAATTAAAGCATGTATTAATTAATTACAATACAACACATTAAAGTCCTTACCATGCGCAAGTGGTGCTCGGAGGTGTTGATCGACCCGAGGTGTGCTTCACCCCTCCCGTGCCGCTCGGCCTATTCCTGTTGCGATCGGCGGCGGCTCTAGCGTCATCGGAATCCCAACCCTCGGTATACTGTGAAAATGTTAAAATTGTTATAGAGATACAATATATACAAAATCTCTCATCTATTTAAGGAATGAAATTAAATCAAGTATATTATTATAATGTACTTACGGCGCCGGACATCATCGATGAAATTTGGAGCCCTCACCCTCCTCTCGGTCCACGCCTTCTTCATGCCGTAAATCCGGTCGCGGAACTTCTTCGCGCACGAACCTAAACGCCTCGTGCGCCTCGGCGTCGAGTGCGAGCCAACAATAATGAAGCGCAAGTTTAACCAATTTAAACATATTAATTATAAACTTTGATAGAAATTATTAAATTATTAAACATTAACATATTTTATATATCCTTAGAATCCTTACCCTAAAATCATCCCACCACGGTCTCGGGTCGCCGTAGGCACGCTAGAGTAATGTGGCCGGTACTCCTCGTGCCTCATCGTCGCGAGAATACGTCCAAGGAAGCGGGTCGGATCGGGATACCCGCCCGCAAACAAATATATATTAAACAAATATATTATACAAATATGCAATTAACATGTAACCAATGTCGTACAAGCATTAAAATTTTAAAGCGAAATATTATTACTTCGCAAGGGGAGATGGTAACGATAATCCTACCATCTTCGGCGTGTCCATGATCTGAGTCGATGAGGACCCGGCCCGCTCATCGGCTCGTGGGGAGAGTCGGGTGCATCCTCGGGCCGATCCAAGTCGGGATCGGCTCCTCCTGCAGGTACAGTAGTGTGTACCGTAATGCAAGTAGGTAGAAGTCGGACCTTAGGTGTCCGACTCCTACCTCTACCGGCTCGTCCCGACATGTCTATATATAAATTAGTATATTAATGTTGACAATTAACGCTAAGTTTAGATGACAATTAAGTTAAAATACATAACATAAATTAAAATCTCTCATCTTCATGATAACAAGTAACATACAAATAGCGTTCTACACATGACATTTACTTTCTAACAAAAATAAAAGAGCCTAAACGGTACATATTGCAAGACTACTCGAGTCTTCATTCTCGTGTTTGCATTTTCTTCATTCTCGATTCTCCAGTCTCGGCGTTTGAGTCGCTACTACAAAACTCAAGTTCTTCTTCTCATCCTCGGACATCCAATCCTCTTCACCTTCATTACCTCGTCGTCTTCTTCGCATCACCTTCAATAATCGGGATTTCGTCTTCGGACGGGGAAGGAGGTGGCAAATCAACGGGCAATACTATCTCCGGGCCCAAGGGAGGCACGGGCATTTCATCCATTGGATGACTATCGAAGATACAACGGGAGGTACGGGCATTTCATCCTCTTGATAACATCCTTCTAATGACGATTTTGTAGTTATGTCGTCGACCGATATGCTATATCAATAGTGCTTCGGCCTTGGTCTTCCAAATGCCCACCATCCCCTCTCATCAGCTCGCCGATAAGGGTATGGTGTCATGTAGACTTGTTGTGCTTGTGATGCTAAGATAAACACATCATCACCCGCATGTCTAGACGTGTGCTTCACATCGATTAGGTCAAACAAGTCGTGCTTTTTATACCTCGTACGGCGTCTCGCCACAATTGAATAGGACTATATTTTTCCTCCCGAGATATCGTAACTCGATGACTTCTTTAAGGACACCATAATAGTCAAGGTTGCCTTTAAGATTGACACCGCGTTATCTGTTTGTTTTCCCTCCCGTATTCCTTTGTATGGAAGACATAGCCATTCACATAATATCCGTTGTATAAAGTAACTCTCATCAACGGATTTGCGGATATGTGAGATAATCTCGCGACTCGCGGGTCATTAGGATGCTCCAAAACTGAAAAGTATTTCATAATAGACATTTTTAATGGTGAGCCATTAATAAGAGGTCTACATATAAATCGAGCCAGAAATGATATTTACATATTTGCGTAACCACGACGGAAACTCTTTCTCGTCCCGATATCTCGCAATTCGTCAGATATATCATCTCCGGCTTGATCTTCGAACATACTGCATTAGGTTTAGAGTTTATACGAGTTATTTGTGCATCTTGCAACTTTAATTTGAATCGGACGACTATCTAAAATTAAATGAAATTGATAATTAACTTACTTGAGATATTCCTCAACCTCGGGACAATTAAGGAGTATATAGAGTCTCGCACTTCATACTCCTTATTGCTTAGCATTCGAGTCTTAACCGGTTTACCGAGTGGCCGACCCGAGCATTAAATACGAGATGTCCTCATTGACATCGGGCTCTCCACCATCGTAATTGCGCCCAACCCGAGTCAATCTCGTTTCAATATCGGGATGAAAATATTGCGCGGCAAAGGCAACAATTTCCTCTATAATAATAGCCTCGCATATTGAGGCCTCAACCTTTGCCCTGTTTCTCATCTTCCTTTTCAAATGACCGAGATACCTAATTGCGGATGCATGACAGATTAAAAATGTTACTCAATCTATAACCGACTTTTAAGTATGTTATAGATCATGAAAACGATTATTATGAGACGAGTTATTACCTCTCAAATGGATACATCCATCTCGTATTGAACTGGACCCCCAACCCTAGCTTCATATGCCAAGTGGACCGATAAATGCTCCATAGAATCAAAAAAGACGGAGGAAAGATCTTCTCAAGTTTGCAAATCGTCACGACAATGCTCGCTTGAGTCTTCTCATGTCATCAACCCGCGAGTCTTTGGATGATAACGCTCGAATGACTCACTCGGCTCGGTTAACGCAATCCATATATTGTCGGGCAACAAGTCTCTAAGCGCAATAGGAAGTAACCTGTTCGAACACGTGACAATCATGACTCTTCAAACCATGAACCTTTCCTTCGTCTACATTTACACAATTTCCGATGTTAGAAGCGTAACCGTGGAAGCCTCAATCCCTTCAACCACTTCAACACTAGAAGTCTTTGTTCCTTGGTTAGCACGTATGGAGCGACGGGTTTCACTTTTTACCATTGACCTCTTTTAGCTCCAAGGCAAGGCCGCTTACATATGTCTTTCATGTCCATTCGGGCTTTGGGTGTGTCCTTGGTAGTTGCCCTCCAATCCATAATGGTGTTAAAAATATTGTCAAACACATTCTTCTCAATGTGCATGACGTCAAGATTATGGCGTATCAAATTATCTTTCCAATAAGGCAACTCCCGAATATACTCTTTTGGTCCAATTATGCTTTACACCAAAATCTCGCAGTCTATCCTTTGCATACATCTTCCCCACCTGGTCTTCGTAGTTTAGACACCTTTTCATAAACAGCTTCACCGCTCAAACGTCTAGGCGCCTCATCACGCTCAACCCTATTCTTGGTGAATTGCGCTTCGTGATCTAAAAGGGTGGTCATCCGGTAGAAATTGACGATGACAATCAAACCAACAAGGTTTACGAGAGTGCTCGAGTGTGAACGACTTAGTGTCATCCATACGAGATAGGACATGCAAGCTTCCCATGTGTGCTCCAACCCGATAACATCCCGTAGGCAAGTCATTCACCGTCCACATCAACGCGGCTTTCATTTTAAAATTTTCTTTTTGAATGCATCCCATGTTTCCACTCCGTCTTCCCGAGCATTTTCAACTCGTCAATCAAAGGGCGGAGATAAACATCAATGTTCTTGCCAGGGCTAGTCGGTCCGGTATGAACAGTGACAAGAACATATAAGGATCACTCATACACAACCACGGTGGAAGATTGTACACGGTAGCTATAACCGGCCAACAAGAGTAGGACTTCGCCCCAGGCCGAAAGGAGTAAAACCATCCGCGCATATGCACAACCTGATATTTCTAGCTTCGGCAAAGTCGGGATGGGTTGCATCAAATTGTTTCCAAGCCAAGCCGTCCGACGGATGAGTCAACACGCCATCCTCGCGGGCTTTCTTTGTGCCAACGCATAGCTTCGAATTAGCTTTAGACGCGTAGAGCGTTGCAATCTCGGAGTCAACGGCAAGTAACGCAACCGCTTATAAGGTTCATTCTTCTTGCGTTTCGAACCGCCCTCCGTTTCGGCTTATATCGATCATGGCCACACACGGAACATTCTTTCAGTTTGAATCTTCCTTGTAGAAAAGCATGCAATCATTCTTGCACGCATCAATCTTCTCATATTTCAACCCAATATGCCCAACCATCTTCTTTGTCGATAGAAGTTCTCGGCATCTTATTCCCTTTCGGCAAAGCTTTTTCGGTGCTTTCATAAGACGATTGAAACCAGATTGACTAATATTGCAATCGACTTGATGTTTAGGAACTCACCACGGTCTCCAAAACGGTGCGCTCGAGCCAGGATACAACTTCTCCGTTGCGACTCCATAGCTTCAATGAACTTACTAGGCTGCGGGATTTGGCTCCTCTTGACGTGCGTTCTCCGACCGGTCAAAATGAGGACCACAACATCCCTAACCATATCTTCCATACCACGAAATGGTTCATCGTTCACACTCGTATTTACCGGTTCGGGTTCACGTACGGGAATCCTCTGCGGTTACTTTCCGGCCTAGACACTACTCGATTTGCTCACCGTGAGCTACCCACCGCTTGTACCCAACTTGAAACCCGTCTTTGGAGAAGGTGCTTCTCAACAATCATCGAAGGGAAGTACTTTCGATTTTGCAGCCATCACATGGACACCTTATGTTGTTACCACTCATGTATTTGGGGTTCGCTAGAGCAAATTCGATAAAACTCTTCAAACCTCTAATGAACTCATCGTAATACCACTACGATTCGGCAACCTCCGATTATACATCCAATGCGATCGTCGATCGACATAACTCCTATTAAGCAACAAATGATTAGTATGAGAAAAATACACTTATTACGGTAATCACAATTCATCGGTCGACATCGCGCTGTTACATCAGTACTAAACCCTAAATATTATCTAAATCGGTATCTATCATCATACTCGTCAAACCCGGATCTAAAGCTGATCGTCCCAAATTTCCCACATCAATGTAGGTTTATTGGATTCAAGATGGGAGATCATTCAATTGAAGTACCTCTTTCATTCGCCGTGGAGCAATTACTAGATAAAATTTGTGTACGTCGTCGTTAATTATCTCTGCCGAATTAAGATTATTTAAGAAGAGGAATTCTTGAAAGCATCCAAGGACAAAGGAGTTTTGTAATTCCCTATGTCGTTGACTCTCCATCGTTCATTGAAGCCTAAAAATATTCTTTGGTGAAAAAGTTCTCGGCACTTTGGGAGTGAGCTCACAAGGATTGCAAAGTATCCTTACACTGGAGTTAAGACTAAGCTTTAACAAAACTTAGTAGCATCTCCGGCATAAGAATAGTTTTCAACCCTTTTGAGGTCAGTCCCAAGTGCCGAGAACTCTTCTTCACGAGCAATATTTGTAGAGATCTATGAAAGGACGGACAGCTATCAACGACATAAAGAATAGCATCTCCGTTGTCCTTGGATGCTTTCAAGAATTCCTCTTCTTAAATAAGCTTAATTCGGCGGCGAGATAATTAACGACGACGTACACAAATTTTATCTAGTAATTGCTCCACGGCGAATGAAAGAGATACTTCAATTGAAGGATCTCCCATCTTGAATCCAATAAACCTACATTGATGTGGGAAATTTGGGACGATCGCTTTAGATCCGGGAATGACGAGAATATAATGATAGATCGATTTAGATAATATTTAGGGTTTAGGCATGGTTTAGGGTTTATATAGAGTTTCGGGGTTTAGATAGAGTTGAGTGTTTAGGGTTTAGATATGATTTAGAATTTAGGGTTTAGATCGGGTTTAGGGGTTTAGATAGGGTTTAGTGTTTATAGGGTAAAGAAACAAGCGAAATTTATTAATGAAAAATAATATCCTTTTGTTCTACCCGTCCATTCTTAAAGTTTGATAACTCTAAGAACCACCGAAGTGCGACTGGTGTCCAGATATTATAATTTATTAATGAATGATCATCGATGAAATATATGTTTAATTGATTTAAGTCAAAGTTGATTTCTTATATAGCTTACATCCCATCATCAAAGGAATAGACTTGAGTCAAAGGGTGCAATAAATGCAACACCTCGAAGTCACGCGAGTCATAGGACTGTTATGAATAATTGTACTACCACTTTATCACAAGCCGAATATAAAAAGCTAACGGAATCGCAAGTTAACATGATCGTGATGCACTATTCACGTCAATAAGTCACAAGGTCAACATAAATAATAATAAGAGTTTCGAACTCTAAATACATTCAACGGAACGGATCGGTATCATTGGATACCAATACCACATACTACACATGCTAGTCGAAACATAGAGTGTAACACACTCTCAATGATTACATTCCCTATTGGAGTCTTGGGTAGGTGCAGGAGGGTTCGGTGGGGTCACTTGCTCCACTCGGGTGTCTCACCTAGGGCCACATTCAGTTGGTCCTCAAGTTCTCTCGTTCGTAATGCGTGTCGAGTTGAAATAAGATCGGATGCATAACCGACATCCTGGCGGTCTTCCTAGTTCGTGCCATCCGCTACGGGCATACAATAGAGACATTAAATCTCTAAAGGAAAGTGAAACACATTAAGTGGTTCAACTAATGCATGAATATCAACATAATACTCTCAATGGAGAATATGTAATATCAACATATTAAACTTGAACAACCTAAGAAGTCTAAGAAGGAATTAGTTAAAATTCTACTAGCATTTTAAATGAGTTTAAATTAGTTAAAAGTCTACTAGCATTATAAAAAAAACCTACTCCCAAATAGGTAACTTAATGGTTCAGAGAACGAGCTTCTGTCACACCGAATCTGGTGATTACACCAAAAGGACTTTTGTCTTATCCTGGCGAATACTACTAAAGGCATAGAGCATCAAATAATTTGAATAATGTTCAGTGTGTAGTTCCTTTACTAAATTGCCTTTTCTAAAACATTCCTCAATCAAAGTTATTTTGACTTTAAAACACTCAAGAGAGGGAGTATGTTCCAGAAATGGCAACAAGACAGCTACAGAAAGTAAATGAAAACGGGAAATGATCGAAAATTTGCGATGCATTACTTATTGATACATCCTCCAAAAGAACATTTGTCATTTTCAAGGAAACAAAAAGAAGGTATCACTGCATTACCTAGTCCGAAATATCAATCTTTCCAATTAAACACACTCCATAACTTGCTTAATACATATATAATAGTTACTCTCAAGCACCAAGACAATCCTTTTTCAGTTACATCATCCACCTATCTAGTGTAGTACATGCATACATCCAATATTCCAAAGTTGTGATACCAAGCACAATCAAACCACGATTACGAACCAAACTCACATTTACTAACCATGCAAAGACTAGATCACAGTTCCGCAATTTTAGTGTGTGCATTAACTAGGCAGAATTCCATTCCAAATCCAATCAGTCCAAACAAAATTTTGTACTTTTCAAGGAACAAAAGATGGTATCACTGCATTAACTTATCAGAACTATCCATTCCATGATTTACTTAATAAATATATAATAGCTACTCTTGATCATAAACACGTGTCTTTTTCAATTAAATTAGCCGCCTCCCTAGTCTTGCACACGCATCCAAAAGTTCAATTTTGCAATGCCAATAACACTACAATCACAATCTGGACCAAACTCCATTACTCCCAAAAGAAATACTAGATCACAAATTTAGGGAGTTTAGTGTGTGTGCGAATGAGTGAAATACACCAAGACTAAAGAGCAAAGTAATCACAATCCCCACGTAACTTAATAATAACATTCTACATTAAACACGGCATTTCCGAACTTGAATTGAACAACATATAGACGAGCAACTAAAAAGGGTAAAGAGAATCATAGAGCGGCATACCAACAAAGAGTAAAACATGAATTCAATTCCAAACCGAGAAATCAAGGGGGGGGGGCAAAATAAAGCAATCAATTTTTTCGTTATCGCTAGAATCTCTTTCAAGAGCAAAAAGTTATTTAAATCTTTGTATTTGACCCTACTACATTAACCCTCTATATATATATATATATATATATATATATATATATATATTTTACCCCTTTTGAAACTGAACCCTAAAGCATAAGCATTTCAATAAAAGAGCCTTACTTCCATTATTATATTTTCTCGTGGATATAAGACTATATACTAATTCAACCAATTAGTACAACTTATACCCAACCAACATTTAATCATATTATAACACTAATTAATTAGAACAGATTTTTTTCAAAATCTTCCAGAATTAATTCAAAATAAACAGAATGTGAGTTAGCTATTACTATAATCTACTAGGAGTGAATGATTGGTATGTTGATTCCAAGTTAACACAATCTGAAACTAGTCACAAAAAACTGATGATATCTTAAGCATAGGAAAGAATACGAATATGCGGAAAAACATTAAACAAACGTACCCGGTGAGAATGGCAAGTAAGAAAGTAAAAGCAGGGGTGAGATTTGATATTAAGGAAGTGCTAATCTTCTGTAACCCTGTCAATTCTTCACTATTGAAGCAGCAGCAGCAGATCTTTTACCCAGACACAAGGATTTTGGTGAAGACTAGTGGCTACTTACTACTACATTCACATAATCTTTGTACAGCTAGTACTTAATACTATCTAGCAGCATTGCATTTAGGGTTGTACCGTGCAATATGCAAGCCTTATTCTGGGTTAATTATGGAGGCCCCTCCCCGTGTGTGTGAGAGACCTCAAAAATAGACAGGACTAGTGACGAATATTCATTTACGGCATATTCCCATATATATATATATATATATATATATATATATATATGTATCCCAAATTTGTGCACCCATGTCTCAGTAATATATGCATGGAGAATAAAAACTGGAAATAAGAATATTGATAAATTCAAGATTTTGTTGTTCTCAATTAATCGAATTTTCTGAAGTTATTCCCTAAAAGCACAATAGCCAATAAACAAAACAAGCAAAAAGCGAGATAATCTGTTCCAGTTGCAAAGAATGGCAAGTGGAATTTCCTTGCAGAACAGAGAACAAATTTAATCTATTGTAGCATATCAATAAAAGAATTTACCTTTCAAGAAAACACGTAGTATGAATGACTTGGGAGAGCGAGAGGGTGGCGGTGGCGCAAGGAGAGCGAGAGGGTGGCGGTGGCGCGGCGGACTCAAAAAAAAAAATTTTAAATATAAACAACAAATTAAAAATCTATGTTAAAACAAAACATAAATTAAATACAAAAACTTAAAAATTAAAAAAATTATACCTAGGGTTTGAGAGAGAGGGTGACGGTGGCGAGCGGGGTGGAGGGCGGTGGCGAGAGTGAGCGAGAGAGAGAGCACAGCTAGAGGGCGGCGCGGCTGGAGCGGTGGTGACGGTGGGGACGGCGGAGGCGCGGAGATCCTTGAAGGAGAGAAGGGTGTAAGGAGAGAGAGAGAGAGAGAGAGAGAGAGAGAGAGAGAGAGAGAGAGAGAGAGAGAGATCGAGAGTTCGATTTAGGGGTTTATTTTCAATTTACTGTCGGATAAATCCGACAGAAATGATCCGTCAGAAATTCTGTCGGATATTTACTGTCGGATTCCGACAGTAATTTTAATCTCCAATAATCTGACGATGCAAAAAGGAATATTCGAAGAATATTCCCATATTTACTGTCGGAATATTACTGTCGGAGTAGTCCGACAGTAATTACTGTCGGACGAAAAGGTATATTCTGAGAATATACCTGTATTACTGTCGGAACATTTATCCCGCCAAAAAATTAACATTACTGTCGGAAATCCCGACAGTAATTTCCAAATATCCGACAGTAATTACTGTCGAAAAATTCCGACAGTAAATGTTCCGACAGTAATTCGCGTGTTTCTAGTAGTGTACCCTGTATGCAAATTGGAGTTGAATATGTCCACTGTGGGGAAGGGGACGAATAAGCACCCATGGAAGTTTACAGTAGTTACCTAAAAGAGACGGGATGGGAGGGAGGGTAGAGGAGAGAGAGTGGGATTTGAAATGCGTTAAATTCCAGGCATTGGCCTTAATTTTTGGTTGGACAATTCTACCCTTCGCAATCACAAAAAAAGAAAAAGAAAAATGGTGGTATTTATGGTTTACAAAATGGACATATTGCCAACTTGTAATAATATATGGCAAAATTCGGGCCGGTCCCTTTAGACAATTTTCATTCGCTAAAGTTCACTATAGTTGTTTTCAATCGCTAAATGACATTTTTTTGGAAAATGTCATCTATGCCCTTTAAAAATACAGAACAGTGGATGTTGTGCATCGTAAAAAATAAAAAACAAAGCATCGCAACACAAGACGATGCACATAAAAACACGGAAGCCCAAACTATGCATCACAAACACAGAATGACAAATTGTGCATGGCAAACAAAAAAATGATGCATCGCAAACACAATACGATACACAAATTACCTTTTTTCACTTGCGATGCACAACTTTCTACACACGTACGATGCAATACACATACGCATTACATTGGCTGTTAGACCACGGCTAACCCTCTTCACTTTAAAAACAAAACAATCTTCACTCCAAACGAAACAAAAAATCTTCAAACCCTTCGAAAATTTTGCAAAAACTTTATAAAACATTATGATATTTTATTGGTTATATTCCAAATGGTTGTTGCATCGTCCTCAAACCTCCAACAAGTTTGTAGGATGTTTTACGATGGCTGAATATCAGGCTAATATAAGGTTAATATAGCTGAATCTGAATACATTATGAACTCATAATATCGTTTTCTAAATTTTGCAAAATCTTCAAACCCTTCTGAAAAGTTTGATGGAATGGAAACGGAAGCTCATCGAGAGTCATGGGAGGTTGCAGATACTGGCAGTATCTGATTGAGGAGACCCTTTTAGATGAAGAAAGTTTGATTGTTGTACATTACAAGCCATGAAAAGCGTGGTCATGCATCTGTTGCTAAAGGTGGCTCTTGCAGCTGCTTGTCTTCATCCAAAGTTTGCATACGGGGTTGTTGTAAACCTTAGTTTCTGTGTAAATTATGTGAATCAGGATTTGTTTGTTAATTTCAAGTTCTATGGTGGGCTCTAATCAATATACCGAGGTGGCAGATCTCGAGACTAGACTAAATAAACATTACTTTTTTCGTGTTATTTCTTTATTTTTATACATCTGTACTAATAAAACATTGTGTAATTTCTATCTTTTTTGAAATTATATTTGCGATGCACAAGTTTTTGTTCATCACGATGCACAAAATTGTACTATAAAAAGTACTATTTTTTTAGCATCACGATACACAATCTTTATTCTCGATGCACAACTTTTTAGACTTAACAAAAACTTTGTGCATTGTTTAAAAACCTTTCAGATTCTACATAAAAGGATAAATGTCTCTTAGAATTCTAAGAAGGTTAAAATACCTTTTCAAATTATTGTTTAAACAAAAACCACTAGCAAAAACCAAAAGCAAAATTGTAAACATTCCCCTCATCAAATACAAAAAACAAAAACCAAAAAATGTTGACACACGTACCTTATGAGATTCTATTGATTATATTCCAAATGGTTGCTTCATTGTTATTCAAAGACGTCCTCAACCTCCAACAAGTTTGTAGGATGTTTTACGATGCTAACAATGAGGAAGTAGTCACCCAGATTATGTTTGTGGAAGGTCTCTTCCCTCGTAGGTGGTTATTGGATGAAGCTTCCCTGTAAGCATACGAGCATTTCTGCACAAGATTAGTTATTATTAGAAACAGAGGAATGCTCCACCAATTAAATTGCCATTCTCATATTTTTCTACAATGGAACACTCGAAGACTTAGTCATTGCATCGTCGATCTGGGAGTATCTTGCAAGGGATGGATACTTTGAGGCCATGCACGCGTTGGATGTTCTTTCATACATTACGGAGAAACATCATAACTTGGCATGGAGATGCTAAGGAACTGTGTGCTTGAAAAGTATAGCACATCTTCGGAAGCTTCTCATGACATAATAAAGAGGGTTCAACAAAATTTTTTGGCCAGAGTCAACGTCGTTCAACGACATCGAATCTTTTTGTGTAACAGGTAGGACCACCCCATGTTTATAGACAAGGTTTTTCTATTCTATATCACCAAATACATACCATAAAATGTCAATTGTGTGCTATGGATTGTATTCTCGTCAATTTTTATAATAACATTAGGAATTAATAAAAAATTACAATTATTACAATTGACGATGCACAAAATTATACTTCACAATGCACAAAATTATACTGAAATACTACTGTTATAATTGACGATTCACAAAATTATACTTGACGATGTACAAAAATTATATTGAAATAGTACTGTTATACATTGACGATGCACATTTTATACTTGACGACGCACATTTATTAACACAAAATATATTGAAATAGTACTGTTATACTTGACGATGCACAAAATTATACTTGACGATGCGCATTTCTTAACACAAATTTACAAAATTACATTAAATGATGCACATTTCTTATCACAAAATTTACAAAAATTACATTAACGATACATATTTTATACTTGACGATGCACGTTTCTTAACACAAATTCATAAAATTACATTAAACGATGCACATTTCACATAATGATAATGCATAAATACACTTAAAAAACATCATATGTTGTTACGAGGGCAGTTTTGAAACTAATAATCAATTTATCATTTAAAAGGGACTTAAGCGAATGAAAACAAGTATAGTAAATTTAAGCGGTTAAAAATTATTGAAAGTAGACCGACCCGCAATTTTACCAATAATATATGATGGTATATAAGTATATACAAATAAGTGAACATGTAAGCCCAATGCTTTCAGGGTGCACTGGGAGCCTATATGATCAAGTAATCCCAGTGCTTTCAGGGAGCAATATTAACCCAGAATTAGTTGTCTTGTTTGGTTTATTCAACTTTCTTTAGCATGAAGTCATTAGGGTCCCTCGAGATATAAAAATAAGTGATCCAAAACCCATTCATATTTCATACTCTTCCTTCTCTAAATTATTGTCTTATTTTCCTTTTTGTCAGTTTAAAATAAATTGTCTTGTTTCAAAACTTTTCTTTTTAGGAAAATATTTTTACTATTTTATATTTTTATCCTTATTTTTTCTTGCTACTTTAATAATGACCACATGCACATGTGCTTTAAAAAAAACTACTACCTATTATATAAATTTTATAATAAAATTAATTACTTATTCTTAATCTATGTACCTAGTAAAAAATGACAATTATTTAGGAACGGACGGAGTAATTGACTAGAGATTTAGTCCCTTACTTATGGTACGTTGTTAGTATGGATCCGATTAATGTAATTTTGTAGGAGAGAATATTAATTGAATTCGATCCCTACAAAAATAAAATATTTATTAATAATAGACTATGTTTACCCAATAATAATAAAAAAAATTATTTTTGAACATATTCGAGCAAGAGGGGAGAAATTGAAGATTTGACTTTTCTGTGTTTGATTAAAAAATCAAAAAAGGAAAGAAAAAAACTGAAAAGAAACAAAAATGGAAAATGAGCTGTATGGTTTTGGATTAAAAAACAATGAAACAAAAGAAAAGAAAGAAAGGGAAAGAGAAGGAGTGGGGCTGAAGGGGGGGGGACAGGTTAAAGATGTGATGAGAAGAGAAATGAGTGTTGTTAGAATGAAGTTGTGGGTTGGTACTAAAAGGAATGAAAACAAACTGAAAAAAGAAAAAAGAGGGAGAAAAAAAGAGAGATTACAACCTTGTAAAAGTGAGATTACATTCTACCCGTAAAAATTTAGTAGATTATGAAATTTTAGCCAGTTGTTAGCTTTAGTCAATTATATTGTAACTGTAAGTGTGGAAGTGAGCTGTATTATAATATAGGTACCGCCTAAGTCTCAAAAAAAGAGTTTTCCATTTAAAAAGTCAATTTTTTTCATTTTGTATTTTCTTTATACTACTGTTATACTGCATATTTTTTTATATGACATAAAATAACCCCATAGTTTTTAAATGAAAGAAAACTTGAAAAAAGATGATATATATATATATATATATATATATATATATATATATATATATCATGTCCAATTAAAATTGATGATTCTAAATTCTGTGTGTTAAGTTTGTCATTGTATGTTAAATGAAAAGAACCCGAAAATAATTGAGTGTGACTTAATTTTTCATATATTCATAATGTTGGTTTCATTGAATTCGGCCTCAATTAAAATTGATGATTCTAAATTCTGTGTGTTTGTCATTGTATGTTAAATGAAAAGAACCCGACAATAATTGAGTGTGACTTAATTTTTCATATATTCCCCTTTCTTTTTGTCCACATAGGTGATGGTTTTTCAAACCCCCCTTGCTATCACCGAATTTATATAGGGTGTTTACACCTGAAACCAGTGTATCTTTTTTAATAGTCGATGAAATTCTTACTTTTTTGTAATTAGTAAGAAGAAAATATTTAATTTTTCCTTTGTTTCAGATAAAGAATCAAAAATTTTTTTTAATTTCACATAAACAATCTACTTTCAATAATAAAAAATAAATAAATATCTAATATATGGCACACGATACCGTATAGATATTGTGCGTGATTATTGATGTAAGATCTTATGGTATCTATCGCATGCTAACTAGTATTTAGTTAAAGATGCGTGCAATCTGATTAGCTAAAATCTTTCTTGTCCCATGACCCATCCCTGCCCTTCAATTACCTACCTAGCTAGTTCCTGAAGGTTAGCAATCCCTTGATTTTATTTATTTATTTTGTGGAACAAGGAATGGCCCAAGGCCTAACGATAAGTCCTTAATTAGAAGAGGCATAATTCCTTAGGGGTACAGTGTCCTAAATAATACCGTAGTACAACAACTAGGGTCAATACCCTTGCATGAAAGACCATGCATGGGTACCCTACTAGCTAGATACGCAATGAGCTAGGCCTTAAGAGCTGCGGTACTGTCTACACAATGTCGACCATTATCGACAAATAATGGGTTCAAGTCACAACAATCTTCATCACTTCCTTTACTCCAAAATAAACCCTTTTTTATTTTGTTTTTAGTTTTTCGTACAATATAAAAAGATTGACTTTAAATAATCTTAACAATAAGAATATCTCCTCAGTATTCATATATAGCATAGTATTGCAGTATATATAGGGACGTGATAGATATAAAAATTAATCTAAATTAAATAACATTATAAAATAAATAAAAATAGTAATATTAAGATAAATTTAGTTATTCTCTGATGCAATATATATTAATTCTAACTATTATTGTAAAAGAAGGTACGCGGCTAATAATACTATACCATAATCTATTTTGAAATTCGACAATATTATAATTTTTTAAAATATACTTGAACGGGTATTAATTGTGTATTATATTATAGCATTCCCGTTGCTATCAATGAAACCCCTTTGTTTTATGAAAATATCGGCACACTCAATAATTTTGAACCCATTTGAGCCAAATTTGGATATTATCATATCAATTTTCACTCATAAGATAATCTTGACTCCCTTTCAAAAAAATTCTAACTTCGCCACTGCTCGAGCTGGATGGACCATTCTAACAACAATTCTTATATTTTTAAAATAAATAACACTAAGAGATAGTCATCTTAGTACATTTATATGCTGTTTAACAGGAAAAGGTGGGGGGTGTAAATTTGATTTAACTCAATAAGCCAAAAAAAGGTTTTGTCCAACACTCCAACCTGGGGTCCGTCCCGTCCAGTATGTTTCCCTCCGTACGCCCATTCTCTATTCGAATTGAACATGTGGCATTCGAAATGACGTTAGTTCGTCCTTGTTCGTTTGGACGAGCCTGGTCCTGGTATCTTAAGTGGGGCCCTGTTGGAAACAGCGGCGGGGGCTGAAAACCAGTTATCAGATTCAGCTTCATTTACAATGAATTTGCATGACAGGAAACCATGGATTGGCATCAGCAAAACCAACAGGGACTGTGTTTTGTCAGTTCCAGAGGCAGTGAGAGATGAAAGAGAGGATAGCGACGCATTACTACAATATCCATTTAGATTTTGTGATGTTTACGCTTTCCATTTTGGCAATTTTCTTCTCTCCCTTTTCTATTATGACTACTTCATACTTGGAATTTTCATGCAAATTTTAGGCTTATTAAAGGCCATCAAATAACCATGAGTGTTTTGCGTGAATGGGTGATCCGATGGTAGAGTTGAGATTTCATAAAGTGTGAGGTTTCATGTTCAATTTTTCTCATGCCTCCTTAATACACAAAATAATAATAATAATAATAATAATAATAATAATAATAATAATAATAATTTAATAACCATGGGTGTTTTCTATCTATGTAAATGATCTTTAACTTATAGGCAAAATGGTCTCTTTCTTTTTTACTGTATTTTGATAAATTGTTACAGTATATTTCTTTTCTGTGCTATTTTAAGGTCAACACTACCAACCTACTTTAAAAAGGGATTGCAATGATTCTGGTTTTCCTAAATGTCATTTAATTTTTATCGAAATTAATTTCAATGTTCTCCCATTGAATTTTGTAAATAAGTTGAGATACCATAAAAGTAACTTACTATTAATGAAGTTGACATTGATAATTATAGACAAATAACCTTCATCGATCTTTATCTTCTTCTTTTTTAATCCATTTTTGTGTATAATGATCAGAAATCTACTGATTTCACAAAACTTTAGATTTCATCAATCAATCGATTGCCCATACGCGCGCACTGACACACATGTACGTACGTACTTTTGTTTTAAATTACTATTATTACATTATTGCAAAAGCTAATGTTATTTTATGACTTGAGTTCTTGTTCTATTTGGAATCTTGTCTTATTTAGTTTCTTGGTGGAGCTATACGTGGTAAATTTGTACCAGTTCCTTCTTGGAGTTGATATCATGACTTGCTTGTGAATCCTATTTGGATTTGGAAATTCAACCGGTGGTCTTGGCTATGTGAAAGTGGGAAAAACCCACTTTGGTTCATGCGTCGTATTAAAGAAAGCCGAAGACGTGAGTGACACAACGCAACGGACGAACGGACGACGGATGACGGACTTCAGTAGTGATTGAAAATCTCGAGTTTTTGCTGTGTTAGATAAAATTGCGTGACTACTTTGGGCTTTGAGAGGTGTGATACTATGTAGAATAGTGTCAATCCTTGTAACACTCGGTAGAGTAAGTATATTGAAAACTCTCTATTGTAATTCTTCATTGTCTATAGTAAAATTGTTACTTGCCTTGGATTAAACCACGTAAATCCTTTAATTCCTTTTAATTTGTTCTGTTATATTTGCCTTGGATTCCCTTTTGAATTTGATGAAGTCCGAAGGGTGTTTGTCAATTAGATTACTAGTATTTTAAGATTGAAACTCAGAACGGAAAGAATAACTATTGATAAACTTGTGAGAGCCTTAGAGGTGCTCTAATCATACCACTCCAACATGTACTAATTACTAATAGCTGCAACTTCTATGTTTTGGTTTCTTAAAAGTGTACCTAGGCCTAAAAGTTCAAAACTAATCTTTCGAGTCGGGTAGGACTACGAGTGAAGGTGAAAGCTCTCCGAACAAGTTTTTAATACAGCTGCATTCCAATTTTATAATTAAGCTAAAACAGCCCTCTTGTTAGCTCATTTATACGCTTATTGGTATAGCTGCAAGCCTGCAACTTCTCATGCTACACTATTATTATCATACGTGACATCACGAATGCAAAAAGGATATAAATGTCCTTGTTTGGTGATGAACTAATTGCTGTGTGGTGATTTACGCCAGAGTACATCATCAATGAGCTAAAAATAAACTCAATAATAACAATGTCGTGCTATGAAGAGATTTTGTCAATTAACGCGTAGACACTCAGTTTAGTGTAATCATCTCTCTCACTCTCATTTTATAATATATAAGCCATGCTAACACACTTGTTGCATGTGCATTAAAAACTAAAATGAATTTTAATTAATCCTCTCTTGACGCGTCCTTTGTACACTAGAAGTATACACAGACCTAGTCAATATTAAAGCTATTAACAAACTCTATAAAAGAATTACTGGAGGGAGGGAAAGAATCCACCGTCTCGCAGCTCCAAGAAAACAGAGTACGAAGAAGTCTGTCCTTTAACTGCTCCAAGGACACTTCCGCACTGTCGAATGCCCTACCGTTATTACGCTCCCTCCAAATGGTGCAAACTACTCCCAAAAGGGCTGTCTCCCAACCATAATTTCTCCGCCTCCGTTTATATAACGACGGGCTCAAAAACAGCTCTTTCACAGATCTGGGTATGGCCCATGAGAGGGTAAACAGACTGAAAATCACACTCCACAAGGCCATCGCCACCGGGAAATGAAGCAATATATGATTTAAGCTCTCTCCACTACCGTTGCACATAAAACACCAATTAACATATAAATTTTCTGACGACGAAGATTATCCCCCGTAAAAATAGCCTCGTGGCAAGCCTCCCACACAAAAAAAGCCACTCGACTCTCCACACTGACCGCCATGGGAAGGGATCACCAATGTGCCTCGAAAGGATAATATAATATGATTTACCGAGTAAACACCACAATTAGCACCATCCCACGAACCTTGTCGTGTTCGTGTCGCACTATCGTGTTTTCATGTTATCTATGTTATTTGATCATAAATATAATAATAAATGTTATTTTAACTAAATTTTTAATTTCGTGCTTTCGTGTCGTGTTTCGTGTCGTGTCGTGCCGTGTCATATCGTGTCATTTGTCTCTGTAATTCGTGTTTTTAATCGTGTCGTGCTGGTTCGTGCATTCGTGTCGTGCCAGCCATTGCCACCCCTCGTGTATCAGTGTATATACAATAAAATATATGCTATGTAGTAAATTGTAAGCAAAATCTCTCTTGTCTTATTGATTTGATTTCATAATTTTGGTCTTTTGATTCGTCCATTTTTATTTTTATTTTGAATCAGTTTCTTACTTGTTTTTTTAATCACTAGGAGAATGCTATGCACGTTGTTAGGGGCCCATAAAATTTGGAAATTCCTTCTGAACAAACCTCACATTATTGAGAATGACAACTTTGATAATTCTAGCGGAACAAACCTCACATTATTGAGAATGACAACTTTGATAATTCTAGCTGCTGTGCCACAATTTGTCACGGATAATAGATAAAACGGTGAAATTCGGGTCGCTTCCTTGTACACAATTTTCAACCGCTTTAATCTACTATAATTATTTCAAATTGAAAAATGAGACTTTTGTTGCGAAATGTGGTTTACACCCTTAAAAAATACGGAACATGTACGCTATGCATCGCAAACCAAATTGATGCATCACAAAAATATCGCGATGCACAAAATTGTACTAAAAGGTACTATTGTTGTGCATCGCGATGCACAACCTTTTCTTTTCAACCAGAAAAAAGGCACTTTGTTTGCAAAATGTCGTCTATGCCCGTCCTTCTAACACGTACGCATTGCATCGGATTCACAATCCAAAACAACTACCCAGTTGAATACTTAACACAAACACACTCCAAAAAACCCTCTTCACTTCGAAAAATCTTAAAACCTCTAGTGATTAATTTTTGTCAGAAACAAAAGAATGCTCCATCAAATCGTCATTCTCATATACTTCTCCAATGGAACACTCGAAGACCCAACCATCGCATTGTCGCTCTGGGAGTATCTTGCAAGCGATGGATACTTTGAGGCAATGCACGCGTTGGGTGTTCTTTTGGTGCTATATTACGGAGAAGTATCACAACCTGATATGAAAATGCTAAGGGCCTATTTGTTAACCGTTTCATATCTAAAAATTTTGTTTTTGTTTCTAATTTTAGCCAAAATGAATAATAGGAATGCGTATGGTAACCGTTTCATTTCTAGAAGAAGCAAAAACATTTCTTATTTTTGCTCCATTTCTAGAAAGAAAAAAAATTGTTTCATACAATTGAGAAATGTTTCTAAGCAAAAACACGGAAGGGAGAAAGTTTAATGAGGTTTGGGTATCAAACTTTATTCACAACATTATTGACCAAGATTTTTTATTTGCAGCGCTCACCAACTTGGCAATCTTCTCAGCGGTGACTGCAAAGCCGTTGTCAAAGAGGGCCAACCCGGCCAAGGGGGCTTTCTTGCAGACATCATTCTCCATCATGAATACCAGGTTTCCGAGCCTCAACGGTCATCTTCAACATCGGGAGAACTCCATTGAAGCTGGTGACTCCCTCACGGCTACCATCTTGTCAAATACTCAGTCTACTCCTTTGCTCCTCTTTTCAAGTTCATAACTCTATATTTATAATGATTTTCAAGTCTAGGATTTGAAACTATAACTTGATTTTGGTTAATGGTAGGTTATGGATTTGAAATTCCTGATTTGAATTTCATTTTAGTTCCGGTTACATGGAGCTTCATTCTACTTCAAGGCGTTGCCAATTTGGCCTTAATTCCCCAACAATGATGACAAATTTACTAGTTTGCTTCCCTTATCCAACTTAGATCTGAAAGTTGAAACTTGGTTTTTTAAACATATTTTTAAATTAGGATTTTAGCCTAGTTTATAGGTCCAATTTGATCTGCAAACTAGGGCTAATGATTTTTGTTGATAACAACAATTGAACTGGTGAGGGAAAGGAATAATGAAGAATTAGGAGGAAAGGAAAATAAAGAATAATACTCCATTCGTCCCTTAATAATTGTCTTGTTTGATCCGGCAAATGGATTAAAAAAAATAATTGACTTGATTATTAATATTGGTATAATGTGTAATTTTTTTTAATGTCTATGTGTATGTGGTTCATAATTAAAGTAGGGGAAAAAATAATGGTAAAATAGTAAAAGTGATGTCCTAAAAAGAAAATTTTTAAAAAAAACAATTATTTTGAGACGGATAAAAAAGAAAAGAATGATAATAATTTAGGGAGGGAGGGAGTAGCAGTAATACTTTTGACATTGAGCTGCAAAAATAGAAACAAAGATTGTTGTCAAACGAGATTCCTGTTTTTTTACTTATAAAAAAATAGTTGTCTCTCCCTAATTTTTTATTTTATTAATGTAAGAATGATTTTTTTTTCTATCCACAATCTATTTATTTGAATAAGGAATGAAATATGAATTATTATTCTATCTCTTAAATTAGATATAATATAGGGATAATGACATTACAAGTCCCTTGACTATGACCGATTCCACCAGTAGTCTCTTAACAAAGTTTTTTCAAATTTCAGTCCCAGGAATTTTCGAATGTCGGGCCGGTCCCCTTTTTGAGATTTTCAATCGCTTTAGTGCTTCATTCTTGTTTTCAACCGCTTAAGTCTATTTTAAGTGATAAATTGGCTAATTGTTCCAAAACGACGCTTTAATAGTTACGTCTTTCTTTTCATTGCGATTTTTTACCAAAAATTTCATCCATATCACTTTCGAAAGTTTCTGCCTATTCGATTTCGTTTTTTGAGGTTCTTCAAGTTGCTATAATCGTATTCACTGTGAAATCGAAATCAATTGATTCAATGAAAATTGATGTCATGCTGTTGTTGAAATTTAGGAGATATAATTGTTTCGAAAGTTTAAAGGTGGAATGGAATATTTTCATATACAGCTTATAAAGTGTTCATTCAAGATTTGGATTTTATTTTATTTGTATTAAGAACCAGAATAGTAATCTATTTTGTATTTAATAAGAGAATACATTCAGTTCAGTTGTGTGCATCGGGAATAAAAGTAAAAAACAGTAATTTGAAGTACACTTTGGTGCATCGCAATGCACACTTTTATGCATCGCAAATGTTATCTTGTTGATTAAGTAGAAAATTGTCCATCGGAATAAAAAATGTGTGCATCGCGATGTATAAAAATAGTACTTTTTCAGTACATGTTTGTGCATCACGATGCACACTTTGAAACTGTAATAATTGTAATTTTTATTAATTTCTATTGTTATCACAAAAGTTATCGAGAATACAATCCATAGCACACAATTGACATTCTATGGTATGAATTTGGTGGTATGAAATAGGGAAACCTTATCTATGTACATGGAGTGGCTCTACCCTATTACACAAACACACTCGATGTCGTTGAATGGTGTCGACTCTGGGCCAAGAATGTTATTGAACCCTCTTTATTCTGTCATGAGAAGCTTGCAAAGATGTGCTATACTTCTCAAGCAGACAGTTCCTTAGTATCTCCATGCCAAGTTGTGATGCTTCTCCGTAATGTAGCACCGAAAGAACACCCAACGCGTGCATCGCCTCAAATTATCCATCAGTTGCAAGATATTCCCAAAGTAACGATGCGATGGTTAAGTCTCCGAGTGTTTCATTGGAGAAGAATGTGAGAATGGTGATTTGGTAGAATATTCCTCTGTTTCTGACAAGAGTTAATTTTGCGCAGAAATGATCGTATGCTTCTAGCCAAGCTTCACTCAAAAACCAACTACAGGGGAAGAGACCCTCCACGGACATATTTTGGAGGACTACTTCCTCGTTGCCAGCATCGTAAAACCTTTTACAAACTTTTTGGAGGTTGAGGATGTCTCTGAATGACGATGAAACAACCATTTGAAATATAACCAATAGAATGTCATAAGGTACGTGTCTCAAAATTTTGTGTTTGTTTTTTGTATTTGATAAGGAAAATTTTTACAATTTACTTAATTTTTGCTGGTGAATTTTATTTAAACAATAGGAAGGCGTCCCATATTTCTATATAATTTGAAGGTTGTTTCATTTAACAGACATTGGACAGTCACTTCTTGTAGATTTCGAAAAGGCATTTATCCTTCTTATAGAATTTGTAAAGGCATTTATCATATCAATGACTATTCTCTCTTTAAAACAATTTTGTATTTAAATGAGCCGCCTATTAGAATCTGAAAAAGTTTTTAAACGTATAATTATTGTGTGCTTTTTTAAATACGTGTGATCTGTGTTGGAATTGCGATACATAACTTTTTATTCCCGATGCACAAAATGATGCATTTTTTGTGCATCACAAGTGTAATGTTGATTAAATACAATATTGTGCATCGGGAATAAAAGTTTTGCATCACGATGTACAAAAAAAGTACATTTTATCATATCAATGACTATTCTCTCTTTAAAACATTTTTGTATTTAAATGAGCTGCCTATTAGAATCTGAAAAAGTTTTTAAACGTATAATTATTGTGCATCGCGATGCACACTATTGTGCATCACAAGTGTAATTTCAAAAAAAAATATATATTACACAATGTTATCAGCACACATGCATAAAACTGCAGATATAATCAAGTCTAAATTATTTACATTCCCAGATATTTATAATTAGTATTAAAACATGTATTCAAATACATAGAAAATATAACACGAAAAATGTATCTAAAAAGTATTATTCTCAAACTTTTTCCTCGTGCATAATCATTGCTCTAGTCATTCTTGCCCTGTATTGTGCACACGAACTAGCACTCACTGTCGTAGGTAGTTTTAGCCCTCGTAACAACTTTTCAATCAAATAGCACACCATCACACCGCAATCATCAGTGCCAACTCCTTGTTGCGGTGATTTTTCGTATGTTTTGATTGGGCAGATATCTTGTCTCTGACTTAATATTTGGTATCACGATAATGTTGATTTATTGATAAATGCTTTCTTCTTTTTCTTCAACATATGATGTCTGTAGTGGAAATTATTTGAAAATAATTATCGGTTGATTATTTGTTGTATTTTTAATAGACAGTACATTACTCACCAGTATTGTTGCCCTTTCCAAGTGTCAATCTTTCACTACTAGAAACTAGTTAATTACCAACGGAGCATTTACCTACGGAATGATCCGTTGGTAATTACCAACGGAAAAAATAAATTACCAACGGAATTCTGTTGGTAAATTGTTGTTTTTCAAATTGCCAACGGAATTATTTCCGTTGGCAAATTCTGTTGCTAATTTCGGAATATACTAAGAATATTCCTTATTTTCCGTTGGTAAATTGGAGGGAAATTTGCGCCAAAAATATCAACGGAAATTCCGTTGGTAATTTCATAAATCCGTTGGAAATTACCAACGGAAATTCTGTTGGTAAAATTTTTAATTTACCAACGGATATTCCGTTGGTAATTACCCCTTTATAAAGTAAACCCTAGACCCCCCCCCACCGCAACTCACTCTCTCCTCTGCGAAAAATTGGTGGATCGATTCTTTGTTGATGCTAAACTTCCCTCCAAATTTACATAGAAATATATATTCCTAGGCAATTGTGAAAAACATTAAAAAAAGTTTGGTGGTAAGATTCCCGCCATAAATGCCAAAGAACTTTCAACGGAATAAATAGTGAGGAATTGTTTCCTTGGTGAAATCTTTGGTTTTTGTTTTGATATATATATATATATATATATATATATATATATATATATACATATATACATACATAATAATTGTTTCTCAATAGAAATAATTTTTAATTTTTTATATAAAAATATTTATTATTAAATATCTCTAATCACTAATATATGTAAATATACTTATATATCTTAATTACTTAGTTAATCACTAATATTAGTAGCTTGAATATTGTTTCACCACTTACCCACCACCACTACACAATCCAAGCTCCACCACCAAACCACCATCACCTCCTCCCCTACCACCACCATCCCTTAACTGGCATAATCACACATCCACCCAAACCCATCCACCATGCCACTTTTATCACCATAGTCGTCACACCCCTTTACTACCATGCACCTACACTGCTTCTCTATTGGGCATCAATCTTATGCCTCGACCATTACACAACTAACACGACAACCACCACCAGAAATCTGCATATTAGAGAGGGACATTTAGAGAATGAATAATTTTGGTCTCTAAATTAGAGTCTGATTGACTTTATTCTATAAATTAGAGACAACTGAAAGACCGAACGCTAATAGAGATCGTATAGACATGTGGGCGATAATGGTGGTGGTAGTTTTAGTGCAGTGGCATGTTGGTAATTGTTTTGGATGAGTTGCGGTTGTAGAGTGGTGGTAAGATCATTGTCATCGTAGTGATATTAGTAGTGGTGTGTTAGTGTGGTAGATATGGTTCGTTTGAGATATGGTTGTTGTGTTGGTGTAATGATGGTGGCAATGTTTTAGTGGTGGTGATGCCGATAAAATTAGTGGCAATAATAAAATTATTAATAGAAAAGAAAATATAAAGTATGTGAAAATATTTTTGTCCAAAATAATAATTATACTTAAAACCATACCTATTACTCCCTCCGTCTCTTAATTATTGTCTTGTTTGACCTGACACACGGATTAAGAAAAAATTATTGACTTGGATTAAGAAAAAATAATTGACTTAATTATTAATATTGAGATAATGTGTAATTTCCTTTAATGCTCATGTGGTCTATAATTAAAATAAGGAAAAAAGTAAGGGTAAAATGATAAAAGTGATGTCTTAAAAAAAAATTCAAACAAGATAATTATTCTGGGACGGATAAAAAAAAAAGGAAAACAATAATTTAGGGACGGATGGAGTATTAATTTTTTTGAGGGTTGTAATATTAAATAATGACTTAATTTTTTCAAAAATGATAAACAATTACGATACAAATTGAATAACTACTTTTATTTGAAATTAAATTATTATTAGTTTAAGTTCATTAAATTATCACGTCTAATTTGATAAATTTTAGAAATTTTCCCTAAAAATTAAAACTCCCTCCACCACCCCAACCCCAAAATCCTCCCCAAAAAAAAAAATTCAATGTACCGCCAATAACACCCATCGCCGTCAAAGTAATCCCCAAACCCCCAAAATAGAGAATTCGTCTCCCAAACTCTCTCCTAGTCTCTCACAGTCCCTGCCCCACCGTCTCCCACCGGATTCCCAGCGTCCCTGATTCTCTCCCTCCCTAGATCTGTCTCTCTCTCTCTCTCACACACACACACAGTCACACTCTCTCCCTCTATATCGCGACGTCAGAGGATTCCACCGTCCTTGCTCTCTTCTCCACCCATTATCTACCAAAAAAGGTAAGTGGTTTTAATTTTTTTCAAATTTCCCGGGCCCTCCCTTACCCTATTTCTAATCTCTTGATTTTTTTTGTGTGATAACTGATAACCCTAGATCCGCCGCTGCCACCACCTCCACACACCACCTCTTCAACGCCGTTTGAGGTATTTGACTAATTGGGTATCTATGAGTTTGAGATTTTACTGTTTTCATGTCCCATACATATTTAACTTTTTGTACTGATTTTATATTTCATTTTTGATTAGGTAATTGATGTTGCATTTTTGCTTTCCTTGTAATTCATGGCATGCCTTCCAATTTTTTGTGTTATGGTTATGAAGTGTTATCGAAGTTCTTGTTAGAATGGTCTTGGATCTTGCTCAGCTATGTTTGTTGAAACAGGAAGAGTCGATAAATGTTTGAGCAGGGATCGAGACTGGAGCACTAATAGTTCTTCTGAGTGCCATCTCTGTAGGATTTATCCCCATTTCCAATCCACAGTACGAAACCACTTGTTGTTGTAGTTGATTTAACTGAACATTGGTAGGGTTAGGCATTTCTGAAGATGCCCCAATTATGGAAAAACTGGTTGTTGTAGAAGCTGGAAACATCTGTAGAAATTATGAGATATTAGTACTCAACATCAAAGCTTGCATTTTTATTAGTATGATTTTCAAGATGGTACTCTGCTCTTTTGTTTTTTATGTACCTCTTTTAAATTTTCGATATTGAAGTCAAGCCTTGGATTAATTGGCACATTGTACAGGCATTCTAGGTCCTATTTGAGTATTTGCAACATGAAAATTTCATGTTGATTTTTTATTTGTTGCCCAATGATGCAAAACTGTTCTTTACACTGTTGTTTTGAGAACTGCCTCAAATAAGTCGTTCAATCTTGGTCTTATTGCAAAAATTATCCTAATTGTACACTGTCTGCTTAAGGAAATGTGTCAAGGTTAAACCTGCTAGACCAAATGGCTATGATTTGTAGGAACTATATTGATGATAAATGAACATACTTCTTTCTATACCTCTTTATTATTGATTGTATATGCTAAGCCAATCCCTTCTTTATAATTTTATTTTAAAATTTCTAAATGTTACTTTTTTATGCTGGAATTTCTAAATGTTCCTTGCATTGGCTCCTTGTTTGAAATATGTAAAAGGTCAGTCACAATCTTTGCCTCTTTCAACATTTTTGTAGGTTTGGATGGGAAAAACTCTTCAAAAGCTGGATTCTCTTTTATTAGGAGTTTGCCAAGATTTTGCAAGGACGGCCATATAACTGTGAGTGCATCAATTGTTGGTTTCTTGTTGTGCTGTGCAACTAGTAATTGCAAATGCTTTCCATGCTTCAAGTTTGATGCAATGACTTTCTTTATTAGTAGTTGGGACATAGTTGAGTACTTGAGTTGACTCACTTCACTATTAGATAATTTCTGTTTGTCATCTTTTTAATTAGATGGGTTCATGTAGCGTTATGATGGGCGACTCATCTAGCACTAGCATGGGTGTACATAAATGTTTGAGCTTATTTATGATGGTATGTAAGATGAACCTTATGAGATCATGCTAGACATTTTATAATTAAGTTATTCATTCTTCAGTGTAGTGTACTAGTCTTACTGTGGAATTGAATGAGCTTTTGTGAATTTTTTATGTGTTTGGATAATTTTGTACGAAAAGGTTTATAGGGCGAAATGATTTTATTGATTTGGGTGTGATAATTTATTTTCTTGTATTAACTTTGTGAATGAGCTTTTGTGAATTTTTTATGTGTTTGGATAATTTTTTTTCAAGTGAATGCATCATGCATGCTAATTGGTTTGACTTTCTAGGATGTTTCAACATTGGAGATATGATTTGGTGAAATTGGGGACTGGGTTCTGAAAGAACTGAATTAATGTGGATGGTTCAAGTGGCCTTTGAAAACTCCAAATTTTAGAAATTGAACTTTGACTTCTTCTATATATTTCCTTCAAATTGCACTCATTGGAGTATCTTTTTTTTTTCTTTGTTCAGACACTTTAGAAGAAATCTCAAGTTTTTTAAAAGAAAGAAGGAAATTGAAAAAATAATGAGAATTAATAGCTTGAACTTGGAAATGCAACTCTTTTTCAGGACAAACTCAAAAGAAAAGTGTGCCCTTTTTCTTTCTTTTGGGGGATGAAGAAGTATCTTGTAATCTATTTGTTTGTGAAGAGTTGAAGGAAAATAAAGAAATTATAGGTAACTGGTGTTTAAAGTAAACACTTCGAGGTGTTATAATTTCTAGACAAAAGCGCATTTTGTTGGCTCAATGAGATCCATCTCAAGTCAAAAGGGATGTTTCTGAAGAACACCCTCATTTCTTCCCCTTAAGCCTAGGTTTTTGTCATCAACTGGTGTTATGTAAGTTGGGAAGCTATTATGATGAAGAAATGGACATACTAGCTCATATCGGATGGTATCTTCCTGTGTTTTGTTTTTCATTTTCTGTATTTGCTGCCATTGTTATTTGAAATTTGTAATATAGATAAAATGTATCCTTGTGATATCAATCTCTTTATTTGCGTATTCTATTATCAATGCTTCACTTAAACGCAAAACAAAACTTCCATCTATTCTTGATTTTGGAAGTCTCTTTGGATGTACTACTACTACTACTACTACTACCACTATAAAAAAACTACTACTACTACTATAAAAAACTACTACTACTACTATTATAACAAATTACTACTACTACTATAAAAAGCTACTACTACTACTACTACTACTACTACTACTATAAAAAAAAAAAACTACTACAAAAAACTACTACTACTACTACTACTATAAAAAAAACTACTACTACTACTACCACTATAAAAAGCTACTACTACAAAAAACTACTACTACTACTATTATAAAAAACTAATACTACTACTATTATAAAAAAACTAATACTACTACTATTATAAAAAAACTACTACTACTACTACTACTACTATAAAAAAACTACTACTACTACTATAAAAAACTACCACTACCTACTACTTACTAGGATTATTGTATCGATATCTCCATTACTGTAGTAAGTTCTACATCATAGTTAATATTTTGGTTTCTTGTTTTTAATCTTTGCTTAATTTAATATCTCAATCATTATTAATTTTTCACATTTTTGGCAGATTTGTGAGGGTGCTTCGCAGTCCAGCCCGCTGGTTTGGAGATTTGCTCCGTCTCCTCGCCAGACCCTGGTAGCTTAGTAAGGTCTTTATTTAGAGATTCCCCTAACGAGGGGGATAGTTGAAATTATATTTGACATTTATGTACGAAGGGGTAATTAAAATTGTATGACTTTTTATGTTAAAACTTGTGTAGTAAAATTGTATGACTTCTTATGTTAAAACTTTTAGTTTATTTAATGTTTTAGTTTTTGTGTGCAGTTTAATTTTTGGTACTGATATATAAATATGTGGTAAATCAGGTACCTAGAATAATAAAATATACTAAATGTAAAATATATAATTTTTTATTTTTTCTTAATTTACCAACGGAATTTCCGTTGGTAAAATGTACATAAACATTCGTTGGCAATCACCAATGGAAATAAAACTTTTTAACGGAATGTTTCGTTGGTAATTACCAACGGAATTGTAATTTGTCAACAGATGTTTCTGTTGGTAATTTACCAACGAAAATTCACATTACCAACGAAAAATGTTTGTTGACAATTTACCAACGGAAATTGGATTTACCAACGGAAAATTCTATTGGTGATTACCAACGGAATTAGATTTACCAACGGAATTTACCAACGATATATTTCGTTGGTAATTACCCACGGATATGTTTTGCCGTTGGTGATTACCAACGGAATTAGTTCTGTTGGCAATTACCTACCATTTTTTACCAACGGATTTGCAACAAAAATTTCCGTTGGTGATTTTAAATTACCAACGGAAATCTCAATTTACCAACGGAAATTTCCGTTGGTAATCAGTGTTTTTCTAGTAGTGTTTCTATTTCTTGTTGATCAACAAGTTAAAAATTAGTACTCATGAATTATCATTTTCGTAGAAAACCAGCAGGGTCCAATGCAATCAACTACCAGTCTACAAGTCCCCCTCCCCAGTGTGTTGATTGGGAAAATTAAGAGATCATAATTGATGGCCTCCTCCAATTTCTCGTCAATATGATGGTTGCCAAGTCTTTGAAAAAGCTGACAGTGAATTGTCTTTGCACGTATAGCTAAATAATGTAAACAAATTTATTTTACAACAATCAATTAAAAACTTATATAGCAAAGAATTAGAGTTATAATATTTACATGGCAAGTAGAATTAAAAACCATTCCATATTTGTCTTTCTTGTTTTTGTTGACTTGGTTTTCCAGAATCAACTTCCACACATCGATGTACTGTAAATAAGAAAAACAAGTTATATAGCTGAGAAAAACGAAATAACATTGCAAATGAAACTGGTTCATTCACCGCATTTAATAAAACAATACATTCAATACAATATGATGTATCGAAAATAAAAGTTATGCATCGCAATGCAAAAAAAAAAAAGTACTCTTTTAGTACAAACTTGTGCATCGCGATGCACACCTTTTGTGCATCGCAAATGTAATGTTGATATCTTTTTCATTTGAAATCAATATCAATGTGTGGAATACATACACTATTTTCCAGCATTTTGTGCTGCAGCAAGAGTTAAATATCAGAGAAACGAACGACTGGTTCAATCTCCCGACCCTTATAAACAATTGCTCTGCAAAAGATTAAAGACTATATTAATAATTCACCACAAAACCCATATTAATGTTATTATAAGCACAATACAGATAATAATATTATGTTATTGAAATTTGACAATATTAATTTGACTTACTGGTCTTCATCATCTTGAGTGTAAATTTTGGACAGTTTAGATTTGGATTCAGCATCCAGTTCAATAACTTTGGGGATTTTGTTCTTTTTTGACTGTTTCATCTTCTATTTAGGCTCTGCTACATTATCGATTTTGGTACACGAGTCATCTGGATTTTTTCTCTTCCGGCCTTTTCGGTTTCGTATTCTTTTGACCTGAGAAGAAGGAGTCTTGGACCTTTTGATACGTACCTCCGCCGTTTCATTTGCTGTACCCTCCAATTCATTTTATTCGTTTCCATCATCCACCTCATCCTCAATTTCATGTTCAACTGCATTTGATTTGAGGGCCTGTTGCCTCTCATTTTTCATCATTTTATTTTCATCAGAAATTTTCAATAGCAGCCTTGAGTTCTTTAAAGTCTTAGTTTCATTTATGCTCACATTTTGTTGCTATTGTGTCTTGGCTATATCAGATCTCAAGTTACCTACTTCTTTGAACATGGTTTCAATTTGTTTATCCTTACCAGCCAATTCAGACCTCAGGATCTCGATTTCATTGTCCTTGACTTCGATTATAGTTAATTCCTCATCCACAACAGCCATGACAACGTTCATTGTCATTTGTTAGTCAACAATGTCATCTCTTACAGCGTCTGAAACAGTGTTTTCATTTTGTGGATTTGCATCCACAACTTCATTCGGATGAAATAAATTCATGTCATTTTGTTTGAGGGCATCCACAGCAGCCTCATAAAGGATATTTAACTCATTCCTTCCTTTTCCCCAGAGGAATGCCTTTTCATTATGTGTTGCAAAACACCTTAAAACTTTCGTAAAAACATAAAAATGTAATTTTTAGAGAAGGTGCATCGAAAATAGATTTTTTGTGAGTCGGTTGCACAATGTCACTCTACTCTTGACAGCACTGAAAAATCACATTTGATAAATCTCGGGGTATAATTTTTGCGAGTTGGTTGCACAATGTCACTCTACTCACACAACCAATACATCATACATAAATTGAACACTGTTAATATGACAAAATCTACATGCATCATACATAGAAATTCCACATAATAATATCAAATGAACTTAAAGTTACCGGCAACAACAACACACATCTCTCTATGCTGTCGATCATTAGTTGCATTTTCCAAGCATTCCAGTAGCATATCAACTACATATTTAGACCAATTGTAGGTTGATATTTTGTTCATGTTAGAACGAGGCTTGCATACCCCCACGGTATATATGATGTCTTGGTCGCAACCAGCAAGGTTGAGAAAACAAGCAGTGTCGTCAACCCAGCAACGCAGTTGACATCTATTTGCTCGACACTGTCTATCATCTCCTTGATTCTATCAAAGATCATTTTTGGCTTTAATCTGATGTCCTTTGTTTCTTTTGACGTCTTCTCAGGGAAGCACCTTTGGAGAAAATCGGTGCGCTCCAATTTGTAAAAGAAGATGTTGATTTCCTCCTCTCCATCCTTGATACAAAAAATTAGCTTGGCATCTCTTGCCCTAAGCTTCAATTTTTTTCCCAAAAATTTGGAAACATCTTGGTCCTTTGAGGGAGCATTTGGCAATACTCCTTACGATTGAGTCATCCTTCTTACAATGCTCGCGCAGAAGGTCATTACCCAGAATGCTTTCTATTATGTACCCAAAAGGTGTTTTTCTTCAATGCGGTTATATGGTCTTCCCTGGAATCTATATTTCTAATTTGGTCTATAAGGGATTGCATACTTAATATGTAGACTATTATGTTGTACCTTGTAGTCCTCACAGCTGCATAACACGTATATTGTGGTTACAGTCACTCAACTGAAAAACTACAATAAAGAAGTAAAACATGATGCACATGTCATGCATCGCGATGCATCAATTGTTCATCGGAATCATTACTTTTGTGCATCGCAATTCACAACATATGCATCGCGATGCACAAAATTTAAAACCCTGCAAAACAGTGTTTTATATTTTTAGTGAACGCGATTCATCAAAAACAACAAAAGTTGCATTGCAATGCACAAAATTTGAAATTCTACAATCGTTGTTTTATATTCAGATTAATATGAAAATTTATTCAGATTTCAATCTATCCAAGATTTTGTAAACAAAAAATTCAACTATAAAATGTATTCGGCAATACTAACATGATTCTTCAACAACTTGTTTTGGTGTTTTGTTTGTTCTGGTGCTTGTTGTTTTCTTCTCAGTGCTCTGTTGTAGTTCGGAGACATTTTTGCTCTGGTTGATAATAAGTCACGATAATTAGAGGTGCCCAAACGGTTCAAACAGCCGGTTTGTCAAACTGCTATTGTACAAACCGTAACCGAACCGTATATGGCCGATTCTGGTTTCGTTTTCCCGGCTTTCGATTTTTTTTATAATTTTTTAATATTTTTTTTGTTTTATTAAAAAAAAACTATTATAAAGTGTACAAAAAAGTGTTATATATTTTTTAATTTTTTGCAAAAGCTATAAATTGTAAAAACTTTAGTTATGAAAAATTACAAGTATAAATTATTTTTGCAAAAGTTTTGTAATAATAACAAAAATTTGAGAACTCAAAAAACTTACGATAAAAGTTTAGGAAGTGAAAAAAAAAGGGAACCAGAGAAAAACAGTGTCAAATAAAAGTTTAGGAACTAAGAAATTTAAAAATTAGCTATTTTGGCGATTCAAACCACCGATTTGGAACCAGGATTGAACTTGTTGTTTGGAACCGGAGAAGAACTGGCGGGTTACGATTTTTTATCAATAGAAACAGAAACCGAATTGTGGAATCGGGGTTCCGGTTCGAGGATGGTTCTGGTTTGTCACGGTTCCGATTTTGGCAGTTTTCAAGACGGTTCTGTTCCGGTTCGAACCGCCGGTTCGAAACCGTTCGGGCACCTCTAACGATAATGTTTTCAAATCTTTTAACAAAATCATCGAATATTGTTTACTGAGTAATCACCAAAGGTTTTAAGATTTTTTGAAGTGAAGAGGATTTTTTGTAGTGTATTTGTGCTAAGCATTCAACTGGGTAGTTATTTTTGGAGTGTGAAACCGATGCAATGCGTATGACATTACACAAACAGAGTGCCCTCGACGAAAAGGTTATGCATCGCGATGCACAAAAACAGTACGTTTTAGTACAATGTTGTGCATCGCAAGTGTAATGTTATGCATCGCGATATGATGCATCGATTTGGTTTGCGATGCAAAGCGTGAGGGCATAAATGACATTTCGCAATAAAAGTGTCTTTTTTCAGTTTGTAACAATTATAGTGGACTAAAGCAGTTGAAAATTGTGTAAAAGGAGCGACTGAATTTCGCCCTATCTTATACTCCTTCCGTTCCATCCAAAGAGTTCATGTTTGAAATGTTTAATAATTAAGGGATGTAATAAGTAGTATTAGAGTTGGTCATAATTGCAAAAAATATTTTAACATAGTTAATATGTTTGTACCGCACGTGGAGGGTAAAATTGAAAGTTTTATGGAGATTGTATACATAATTTTTTAAAGTAAACTCTTTGAGTGAAACATCCAAAAATAATATAGTGGACTATTTGCCTGGAACGGAAAAAGTACTATTTATGGAGCATAGGGCTATATTTGAATGTTCAATATCAAATCAAAGCTCAGAAAGGAAAACAGTAAAGCTTGAAATTGAGCCTTCAAGCATTTAATTTTATGCTCTTCCTTTACACGGAAAAGGAAAACAGTAAACTTTTTAACAATTTGGTATATTCATTCATGAAATAACGTTTGTGGGTTGTCAATTGTTCCAAATTAATCACATCTCGATAACTAAAATAACAAACCGTACAATTCTTTTCTATTCATAGGCTCCAAGTCTCCAACCTATAACCTTTGGAACAGTAGAACACAGATTAAACCACAACTAAGATGGCTAAAAGAGGAGTGGCCTGACCCAGTTATAGAAAATGATCCATCAACAGTTGGGTTAAAGTCCAACGGGCTTTGCATTAGGTCTTCCCACAGGCCTTGATAATCGAAAACGATCCAGCATTATGTCTTGTGACTGGATAATGCTGGTTCATTTTCGATTCTCAGGGCCTGTGGGGAGACCTCAATCCAAAGCCCGTTGGACTTTAACCCAAATGTTGCTGCATTCAGGACAGCCTAATTAATGGGCGATTTTAGAATGGGCTGGACAAATTATCAGAGGTAATATCTTAAAGCACCAAATTGTCGATTGAATTTTGGGAAAGTAAAACTTTCGGTTCTCACAAATTTTTTATTTTTTTCTCTACTCACACACACACACACACGTACGCACGTGCGCGCAGGAGATAAATCCAGGGAGAAAGCCTTCTCTCTAACTCCCGGGGATCGAACCCACCTCCAGATTAGAGCACACCAAATCCCCATGTGCGGTTCTCTCAATTTTGAACAAACTAGAACGTGTCTAACACATTATTAATAATTTATTTAATTGTGCAAAAGACTTGAAAATATAAGTACCAAAATTTTAATAAAATATTATTTTTGCTATGAAAAACTCAATATGTTAGAAGCATAAACATTTGTTATTAAAAGTAAAAAATCTGCTATTAAAATATTTATTTTTAAATTGAGAAAATTGAGAGGTTTGGATGGAATTTGGGTTGGCATCATGGAGGCTGTAACGCAATTTAAAATATGCTTTTATGCTCTTTGCTTTCAGCAATTCACACCATGTAGCACTCTTGTTACGGGTCTTCATTCATTCCATCCACAGTGTTGTTTTCTAACTTGACTCGTTTGATGGCGTAGCTAGGTGCTCTTTTTATTTATTTATTTATTATTATTATTATTATGATTACTATTGTGTGTTTGGATTTATAATTTTAGTTTTTGTAATTTTGAAAATTTTTTTTGTATAGATTGAAAATAAATAAAGAGACATAGAGATAAAGTTGGGGCGATCAAAAAGAGATATCTAAAATCACAAAATTAAAGTCACTAAATCGCGATAAAAAACAAAAACTTCATATTTTTGCTCAATTGAACTACGGTTCACAAAATTTGGTTCTTGAAAAAGCCAGCTTCAGAAACCAAAAGTCGAGGTTCGAAGTTAGTATGATTATGCACGGATACCAGAGACTAAAAATGACTTTTTTTTTTTTTACTTAAATTTAAATAACTGTTCTTGGATGATGAAAAGAGAAGGGGTCGGTATCACTCATAATCTTGAGTCTTGAGCTTTTAATTATTGAGTCAAAATTTCAAGATAAGTATTCGCGTGAATAATCATTAGTAGAAACTTTCTAACATATCTCAAACCTCAAGTTAAATCAATTTCCGAATAATTATCAAATGCGGAATTTGTCGCTGTCATTAGATTGCAAGATAAGAAAATATTTAAAATAAATGACTTGCTTATGTTTTAGTAATAAAAAACCTAAGTTAAATTAGACATCAAACCACATCTTATTAGCAGTCAACATTCCCATGGAAGATTGGGATAATACAAAGAATTAATTAATATAATTTTGTGTATAATTTTGCAACAATTAAAGAATGATAAATTAAGATTAGGATGAAGATGAACTAGGATCTTCAATTTATTTAAATTTTTTTTTATAGAAATCAAAAGTAAAGTGCCTCTTGACACCCTAATAAAGCCACCTAATAGTGTCTGTCAAGATGAGAAGAAAATAATTTGGGGATTCACGTTTATGTTATTTATCCGGTTTATTGAAATTGCACGTACAGGTTGGAGAATATTGTAGGTAAAGTTTGACTTTGTTATTTACTCCATTAATAACTGATGTGGACATTGCAAGGATTTTACTGGGTTGATTGTATTGATCAGTCATTTCCTTTGCAAATTTGTTTTATAATCTCAAATCTTTATCTGTTTTACAAAAAAGTTAGCTTGGATTCCAGAGTTATGGTTAAATTAGGACAATTCATACCAGCACATATATATATATACCCTCCACAGTTCAATTTACCATAACTCAGATTAGTCTTTTTACGATATTAAACTAAACGTTGATATATATATATATATATATATATATGTATTTTTTTTTTTTGTCTTTTTACGAGCTCTCACATCATCTTTCTACTTTTCTTTAACTCAAATCTTGACATTTAGTTGGGAAGACATCCTCCACGTGATCTTCTATTTCTAGAGGGTCATCTAGAGGATGTCTTTTTATCCACGTCATTTATCGTCAGTTTTTATTTTTATTTTTACAGTCAATCAGTTACAGTTACAGTAGGAGTAATTTTAATTTTTTACTTTTTATAATTAATTATAAAACAATGTTACGTCTAAAAAAATGTTCTAAAAGAAGTTTTGCATTAGAGCACATTTAGAAAGAGGCCTCTCTATCTTTTAAAGTTTTTTGCCACATGAAAAAAGTCTTCTTGTTTAAGCATGTCACGTAGGAAAATCTAGATGATAGCATTGGAGATGCTTTGAGATGATTACACAACATCAGCAAATAAATGGAAATTGAAGATACCAAATTATCCCGCAACCACGTGGAAAGATTCGTGACACGTGGCCATGCTGACCTGGAACCCGTAGCCATCTGGTCCCTTCCCAAGCTACCTCGCGTACTCAGACGTTACACCTACGCGACCTTTGCGGACATCCCGAGCTACCTCTTGAACTCGGGTGAGCTTAAAACTCGTCGCCATTCCTCACCGTAACTCACAGAAGACGTAGCCCGAGCTACTGGGCCACAACCTTGAGGTCGCTAAACCCGGGAACATTTGAAAGTCATCAATAGTAGCCGCGTTTAATGCCAAACTGCTCCGACGTCATCCGGAGGACCACTGACAGACTTTTTATTTTTTCACAATAACTTACCTCCTAGCTGGGTGTACGGTCGGGAGATCTGCACAGGTTCTAAGGAAGAGACAAATCTTCCCTTGGAAGGCATCACCTTTCTAAATGCTCATCAATGGATTTGACGGCGCTCATAAATGGTCATAAATGGATATTCCCACAACCAATCCTGAGCTGACATGTGGCAACCCCACTTGCACCAAGCCAACATTCTTTCGTATGATTGCCCTCATTTATTGCCTAAGCTGCATTTACTACTTTTCAACCACCAAAATTCCCATAAGCTCTTGTGCATTTATTTCCAAGAGTGACCTAAAAATTGACCGGAGAGTATATTTCCTCCCCTCTATACTCACACTCACACCGGAGGGCTCGTCTGGCTCCCTAACGGTGACTTCTTTGAATCTCAGGTATCAACCGGCGGACAAGTTCCTTCAACACTTGCCTATTAAGAGCCGGGGCGTCCTACCAATCAATAGACTGCACACGTAAACTTGATGTGGTCACCAGAACAGTTTTTGGCGTGATAAAAAACAAACTCCTAAAAATAATTACAATTAACTCTACTGACTTCACCGAACCACCATATTACATCACTCAATAACTAACTTTAACTAACAGCTTATAGTTTCACTCGACGCTGTCTGTCTTATTACACTTGCTGCCCTTGGCCTGTATTGAAGTTCCCTCAAGCTGAATGTGCTGAACAAGTTGAAAACATTCAGCTTGGAAAGTCGTGGAGAAATAAGAAAAATCAGAAGTTATCTTTTTCTAATAATTAGGTGACAATCAATTTCTATATGCTTATAGATCATCCCTCATTGAAACACAAGATTTAAGGCCAAATGCAGAGCTGCCTTGTTGGCACATTAAACCATATATACTGAAAATAAAAATAAAAATTTAGGATATGAACCAAAATAATTTAGCTACTGATATCTGCAATGTCAAGGAAAAGAGTATAAGCATCGTAATTTCTATTGTATACATAAATATATGGCACTAGTTCAAGAATAACCATCAGGTATTAGCCAACGAGTAGACCGTTCCTGGCCATCATCCTTATATGTTCCTCATAACAAGCGATCCAATGGCGACTTAATTGACATCATCAAAGTTTTTGGAGCCTGCTCGAGATATAAATGGCGGCGTCCTTGTAAAATTCCACCCAGCAGACTGTCCTACACGATTGAACTGTCGCTCATAATTAATGTCGTAGCTCTTACCTCGGTTGGTTCCAACACTACTCCTCCGATATCCTATCTTGGAACTCCTCGCCCTGGGAAACACCACGCCACTTTGTGGGGACCGCTTAAGGCTAGAGGAGTTCACCAACTGGCTCAGTACCTCTTCCGGTAACCTTAGCGTGAACCTCTCACAATTTTCCCTGGTAGTACCACGGAGTGACCCGTCGAATGTGAGTGAGGGAATTTTCCAGTGCTTTTCGGTCTTGTGGGAGTTGATATAGGGGGACGTTTATGATTTGGTGATGGACGTGGAATGTCAATCACCTCCGGGGGATCTAGATCAATAATTACATCAACATCCGGTTGAACAAAATTTTCATTTCTAGGTGGCGAGAAAGGCTCAGTCGTGTTATCCGAGTCATGAAACAGCGTTATAAGGTGTCCAAGTTCGTCGGGTTTGGGAGCGAGGTTGGGTCGACAGACGGGGCAAGTGACATGAATAGCTAACCAAACATCAATACAATTGGGATGAAAAGCGTGGCTACATTTGGGAAGCAAGCGGAGAATCTCGTCGTCTTGGAACTCGAATAAGCACACCGCGCATTCTAGCGTGCCTTGACCTATTTTGTGCCTCTTGACGTCCGAATATAAAAACGTCGGGAACGTGCTAACCACCGCATGGTCCAGCTCACCACGCGACACACTCCACGATCGACGAAAGCTGCCGGTACCATCAACGAGGGAAAAATGCCACCTGGTGCACTGGCGGATGTAGAGGGAGATGAAGGCCATGAGGAAGAAAACATAAACGAAGAACATTAGTACAATTGACATGACGGGGCTGAATTTGACATGGTCGGAGTCCCCCTGTTCATCACTCATCTCGTCAGTCTGTGCAGTGACATGTGTGGAGAGGAGAACCAAAATGAAGACGACCAAGTTGATGCCATGGCCTAATCTGAAGAACCCGACCCGATTCATGAGATATTGATCCTTTTTTTTTTATTCACTAAGCCACTATATTTGGTTCAGTGTTATCCCTAACGATAATGAGTTAATTTTTTGGGGGGGAATATGAAAAGAATGATGTTGCTTTCTTGGCTTTTGACATTACGGATTTGTGTTGGGGTGGGGAGGGGGATGCGAAATCGTAAAACGTGAAGAGAGGTGGGTTTTAAGATTGGTACACCCTTGTTCCAAGGAAATAATTATAAATTATTTTTTTTTAAGCTTTTAATTTTACTTATGTGTCTATCTATTTTATAAATTATTTTTTAAATAAATAAGATTAATTTTTTAGAACAAATTCATGAATTTTTAGGGACTATCTATTTTCTAAATATAAAAGTTCAAAGATTACTAATAGATTGAAAACTCCAACTAATTAACAGTATTTCTATAGGCTATTATTCAGCCATTTGGTCTACTTCTTATTAAAAAGAACATGTCATTTCGCTATTAAAAAAGCATTACATACACCCTGTTAGCTACTAATGCCAATATATATATATATATATATATATATATATATATATGTTGGATATGACAAGAAGATTAGCAGTAGAAATGAAGAAGTTCATGGAGATCGACACATTGATCACATACATCAGTCAAGACATATAAAGAATGACTTGCAGAGGTTTATGAATGCTGTTGAGTTGCTGCCAAACGACGATGTATGGCGATAGAAGAGAGGAGGAATCAAGTTTGTTAAGTTAGTTACAATTAAGGGTATTATTGTAAATGTACAGTCCAGAGCATTATTGTAAATATGTTAACCAGGTTGTTAGAAGCAGTTATAGCTTAGCTTCTTCGTTTCTGCATTTGTGTGTAGGTTTCTTGTATATAAAGATTGATGCTCAGTGAACTTGTAATCAAGAGATCATACATTCATCAATGGAGAATTCTTCTTTCTCTCTCAAACTCTCTTAAACTATGTTCTTCCATAACCAAAGTTTACATGGTATCAGAGCTTTCGATATATAGCTGTGTACTCTGGTTTATCTATATAGATTGATCGATTGATTCTTCTCACAATTCGCTTTGGCATTCTTATTGCCAATTAAAATCAAGTTTTCTAGGGTTCGATAGTCTTCAACCATGGCAGAAAACATCAATTCCACCACTGCAGCTTCTGGTTCAAATCCAAATCGAAGATCTCCAGTAACTTTAATAGAGATTTCTATTGATTTGAATATGCATCCACTCTTCATACATATCCAGGTTTAATTCTAATTTCAACCAAACTTACTGGTAGTGATAATTACAGTGCTTGGTCTAGATCACTTCAAATTTCATTATCTGCTAAGAATAAATCTGTTTTAATTGATGGTACTTTTCCTATTCCAGAGAAGAATTCTCAAATATATCCACTGCGGGCACGTGCAAACGATATGGTGATATCATGGATATTCAATGTTATGTCTGAGGAAATTAGTAATAGTCTTCGATTCGTATCATCTGCTTTCATTGTATGGAATGAGTTGAAAGAAAGATATTCGAATATCGATGGTCACAGAGTTTTTCAACTGAAAAAGGACCTTCACAGATTGGAACAGAGAGATGGCTCAGTTGAGGCCTACTATCATAAGATGAAAGGGTTATGGGATGAGAGTGTAGCTCTGGATACAATTACAGCTTGTAATTGCTACAATTGTGGAGCTGTTCAAACACAAGAGAATAGGGAACAAAGAAAGAAAATTATGCAGTTTCTTATGGGGCTGCATGATAGTTTTGCTAACATTAGAGGGCAAATCCTACGCATGAAGCCATTGCCTTCTATTAGAGAGGCTTATTACATGGCAAGACAGAAGGAATCTCTAAGAATAGGCTACATTTCTGATTTTAATGTAATAGCTACAAACACTACCAAAGTTCCCAGTGAGCTTAAAACTAAGGTTGGTGCAAGTTTTAGGTCTTTCAATAATAACAACAAAGGTGGATATGTGAAGGCACCCTTCAAAAAGGGCATATTCTGTAACTATTGCAATAAGGAAGGTCATACCAAAAGTGAATGTTATAAGCTGAATGGTTTTCTAGTTGGGCACCCTGGCTATTCTTCATATTCTTACAAGCACTTCAAAGGGGGGAGTGCTAATGATGGCCAGAAATCACAAGGTGGACATAATGGTGCAAAGGCAATGCAGATGCAATGTAATCCTACAGAAGAAAAGGATACTCAAGCTGATATTGACCTGTTGAAGACACAACTTAGTTAGGTCCTAACCATGTTGAAGGGCAAAATCCATCCAGAAGAACATCTTGCAGCACTCAGTTCCACTGCAGGTATAACCTCCACTGTAGGTATGTCAACTTTTACTTGCTGTTATGATGGTTTTGTAGCATGAATCCATAATGATCTCATTAATCCAGCTTGGGTAATAGACTCAGGAGCCACTGATCATATTTTTTTTGCTATTCATTTAATGCATTCAATTGTTCAAATGTCCAAACCTATCACTTTATCTCTTCTTAATGGTCATCATGCTATTGTGACTTATAAGGGTTCAGTCCAGATTACCACATCTCTTCTTCTTCATGATGTTCTGTATGTTCCATCCTTTAGATTTAATCTTCTCTCAGTGCCTAAGTTTCTTACACAAACGTCATACACTGCTCATTTTACTGAATCCACATGTCTCTTCCAGGACCAGTTGAAGAGAACTATGGCAACTGGTAATCTGTTTGGAGGTTTATTCATTCTCCAAAGCACCAATTCTGGTTACAACAATTCTTCTACCAATCTCATTGGACATATTGCTGGAGTTCCTAGCAAACTTTCATCTGGACTTTGGCACAAGAGATTGGGCCATCCTTCTTTACACACACTCAAGAGAATCCCACAGTTATCTCCTGTTTTTCATTCCAAAACAGTTAATAATGATTGTATTTCCTACTGTATTGTTTGTCCTCTTGCTAAACAACATAAGCTTCCTTTTCCCACTAGTTCTTCACATAGCCAGTCTTGTTTTGATTTAATTCATTGTGACTTGTGGGGACCTTATAAAATTTCTACAATGAATGGTTGTAGATATTTTCTTACTCTTGTTGATGATTGTTCCAGACATGTATGGGTTCATATGATGCCAACCAAATTTCATGTTTTTCGGATTCTTCAATCTTTTAATGCCTATGTTCATAACCAATTCAACACCACCATTAAAGCTTTTAGAACTGACCATGGCACAGAGTTTTTTAATCAGGAGGTCATTCCTTTCTTTGTAAAACTTGGTATACTGCATCAGTGTTCTTGCATTTACACACCACAACAAAATGACATAGTTGAGAGAAAGCATCAGCAGCTTCTTGAAATGGCTAGGTCCCTTAGGTTTCAATCCTGTCTTTCTAAAATTTTCTGGGGATATTGTTTACTCACTGCAGCTCATTTGCTCAACAAATTACCCACCAGTGCTACAAATTTTAGAATCCCATATGAAGTCTTGTTCAAAACCTCTGTTGATTACTTCTACATGAGAACCTTTGGTTGTCTTTGTTTTGCTTCTATCCATGATAATAACAAGTTTGATGCTAGGGCTATTCAATCTATTTTTCTTGGTTATCCAACTAGCCAAAAGGGTTATATTCTTTATAATCTCCTCACTAAGAAGATTTTTATTAGTAGACATATCATATTTCATGAGCATGTCTTTCCTTTTTCACAGGCTAGCCCTTCTCCCTCTGTCAGAACTTTGCCTTGGCCAGTTGATGACCCTGTTCCTTCTTCTAATCTTACTTCTCCCACTACTGTTACACCACAGCCTAATTCTCTTGTCCCTTCTCCTACTACTGTTACACTACAGCCTAATTCTCCTTCATTTACCTCCACACCAGTCCATTCCCTTGTTAAAACTCCCTCTCCTGTCCCTAATCCAGTTCCTATCAGACATTCATCAAGGGTAAAATTTCCTTCTGTCAGACTTAAGGATTATGTCCTTTCTTCTGTCACTAATTTCTCTTCTAAATTTGATTCTTCTTTCTATAATCATTATGCTCATTTTAATTCTGCTCATCTTCATTTTATTAATGCATTGGATGGTCATGAGAAACCTACTTCTTATACTCAAGCCATTAAGAATCAAAATTGGATTGATGCTATGAATAAAGAAATAACTACTTTAGAGGCTAATCATACTTAGACTTTGGTTCCTTTGCCTCCTGGAAAGAGGGTTATTGGCTGTAAATGGGGTTTTAAGGTGAAATATCATGCTGATGGCAGTATAGAAAGTAATAAAGCCAGACTAGTGGTCAAAGGTTATACACAATCAGAGGGGATTGATTATCATGAAACCTTTTCCCCTGTGGCAAAGATGGTTTCTGTCAGAACTCTTCTTGCCATTGCAGCCACAAGAGGGTGGAATAGGTTCACCAACTTGATGTAAATAATGCCTTTTTCCATGGAGATTTAACAGAAGAGGTATACATGACCATTCCACAGGGTTATTCAGAGAACAAGGGCTCAGGTTTGGTCTGTAAACTGCAGAAATCCCTTTATGGTCTGAAGCAGGCTTCCAGACAATGGTTTGCTAAATTGACTGAATCTCTTTTATGCCTTGGTTTTGTTCAGTCCCATGCTGATTACTCCATGTTTACTTTGAAGAATGGTGATCAGTTTACTGCCTTGTTGGTTTATGTTGATGATGTTATAGTGACAGGGAATAACCTTGCCAGCATTGCATCTTTGAAGACATTTCTTGATGCTCAGTTTAGTATTAAAGACCTTGGCCTCATTAAATACTACCTAGGCATATAGGTGACTAGGTCTTCTTAGGGTTTCCATTTGAGTCAAAGAAAGTATGCCCTTGATCTTATTGCTGCAGCTGGGCTTCTTGATGCCAAACCTCTTACCATTCCTTTGGATCTAAATGAAAAATTGCTAGCTTCTGGTGGTGTTCCTCTTTCTGACCCTAGTCTCTACAGACAATTAGTTGGCAAGCTCTTATATCTCACAGTTACAAGGCCTGATGTTGCTTTTGCAGCTCATGTGCTGAGCCAATTTGTTTATACCCCCACTTCTTTACATCTCAAAGCCTTATTCAGGGTCCTGAGGTATTTAAAGTCTTGTCCAAGCCTGGGATTGTTCTTACCTTCTGTTAATGATTTGTCACTCACAGTATATTGTGATAGTGATTGGGGTGGAGATCCTAATGATAGGAAATCAGTAATTGGTTTTTGTTTGTTCCTTGGGGGTTCTTTGGTTTCTTGGTTGTCTAAGAAACAGTCTGTGACAGCTAGGTCCTCTGCTGAGGCAAAGTACAGAACCCTTGCCACAGTCAACAGTGAAGTTCTTTGGCTCAATGCTTTACTTCAGGATTTGCAGGTCAATGTTGCTCTTCCTGTGAAGGTGTATTGTGACAGCACTGCAGCCATTGCCATTGCTTCTAATCCAGTCTATCATGCCCGTATAAAGCATATAGAATTGGATTGTTATTTTGTGAGGGAGAAAATACTGTAGGGCTTGCTTTAGCCCCTTTACATTTCTACCAAACTCCAGTTGGCAGATATTCTTACTAAGGCCCTTAGTAAAGTCTCTCATTGGTCTCTTACTTCCAAGTTAAAGGTTTTTAATATTTCTTTTAACTTGTGGGGGGGGGGTGGATATGACAAGAAGATTAGCAGTAGCAATGAAGAAGTTCATGGAGATCGACACATTAATCACATACATCAGTCAAGACATATAAAGAATGACTTGCAGAGGTTTATGAATGCTGTTGAGTTGCTGCCAAACGACGACGTATGACGATAGAAGAGAGGAGGTATCAAGTTTGTTAAGTTAGATACAATCAAGGGTATTATTGTAAATGTACAGTCCAGAGCATTATTGTAAATATGTTAACCAGGTTGTTAGAAGCAGTTATAGCTTTAGCTTCTTCATTTCTGCATTTGTGTGTAGGTTTCTTGTATATAAAGATTGATGCTCAGTGAACTTGTAATCAAGAGATCATACATTCATCAATGGAGAATTCTTCTCTCTCTCTCAAACTCTCTTAAACTCTATTCTTCCATAACCAAAGTTTACAATATATATGTTCCTTCATAAAACAACTGAAAAACCATTTGTTCCTTAGTAGGTCAATCATTGCAATCATGACTACACCAATAGCTAGCAATATTATTATTATACTCCCTCCGTTCCGGATAAATGTTTCCAGCGGATAAAACACAGGAATTAAGAAACATAATTAATGATGTGCTGTAAAATGTGTTCCAACGATAATACCCATGAACATTAATTGAGTTCAACTACTTTAAATAATTGAGTTTGTTTGGGATGTGTTATATTTAATGAAGTTTTAAGGATATATTAGGAAGAATGATAGAGAATAGGTAGATCAAAAGTCTTTAGTACGATTATTTAACATTAAATTTATTTATATATATTTATTTATTTTATATATATATATTTAATTTAACATTTTTTAATTACAGGTGAACTTTAAAAATAAAATAACTCATTTTTTCATTTATTTTATCATTTTCTACCCATTATGGAGTTAGTATAATGGATATTTCTTAAAGGGTATTTTTTTTTTCTACCCCATTATGGAGTTAGTATTATGAAATATTATCAATTTTTTGGACTTAACATTATAAATAATATACTCTAGACTAAAATTTATGTTATAAGGTTTATACATGGCATAAAGGGATCTCAAGGTTCCTCAGAAGTCGGATTCCCTGTTCCGGTTCAATTCCTTCTAAATATACATATATGTGTATTTTTTAGGAACATTTGTTGAGACATTACAAAATAGAAAGTAGAAACATTTATCCGGAACGGATGGAGTATTATTTTTTGGTAAGGCGCAAAACTAATTTCAAGTTGGATACATGGTTAAGCCCTTCTTACTAAGTTTATAATGGAGCTGCATTTTAATGGCTCGAACTTGTAAAACCGTAAACCAAGCTAAACCCGTTGGCTTTTCAAAAAGAATACAGGAACGATCGGCCAACTTCAATGTTTTTCTTGCTAAATCATCGTTGCAGTCGAACCTGAAAGTTGTTAGTATCAGTACTGAATTAATATGGATAAAATCGTGAAAGAATTATTGATAACTCAAGTCGTTCAACTAACTATAAAACCAACATTCACCTAGCAAAAGCAGTAGTAGAAGCCCGGAGTTCATAGTATCAGCAACAAAGTTAAAATAAATAAAATAAAGTGAACTTCCGTGGTCCTAGTAATTGAAGAGACACCATTTTTAACATTTTCAGTCAATTTGACTAATTTTTAGGTTTGACATTTTACATTTTTTTCATTTAGCCATTGTTTTTTTCACAGAAAATAATTTTGGAAAAATATTTTGGTAAATGGTCAACCAAAGATTTTTCAAATAAACGGTTAATGAGTTAATTGTGCCGGAAAAATGACTCACCGATTATCCAGTAGGGAAGTTATTTTGCAGAAAGTGAATACTGCTTGGTTCTACAACATTTGAATCGACAACGGCTATCATTTTGTTTCTTTAAATGATTAGTCTTGATCTTTATCTCTTCTCTCCCACACCCCCCTCCTTCGAATTCCTTCATTTTTTTTTTTGATTATAATATTTTAAAACTTTTATCCTTGAGTTTTGTTTTTTCCAACATTGCATCACATATAACGTTTTTCGTTACGTTTTCAAAAATATTACCAAATACCTGAATATATTTTCGGGTAAAATTTCAAAAGATTAACCAAATAATAAAAAATACTAGAAGGTTTTCATTTTCAAGATATCATTTTTTAAAGGTCCTTTTTTTCTGAAACAAATGAAGCCTAGGTTGTGAAAACAAAACTATGACATTTGTAAACTATACTAGGAGTATTTTAAATCACATGTTTTATAATTTATACTAGTTATTGAGTCCGAACTCCGCACGAATTTAATTTGATTTTTTAGATTAATTGATACATTTTAAAAATATTTTTGAAAAAATTATCATTATTCAATAGCGGCGTTTGATGACTTAATGTCTGACAATTATAATTTTTTATTTCAAATTAAGTATTTTTTATTGGTGGTCAATATATGTATTTTCGTTTCTAATCATTTTTATTTATTTTTAAGTATCCTTTGATATCAAATTGTTTGTTTTTTTTTTCCATCTACTTTTTCTGACCAAATGAGAATTGTTTAAAGATTGAATATAATTATATTTTTAAAATAATTTATGAAAATCATTCAATGATTAGAAAATGTTTAGTTGGATACTATATTTACATATTTTTTATACAGTGTTAGTGTGAAAAAAGAAATTTACACAAATTTAAAATAAAAAAATAAAAAAACATCAATTTTGAATGAAATGATTTAAAATTTTGTTTATGTATCACACATTATAGACATTATTTTAAGGTGTATTAAATAAGAATATGAGACCTATAATTTGACATGGAGAGAGAAATATTTATAAAAATAAAAATTAGTTGGTTTAAATTCTAAAATGACTTATATAGTAACGTAATATATTTTTTAGATCATTACATATAGTAATTGGTTAAAAAATAGTTTAAGGTGTATATTTATAATTAAAAGAGAATGGGTTTAAATCTCATTAATAACATTATTTTGTTTTTCTTTTAGGAGAAGGTATTACCTAATAGTAATACGAGGCTTGAGAATTAAGAAAAATTCAAATGTTGGTGAAATGTCACAACCTAAGGCATCCTTGTCAACTTTATATATATATATATATATATATATATATATATAATTGGGATCGAAGGAGAATAAGAATGTGATGTGACACAAAGAATGGCATAGTGAAAGTACTTCACGGCCAAAAGACACAATTAACGTACATAATATTTCACATGTGTATATGTTGCAGAAGAAGCTATCTTCTCCTCTCACATGCCGCCATCGACGCACTGCACGTTATTTTTTCTTCCAAGCGGTGCATGGCAGTCATAGGAGATATCTACAGATCTACTCATACAGTCGCTTGACTCATTTCTTCACTATAATTAGCTTGGTCATTTTCTTAGATATTCCGCAGGTATTTTCTACGTACATGCCCAAAATTTTGACATTTCTTGATGAGAACATATATGCCTATGCCACCCAGCACCATCAATCAAGTCCAAAGGTGAAGATGAGCAAGTTTACAAAAATGAACACGAGGCCCTAGGACGGATTGCATCATTTATGATATAATCACTTTCGTGAAACCCTACAATTTCTTAGTGTGGTTCGTCTTTTTTACACATTCCACATGGTGGGTGATTTTCATTTTGTCCCTTCTTTGTTTTAGTTGCCCAATCATTGGGTTATCTCCACCTTCAGAAGATATATACTCCATATTTTCTAGCAGCCTCATCTGAACTCCAACTTCTTTGACAATTTTCATTGGAAGTTGCTTTCAACCAAACCGTCATTAGGCCTGCTCTGTCTTTTAGCTCCCCAACTGATACCTCTCACTCGCCAGTAGTTATTTAATTAAATTAGTAGTATCGCCATCAAACGAAACAACATCAAAGCAGCATTCAACATGCCCATGGAAGCTCGGATAACCCAAACAATACAAAGTCGGTGTTTGGATAATCCTACGTATTGCATAATACTTCTACTTATTTTAATTTTAGTCTTCAACAGGATATGATACCCAAAAACCAAAAGTGGTTCCTAACAATGGGGTTGGTTTTAGTGGAACACTCGCGCAGTTTTTAACCCTTGTTTATACGAAAATTTTCTTGAAAGATGTCCTAATTTTAGCACACAACTGTACCTCGGAAATTAGTTTTGCACCTACCTTGAGAAAGAAAATAAAATCTCCTTAAAACCCAACAAAACAATACCTTCTATACTATCCCATATATTGAATTTTCATAGGTTGGAGATTATTCTAGGTAGAGTTTGACTTTAACTTAATGGGTTGGTTCAACGACTTGTCTATCACTGAGTTCACTGTCAAAAATTAATTTGTTACTGTGAAAACTTGAAAGATTTCATTATGCTTCACATAATTAGTAATTTATATATTTATTGATAGAACAAAGAGAGATTATGATATCTTATCTATATATACCGTCTCGTTTGCGAGCATCAAACTTCTTACCTACAATATAAAAAGTTGTATACGACCAATTAAGCTACCTATTGTGATATACACGTTAATAATAATGAAATTATCGCTATTATTAATACATTATATTTTAATTGCAGCAATGGACGTAGGATACAATATATAGAGTCTCCGGTATCAATAAAGTAAGGAATTAATGAAATGCCCATAGATAGCATTTATGTTAGGTACGTAGAGACCTGTATTGATTAAAAAGTGAAAGTTATAATTGAGACATAGATGAATGAGGTATAGTGAGAAATCCATGGATTGGGTGGGGATAAAGTTCACTTAAAGGGCAAGCTTCTTTTGGGTCTCTCTCTCTCTCTCTCTCTCTCTCTCTCTCTCTATATATATATATATATATATATATATATATATATGTTACTGTAATTAGTGTAATTAACTGCAAAGCTTGATGGAAGCGCTACAGTAGGCCACTGTGTAAGGATTATAAATGTTGGGTGATATGTCACTATATATATATATTATTATTCCCTTTTCTGTCACTATATATATTATTATCCCCTTTTCTGTCACTATATATATTATTATTCCCTTATGTTTTAGTAACTACACTCTCTATTTCAGAGCAAAAAGTTTATTATATTATTTTAGAATATTTTAATTAAATAGTTTATTTTTAAAAAATTATACAAATAATTTTTATAATTTTTTATTTTTACCTTTTATTTGTTTTTTATTTTTATAATTATGACCAACTCTAATGACATTAATATATATCTTTTAATAATTTAATTTTTTAAACGTAAACTCTTTAGATAAAACGGAGGGCGTATCTCGTTGTCGCGGTTCCATGATACTGCAGGCAGCTTTTGTATCATCGCCATTAACATTATTTTTTGTCACTTGACGGTCCTTTATCTGATTCTTTTTTATATTTATACAAAAGATATTTTAAATTAATTTGACTTGGTCAATACAGTTTTTTTATTTATTTAAAGATTCAGGTTTTTGGTAAAACAACTATTGAATAGATACATAATTAGTCACTATATATAAGCAAAAACTTTTATTAGTATTTCATAAATAATTAAACCTAGCTAGGAGCCTGCCTGCAATTGGAAAGTCTTACTTGTATTGCTCACAGTGCAGCAGTCTTCAAGGGAGGCCTTCTAGAGAGTAAAAGTAACTTTGCTAACTGCCAAACATGTTTGCTCTCATTTCGATCGTACGGCATTACCAAATCATCATAGTTTACATCAGAACTTAAAACCCCCCCTCTTCTTGTCTCCTCCATACATTCTTTCCACTGCCACTGGGCCTCCACTCCCAATCAAAAATATCAAAAGCCAACAAACACGACCACTCTTTTCTTATTCCCCACGACACCCTCCCCCCAACAATCATTTTCCCACGCCCTCTACTCTGAGAAAATATTTCATAATTTCAAGAGTATTACTTGTACCTACTTAATGCATCACGATTAATAGTAATATAATAATGAGTTAAATGGTATTAAATGACAGTAACTTTTAAATCATTTTAACCCCATAATTTGACGTAGTATACCATGTAAAAATGTTACTTGGAAATTGTTTGATAATCAAGATTAAGGTTAAATAGTATTAATAAGTCGAATTGTCGGATGTCGTATGCAATAGACGGTCGGAACTATTAATACAAGTTATCCAAATAAGGTTTTTATCATCTCACTAATAATACTAAAAAAGATGGTGATATTATTAGTCCTTTCACTAAAAAAAATACATAATTAACATTTTTAATTATAAAATTACCTCCTAATATATAGGTAGAAATTAATAGCAAAACTTTAATAATATAGAGATTAATAATAATATTTATCCCCGCCTAACTACCAAACAACCCCAAGACTACTGAATATTTTCTTCACCCGGTTCCCTTTTTATACATACCCCCATCGTATCCCTTCCTCCCCCTCTTTATTCCCGCCGCCCTTATTTCTCTACTTAGCAAACAGAGAACGTTTTTAGTTCATTATATTTAGGGATATATCCAACACTCAAACCCAATACAGTGTCTTAGTTAATCTAGTCAGGCTTTACGGCTCATGTATCGGGCCGGGCTCCTCAATTTGGGCTATGGCATCAACTGGTCCGTCGTTGTTTCGGTTCTACTCTCGGCACAATACGTTACTTCACAGACCAGCGATACAACGACGCCGTCTCCTCCCACGGCTAATGAACAGGGGAACCCCAATCTCAAAGTTAGTCCCGGCATGGCAATTGTACTTGTCTGCCTCATTTCCGCTTTCTTCATTATGGGCTTCATCTCCGTCTACGTCCGCCAGTGCGCTGTACGCCGTCGCTCCCTCACCGATGATACCGATGGTACCGGCAGCTTCCGCCGATCCCGGAGAGGGTTGCGTGGGTTGGATCCTGCGGTGGTCAACACGTTCCCCACCTTTTTATATTCCGATGTCAAGGGGCACAAGATAGGCCAGAGCGCGCTAGAATGCGCCGTGTGCTTATTAGAATTCGAAGACGACGATATGCTCCGCCTACTTCCCAAATGCAGCCACGCTTTTCATCCCGATTGTATCGACGCTTGGTTGGCTTTTCACTTCACGTGCCCCGTCTGCCGAGCCGACCTCGTCCCAAAACCCGGTGAACTCAGTCACGTGACAACCCTGATTCTTGACCCGGATAGTAATGTAAGTGAGTCAAACGCACCACCTGGAAACGGTGGTTCAGCTCAAGCAGTGACTAACGATTTGATTATAGATATTGATACTCCGGAGCTGATCAATCCAAGTCAGGCGCAAAATCAGAACCGCCCACCTAAATCAACCCCAAGGAGGACGAGAAACGCCGAAAAGTTCCCTCGTTCTCATTCAACGGGACACTCAGTTGTACAACCGGGAGATGATTGCGAGAGGTTCACACTTCGGATACCGGAGGGGGTACGAAGCCAGTTGATCAACCACACCTTTAGCCGGTCAACAAGCTGCGTGGCGTTTCCGAGGGCGAGAAGTTCGAGAAAAGGATTTAGGAGTATTAGTGTAGGAACGGGTCGAGGTAAGAACTATGAGAATTACGAGCGGTTCGACCGGGAAGGACGGTCTGGTAGGTGGAATTTTAGGTTGACGCCGCCGTTTATTTCTCGAGCCGGCTCATCTCGGTCGGCCAGTAGCGTTGGTAATGGTGAGGATGATTTGACGGCAACTCCGAGAAGTTTGATGAGATCGATTAAGTCGCCGTTGGATCGTTTGTTTAGGGGAACCGATAAGGATGACGTGGGCGAACAGTCAACGGATAGGCTAAGACCCGATGGAAATGCTTAGAAGTTAGACGGGTGAAATGTATAGATTGCAATGATTTTACTCTTCTTTAATTGCCTTTATTTAGTTTTTCATTGACATTACATAACATTAGTAGCTTGATTGTTTTGATTCATACAATGCCATACATTTAAAGTGGTTCAAATTAAGTCCAACTGCAAACTTTATTTTGTTCAATTAAATAAACGAGTGGGTTCCAAACTTTTTCAGGGCTATTCTGTTTTGTCATTTTAAAATGTTCAGTTATAATTTTTACAATGATGATGTATTGCAATCATCTGTTAACAACATGCTGAGCATAACCCTTAGTCTGAACCGGGTGAACTCGACCCGGTAGCCTGAACCTACTCCGGCAACACTATCCGCCACAATAGTAGCTTGGGGTCATGTCCCAAGTGAGCTCCCGAGTATGATATTGGTGTGAGGGCTTGGTCATACAAGTACTGAGCCCTAGTTGACCTTGGACTACGGACCTGGTGCCCCTCTAAGACAAGTCACAAGGCAAGTTACAACCATTACGAGAATATTGGTTTGTTGACAACCACTTCTTTGGAACCACCACTTAGCCGCCACACCCTGCAAACCAAGAATTTGCGTGCCTGACATCACTGCAAGGCACACTACTAGTGTAACGACCCGAGCCCGAAGCCCGGTCCGTCATGCATAGCCCACGCACTGACCCACTAAGCACCTGAGTTTACTGGTCCACCACAAGCCACCCAAAAGTCCATGGATAGGTTGGTGCCCAGTGGTAGTGGGTGGCCACTTATAAAGCACACACAAGTCTCACATCTACCCGATGTGGGATATCACAATCTCCCCCACTTGAATCCTTGACGTCCTCGTCAAGAGCCAAAGGAGGGAATATCACAAAAATCTATCCGATGTGGGATATCATAATCTCCCCCACTTGAATCCTTGACGTCCTCGTCAAGAGCCAAAGGAGGGAATATCACAAAAGTCCCACATCTACCCGATGTGGGATATCACAATCTCCCCCACTTGAATCCTTGACGTCCTCGTCAAGAGCCAAAGGAGGTCCAAAGATCGGCACCCCGGGCGATGTGTTCCTACACATTTCCAGCCGGGACCCGCTCTGATACCATTTTGTAACGACCCGAGCCCGAAGCCCGGTCCGCCACGCATAGCCCACGCACTGACCCACTAAGCACCTGGGTCTACTGACCCACCACAAGCCACTCAAAAATTCATGGATAGATTGATGCCCAGTGGTAGTGGGTGGCCACTTATAAAACACACACAAGTCCCACATCTACCCGATGTGGGATATCACAACTAGCCCCTCTAGGCGAGGGACTACAGGTGAGATACGTGGACCAATCCGCTGGATCACCTGGTGAGCTAGAAATTGGGAATCTCCAACACCTTTGAGCAACACTTCGCCACTCCAAAAAACTGTAAATGTTTCATCTTTCTCCACAAACAAGTTAAGTTCGATTACATTGGGTGAAAGCATATGCATCCAAGCCATATTTATTCATTATGACACGATATCTGAGCTTTTCTAACAGCTCAGTGACTTAACTGTCGAAAGGTTATCATATGGCTAACCGCTACACCTCTTACAGGTTTGTTCAATTTGCAACTCCCAACCATACCGTTGGCTTTTGGCCTAGCATTAATCTAGACCAAACCTTACTGTTTTCCACTCTTAGCTTAGGACTAACCATGTCCTACACCATTTACTGCTATACCAACATGCCTCTTCTTCCTTACTCCTGCACAACCAATTCTTTTTAGGGAGAGGCTATTTTCACTACAATTTTTACTTCTTCACTACATTCTTATTTGTAATTTTAAACTCATACATGTTTGGACAAAACTATACCTTATTTAATTGCTTGCTAATTGCTATTTAAAGTTGAGTAATATATTTCTTATTTCCAAATTACCTTTAATTCCTAACATATCAACAAATAAGATACTTTTGCTTTTTCTATTTCAATTTATTATTAATAAGATTGTTTCTCAATTATCTTTATGACCCATTTTATGTTTCATTATTAATATATATATATATATATATATGTATATATATATATATATATAAAAGAATTATCGATTAAAATTTTAGAAAATAAGTGATATTTTATCTCTAAAATCAAAAATTTTAATTTATTTTTAAAAATATTATTTTTTTAAAATTTATTCAATAAAGGCAATATGGCAGGTATTGAATTGATTATCAGTTTCAATCAATTCAAAATTTAAAATTTAAAATTAATTTTTATAGGTAGACAAAAGGTATTAAATTTTTTTAATACTATATCACAATATAAGTTCACTATTGATTAATATTTTACACTTACAACCTTTACATCTAACTGTGAATTTTTTTATTTTAACAAGCAAAGATCAAATGTTTTTTTAAAATTTTGATTGATAAAAAATATTGTTATGATACTAGTTTTTTTATTATGCAACATGACTCTGACCATGAGCTTAATTAATTAAATATTTAAAATAAATAAAAATATAAAAAGAATAGTTATGTCGTTCATGTGAACGCTAATCAAATACCATTTAATATGTTTTGAATTAGAAAATAATATAGAAAAGTAACATTGTTAGTCAATTTAATATGAACAAGTAATTGAAGGTAATTTTATTCAAACATGTATTTATTTAATGTAATCATTAATAGTATAGTGGATTAGCAAAAAATGTAGTGAAAATAGCTCTTCCTTACTTTTTATTATAGTTCTTGATAATAAGGATTTTATTATTGGGTAAATTTCACAAATGGTCCTTGTACTTCTTGACCTTTTTGGGATTCGTCTCTAAACTAATTTTTGCAAAATTTTTGGCCCTGTACTAATCAAGGTAAACGCAATTGGTCCTTCCGTCCAATTTCGTTAGCTTTTCGCTATTAAATTTTCAGGTGTGCCTCTCACGTGATTTTGCATTAGGGTAAAATTATCCATGCAATTTTTCTTTTGAATTGACAAAAATACCCATTATAATTTTTTTCTTCCAATACTTGATACAAAGATATTGATGTAATTTACTAAATTAATTTTTTTACACTTTTTTTATCCATTCCAAAATCCCAGCCCCCTTCCTTTCCACCATGGCTGCCACCACCACCCTTTCCTTTCCACCATGGCTGTCGCCGCCACCACCACAATTGAAGACCAAACCATTCCCAATTCCTCCCATTTTCTTAAAATTAACTTAAAATCAAACACAATTCAACTTAAAACAAACCCAAAATTTAACTTAAAATTAAACCCAATTCATCCATTCTCTCTCTCTAGAAAAAGTCACATTGGAGTTCGATTCAATCAATTGATTAACAGACCCATTTCAAGAGTGAGCACTAATTGATTTAAAGAATAAATTTCTTCAACAAACCCACTTGAACAAACCCAAATGGTAAAATTTTTATAAACTCAGTTGAACAAACGCATTAGATGAATAGAGAGAGAGAAAAAAATGTTTTCGATCTTCGTTACAGTGGAAAATTCGGTGCAGATGAACATCAACAAGCGACGGAAAGACAGCAGCGAACGAGCTGGGATATGGTGCAGGTGGAGGAGGGTAGACAGAAGCTTTTGGGGTGTTGTTCTTTCTTTGTGAAGGTGGAGAAATTTAGAGATTTTGGTTACTGGGAAACGGGCAGTCTTGACAGAGGAGGCGATGACTTCTTGGATAGACAAACGGGTGAGGTGAGTACCGTAGAAGTAGAGGTGTTTTGTGTATTCTCCGGCAACGAGGACGAAACGAGAGATGTTGGCCCCGATTTGGTCTATGTAGAGGGAGATGGTTTGCCACCAGTCGAAGACGGAAGGGAAAGGGGCGGCACGACGGTTGGTGGTGGAGATGGAGAGGAAGAAGTCTTTGATGAAGAGCATTTGGAAAGGGGACCACTTGTTGTACCTGATGATGTAAATGTTGATGGGGAAGAAGATGATTTTGGGTGAGTTTAGTTTAGGGAAAATTACACAAAAGGTCCCCGACTTTTTAAATAAGAATGACTAATTTACCCTTGGGCAAAATCACGTGAAATGCATGTGATTTTACTTAACGGAAAAAAATAGACGGCAATGGAGGAAAGGACTAAATGCGTCAAGAAATTGAGTTCATGGACCACTAGCGTGGGTTAGGACCAATCCCAAAATGGTCTAGAAGTACATGGACCATTTGTGTAATTTGCCCTTTATTATTCTACTTGAAGCCTTATTCTTCCCATACGAGATCCATGAAACTCTAATTGAAGCTATTTGTCTATCTTTAGCATAATTAGTATATTCGCATATAATATACATATGTACGAACAATTGAAAAAATGAAAGTCAAATTTAATTATTAATACTCGTATTTTTGAGTTGAATCATATAGAACACGTATAGAACTTTAAACGTATTATATTTCACATATAAAACTCGGCATATTCAAAATTTTGACATAATATTATTATTTTAATTATTCAATTTATATTATTAATTTGTTTCGAATTGATCAGATAAAATATTTAACATAAAAATATTAATTATGGAGTCTAAGAAACATTATTTGTTGTTACTCATACTTTTAATTTACACACATAAGAGTATATTGTCTTAATTATGCTTTCATTTGGCTATGAACCCATAATTATTGTGTGATACATAGATAATAATATGAAAATAATAGATTTAAGAGTGTATAAATGTGAAAAAGATCAAAATATTTAAACTTAAAAATGATGAAAATATAAACAAATGTATAGTCCCGTACATTTCAATCATAGTTGTATTATATACGTACAAACGTATAGAAGTATTTTTCATGTTTACATAATAGTATGCCAAACTTTTCCCCATAACTTTGAATAAAAATTTGTATTAAACTTGTACGTTTCTTTTAATATTTTATACTCATCCCGTATTTTATTAACTATGATCTTTAGGCGTAGTAGACTCTTATTTTTTGGGGGTGTTGGGCCCTAAACCAAGTCTACTAAGTTAATTAATAAGTTTTTGCCTATTAAATATTTAGTAGTTTGTTATAATTGAATAAATGTGAATCCTTATTATAAAAGGATTAGTATTAATTAGACAACCCTTTAGAGGATAGTATTTGTTTAGCCCAATCCTTGAAGTACTATAAATATGTTGATATTGAAGTTGATTAATATTAATGAGATATAATATTCAGCACGTAAACCTTCTATTCTCTCTCGGTCTCGGCACAAGTCACACAACCGTAAGTAGCTCACGGCAGATTCATCACGGCAAGCTTCCACCCTTTTGTTCATCTTTGATTATTATATTGTTCAATCTTCATCTCCTTATTTCTTTTATTTGGAGTGTTTCAATTTATATAATACTAATAATTATATTAGTATTATTTTGGGTTAAATCAACATTTGGTATCAGAGCTATTTTGTGATCAAGATGGTTTGTATCAAGGTTTATATGGGTCCCAAGTTTGATGGAAAAATAAAATTTTTCGATTGGAGATGTCAGATGTATAATTTTTTGGTTGCTTGTGACTTGGAAAAAATCCGTAGATGAGAACCTTGTTGCAAATTCACCTAAAACGGAGAAAGTCAAATCTGCCGAAGCACTTGATTATATTTACAATGCAGTTGAAGATAATATACGAAAGAAGATTATTAATTTCAAATCAACATATGTTGCTTTTAATATTTTGACGACGACGTATGGTGGTGATGATAGAGTAAAGAGAAATTATTTGCAAATTTTGACAGAAAAATTTGAAAAATTACAAATGGAGAAGTCGGAGAAAGTTTCTGACCATATCTCTAAGGTGTGTGATCTTGCTTCAGATATGAAGGCAAACGAAGATGATGTTTTAGATGAAAAGATTTGTTCAAAAATCCTTCGTACGATGACGGAAGCTTTTGATGGTGTTGCTTCAATAAATTTGGCAATTAAAGATTTGAAGACGTTGACGGTGGCAGAATTAGAGTCCGCCCTTGTTAGCCATGAATTACTATTTGGACGTTGTTAGCCATGAATTAGAATCCGCCCTTGTTAGCCAAGAATAAAAAACACACAGCAATGGTTAAAATCAAGATTACAAAGAGATAAAGTAACTTACTGCGAGACATGGCGATGCGTAGATTGAAGAACTTGAAGTCGCAGAAGGGATTTTCGAGTGGAGACGGCGGAGACACTGGACGTTGCAACGGCGAAGATTCCGGGAACGATTAAGCGTCGAGAAGGGAGACCTTGTGTTTGCAGAAATTTTTTGAATGCCAAAGTTCTGTAAGAGAGAGGAAGGGGCTGATACTTATAGTCTCAGGAATGACGTCAGCCGAAACGTCACAGACAGGGGCTGCAAGCCTACTCCAGTAGCCCATGGGCCTACGTCAGTAGCCATGATGACGCCTCAAGAAGGCGCGACGCCTCCATCCAGCGAAAACCAAAACGACACGGACACCTGTACTCTACGATCACACGCTTGGGTAACTCTTGGAAGGGTTAACACCAGGCGGCGGCCACGGACAGAGTGACCAGCTTGACTTAATATGACAAGGATCGCGAACAATGCTTCCTACCGCGAGCATGAATACTCTGCGAGCAGAGAGCAGGGGGCCACTGAAGAGCCAAGCCCAAAGTATGGGCCCTGGATCCAAGCCCAAGACACAATACAAGTTAGTACCCACCGCAGTGCGAGCAAACACATGGTGGCCAGACAGCTGAGTGGGTCTTTTCGGATACTTGTGAGCAGGTCTCACCTATAAGGGTCAGGATGCAGCGATCAGGATAGCTCTCCTCGCTAACCGCTGGGTGGTATCTAGACAAGGATACGTGGCGGAATGTCAAGGGACGGTTGTGCCCGACGGTTACGCCCACTACTCCTAGCATTTACACCCACTACGCCGGTATTCATACCCACTACTTGGGAGTTACGTATGGGTGCTACATCATCGGAGGATGGACCTATAAAAGCCTTGGATCAACTCCAAGCAAAGGTACGCAAAAATACATTCTGCAATTACACTCTGCCAACTGTGATTAGAGCTGGTTACTTACTCTCACACCGGAGTGTTCTAGCAGGGCCAGCCCCTGCATTCACCCAGTATTTTTTTCTTTGACTTGGCAGACTCAACATAGCCTAGATATCCAGACAATTCGACAGGCCGGCCCATCAGGCGTGACATTCTGTGCGGCATCATACTGGATATTTGAATTAAAAAGGCAAAGATTCTTGATTTTGATTGGAGTCAGTATGGTGAATAAAATCCAAGGATCGTCATTTCTCTCTCATCTTCGTTTTATCCCTCCGTCGCGGCCTCCTCGAACATAAAGAAAGTAATATATCAAGGTGGAGGGGGTTAAAGAGACCAATGTATTCAATCTCATCAAAAACACGTTTTTCATCTTGTACGCAAAGACGACCAAATCATGGGTCGAACCTGGCTCAAGGAAATAAACATGAACGAGCAGAGAACACTACGGACGACTTTGTCTCGCCAAGGTGATCACGGCCACGACAAAAATTGCCACCGCATGTGCTCAAACGCGCCCTCACGCACAGCTAGAGGATGTAGGGTCGTCACCGCCAACGCAGACGAGAAAAAAAGTCGTCGCCAACAGAGTTTGTCTGCCGTCGTGGAAGAAGTAGAGCGAGATGGTTACAAGACGGTGGGCGCACATTCTCCCTTGATTTAAGCAGACAGTTACATATACAACACAATCATGGGGCAGTTACAAGCACACCCACCAATTATTGTATCAGTTACAGCTCATGGGAACAATGACGAAATAACCCCTTTATTATTGGACAATTATTACATGGCCCCTCTACTACGGGCAATTACAGCATGAATCGTTCAATGCTGAAGAGTTACAACTTAGTCTATTAACTACTGGGTAGTTACATACCCTACAATAAAAAATTAGTTATAAATGGGTCCCTCTACTATCAGTCAAGCTCCGTTAAGTTTCGTTAGAGTTTGTAAACGAGTCTTGTTAAACTTCAAGGTCGAATTCAAATGGAATTTAATGGTTAAAGCTCAAACGAACCTTGCATATCGAGGTCAAAGGTCAAATGAACCTTGCAGGACGAGGTTGAAATTCGTAAACGAGCCTTGTTAGACTTCAAGGTCGAATTCAAATAAACCTTGTCGGTCAAGGTCAAACGAACCTCGCAGGTCGAGGTCAAAATTCGTAAATGAGTCTTGTTAAACTTCAAGGTTGAATTCAAAAGAATCTCGCAGGTTGAGGTCAAAGTTCAAATGAACCTTGCAGGTCGATCACAGGTCTAGGTCAAGTTCAAACAAATCTCACAGGACAAGGTCGGAATTCGTAAACGAGCCTTGTTAAACTTCAAGGTCGAGATCAAATGAACCTTGCAGGTCGAGGTCAAAGTTTAAACGAGCCTTGCAGGCCAAGGTCAAAATTTAGGACTCTGCAGACCGGAACACTAATACGAGCTTTGCCTATTAAAAGCGAGACATCGAAACTTCGGCAGGTCTGAGGTGAACACGAGCAAATAGTACTCCTCACCCTCGAGATGAATCCCTGTGAAGAATAAAGAGTGGGGGCTACTGATGTGCATATTTCAGCCAAGGTTAAAGCCTACGGGCCTCACTCGAGTTAATGGGCTCTCAATAAATAATGGCCCGGTCCGTCGTACGAGTATACATAACCACCTTCTCTTTCAGTCTAAGGTACGTCTCACTTTTGGCATAGCAAACATACATGTTTTTCACATAGCCTTGAGACTGACGAACATGCCAGAGGGTTTTGGCGAGAACCCTCTCCGCTCCTCTCACGGTTGTTCCTTTTTACAGATATATACACAAGACAGAAATCTGTAATCTAAGCTACGGCAACAATCGAAGTGGTCTTCGATAGGCTCGATTTTTTATGCAACATCAGTATTAATGTATGGCAAAATCAATTCAAGATCATTTGTATGAATGAGTCAAGCTAATCAAGCAAATCAATTATCGAGCTAAACAAGTTATTACGTAATAATTGAGAAACTTTGTATCAACAGCTGTATTCGAAATTTAAATACTCCATCTGTCCCAAAATTATTGTCTTCCTTTCCTTTTTGTCTGTTCCTAAATAATTGTTTTGTTTGAAACTTTCCTTTTTAGGACATCACTTTTACCATTTTATCCTTACTTTTTCTTCCTTCTTTAATTATGAACCACATGTACATTGACATTAAATTAGGAAACAACACACTATACCAATATTAATAATCAAGTAAATTATTTTTTCTTAATTCGAGTGTCAGGTCAAACAAGACAATAATTTAGGGACGTAGGGAGTATGTTTATTCAATATATATATATATATATATATATTATTTGAAAAGTACATAGGTTTGTTCAAAAATTAACAGATAGTCTAATACAAAACAAATGGTCAAAATTTGTAAACGAGCCTTGTAAAACTTCAAGGTCGAGTTCAAATGAACCTCGCAGGTCGAGGTCAAAGTTCAAACGAGCCTTGCAGGTCAAGGTCAAAATTTAGGACTCGGCAGACCTGAGCACTAATACGAGCTCTGCCCATTGAAAGCGAGACATCGAAACTTCAGCAGTTCCGAGGTGAACACGAGCAAATAGTACTCTTCACTCTCGAGATGAATTCCAAGGAATAAGGAGTGGGGGGCTACTGATGTGCATATTCCGGTCAGGGTTAAAGCATACGGGCCCCACTCAAGTTAGTTGGCTCTCAATAAATAATGGTCTGGTCCATACGAGTATATATAACCACCTTCTCTTTCAGTCTAAGGTACGTCTCACTTTTGGAATAACAAACATACATGTTTTTCAAATAGCCTTGAGACTGACGACGAACACGCCGGAGGGTTTTGGCGGGGAACCCTCTCCGCCCCTCTCACGGTTGTTCCATTTTACAGATATATACACAAGACAGAAATCCGAAATCCAAGCTACGACAACGATCGGAGTGGCCCCCCGGTAGGCCTGTTTTTGTGCAACATCAGTATTAATGTATGGCAAAATCAATTCAAGATCATTTGTATGAATGAGTCGAGCTAATCAAGCAAATCAGTTGTCGAGCTAAACAAGTTGTTACTTAATAATTGAGAAACTTTGTATCAATAGTTGTATTCGAAATTTAACTACTACCTCCGTTCCTAAATTATTGTCTTCATTTCTTTTTTATCCGTCCATAAATAATTGTTTTGGTTGAAACTTTCCTTTTTAGGACATCACTTTTACCATTTTATCCTTACTTTTTTTTTCTTTTTTTAATTATGAGTCGCATGGACATTAAAGGAAACAACACACTATACCAATATTAATAATCAAGTTAATTATTTTTTTTTAATTCGAGTGCCGGATAAAAAAAGACAATAATTTAGGAATGGAGGGAGTATGTTTATTCAATATATATATATATATATATATATATATATTATTTGAAAAGTACATAGATTTGTTCAAAAATGAACAGATAGTCTAATACAAACAAATGGTCCAAATAAATAGAAGGTACCTTTCCTGAACTTTTCGATCGAGTTTGACTCATTCACATAAATTCAAACGTGTAGGATAAGTATAGGTTACAAAATAGTAAAGTGAGCATCTATCCCTGTGAGTCAGAGTCATGTGAATAACTTGTTAGAGGAAGCAGCAGCATCATCCCTCCGACATGAAATAACTAAGTCGTTTGCAATCTCTATCCTTAATATATACTAAGTATTAGAAACACGATTCCAGCGTACGTGCCTAGCTAGCTAGCTCTCGTTTTTGTAGGGTCGATAACGGTGAAGACGTTCAGACCTCTCATTCCATTCTCAAATACTATGTCTGTGTCTGATGAGGATCGATGTTTAATTGTACGCCAACTAAAATATCTGTACTGTCACTGCTGCATGCATTCTAGCTAGCCACATTTAAAATTGGCAAAACGTGATCAATCCTACAACACGGGAGAAAATTTGAAAATTGTATCCCCGCGTTATTAAATTTGAAAATTGTATCCCCGCGTTATTAAATTTGAAAATTGTATCCCCGCTTTATTAATGAGGCCGCCCTATCTCGCTAGTCGCTATATAGGTTAGAGTGAGATTTTTTTTTGGTACAAAAAAATTTATGAATGGCGATAGGGTATAGTGGGATTTTATTTTGTCATACCAAGTACTTCCTCCTTGTCAAAACTTAGAAAAAAAATACTAATAAAGTCTCATTTTGACTTATATTTAGCAACGCACGTACTTGATTAACGTTTGATCAAAGATTATAAAAATTTACTTATTCTTAGAAAATTTTAAAAATCATTATTAACATTCATAAATTATATTGCATCAATAATTGAAATTTTATTTTCTAAAGCATAATAAATTAATACATGTTTAATAGTGGTTTGATATTGTCTTAGATTAATTTTCTAATAAGAAAATGAGACTATTTTGTTTGGGAGGGAGAAAATATTGTGTTACTCCCTCCCTCCATCTCATTAAGTCATTTTAAGTTTCCTTTTTAAGTTCTTCAAAGAAATTAAGCAAGTATTGCATTACCTTTCATACATCACGGTCCTTTTTCAACAAAACTGAATTTCTCTTCAGTGCAACACATTCTACTTCAAGTACATGGCCTACAAATAAATAAATAGAGAAGCAAAATTCACTAAAAAGGGGATATAAACGTGAAAGATATGTTTCCTCTTTAATTTCATTCTATTCATCTCTACCATCAGTTCAGATAGACTAGACCATTTATTTTGCTGTTAATTTCTTCTATATAAGACATGGATGGCATGGCTGTCTATATATGAGTCAGTGCAAATCTGGATTAGTTTCCCTCTTCAAATAACTAATTTCGATTGGTTGAGAATGTTAAGTGTCAAAAGACTTGTCGAAACAGGTTGCCTCAAATCTATTCCATCAAAGTATGTTTTTGGGACTAATTCACATGATTCCACTGTTCTTTTAGAACCGGAACAAGTGATGATCCCCAGCATCGATTTGTCCTTGTTTACTTCTGGTTCTCCCGATCAGCAGTCTAGAGTTGTTCAACAGATAGGCTATGCATGTCGCGAATGGGGATTCTTTATGGCATGTTCCAAACTTGTAATCTAGGTTTTAAAAACTTGTAATCTAGGTTTTAACTTATTATCCAAGTAACTGAACCCTATCGTTTCCTTTTTACGAAATTACGATTAAATTTTCATCATTTCAGTTTTTTAATTAATTATTAAGTACTGTTAAGATATGATTTTCTGAGGTTGTTTAATTATCCTTTTAGGTAACAAATCATGGGGTGCCTAAGACACTCATGGATGAGATGATTGAAGCTAGTCAAAGTTTCTTTGACTTAACAGAAGAGCAAAAAAGAGAGTACAGTGGGCAGCAAGTCTTGGATCCAATTAAATATGGAACAAGTTTCAACGTCTCGGTGGATAAGGTACTATTCTGGAGGGACGTTCTCAAGATTCATGTCCATCCCCAGTTCAATTCTCCTGCTAAACCCTCCCATTTCAGGTACGGCTACTCCTCAGCCTGTGTCTCAAAATGACCATCTATGAATTTCGCTAGCGAAATTCTTAAACTTTACGCAATTTTTGGGCTCATTCTTGCAGCGATATTCTCAGAGAATTTAGTAGGAGAGTTCAAGAGGTAACCGGAGAACTATTTAAAGGGATATCTATGAGCTTGGGACTAGAGGAGAGCTATATACATAATGCGATGGAGCTCGATGGTGGCTCCAAAGTTTTTGTTGCCAACTGTTACCCACCATGCCCACAACCAGAAAGTGCAATGGGACTGCCCCCTCACACGGACCATGGCCTATTGACGCTCCTCATGCAAAATGGGCTTTCTGGCCTTCAAGTGCAGCATGAGGGGAAGTGGGTGCCGATTAATCCCCTACCCTACTCCTTTCTTGTCAATACTGGAGATCATATGGAGGTAAGAAAATTTGAAATGCACAAATCCTTTTTGTCGTTAGCCGTAGGGTATAATGATTAACTAGAACCACTTTCAACTTTGACCGTAGGGTACAATGTCTAATTAGAACCACTTTCGACATCGGCTAATTAGTTATAATTCATTGGCATATTAACTGCACAAAAACGCCTCCTCGCTGCTCACCCTTTCTGATTCTATTACATAATGTAGGAAAGATGTGTTGTTTTGAGTGACATAAATAGTCTCTATTTTGTTCTGAAAATGCATATTTCGTTCCATTCCAAATTTTTGTGGAACACAGTAGATCTAGAGAAATTGAACATTTTATATGAAGGTTAAATTCTCAGAATTCCTGTAGAAAGTCAAACCGTACAATGAGAAGAGTCATACTTTGAGTGAAGGCAAGTTGACTGAATTAATTTCAATGACTTAATATCTTCATCATCAACAAATTCATTAATATTTGGCATTCTCTTCAAAAAAAATTTATAGCGTAACCAATTATGTACTCTCTCTGTCTCAAAAAGTAAGTGTTTATTTTTAATTTTTGAAACTATATATAAATTTCACATAAATAGTCTCTAATTTAACATTGATATTGAATCTGGCAATCCAACTCGATCATTTTTTATTGATTTGTGAGTAGTTCGATTCATTTTAGATATTGAAGAAAAAGAGTACTTACATGTGAGATTTATAGTTTGAAAATATGACTGCTTCAACTCAATAATGAATTGAATTCATGTTAACATATATAATGCAGATACTTAGCAATGGAATATATAAGAGTGTGATACACCGTGCCATAGTGAATAACAAAGCCACCAGGATCTCCATTGGAATAGCGAATGGTCCACCGCTTGACAAAATTGTAGAGCCTGCATCGGAGTTAGTGAAAAGTGGAAGCCGATCCGCAGCTTACCGTGGAATCACATATCGGGAGTATTTGAAGCTTCAACAAAGCAATGAACTTAATGGCAATTCCTGCTTGGATCATATACGACTTTGCGCTTAATTAATTCACTAGTTTTACACTGCTTTAATTTTTAAACCAGCAAATGAATATGTATTGAGGGTTGTACTGTTTTGTATTTCGTTCAAGCAAGTATTTTATTTTCCTGATTATTGTTATCTTATTTTCTTAACAATAAATAAATAACACATTCTAAAATTCTGGTACTCATAAAATGACAATTGAACCATGCGACGCGTGAAGTCTAATTCATAATGCTTCGCAATAATTTTAATAGGAATATAATTAAGACTTGCCAATTTTAATTAATAAGTTTGCCAAAACTTGCATGATTCTTCCTAAATTTAGACTCCATTGCTTATCGATTGGACTATAGTGATGTTGTGCGATTGTATTAGGCTCCGTTAATTGGTTCATGTATTACTCAAGATCGAGGTATTAAAATTTTTTTTTGGGGGTTCGGTCCATTATATCCTAATAACCAATTCCTTGGTTTTTTTTTTTTTATATCCTAAATCTACCCTAATCTCCCAAAGACGAGATTCGACCTTGAGACCAACAGCGTGGGGGAGCGAGGCTCTAACCCGTAGATAAATAACTGAATCTCAACCAATTCCTTGGTTTGGAGTGACAAGCTTTTTCCTTGCATAAGTTAGATGAAGATGAATCAGAAATTTACTCACCCGGTCCTTACAAAAATGTTACATTTACACTTTTTAAAGTCAATTTAATTAAAAATTAATATGGAGTGGAGTGACAAAGTTTTTTCCTTGCATAAGTTAGATGAAGATGAATCAGAAATTTACTCACCCGGTCCTTACAAAAATGTTACATTTACACTTTTTAAAGTCAATTTAATTAAAAATTAATATGGAGCATATATTTCCTTTCATCTAGAGAATAACACTATAACCTATAGAGATAGAACAAGTCAACCTCTTGACTAAATCTATATATATATATATATATATATTTAAAATTGGTGAGGATGCCTCTAAGTGTGCCACCTCATCCAACTTTTGGTTCTTTTGATTCTCAAGCCTCCAAGTAAGCATAGTGTGCCACCTCATCCAACTTTTGGTTCTTTTGATTCTCAAGCCTCCAAGTAAGCATGACCTTTGGAGTGAAATAACTTTTTATTTCTAAGTCATTAGCTAATAACAATACCTAATAATAATAGGTTTTACAATAGGTATTATTATTAGGTAATACTAATAGGAGAAGGACTTTAGGAAATAAAATAATATTTTTAATGAGATTTGAACCCATACCCTTTTAAATATGATTATACACCTTAAACCAACTCAACCAATTATATTATATGTAAAGATTTTAAAAACATATTATATTATTCTATAAATTATTTTATAATATAAACCAACTAGATTTTATTTTTATATATGAAACTCTCTCCATGTCAAATTGAGTCTCATATTCTTATTTAAGACGTCCTAAAATAATGTATATAATATGTGATCCATATTAACAAAATTTTAAATTATTTATTCAAAATTGATGCTTATGTTTTATTGATATTTGTGTAAATTTCTTTTTCAAACTGATAGTGTATAAAAATATGTAAATATATATAGTATCAAATTAAATATTTTTAATCATTGAATGATCTCCAAAAATTATTTCAAAAAATATAATTATATTCAATTCTTAAACAATTTTCATTTGTTCAGAAAAATGTTATATTTCTTCAATATGTCCCAAAGTAAATATTTTATTTTTAATTTTGTAAATTTTTTCAAATATTTGTTTAAAATATCTTTACTAAGTGCAAGATGAAAAAAAGAGATAAAAAAACCCAATCATATGATATCATTAAAGGGTACTAAGAAAATTAAAAAAATGTATAGAAACAAAAATACATGTATTGACCACCAATTAAAAATACTTATTTTGAAACGAAAATATTATAATAAATAATTACCAATTTGCATATATTGGCAACACTTAACTTTTATCAGACATTAAGTCAACAAACTTCTATATTCAATAATGATAATTTTTTTCAAAAATATTTTTAAAATGTATCAATTGAACACAAAAGTTAAATTGCACCCGTGCATTGCACGGGCTCTATAACTTGTTCAAAGAATATTTCCTACCTCTATCTCTTAGTTTGTTATGTACACGATTAGATAGTATTTAATTTGTCATTTATGAGTGAATTTGTACATATCACAACTCTCTTCTCCTGTATAAATAGGATGTAAGTTATACTTTCTATATGATGAATGAATGATATTTATTCACTTTAATAACCTTCGTAAACTCATATGAAAATATAACTTTTTAAACTTTTGATAAAATAAATAAATTTCCGTTCAAAAAAATAAAATAAATAAATTCACAACAAATTTTCAGTCAAAAAGAAAACTTAATTTAACTTTCAAAAGTCTAGTTAATTACAACCTTTTTTTTTTTTTTTTCAGAAATGAATGGAGTACCAACTTTCTATGATGAATATTCCACCGGAAATTGCACCAAACTTTCAATGATTGTGAACTTCTCTCTATCCCTTGACATTCGTTTTCTAAATTAAAGAATGTAAAAATAATTAAGGAAAAAATTGGACACACACATAAGAAGAGAAAGACTTTGAATAATCATAAACACCATTGTCAACGAAATAGAATTGAGACCCTTCAACGAACGAAAGCCAACAAATTAATAGGCCACTTGCTGCTTAATTAATTTTTAGGCCAAAATACGAAAATCACCCTAAAGTATACATCAAATCCCCCCTAGCCTACGATTTACCCCATAGTCATACTTAACGTTGTCATTTTTCTCAGTTTGCCACATGGTCGTGACGGGCATTAGAAAAGTAACGGGAATCCATCACGTGCCTTGCACGAAGGTGGACAATTGGGTCTTTTTATCATATATGCAGAACAATGAGATCTTCCAAAGCTTCTCCGCTGTCTTCTCTATCGGCGTCAACTACGACACCCTCGACGACAACCTTCCCCCTCCTGCTCATGGGTCGTCCAGTTCCTCAAGGACCGCACCATCATCGACAGCATCAAGATCTTCGACGTCAACCTCGACATCCTCCGCGACTTCGCCAACTCCAACATCTCCGTCACCGTTCCCAACGGCGAGATCCCCAACCTCATCAACATCCGCAGCGCCCGCCGCTGGGTAAACGCTAACATCAAGCCTTTCTACACCAATTCATCACCCTTCATTCACCATCACACACACAAACATGCGCACAGATCTAGATAGTTCATCATCTTCTTCATTATACAAATCTAATTCTGGGTTCTGAATTGGGGAATTTGTGATTTTATATTTTGAAATTTTCTTTTAATTTTTAACATGAATTGACTTGGTATAGATTACTTTGCATCAATCACTATTTGTTTTTGTATAATTACATTTGGATTTTGATGGGTATATTCATTTATGCAACTTTTGTTTACAGCTCAAGATCTATTCTTTATTTTCTTGTTCTTATCTCTAGTTGTTCCATGGATTTTATTAAAAAAATATTTTTTCCTGGGTCTTGACCTAGTTGTTTTTGTTGTTTAGTATTGGAGAATATATATGTAGTCGACTACTAATTATAATCGCGATAAATGTTGATTTGCGTTTGAGCTGTTGTGGATATGTGAGGAGTAGAGAGAGAAAATGGGTCAAGACATGAAGGTTGGAGGGAAGGAGAGAGGACTGTGTGAGGAGGGAGAGTTTAAAGGAGGGTAATTTCTTTTTTGACACTTTGATCTCATTTATTTAGTGTTGTTCAATATTATATATGAGGATATGACCTAATTGCTCCTACCACGTGCAAGACACATGATGAAAAACATTAACTTTTTAACGCTCATTACGGTCAGGGGGCTAACTGGAAAAATTGACAACATCAGATGGGATTATGTGGCAAATCGTAGACTGGGGGGGCTTTGGGATTTGATGTATACTTTGAGGGGTTTTTTGTATTTTGGCCAAATTTCTATTACAAAAATTGGGCGCAGTGGATGTCGGTGAAGATTATGATTTTATCACTAGTTATATGGTCGTATTTCACACATGTTTTGGCCAACTTTGAGATCGAATTGTGCGTTGTGTGAGCTAAATGTACCTCAAGAAATGTCTAAAGTTTATGCATAGATAGTATAATCAAGCTCATAAATACAATAAAAAATAATGCAATATATGAAAAGATTTATTATTGTTCGCCGGTAAAATACTCCCTTTAGACTATAGTTAGTAAGAAAATTTAATTTTTGATTGTTTTGGTCAAATTGATTTTTATTCAACGCGACATTTTTGCTGATAATTTTATTACTGTTCAAATCAATGAAATATATCATTACCTTCAAATTGGTTTACCAAGGTTACGGTTTAATTATTCAAACCCATATTACTCTATCAAATATCCATTCTAAGATCACTCAAATCAAACATAAATATTCAATTTGTTAATATCCCTAATATGAGTTGATAATTGATAGAGTACCTAAGGAAAAATCCTATTCAAGAAATACTTGGTATAACTAAAATTATCATGCTCCCTCCGCTTGTTTCATATAAATATATAGTCAACTATTTTATTTTGAAATATTTATTTTAAAGAAATATTTTTAAAATTATTATTATAATTTCTATAACTTTTGAACTTTATGCTTCCCGTGTAATATAACTATCTTGAGTATGCTAAAACTTTTTTTTATAACTATTAAATAATAACTTTTTTAAACGTAGACTTTTTGAAGAAATATATAGGGCATATTAACATTTGATTATTTATATTTTCGCAAATACAGTGTGCAAGTAATTAAAAGTTTCCAATTATGGAGCCCAATTAATCTAGACTAGGAAACCCAATGTAGGAAGGAAAATGAATACTCCTTCATAGAAACTCCCGATTGGGAAAAAAGTGTAACATTTCCCCCTATAATCATATATGTTGACTACCGCGTGACAAATAAAAAAATAAAATAAAAAAAAAGAGACCATTTTCATTACGATGGTGGCTTATAATTAATTAAATGAAACTAAAACATACCCTCTATCCATCTTTATATAAATAGAGACGCATGTCAAATTGACTGAGCAAATCCTTTTGGCTAACCAAACTCCTACACGACTCACATGGGGCATCGAAGGAAGCTCAAATCCCTTCTCGGAATTCTCAAAGACAAAGCTTCCCTCATCAAGGCAACCTTATCCCCCGACCGCACAACCTCATCTATCCGCGTCGCCGTCCTCCGCGCCACATCCCGCTCCTCCTTGCCGCCACCTGAGTATCGCATCACGGCTGTCCTCTCCCTCGGCAACGACACTCGCCCCACCGCGTCCACATGCATCGTATCCATCATGAACCGCCTACACCACACACGTAGTGTTTTCGTGGCCCTCAAGTCTCTAATGACCCTCCATAACATCATTTCAAAAGGCTCCTTCATTCTCAAGGATCAACTCTCTTTTTACCCATCTGCAGGTGGTCGCAACTCCCTAAATCTTTCCAAATTTACCGATAAAACAAGCGTGAAAACGTGGGAATTCTCGTCGTGGGTAAGATGGTACGCTACCGTTGTGGAATGCAATTTACTTGCTTCCAGGGTTTTGGGTATTTATTTTTCTTCTTCTCCTTCACCGTCAGCAACAGTTGATAACGAATCAATTAAAGAATATTTAACGTTGTTATTGAATTCGGATTTGCTAAGAGAGATTGACGCTTTGGTAAGCATGATCGAAGTGATTTGTATGGCACCCGAGTCATTGGATATTCTTCGGAACGAGTTGGTGTACGAGGTCATGAAATTGGTGGGCGAAGACTATCGCATGACTCAGCACCATTTAATGATTCGGCTCACCGAGTTCGGAGGCAGAATTGAAGAGTTGAGTATCGCCGATTCGGACGACGTGACAAGTTATTTAAAGAGGATTGAAGATTGCCGAGAGAAACTAAAGGAATTGTTCCAGAACCGGAAACAAAACGAAGCATTTTGGGATTTGATAAGTGAGATAAAGGTTAAGGTCAGGAATTTGAAGGAAGGGAGGGAAATGGAATTGTTGCAGAGGAAAAGGATAGAATACCATAACGAGTCGACTCAGTTTGGAAAAATCAAGGGACCGAGTCAAATGTTGAGGTTGTTGCCGTACGAAGGCAATTGGTTAAGCGTTGACCAGGTACAACTAGCCGTTTCAACGGCTACAGCGTGATCTTTTATGTCCCCAAGCTGTCAGTCCAAGATGCTTGTTTTTTTCCATTGGAGCCTTCAACAGTATATTTTTTGTACGTATTGTTCATTTGTTGTTGGTTTTTTTTTTTTTTTTTGCACGAAAAGTTGGGCAGAGAAGTCTAATTTTCCTACCAAGTTTTAACGCAAATACGTACATTTTAATGACTCGAACTCAATACTTATAGTTAAGTTAAAACAGCCCCCTATGAGCTCATCTAAGCGCTTGGTGATTATTATTCATTTGTTTTGTGTAAATACAATCAAATAAATGTCCGTGCTATTTATTTTTTGTCATAAGTATTAAGAAAAGTAACTTCTTGATGGTAATGTCAAGAGCTGAGTAGAAGTTGTTAAGAGCGCAGTGGCAAAAGCCAACACGAAATCTTTCATGATCATGGTGAGGTAAGTTCGTGGAAAAGCCAATAATATAGGTCATAACGAACCAACTTGTCCTTATTGTTTGATATAAGAAGAATTTTAGTACTTTACTTTTATTCTTATATGTGTGTCGCGTATGTGCTGAAAAAGAAAATGAATTAATTCATTTAATTTGTTGAATGCAAAATAGTAATTTTTATTAGATGGATTGTACGACAACAAGTGAAAATATTTGGCGATCGTGAAGAAGCTTCACGTTATGCGATTGATTTAACACAACTATTCACGTACGCATCATGATCATGAAGAAGCTTCACGTTATGCGATTGATTTAACACAACTATTCATGTATGAATCATTATCATCTAGCGTATGGGATCAATTTAACACTGAATCTCTCCGACGTCGTTTCTCCGTAAATGACCTTATCCGCAACATTAAAAAACTTAATATTGCTATACTCTTTTGGTTATAAAACAGTTGAATACTTTTTTTGTTACAAAAAGAGTAGGGCTTTAATGGTCGATTGTAGAGTGAGCAATTTGACTGGACGTGTGTGAGTAAGAGAAAGAGAGGAATCTGTGGGTTAAAAAAATAAAACCAAGGCTTCTTTTTGGGTACAAAAAATTCGAGTCTGTATGCGGGTGAAACAAACTGAGAAATTTAATTGTGTGTGTGTGTGTGTCACCGTCAGCAGAGGGTCTTGGGGAGAGAGAAGAATTTCTGGTGCCAAGGTTATGTTTCTACAAATAAACGGCGTGCAATCATATTGTGCACACACACACACAGCATATTTGTTGCCTTTCAATTTGAAATTCCTGCTTACATCGTTTTAGACTCTTGTTTGAGCAGGACCTAGAAGCGATGTATGTCAATCTTGCGATCGATCAGTTGCATTGAATTTGGGAAATTTGGAGGTTGCTTGAGGTTGTTAATTGACTCATGGACCGGCCCCTGGAGGCAAGTACAAATTAAATGGATGATGAAACTAAAGATCACTGGGTTAGTCGTAGAATTCCAAAGTCATGACCATTTTTGTTCCTAGATCTTCTTCTTCCATTATCAAAATTTGGTTTTGGTTATTAATTTTGAGAAGCTCACAATTGCTTCATATGGCTTTCCGTACAGCTCAAGTTGGGAGCATTTCGGTAAATGAGGTTATTCAATCTCAGAATTTCAATACTGAAACAAGGGTACAAAATCACAGTGGCAATGGGGCCGGTTACATCAGACAGTATGCAATTAGGCTTATCTTTGATCCCCAAAGAAGACGAGCATTAGATTTAGTCTCAAATATACCAAGTGTTGACTATGGCAAGCATATTTATGTTGGTTTTCAATTTGAGAGAGAAATGACTTTATTTTTTTTTATTTTACCTTTAATCCTTACAATTCGTCTAATTACAACATATCCCCCACTTAACGGAAGATCTTAATAAATTTGTAACAGAAAGAATGGCACTGGACAGGGCCAAAAGTATTGAGCTGAAATTTGGCCAAACCATATGAAGTGGCTCTGCAGTTTAGCCGATTGATGAACAATGATATATGCATGGGTGTTCATCATTACTACGTACTTTATTGGCACCGAGACATTCTTTTTTACACGAGACCAATTTTGTTGTAAAAGTTAGACACCACAAAATGAATAAGGCTTTTACTCATTTAAAAACTTATATTATCATTCAAAAAGAGACCGGACAACACAACGCATGCATATTAAACTTTAAAATTCTCTTGCACGTGTAACCCGCTCGCTCAAAGTCAAATGCAGTGCCGACACATGAACTTGCTTCATGGTATCACTTTCGACGAATGTGCTAAGGAAATGATTTGAACACTAGTTATCCAACCTTTAGATATTGGAGAGAAGGTTCTCATCATCAAGTGTAATGATCGATGAAGAAAATGAACTATACACACATTTGGGATATACTGTTTTTCAATTGGACCATATATATATATATATATATATATATATATATATATATATATATATGAGCTATATATATGATCGGCCTCACCCATCCCTTTCGACACGTGGCAGACACCTCGGCAGTAGGGACGCCAACTGGGCCCAACGCCGAGGTAGCGTGCACCATACGGATATAGCGACCTGGTAATTGCAACAGGTCAGGTCGCCAGACTCCAACATATTCTCCCGCGCGTCGACCTCTGAGACCCTCCATGCGACCTGGAGACATGCCAGGTCGACCGCCTCACTATAAGAGCGACCTGATCACATGCGAGGCTGACCTCGACGTAACCCCGCTCAATCCAGCCCTCACACATGACTTGTCCTTACTGGATATGAAGAAGGTACAGTTCCACCATGTCAGAAGTCTGCTCCACTCTCCCACTTCCTGACAGGAAAGTACAAGGACCACCGTACGGTGAAAGGCCACGATCTCCTGAGCCTGCCACCACCGCCTACAGACACTAAGAGACAAAGGGTTGCACAGTTTTGGTCTCTCCGTTGTCTCCTCTTCATGATCAGAAATCACCCTCCGCCAGCCTATAAATACAGAGGTATGGACTCACCCTCAGGGGGACGAAACACAATCACCAGCACACACCTTTGTACCTCTTAGTTCTCATTCATAGCTTCAATAGTTCTTTGACTTCATTCACAGACCACGCTCTATGAATCAGGTCCCTTACAACCCGGAATACTGATTCTTACGCCGGAGGGTTTTAGCTGGGACACCCCCAGCTCCCCTAACAGTGCTTCCCTCTTGTTCATAGGTCACTGTTTCATCCATTTTTCTCAAGAACACCAGAGAAGATCCCAGCAGCATTCGGCCGGTGTCCCACTAGACTACATACGTGGATCAGACGTGGTCACCGCACACTTTTGGCATGATCAATATATATATATATATATATATATATATATATATAGTGAGATAAAGTAACCAACGAAAATCTTCTATATATAGTATCCAAATGTATGCAAGAAGAGGAATTTCCTCGTAGCTTAGTATGTACATGATGTATATATCGGCTGCACTGCTTCAATAATTGGAACGCGATCACGTGAAAAAAGAATTGAATAAACAAGCTTTTCCCTCAAATTTGATCTTTACAACCAAAGACCAAACACTACGAATAGATTACGTATTTGAATGGTATGACTAAATGTTGTATAAGTACTTTTATTTTATCTTTTCTAATAGCAAGAAACAATATTTATGTGCCAGGAAAGTAGTAAAGATGAAAAATGAAAACAATAAATCTCAATAAGGGTATTTTTGTAATATCAAAAAAATAAATATGTGTATAAGTACTTTTATTTTATATATCTTTTCTAATAGCAGGAAACAATATTTATGTGCCAGGAAAGTAGTAAAGATGAAAAATGAAAACAATAAATCTCAATAAGGGTATTTTTGTAATATCAAGAAAATAAATAAGTGTTTTACCTAAAGTACCCTTTATTGAAAATTGTACGATTTTTCATGGATACTAAATATGTAAGGACAAAAATATCTTTTTCAGTTAATTTATAGAGCAATAAATATTTTTTCATAAAATTTAGGGAGTAATAAATTCTTTTGAATTGGATCAAATATCAATTTTTTCCAACAAAGGCTCACGAGTCACGAATCACGATCAGACGAACTCAACTCGGAACCAAACAAAAAAATAACCTTGTACAGTTTGTACAGCGCACCCAGAATATGAGGATAGTTTTTTCAAATAACACTTCATTAATGGTCAAGCCTAGTAGTATAACTTACAGTTACCCTCGTTAGAGCTTGGAAAACTTTAAACATATTTACCGCAATCAAACTTGTACACTAGCAGTAAATACAAATTTGGAGATGTTTCACTTAGAACACTTGCTTTCAAAAATTAAGTAATTAATTTTCACGATATTTCAACTTTACCTTCTACATGTGATGATATTAAATTCTTATTTATGTCATTCGGGATAACTTACCGTTTCCAAAATAGCAAAAGTTGTATTATTATTATAAAGAATAAAAGGACCAGTACATCATTCAGTGCCCTCAGGGTTGGGACTTGACCACTTTCGGACGTTGTTCATAGCTTTCTCAGCCTGCGAATTTTAAACCAATCATATGAGACAGAGCTTGATTAACTACCCCCCTCATGAAATTAATTTTGAAAAATTATTGACATACAATTAAGTACATATAATCAATATTACCTCTTTTTCCCAGTTGCAACGAATTGTTATGATAGCTAATACAACTGTCTGCACTGCAGTTCCACCAAATATCATTCCACCCCATATTCCCTATTTATCAATTTTGACACAATTAATACTCCAAAAACCAATTCTCTGAAAAGAAATATCAAATTCTCGTCTCCCCCAAGAAAAAAAAGAAGGAAATAAGAGTAATCGATGTCATTTTGGCTAGTGTTCTGTTCACTCCGTTATATGCCTACTTAAACCCAATCGGCCAATCGTTCTAGAGGCAAATTTTGGTTTCAAGGCCTGCCAATTACACTACCATAACCAATTTTTTCTGGGAGCAGATCAGTTCTACATCTAATTTACTGGAATCAGGTCAAAGTTTCTATAGATCTGAGCCTAAAAGTGCCCCCCAATGAATGTCTACTACTCTACACGTTGAATTTGATTTCCTTTCTTTAAATAGCAACAATGATAGGATACACAATTGGGGTAGTCTTCCCTTTCTGGAAAACCATTCCCGCTCTGGGATCATGTGCAGTTTATTAAAAGCCTTATATCAAGAAGCTCAACTCTTTGTCGTCTCGTTTATTTATTGGGTTTGATGAAAATGAAAACTCTTTACTTGGGTCAATGTCCTTGTTATATGCCCCGTTGCATGTACTGTGTTTGGTCCTAGAAACTACAGAGTAAATTAACATGGTCCAGGAGTATTGAAGTATTGCCCCGCAAAGAAAGACTAGTCGACCATACCTCTTCAATGTCATACGTGTGATGAAAATGAAAGCAACGTACCTCAACACCCAGGTTGAAAACCCAACCCATGACAATTCCAAGGGGAACCCCAATCACGTAGTAACAGCCCAAGTTAATGTACGCAACCCATGACTGCCATCCTGATCCCACGGCCACCCCTGTAGGAAAACATATCAACGAGAAACTTGTCTCAAATTTTTTTATATATTCCATCAGAAGAATAAAATATATTGGACTACATGATGTTCAAGTATACCCGATAAAACTGGTTGTATACTGTTGAGAAGGATGGTGAAAGCTAAGAGGTAAGAGAGCTTATCAACTGCTTGAAGTACCACAATGCTTGATGAGAAAATTAAGGCGTACTTGTTATGGAGTGCCATTATAAGTACACCAAAGAAGAGGCCTATTACTGTGGAATTGACCACCGACACTGTTGTCGCAAATTTGGCAGCTTTTCCATTTCCTGCACCTAGCTCATTGGCAACCCTTACTCTGTGAAATTCATCAACATGGTCAGCAATTGAGTTCCAATGTGCATATCAATGTCATGTAAGGAAGTGAAAAATAAAAGATTAGTTTTCCTGGGCTTTAAATAGATATGAAAATAAGGGAATTTGTGCGTTAAAAAGTCTTAAAATGTTAAAAATATGACTTCTCTCTCTCTCTCTCTCTCCCTACATATACACAAGATCATAACTTTAAGCACCTATATTAACGAAATGTAATTGGTTCAATAGGATAATTTTACGATTACAGTAACTATTTTCAAACGTTATTCGAGATAGAAACCAATTTTATAAAAAGTCAAACAAATACGGGTCTAATGAAACGGAGTGAGTATTAACAATGAAAAGCAGCAGCATAATGAAATAATGATAAAACAGAATACCCGGTTGCAGCAAAGAAAGCAAGAGGAATCATCATTTGCCAACCATTTATACTCATGCTGCAAAATTCCAGCCAAAAGGTAATTAATAAGTATTGCACGGGCAATATATTCCAGTCCTTTTCGTTTAGCACTTATTTATTTTATTTTTTCTCAAAACTTTACTTTCAAAAATGTAGATACAAAAGTAATAAGTAGTTACTTATCATTGTAAGACATTTTTTCCAAAAAAGATTTTCTCTTAAGGTACCGTTCAATAGTCATGATTGTTAACGGAATCCATTAACTAGTCCAATTATATGTCACCAAATGAGCAGGAGGAAACTATGAACATACCAGATGGACAAGGCATCGACAGCAATGGTAGCATTCTTCAAGTGGCCCGTCATTAGTATCAGTATTCTATAGTACCAGTTCTCCAAACTGCATAATATATATCATTTGCAAATGCAGTACCATCAATTACTAAAATGATTATCCGTATTAGTTCTTGGTATTACACGTTTGATTTTAAACAACAGACAATTTAAGTAGTCAATTAATATGATCATCAGTTCACCACAGTTTCAAATGTACAATTAACATTAGCAGAATTGCAACAAACATTAATGGAACTTACCATAGCATGACACCAGACGAAGCAGAGAGTTTAAGGAACTCCCAGAGGCCAGAAAAGGCTTGTAAAGAGAAGCCATTCCATGTTAACGGGCACCCTCCCCACACTGCATAACCAAATTGCCCCAAAAACAAAAGCCACCACGACACATCCAAAGTAATGGCTGTTCCAATCACACCAAGCTTAAACTGATAAACAAACAACCAACTTATAAAAGCATGAATCACGAAAACCACCAACGAAACCCAAGCCAACACCCCAGTCTTTAGCTGGCTTTGCAAGAATCTCTGTACTGGGAATACGAATGCAAAGCTGAAGTGTAGTGGTATTAGCCACATTGCCACCACCCCAGATTGCTCTGCCACATCATCGGGTTGACCGAGAAGCTTTAGGACAGGGGTGGCAAATACATAGAGTGGCAGTAGCAAGAAACAACACAAGAAAAGAACAATCCAGGACCGCTGCATGTATATCCCCAACATGTGGTATCTTTTGGCACCAAAAGCTTGCCCACATAAGGTCTCTAATGCACTCGCCATCCCTAGCTACTTCACAAAATCGCCGACTAATCATGTTAGATAAGAGAAGTAAACATGAAAAGCAATTAAAAGAATACTTTTTATCAAATATTTATCAACATTAATAGACAATTTGACAAAGAAATGTAATCAATAATTTATTTTTTTGAATGAATGATGGGGAGAAATATAATCTTAAAACCAACAAATTTTAACATTGATCTACCGATAAGAGTGTGACGGGTCCGGGTAAAAACTAGTGAATCACTGTTTATTTTGTTTATTCTCAAATTTTTAACAAACTATATCGTGGTGTGCCGCAGTAAAAACATGGAGTGCTAATAGCCGTTACCTAAAGCTTTCCTATAGATAGAAATGGTCAGTACACCGCGGCTTTTAAATGTTTCCACAAATAGAAATTCCAAACACAGTAAAAATGATATTCAACGAAACGAAATCAAAACAATCATCCATAAAAAATGTGTTGATATAAAAAGTTGGGTAATCCAATTTTATGTTGATTTTGTCTAGAACATTCAAACAATACGTACGAGTTTCTGAATCTAAAATGAGGGAGTGAAAAGATGGGAGTATACGTACAAGGAGGCCGAAATTGAAGCCTACGATGACGGTGTTGGCAATGGAGATGGAGGCGAGTTCAAGATCACCAAGGTGGCCGGCGAAGGACTGAGTGATGATGTTCATGGAGAAGGAAGCGACTCGGCTGAAGATGGAGGGTCCCACTATATGCCATAACTTCTTTGATTCAACCCACACCCTAGTTTTCACGTCTTCTTCTTCTTCTTCTTGTTCGTCCTTGGACAACAAGTTATGCTTAATTAGTAATTGTTCTTCTTCTTCATTCCTGTTATAGCGGCTGCCCATAATTATCAGCAATTATATATATACTGCACACTCTTTTTCTTTAATTATTTATTTTTTTTCTTTTAGTTTTGGGAGTTAACCATTCTGTCTGGAAGAAGGGGAGGAATTAGGGAGAGGCCAATTTAAACACGACTTTGTCTTGGCTGGGAGAGATAATAGTTGGATTGGAGATATGATTGAGATTTGTTGTTGAATAAGACGGAGAGACAGAGTGAGTGAGAGTAAGTGGAAAAGTTGTTTATAGCGGTATGACGATATAGCATGTAGGGGTGTTTGCTGTAACATTCAGTCGAATTGTGTGGACTGTGGAGTGGTTTGAGTACAGAATTTAATAGGGTGGAAAGTTTGTTGGTTTGCAATTCTGGGGCCGGGGGGTTATTTATGGTGCTCTCTCTCAGGGGATAATAATTTTATCAGGATAATATATGTTACTTATTAGTTAATGTTATTTATTGTGTTGCAAACATCTAATAATTTATCTTATTAATTAATTATCTGTGTTCTTAATCCTACTTACAAAACGACTCTTAAAGGTATTTTTGTAATTGTGAGTACTAAAATTACTTAAAATTAACTCTTTCATTTACGTAAAATATTAAAAAGATACTCAAATAGGAATGGAGGCATAATTGTTTCTTAACAATTAAAGAAGGAAATTTACACGAAAATAAATTAATCCTTCTAGATTTTGTATTAAATTAATCCTTCTAGATTTTGAGGCTGCATTTGCTATTGAATTGGTAAACATATAGTAATTTCTAAATGCATTATTGGGAAGGAAAAGGAAGCCATAATCCAACATATTGGGTAAGTTTTAAGTGCAAAATCTTTTTAAATATTCTTTCAAATAAAGAAATTACTTAGGACTAATTAACAGATAGTATATACTCCATCCGTTCCAAGTAAAGTGTTCAATATATTATTTTGGGATGTTTCATTGAGTCAACTTTCTAAAATTATCCCTTTGCTCTCCATAAACTTTGCAACTCTATCCTCCAAATGTGATATAAACATGTTGAATATGCTCAAGTATTTTTGTAATTATAATCAACTTCAATGATATTTATATATACCTTAATAATTAGACTTTTCAAACATAAACTTTTGGGTGGAATAGAGGTAGTATGAATTAATGTAATATGGTGTAAGTGATAACCTCTTCTTTTTTTTTTTTTTTGTAATAAATTTATAGAAAATGCTTTAACGTATTATACTATACAAAATACATTAATGCAAGACGAGTTGTAAAAGACACCACCTTCAAGCATTTTTTGAATATATTCCATCTTTATCATGTTTTGTTTTGTAAAAGGTGATCAAAGTTTATTTGATAAATTTGGATAATACTCATTTATTAATGGATGAAGTTGGGTATTATCCGATTATACTCATTAATATTTGATGAGTGTAATTGGATAATACCCAAAATTACCCATTAACCTCGTTTGATAGCAATAGTTTTACCCAAATTTAACCGGTACTACCCAATTGCCACCCATGGGGAGTTATTTATGGCACTCTACCTTAAGGTTTGGCCAAATTGCAGCGCTCTCCCAAATGTTTGGAGAAATAGGGAGGGAGACCCCAAGACCAAACACCAGCTACCATTGACCGTTAAGTTAAGGGGCAATATAGTCATTATGTCAAAAAAATCTATAAACTAGTACGAGTAGTATTATTTGCTCTAGGGGTGTAAATTTGAACCGTCGTTCTCCTAGAACTCCAGGTCCCTCTAATCGCTAAGCAATTATGGCTTGACAGCGTTCTAAAAGAAGAATCTAACACGATGGAGCACATTTTCAGCCCATATTCTAAGATAGATTAGGAGGACGTGCCCGAGAACCAGCCAAACTGTGTCAGTTATAAGAGGAAAACAATCCATTTGTATCGGTTCGGCTCTCCAACTCGGCTTGGTTTTAGACTAGGGTGTTTCGGGTCACGGTTTGAAAATTTTATAAATTGATCGGTTCGGTTCGGTTTGTGATTTTAGGGGTTAAACCGAACCAAACCAAACCATTATATATATATATAATATTCTTATTATTAATAGTTATTGATTTGTCTTGAAAATTTTGTACCGAGATCTAGATAAATCTAAGTAAAGATGGTAATCGCACGCCTTGATCTCTCGACTCTCTCTCTTTTTCTTTCACCTCAATGTAATGTCGCATCTCACCATTAGTCCGCCATTGTCCCTCTCACCTCGCCAGCGCTCTCCCTTTCACCTTTCTGGCATTCTTTCTCACACCTAAAACTAAAATTTTCTCTCAACCATCGTAAGATCTCTCTCAACTTTCTTTTTCTTTTTTAATATTTAAAAATTGATCTTGTATTCTTCTTTTTCAATATTTGAAAAATAAATTACTTTGAACCATAAAATCGAACCGAACCAAACTAAACCGAACGGTTTGGTTCGGTTTGAAAAAAATGGAACCGTTAGGAGGCGGTTCGATTCATGATTTTAGCATAAACCGAACTATTTATATCCCTCATTTGCTCATGCAGTGGATGAGAAAATATTTCATCTTCATCATCAATACTCCTGAAACCCAACCTATTACCTGACTGCAATTAATCCAAACCCAAATTGGTAAAGTATTTGTCACTGTTTTTTTTTATATATTCATATTTTTTTTCACTAGCACTAGGTCGTTATATTTTAGAGCTTCAGTTGACTTCGGATATTAATTCTTGAACTTCAAACAAATACTCATTTTATGATGATCAAAACATTGAATTTAGAATGGTAGATAATTAAATTTTAATTTTTGGTTTACTCCCTCCGTTCCATGCAAAAAGTCCACTGTACTATTTTGAAATGTTTCATTTAAATAGTCCACTTTAAAAAATTATGCCTACAATCTCCATAAAATTTTAAACTTTACCCTCCATATATTATGACAAACTCTAATGATATTTATATATCCCTTAATTATTAGATTTTTCAAACGTGGACTCTTTGCGAAACGGATGGAGTATTTACTACTGAGAGTTTGTCTATTGGTGTATTCCTTATTTTAGTTCATTACTAACCAGTATTAATGGCAACTTCATCAGTAAACAAAAGTTCTTTCATTTTATTTTGAGTTGCATAGTTGCTCATTCGACAATCAAACCAGAAAGGACAAAGAAGAGACAGGCTGTCGAAAACTGACCTTCTTGACCCTTAAGGTAGCTTCTGTTTGGTCATGGCGACTCCTTACATATTGTCCAAACGCTTGGGACGGTGCTAAAATTTGGCCAAACATCAAGGGAGGGGGGATGGCGCAACAATTTACCCCTATCATTATCATAGGTCACTTGTTTTAGATATATAAGTAAAAGACGCGATACTTTTGAATATTAAACTGGAGATAATTTATTGGGACTCTTACATCATCCACTCATCATACAGTTGCTCGTAAGTCGGACCAGAATGTCGTTTTATGGACAGAAGAGCTTAAATGTAATATGTGCCCGTGCTGGCACGGGTCAATATTTGTCCGAATCATAGTGTTATCGAAATTTTGTAGGTGTCAGATTTAAATTGAATTTTTTGCTTTTTTTGTGTTTGATTAAAAATTAATAAAGAAAAGAAAAAAAAAAGAAAACAAAGGAGAGAGAAAAGAGGTTACTATTCTATATTTATTTAAAGTTGTATTAAAATTATAGATTTTTTGTATAACATGTTAGATAAAGATCATGTTTTGTTAAAATAAAAAAATACAATTAAAAAATGATAGAAAAGCTTAATATAGATATTTTATACTTTAAAATCTCATAAAGTTATATTTTCTCCGTTCCAACCAAAGAGTTCACTTTATATTTTTAAAAGTTGATATGTGACTAAATCAAATCAAAATTATCATACTTCAATTCTGTTTTCGAAAATAAAATCTCAATCACTAAAAACTACATTAAGAGCACTACAGATTACAATTTTTATAACTTTGTAAAATTCATGTGAATTATCGGTCAACTTTAAATTAAGTTAACTAAAAAAAAATTTTAAGTGGACTATTTACCTCTTTGGTTGAAACGGAGGGAGTCATAAATAAGAGTTTTCTCAACTAACTAAAAATAGAATTAGATATCATCCAAGTGAAGTTTTTAAAAAATTAAGAGTTTTGGAGATAATTTCGCTTCTAATGCCTGACAGTACCTCGTGGATTAGTATTGAATCATCAGGCATAGGGATACCTAGAAAAAAAAAAAAAGGATCTTGGAATTTTAACTAATCATTTTGGTGACATTGATTTTTAAAAAATTAGCCTGAAAACTTACTACAAACAAATTAGAGATTATAGTCACGGAGAGTGCCAATTTTAAAAATGATTCAAAACTACGTAATAAGTATGTATATTAAAGTATCATAAGGTTCAGAAAGATATCACACAATATGATTTTAACATTTTGTATGTTTTGACTGAGTTTCCTTTTGGTTTATTATTGATTATTTAATTGCTCGGCTTTATGGTTATCTACCATCTATAACTATAAACATATTATAATTTTTATTTTTTACTATCTCATCTTATTCTAAGAGTTAAATTGTTAATATGTTAGATACTCCCTCCGTTTCGGGCAAAGAGTCCAGTTTTGACTTTTTTCGGTCAACTTAGTTGAAGTTTGACCGATAATTAACATAAATTTAGTGATTTTTACAAAGTTTTGAAAGTTGCAATCCATAATATTCTTAAAATAGTTTTTAATTAATAAAATTTTATTTCCTAAAGCATAAGTAAAGTGTGTAAAATTTTGATTTGATTTAGTCACATGTTGACTTTTTTAAAAAAAAAAGTGGACTCTTTGGCTGGAACGGAGGGAGTACAAATTAGATACTGTAGATTTTGGTATGTATTAGTCTATTAGATAATGCTGATGTAGTTTTAAAGATATTTTGTTTTTTTGACGTATTAATCATTTTTTAACCCTAAATTTTGAGAATATCAGATTAGGCTCGAAAATTCAGAAAAACATTATATTGGGGTTACGGAGAGCATCCTTGCCATATTGTCCAGATATACTGCGTATTATATATTAATAATGATTATGAACATATAAAGATTTAAAGTTCAGATTAAATTTGTTGTTTTAAAATTGAAAGATTTAAATGATAATTTCTTACTTCTAGCTTTATAATTAAAATTTTCAAAATTTTGAGAAATTAGAAAGATGCTTCATAAAAAATCTCATTGAAATTCAGAGCTGATCATCTTGAAGCACATCGTCCTGCTATACTATATATAATGAGACAATTTTTGATTGATCATAATATATTTACTTATTCTAAACGATATCATGTGACCGAAAATATTTTGGAATAATTCATGACAAAAAAGTAACACATAAAGTCAAAGTTATGTCAATTGAAAAAATCAAAGTTATATAAAATATGTTAACATGTTCTTTCAAATATAGAGACATCAAATTTAAATCGCAATTAAGACAATGGAGCGATTCTTAATATGATAGTGGTTCAGTTTGAGCCAAAACCGCAAATTGAACCACCCCCTAAGGGTTCCATATTTTTCAAACCGAACCAAATGTCACAAATTTCAAACCGAACCAATCGGTTTGGTTCAGTTCCACGTTTTAATTATTTAAATATTCCAAGAAAAAAAACTTTTAAATAGCAAAAAAAGACTTTTAACACAAACTAAATAATTAAAAGTCAAAAAATTAACTTTAAAATTACAATAATTCAATCAAAATGTAGGCAAACAACAACAATTTTTTTGTTAAATTCACTCCAAAGTCCAAATAGCAATTGAGAATTAAAAAAAAAAAAAAGGAAGAAGTCTTCCAAACTTCCATTTTCTTGGGAAATAATATATATATATATATATAATAAAAATACAAAATAATATATAATAAAAAATATATATTAAATGGTGGTGGTTCGGTTCGGCACCAAAAACCGCAAATCGAACCGAACTACTCGATTTATAGATTTTTTAAACCCAAACCGAACCGTCATAACCTAAAACTAAACCGAACTGGCTGATTCGGTTCGATTTGGTAGTTCGGTGGTTCGGTCTTATACCCTTACTTAGCACCTATGCGCGCCAAGCATCTGGTGAGTGTACATTTAATTAAGCTATAAAGTTTAATCGTGTTATATCTTTGAAGTTTGAAAGTAGATAAACAGGTTCTTTCGTTCAATTATTCGGAGCTAATTTGATCATGACAAAATTGATATTATTTCCGTCCCAAAATAATTATCGTTGTGAAGCTTTCAAAAATATTTATCTACCTTTATTAAAATTTAATTATTGTAGGAAAGTTGTATGAGTACTTTTTCTCTTTCTTCTTACCAACATCTCTTTAATGAGAGTAATATATAAGGACAAATTTGGCAAAATATGGACAAATGTTTCTTGAAATTGCATTACAACAATTATTTTGATACAAAAATATTTTTTTAAAACAATAATTATTTTGGGACGGAGATAGTATTTAACTTCGGTGTCCGTGATTGCAAATATTTTTGTTGGGCATATTGGGTTCTAATTTAATAAACTACTTCCTCCGTTCTACCAAAAAAGTACACGTTTAAAAAGTCTACTTATTAAAATTATATAAGTACCATTAGAGTTGGTTATAATTATAAAAGCGTAGATAATTAAGAAGTAAAACCCTTAGGCCTCAATTGGTACACGGAACAGAATCAATTCCGCAAAATCGATTACTAAGTAATGAGATTTTACAGAAATAGATTGCAAAAAGATTCTTAAAATTATTTGGTAACATGAATGTGATTACTAATGTAATACAAATTTCTATTATATTGTTCGGTAAAAAACAAAACAACTTGAAATGCAAAGATAAAAGTAAGGCAATTGACAACATTACCCAATGTAGATAAGTACTTGTTAATGACTTTCATGATAAAAATTAGAAATTAACGTTGTTACTACTCCAAAAAATAACAAGTTCTTCATTATTTTTCAATTTTTGTGAAAATTTTAAATTATTCAACATCAATAAAGTAGGAAAAAATTATTAAATTAAAATTAAAAAAATAAATGTTATAATGAAACTAGTTTAAATAAAAATAGCTTAAACATTTTAAACAAAAGAAACAAATATTTAACCTAATAAAAAGAGTCGAAGAACAACGACGGCGAGGAGTAAAAAAACAGTCGTAAATTAGTTGAAACTAAATGAAATATTAAATATAAAGCAAATATTTAACCTAATAGAAGGATATTATTTTTTTTTACATGGATTATAACTATTAAGAATCTAAATACTATCTCCTTCGTCAGAATTGTGATTCTTTAAATTTTAATAATTAATTCCAAGATTTTAGTAATTCATTCCTACTCCAAATATAATTCTTACACCACTAAACGTTATTACTCATTTTATAAAATCAATTCTACAAAATTAATTTAATTTTCGTGTATCAATCGAGCCTTACAGTAATGTGCTTGTTTTGCGTTACAGTATAACAAAGCTCTTTGAACATTCGTACATGTCAATAACGATTAGTGTACAATTTAAAACATCCAAACATCATCCTTGAGAAATTATATTCTGTCTGCTCCTGAACAATTGTATTGATTGTCATCATCCACACGTTAGTTATAGACATAAAAGAAAAGAACGAAAGTTATAAACATATGAGATAAAAATATGACTAATCAAGTAGACAAGTACAAATTGTTTACTCTCTCTTTTCCGACAAAAAGTTTACTTTTTATTTTTAAAAATTAACATATGACTAAATTAAATTAAAATTTTATATATTTTATTTATGTTTTAAAAAATAAAATTTTATTAATTAAAACCCACGTTTAGAATATTATAAATTACAAATTTCATAACTTTGTAAAAATAAGAAAATTTATTAAAATTTTTGGTCAAAATTTAACTAATTTGAATTAAAATTTTAAAAGTAAACTCTTGAAACTGAGGAGTATCTATTAGGCTCCAGGAATAAAAACAAAAGTCTATTCCTAGAATAATTTCAATTTGGTCTATAGTGACGCTCTGGATGAGGTTGCTTGATGAACCCTTTACTAAATTTAGTCACTTCGTATCTGTCACATAATACAGATGCCATTATTTCTCCTTTTTTCTGCTCCTTCTGCAGAAAGTTGAGAAGATAATGGCACTGAGTCCAGGGAGCCCTTGTTGTTGCTTCAATAATTCTCCAGTCATGGAAAGCTCAGAACCCAATGATGTGATTTTGTTCATGGTCCTTTTGATAGATTTGTCATGATTCTCCAAAAAACCTATATCAAGTTCACTCATTCTTTGAACAGCAGCCCAGATGCTATAACTCGAACATAATTCGTTAGTCTTTGTTATGACTTAACGGGAGGTGTCCAGTCATGTTTATGTTGACATAGTAAGACCTACTGGTGCCAAAAAAGTTACTAAATTAGAATTCCATGTCTCCGGCTAGATTTTCAAGGAAGATATAATGTTGTTTTACTTGATTTGGAGGAAGTTCAGATTGTTAAAACCAGAAAAGAGAGTGAATGCGTTATTGCAAGTCCTCGCCAAGTTTAGTTTGTTCCCTCGAGTTCCTTCTCTTCGAAAATTGGAGTTCCATTTTGGAGATCTTGTGGAGTAGACACAACTTAGCACAAAAGAACCTTAAATTTTGGAAAATCCCAATTTTATGTCTGAAAGAAACCTAAACTCGTAATCGATACACATGAAAGTCGATCGACCCAGTACCCTCAATGATCGTGCACACACATGCACTCATCGTTTATATCTCCCTCAAAACCCAGTTGGACAGATTGAAATTTCAACTCGTTAAGTTTTTTTGGCAATAAATGGGTCCTACTATGTCTACATACGCATGATTGGACACTCTCTATTAAGCTTTTGAAGAAGACTAACAAATTAGATTCAATTTATAGCGTGTTTGTTAGTACAGTGGTAGTTTCAACAAATTGAATATTATAATGATCAAATTGATATTATTGAAATAGTACGATTCTCAAAAAAGTAATTTTTCCTAATTTTATATCACAATGCTTGTTCAAAAAGAATTCTTGGTTGTGATGGAGAGTTGCGGTAGTTAGGTGGTGGCAATGGTGGTGGTTATGGAGAATTTAAAGTGATGGAGATTGAGAGGGTGGCGCCGAGTTTATATAGTGGTGATTGTGTTACGATGTTTTATAAAATGTAGATAGAGAACTTAACGTGAGTTTATTCCCTCAAATTTTGAAATTCACATCCATGGTTAACAAAATAGAAAAGAAAAATTACATTTTAGTCCCTAGCTTTTTCAACTACTGTTTTGACAGTAATTTTAGTTAAAGTTATATTCCCTCCGTCCCGGATAAATGTTCCTACTTTTTATTTTGAGATGTCTCAACTAATGTTCCTAAAAACTTTTGATCTACCTATTCTCTACCATTATTCCTAATATACCCTTAAAACTTCATTTAATATAACACATTCCAAACAAACTCAATTATTTAAATTAGTTGAACTCAATTAATATTTATTGGTATTATGGTCAGAACATATTTTGCAGCATATTATTAATTATGTTTCTTAATTCCTGTATTTTATTAACTAGAAACATTTATTCGGGACGGAAGAGTAACAATCTACTAAAACGGATAGAAAATCCCAATATTGGGTTGGGCTTCGGCTCTGACATCAATACGTTTTCTTCCCAACACACAAAATAATGATAATACCCAACTTTAGTTATCGGCTTAGGGCCTTGCTTTAACCATTGAGCTGACATTAGATAAGGGCCGTTAACCAGGCCCATTGAATGGAGGCCGTTTCCCTTAAGGAGAAGATTCTAGTTAATCCATTCCAATATTTTTGACCGAGGGTTGCGAGGGTTTAGTTTTGGAAAGAGTAGACGAGGAAGCACCGATTGAGACAGAAGGAGCGTCATCAGCTTAATTCAGTCGCAGATCAGATCAATTTCCGGGGAACAACCTCTCTCTGTCACCCGTTTTAGGTGCAAATCAGATTTGAGGGTAAGCCCTCCACCAGACCTTCTTCACTTTGTTAATCACGTTTAATCTCAAGTGTTTGAAACATTATACTCCTATGTTGTATCCATTTCTTGGAAAGATTCTGTAGTTGTTCAATTCGTCATGTCCACTCATTTGTAGTTATGTAAAGATTCCCTAGTTGGGCGCGTATTTGCATCATAGACAAGTGGAAATGTTACATTGGTCAATTTCATGCAGAGTAAGCCTGACCTTAGTTTGTAGGACGGAGCCCCACCCTCTCACACCTCAGCCTACCAACACACGGTGGGTTGGGTGCGACTGTGCGAGAGGTCCGTCTAACGGCTCTGAATATATAAAAAGGAGATTATGTAAAGTTCTACTCTTGGATCCTTTTTTAAAATTTTCTTGCCCCAAAACGATTGAGTGTTCATTTTAGTATTATAAATTTACTAAATTCACTTTTGCTAACTATCATGTTCTCGTTTTTACTTACAATGGTATAATAGCATTGGTACTAAGGGTATCCATGTATATGTGCTAGCCTAAAAGTCAAATTCCTTATTTTTGTGAAAATAATTAAAAATAGACACCTATTTGGGAAGGAGGGAATATGATTTTGCTGGACTATACATGTTCATGAATAAGTTTTGTTTGGTTTAGTTGCTAAACTAGGAACAGAACCTAAACCAAGACTTTTCTGCCCCAGATTTCGAAATCATGCAAATTGACCAACATAGCCTATTTGCGTTTGCCTTGCGTTTTCTTTTTAAGAATTTTGGGCGAACTTCATGTATCATGATGTCTGGAGGTCTGAAAGAAATGAAATACTGTAGATATAAGAAAGAGTAGAGATAGGGATGCAAACTTTTTGTACAATTTAAAAATCAAATATAGTTATAGTTCTAATATATATATATATATATATTTATATATATATATATATATATATATATATATAGATAGAGAGAGAGAGAGAGAGCAAGGTTTGAATTGGGGACGCACAGGGGAGAGGGGGTTCAGGAGGAGGAATTGATAAAAGGAGGGAAGACAGCTTACTTTGCTAATCCCCCACCCAAATATTTCACTCATTATATAAAAGGGTTATTTTTAATGATAATGTGGGTAATATAGCCAATACTTGGTAATTTTATTCCATTCCATTAGATGTATGCATGTACCAAACATGAATACTCATTTCATTCCATTCCATTCTATACAAACCAAACATGGGTGTTGACCGATTTCATTCCCATTCCAAATTTGATGGTATTGAAATCCCTTTGACCATTCCATTTTGCCTGTTTCATTCCGGCGAACCAAATGCCACCTAATAGTGTGCTACATGATCCAAAATCCAATTTGGGTACTGCCTTTATTAGGGCTGCCCATATTGTTATTTCACTTCAGTTGACCTTTATTGGTGTGATATGTGGCACTTATCTCATTTGGATCCATATGACTCTTCTGCAAGTATGCAGCTGATACAAGAAGCTGCATGGACAGTAATCTATTTTCTAGAACTTTTAGCTAGTATTGCTATGATGACAAAACTCATTTGTGATTCTATTTATCTGTTTTATTTCTCACTCTCATCAGCACTGATATTCGTCATCTATTGTTTTTAACTCTTTCTTGCTCTCAAGGCTTGTCCATTATGGTCAGCACAGGAGAATTCTTAGGAATTTCGCAGTCCTCCATTTTGCTGCCCCAATTTCGCTCCCAAGCTTCAAATCGTGGGCTGCATTCCCTTAGTTGCTATCAAGTTTCTGCAACAGCTTTTACTGAGTGTAAGTTTGTATGTTTACTGAAGGCCAGGTCTGATCTTGGAGTGTTATCTCAGAATATCATTCAGAGGCAGACTAGAAACTTGTTTCCCACTGTGGTCAGAGCTAGTGTTGCTCCTGAGAAAGTGCCAACAGCCCTTGCTGATTTGGCAGGGGAAGGGATTGAGATCCAACCGGATAACGGCAACGGGGGAGGCGATATTGGCGGCATAGGCGGTGACGGTGAAGGTGGAGGTAGCAATTGGGGCAACAACAATAACGACGGTGAAGGGGGTTCAGACGACAGTGACAAAAGCAAGAAGATGGGCATGTCAATGTCACAGAAATTAACGCTGGGCTATGCTGCTCTTGTAGGACTCGGTGGAGTGATGGGTTATTTGAAAAGTGGTAGCCAGAAATCACTTTTGGCTGGTGGAATATCAGCATCGTTGCTATATTATGTTTACACGCAGCTCCCCACGAATCCTGTGTTTGCTTCGTGCATTGGACTTGGTCTGTCTGGCGCTCTTCTGGCAGTGATGGGTTCTCGCTTTATGAAGTCTGGAAAAGTGTTTCCAGCCGGTGTTGTGTCCATTGTGTCTCTTGTGATGACTGGAGGATACCTGCATGGAGTTATGCGTAGCATGCACTGATGGTGTACTGAATGGGTGAGTCAGATTTTGAGTTAGGTGCTGTTTTGATTGCTACTCTGTTTCACACTTAGTTTACTATTTTAGTATATTTGACTTTGGTTTCTTGAGTCACCTATGCTAAATAAATATCGTGAATGATATTGTAATACCCGTGTTTGAGGAAATCTGATGTAGATGTGTCTGAAATATATTTCACCAGTGAGATTATTTAGAATTCTTAGGGGTCATTTGGTAGTCGGATAAATATGGGGATAACATTAAATTATCCATATTTCTCGTTTGGTAGCTTTTTTAATCGAGGATAAAAATATCCAAATTATGCGGATAACCCTCTTATCCGGGATTAAATAATCTCTTACGCCCCTGTTATAATTTAATCCTGGATAAGAGAAAGCCGAGACTATTTTCTCATTCCCAAATTACCCTTTCTTAGTTTGCATAATCTTGGCTCAATATACTTGGTTCATCTTTGAGAACGATGGTTTCCTCAATTCGTCGTGGCCATATATGGACACCTCTTCTTTTTTTTTTTGTTTAACTTTCAATTGAATCTTTGTCCTTCACCATTGAAAAGCTCCGTGGCCATATATGGTCACCTCTTCTTTTTTTTTGTTTAACTTTCAATTGAATCTTTGTCCTTCACCATTGAAAAGCTCCAGGCAACAATTATTTTGTCCAGTTAGGGGTCAATCCTTCACAATTTCCAAAAATTAAGTCAACTAATTCTTACAGGTAATTCTTTATTTCATCAATTAGATTAGAGATCGTTGAAATTTTTATGCAGTGAGAAACCATTATATATAACATCGTTGAATATCATACATTTGAATATTTGGATTCAGAAATCATTTGTACAAGTGGGAGGGTTGGGTTTGATTCAATAAAGCTAAAAATGCAATTCCTGAAGATATAAAATTAATGAAATTAATATTATTTTACGAAAAATAGTAATTTTGTATGAAACAATGGATTAACTATATTATTAATAAAAATTTAGACAATAGTAGCTTGAAGAAAAACCTGAGTGAGATAAGCTCGAGTCATCTTTTATTCGACCTAATAATTAAGGGTATTTTTTTGAGGAATAATGTGATATTGGAATTAATTTGGGCTACCAAACATCAATTGAGATAACTAGCGACAAAAAATAATCTTCTCTGTAATCAACCAAACATAAAATAACTCTATAATCGAAATAAAATAATCTCGGTTAAAATAATTTATGTTTTAGTATTAATTAGTGTTATACTTGCTTTTCTACCAAACAACCCCTGGGAGGCTTTGGCCAAAGTCTGTGATCTTCTTTGTCTATCCGAAGGGGGAACTTGACTACCTTTTTCTTTGCGTGGAATAGTGGCAGATAGGTGAGTGCTTTGACTGTCCTGCTTGTCTTCAATATCCAAGCCCTCGTCATCGTCCGGATCTTCACGAATGGCAAAACGATTAGGCGAGAAAGTGATGGGCTGGTCCTGTGCATGTGCATGGATATCATCAGGCTGAAGTGGAGTGTCTCGGTTCACATCTTTGTATTACTCCCTTGTGCCCAAAATGAGTGTTCATCTTCATTCATGATCATGAGCAAAAAAGTGGGAGGGATGTGAGTACTTAATTTTCCTTGTGAAAATTCCTGGCAGTGGACTTGGCTGGGCTCGCTGCCCAAGGTGTTTTGCCTTTGTTGTTTGATCATCGTGCCTCTGTTGCCTTGGTTGTTGGTACAACGCTGTGTGACATCCCCTCGCACTGTGGGCATGGTTTCTTAGCTGTTATGCGGCCTTATGCTTGCTGCCTGTCTGGTAGTCCCAGGTGCAACTAACCTTTCTGCTATTTTTGATTCTACGAGGTTTCTTAGACTTGCTCCAGTTTGGTGGACATGCTCACGTTTGAACATTCTTTTATCGATATGTATGCAATTTTACTATCAAACCCTTTTAACATGACTAATACTTGGCATTGGAAAGTAAGCAAAAATGTTTTCAATGATGGGTGCTAAAGCAACTTATTTGATTCTGCGTCTTTGTTTCACTTTCCGCTCTTCTTTTTTCCCCAATAATGGGAGGGAAGCTTTTGTTAATAGCCAAGAGATTCTTCGTCTCTCGCACTTCTCTTTTGCTAACTGAAGCTTCTCTCTCTCTCTCTCTCTCTCTCTCTCTCTCTCTCTCTCTCTCTCTCTCTCTCTCTCTCTCTCTCTGTGGGAGACAGGTTGAGAATAAAACGTGGAGAGTGAGGAAGACATGTAAATGAACATAATTGAATTTCTATAATTCTATTCAACTTTCTTTCTTTATGGCCATATGGGTAACAATGGAAATGAAAGGCAAAACTAAGAACAATAGTTGGAACCAAGTATTACCGGTTCTAATTATCAACGAACATCAACAATGGACATTGAAGCATGATTTCAAAACCTCGTCAAGGCATGCATTATCAGTGCCTGAACTGAGAAATTCACATTTACATGAAAACTTGAACAGATACAGCAGTTAGAAGTCCCACAAATTAGTTTTCAGAATGAAAGTTTAATTCATACTTTCCTCTGAAGTGAACGAAGAAAACCCACGTCCTCACACATGGAAGACGATTACTCACAAACTTGAAGCCTATCAAATCAAGAACATGAGGGGAGTCTTTCAATAATCTTCTCTAGAATTGACCGAGAGAATGTCGGCCAAAACCATTTCTCCGTATGTCTTTGACCTCTCATTCTGTGACCAAAAGCAATCCATATTGCTTTTACTAATCACAAGCGGCTTTGTTGATGACCATACTCATGCAAGCTTTCTCCACCTAAGTACGCTATTGATGGTTAATTGTAACAGGCGAAACAACATAAAAAAAGTAATAGATTGAGACTTGTGCAGAGAAATTTTACATCTTCATTCCAGCTTGACCTCTTTATTCCATTCACATCTGATGGCTAGGATTGTTAATATCAATGTTTGGACCACTGTCCCGCTAATCATTCCAGCCCAGATACCCTGCTAAAATACCAATTAATAATTTGGAGCATATAAAATCGAAATTTCCATGTTGACAAGTGATAATAAAACTATGCCTACATACCTTAATGCCGAAACCAAGTAACCATCCCAAGCTGACCCCGAGTGGGGCTCCCACAATATAGTAGCTTCCTATATTTACAAATGCTACCTGTGCTTGCCAACCAGATCCAACTGCTACCCCTGCGAAATTAAAAGTAGTAACATAATATTATTGTTAAATTGCTTCTTGCATTGGATACATGGGATTCTTGTTGTAAATTCTCCCACCTGAAAGAACTGGTTGAACGCAATTCAGGAGAATGGTAGCTGCTAATAAGACTGCTAGCTCATTCACCATGTTAATCACGAAAGTGCTTGACGTAAAGATCTTTGCAAGCCTATCTGGGAAGGCTATGATCATTGAACAGAAGAGAAGACCAACAAAGAGCGAGGTTAGCAGTGAAATAATGGTGGCAAACTTCGCACCTTTTGCATTGCCTGCTCCAAGCTCATTTGCGACACGAACTCTGATTGTCAACAACATTTAATCAAACATTGTCTAACAATAGAAGTGTGGACACACAAGAAAATTATGAACACCAAGCATTATCCAGCAATATTGATCACCAGTAACGGAAAGGAAATGTCAAAATAGTTTACAGTCACTGTCTTGGGTATATGCTAAAATTACATGTCGGCTTCAAACTTTCTTCTTCACTTGAACGTATATGCAAGAATCTCATTTATTTTGATTCAGAAGAGATCCAACTGTTGACTATTTCTGCACATATGCGACATAAGGTAGCCGATGGGAACTACACCAATATGGATACTACTAACAAAATTCAAAAATAATGCCACTGAGAATGTATGCCATACGTCCTAAATAGTACTCTCTTTCTGTCTCAAAATGAAGTGTTCTTTTTGGTTGTTCAGAAAATTAGATGTTGAATTCTAATCAATTTTAATAGCACATATACATAATTATCCATAGTGTCCATATCATAGCATAACAAATGCACTTTGGGACATGATAGTTGAAAAAGGTAAATTTAGTAACTTACATTAGAAAAAGGACTCTCATTTTGGGACAAATTTCTTTCAAAAAGAACACTCTGTGGGATGGAGGGAGTACTGCACAATATTTATTAAAATTGCTCGAATCTACTGAAAAGGATGAATTCCTTCTAGTTTCATATATAGTCTCACTAATCATCATGGCCAGAATTTTCAAATTTTGGAGAGGTTTGAAAGAGCTGCTTCCATGATTTCCTTCATTTCCAGCAAGGTTATGTCGGAAGAAGTAGAAAGTGTTTTGAAATCAAAAAGTAAAGTGGATATCATCTAAGGCCGGAGAGCGTACTGCTATACTCATGCATGTCACTTCAATTAATTCGTAATCCACAGCATGAAGTATACCTGTGCTTTGTTTAGAACAATTTTCCTGCGCTTCAAATTCTTAAAATTCATGCAACTAGCACCAGGATCAGTGACGGAGGATTTAGTAATTTAAGGAAGATTAGGCATATGTATCTTAAATAACTTCCAGTTTATTCCTTCATACAAAAGGTCTACAAATCAACTTACACATGACACTTTATGAGGAACTCTGCTATGCAAGGATAAAGCATGAAGACTTCTTTACTTCTCATGCCAAGACATGAAAATATAAGATGAATACTCCCTCAGTCCCAAAAATAAAAATAAAAATAGTCCTCTTTCTTTATTGAAAACCCAACCTTGGACAATTTCAAATCACTATTTAGCGTACATTTCGCATGTATTAGGTAATGAAATTTCAATCATTAACACAACATTAAGAATAGTATCAATAACAATTACTGCAAAAAATGAATGTTCAGCGAAAAATGCTCATCTCTTTTGGTTAACTTTATCTACTGCTAGTTGGACCTGCTCATTTCATAGTTATACAACTAGACAGTGAAGACATTATTAAGCAGGAAACCTTGAACCAAACTCTAAATATGTCATAATCAAATTTTGCTTATTTATCTGCTCTTTCTCTTTCCACCATGAATTTCTCTATCCAGATTCCAATAAAAATACTCACATTTGGACCACAGTTTCTACACACATCAGATCACAGAAGAGACAGAAAGAGAGTTATCACTCAAAAGAAAGTGAGTGACTTACAAACTTCAACATACCCTGTTGCAGCAAAAAATCCTAGTGGAATCATTGATTCCCAACCGTAGAAAGTAATGCTGTCAATCAAAGAAAATAGTGAACCAAACCGAACAAAAATTAGACTACCTGTAATTTTGGAGAAAGATGAACTTCAACGATCCAAGTGGGGCACTAACCATATGGATAAAGCATTGATTGCAACGTCAGTGTTCTTCATCATTCCTGAAACTATGATCAGTACTCTGTAGTAAAAATTCTCCAACCTAAACATTAAACAAAGAAATTACATTCATAAATGATCTATACAATGACCCAGCCGCTCGTGCTACAATATATTTAGTTTAACGAAAAGATTATAGAGAGCAAAACATAGTGATACGAAACAAGTGACAACCAAATTCTATAAATCATTACTATATATTCTTAGAAAATATTTTCCAACGGAAATAAATGGGACAACGAAAAGTATTACTTACGAGAGCATAATACCAGAAGCCAAGGAGAGTTTGAAAAAATCCCAAAGCCCAGAAAAAGCTTGGTTAGAGAAACCATTCCAACAGTTAGGACACTTTCCCCAAATAATATACCCAAACAACCCCAAAACAGACAACCACCACGAGAAATCCAGAGTTAACGCCGTCCCAACAATCCCAACCCTTAATTTATAAACAAACAACCAACTCACAAACACATGGACTGCAAGTGTCACACCGGACACCGAACCAATCACCGCCGTCTTTAGCTGACACTGCAAGAACCTAACTAATGTGAACTGAAAAACAAAGCTCAAGTGCATCGGAATCAACCATAAAGCCACCACACCCGACAGCTCCGCCACCGCCGCCGGCTGTCCAGTCAATTGCAGAATCGGCTTAGCAAACAAAAAAGCGGCAACAATGATAGGGAGCTTAAAAAGAGCACAACCCACGACCGTTGCAGGTATATGCCTAACATGTGGTACTGTTTGGCTCCGTATGCTTGGCCGCACAGTGTTTCGAGCGCGCTCGCCATTCCTAGCTGGAGGGGTGAAATTGTAATTAAAAAAGTAAGATTGCAGTTTAACTTGGAAATCATTCACTCGATAGACATGTAACTGGTTAGTCTGCGAGTGATTCGACATGTAATTGATTAGTCTGTGAGATGTAATTGGTTAGTGCGAAGGGTTGACTCGAGAGTTGTTACCAAGAAGCCGAAGGTGATGGAGATGATGACGGTGGTGGCAATGGAGATGGCAGCGAGGCCGGTGTTACTGAGGTGGCCGGCGAATGATTGGGTGATGACGGTTAGGGAGAACATGGCTAAGCGGCAGAAAATGGAGGGACCCGCGATTTGCCAGATCTTGTAGGACTCGGACCATGATCTTTGGAAGAGATTTAGACCGTTTGATTCTTGATCTTGTTGTTGCTGGTGAGGAGGAAGATGTTGACCGGATGTAGAGTTTAAGAGAGGCTCGTTGGATTGTTCTTCTACCTCTTCGCTGCCCATTCCTTGAAGTTGAATTGCAATGGCGGCTTGTTTCCGTAAAGGTAGGGGAGACAAAATAAGAAAGCGCCTTTTGAATATTGCTAGTCAATCGGCTGGGCCGTTGGGACGGGTTGCGTCGGGATTGGTAGAATCCTGACTGTCAGATCCGGGATCGGAAACTTGGAATGATTTAGTGGTTCCGTAGGTGCAGAGGCTCACACAGCTGGCGTAGTACAGTAGTTTAAGAGGATATTAACCTTGTGGTGCTAATGTCTGTAGTTAGTAGGAGTATTTTTTAAGTAGTGAATAAACTATTACTCCCACAGTTCCTAAATTATGATCTTATTTAATTTGACATATAAATTAAAAAAATAATTAATTTAATTATTAATATTAATATAATATATAATTTTTTTTAATATTTATGTGTATGTAGTCCATAATTAAAATAGGGAGAAAAAATAAGTATAAAATAATAAAAGTGATGTTTTAAAAAAAATTAATTAATAAAAGTTATGTTTTAAAAAAAAATTTTAATAAGACAATTATTTAAAGACTGATAAAAAAAGTAAAAGAAGATAATAATTTAGGAATGGAAGGAGTAGTATTTTTTATGTTCTCCCGTAGAGTTAGTTTTCAATAATTTATAATATTAATATTAATAAACGGTATTGTTAGATCGAACTTCTAAACAATTGCTTAAAACTTGTAAGCAAACATTAGAAATTAAGGGAATTGTCTCTGTCCTATTCTGTTTCATTTTTCGTGACTTATGGATAGTTATTTCATCTTTGTTTTTTTTTTTTTTTTTTGAGCAAACTACACAAATGGTCCCTATACTTTTCAAATTTTTTGGGATTGGTCCTTAAACTAATTTTTGCAAAAATTAAGTCCCTGTACTAAATGAGTAAAACGCAATTGGTCCTTCCGTCCAATTTCGTTAATTTTTTACCGTTAAATATACACACGTGCCTCTCACGTGATTTTGCTCAAGGGTAAAATAGTCCATGTATTGTTTTCTTATAAATAGACAAAAGTGTCCCTAATATTTTAATTTTTAAAACCTAATAAAGGGTATTTATGTAATTAGCTTAAATCAGTTAAGTTATAATTTTTATAACCCTTTCTTCTCTGTTTCTGATCCCCTCCACTACCGTTCCACCAAGTTGCCACCACCACTACTACCGTTCCACCATGCTGCCACCATCACTACCATCACCGGCGACCACAAAATTCAAAACTGAAGAAAAAACCAAGAAAATTCCAAATTAAAAATTTTAGACAAATCCATTCTTAAATTGAGATTTCAAAAAACCCCAAATTCAAACACCCAGAAAACCCAAATTCAAAAATTTAGACAACCAACATAACAAAAAATAGTGCTGCTATTCCATAACCCCAAATCTCAAATTGAGATTTCAAATTTCAATTCATGGGTCAAACCCAGTTTAAACATCACAACAGATCTCCTTCGTTTCAAACCCAGTTTCAATTCATCGCTAGATCTCTCTCTTTCTCTCTTTTAATTCCGCTGTCTTTTACGCCGAGCACCAACCTTCTCCTCCAGTCTTTTAAGCTGAGCAACAGCCTTCTCCTCTTGAAAGGATCTAAAAGCGGCAGACACTCTTCCCTGAATCAACATCAGCATCAGTAGCTGCAGCCGCAGTCGTAGCCGCAATTGGCGAAACAGCCGAAGTAGCAGTCAATGTCGGAGCCGGAGTAATGAAGCAGAAGGGTCTAACTTTAAGACTACCCATCAACCTGCCACAATCTTAGCTGCTTTAACCTGACGAACGTGGCAAATCATGGCTACCATCTTTGAGTTTGACAAATCTGCTAAGGAGAGGTTTCTTTATGAAGAGCTCACAGTGTGTGTGTGTTAGAGAGAGAGAGAGAGAGAGAGAGAGAGAGAGAGAGAGAGAGAGAGAGAGATAGAATGTGTGTGTGTGTGTGTGAGAGAGAGAGAGAGAGAGAGAAGACAGAGGAAATGGCTAACGAATTTTGAGGGAGAACTTGGAGAACATTGCCGGTGAAAAAAATATATAAAAATTAAGTTTGTCCTGTGCTCTATAATTGATTCTTTTATTCCCCTTTGGTGGAATCATTCCTTCCCAGTTTATGTTCTTTGTTTTTTTGTTTCTTTTTCATTTAGTTTAGGGAAAATTACACAAATGGTCCCTGTACTATTTATAGATAAATGACTAATTTACCCTTGGGAAAAATCACGTGAAACGCATGTGATTTCATTTAACGGCAAAAAATAGACGGCAATGGACGGAAGGACCAATTGCGTAAAGAAATTGAGTTCAGGGACCGCTGGCGTGGGGTTAGGACCAATCCCAAAAAAGTCGAAAAGTACAGGGATCATTTATGTAGTTTGCCCTCTTTTTTTTTTTTTCCCCCTCTTCCACAGTCTGTGGTCTGGTTTTGAAAGGGGGGGGGGGGAATTGGATCCTTAGATTCCTTTTCATTCGGAAATAAGCATACGAATTCAGTACTTTAAATACCTTTTAGTGGGTTAGGCCCTGAGTAATTACTTTAAATAGGAAATCGCTTGTCGGTACATTTTGAAAGGTTTTTATTCTCTCTGGTTCACCCTTTTTTTTTTTAAATCGAAAAAAGGCACTTTGAGAATTTTTTTCTTAAAATGCCCCCGTCTCTTTGATGATGAAGATTGACTTTCACAGCCCAGCTCCCACACTTGAAAGCTTCATAGCATTTAAATCTGGGAAATATAAAAACCTTTGAATGAGATTCCCAATTCGGGAGAGGAATTTGGAAAGAAACCTTTGAATGAGATGACAACAAAGGTTGTTTGCAAGTGAAAGTTAGAAAAACCAACTCAATGAAGAAAGGGTGGGCGAACAAGACAGATATGGAGAAATATTTTTAATTCTATTAACAGCACATGTTAGACAATTTAAATACTGGGCAACGCAACGGGGATCGACCTGCCCGGTCAGGTCGCAGGGGTCGTTGGGACAGCGTCCCTCGTGGGGGTTAGAGGGAAACGCCCCTAAAAGGTAAACGAAAATCAAGTATCCTTCAGCGGTTGAAATTCAAACAGAGCATCGCGATGCACAAAGTATAGCATCGAGATGCACAAAGTGGAGCATCGCGATGCACAAAGTGAAGCATCGCTTTTTGTCTCTATGAATAAACTGAAATGGATGACTTGAGCAACATCTCGCGAGCAACGGTAATTCAATTTTTTCAGTTGACCCCCCTGCTCGCTAAGGCGTGCACCGATTGGTTCCCTAAGGCGCGCTGCGATGATCGCGATGCACCAATTGTTACATCGCGATGCCCTAATTTGCAAAAGTGGTGCATCGCGATACCTTGATTGTTCATCGTGATGCTTTGGTTGCTCATCGCGATGTCTTGGTTGCTCATCGCGATGCCTTGGTTGCTCATCACGATGATTAACCCACGCGATGCCTTGGATTACTTATCGCGATGCCTTGGGGTTACTGATGCACACGTATTTTTCTTTCATTAATGGCATAATTGTCTTTTAGCCCCAAAAATACCTTTTTTAATTTTTTAAAAAGATAAGTGGACTGAAGCGATTACAAATGTTTAAAAATGGACTGACCTGTAAATCACCCTACTTTAAACCCGTTCATCATACAAGTTGTAACTTAATAGCTGATATTATCAGCCTGATAAGCATTGGATCATCTAGTGCAAGCTTGCTATTTTTTTTTTTTTACAAAATATACACTGTTGTCCAAAAAAAAACATGTGCTCCCTCCGTCCCTAAATTATTATTTTATTTGACCCGGCACACGGATTAAGAAAAAATAATTGACTTGATTATTAATATTAATAAAGTGTGTAGTTTCTTTTAAGGGTGAATTACAGGCCAGTCCCTTTTTAAACATTTGTAATCGCTCCAGTCCACTCATCTTTTTTAAAACCCGAAAAAAGGCATTTTTGGGGCAAAAAGATGATTATGCCATTAATGAAAGAAAAACACGCGCGCATTAATAATCCAAGGCATCGCAATAAGTCATCCAAAGCATCGCGTGGGTTAATCATCGTGATGAGCAACCAAGGCATCGCGATGAGCAACCAAGGCATCGCGATGAGTAACCAAAGCATTGCGATGAGCAACAATGGCATCGCAATGAGTAACCAAGGCATCGCGATGAGCAACCAAGGCATCGCGATGAGCAACCAAGGCACCGTTTGAATTTCAACCGCTGGAGGGAACTTGATCCCCGTTGCGTTGCCCAGCATACAACGATTGATGAATTAAAGGTATCTCAATGCCCAATTCAAGGCATCCCGATGACCAATTTAATATAATATCAAAATCAATAAAAATGATTGTTTTTTGTTGAAAAATTTATATACAAACATGGTATTGACTTCCTATAACAGTATGATATTGATATTATACAAAATTCAAACTCAAATCATTGATTAAAGTCCCAAAATCAGTCCAAGAACATCTCCCTCTGTTTTCGGACAGCACACTGTCAAACTCGATTTTGATCTAGAAAATAGTATTTTTTTGGTAGAAAAATTGTGTACAAATGCAGTACTAAGTTAAGATAACAATATGTAATTGATTTTAAACAATTTTTTTTCTTTTTTTTTTTGTATTTTTTTTAAAGAGGATCAATAGTGGTTCCCCACTTACCCCCTGATAACTCGAATCCAATTCGAAGCTTAAAACAGATATTAAAGTGGCCAAAACAGTCCAAGAATAAAGAAAAATGGGATGAACTCAAAAAATTCGAATTTGATCAAATTCGTGTTTTATGCATGGAAATTAATACCCAAACATGAGGAAATATTATATTAACAACATGAAATCATTTATACATCAATTCGAATCTCAAATCTGAAGCAACGATGTTGTTGAGGGCATTTTAGGAAGAAAATTCTTAAAATGCCTTTTAGATGTTAAAAAAAAAGGGTGAACTAGAGAATTTTTTTTTTTTTTGAAAGTGGACCGGCTGGCAATTTACTGTTCTTTTAATGCTCATGTGCATGTGGCCCATAATTAAAATATAAAGAAAATGTAAGGGTAAATTGGTAAAAGTATTTTTCTAAAATGAAAATTTTCAAACAAAATAATTATTTTGGGACGGACAAAAAAAAAAGAATAATTTAGGGACGGATGGAGTATATGTTTGTTTAGGAAGTATATATGTAGTGAATAACAATATATATATTATCCAAACAAAACAGCATGACAAACCTTAAAATTGAATTTGGGCAACGTGTGTAGTTGGAACAAATTGTCGAAAGAAATGGATAAGTGATAAGTCTCATTCCCGCTTTTTTTCAAGGGGCAAATTACACAAATGGTTCATGTATTTCTCGATCTTTCTGGGATTCATCCTTAAATTAAGTTTTTCAAAAAAATTATTCCTGTACTAAACAAGTAAAACGCAATTAGTCCTTCTATCCATTGCCATTAACTTTTTGCCGTTAAGTGTAAGCACATGTGATGCACATGTTTTTGATCAGGGATAAACTTGTCATTTTTTTATATAAAGAACAAGGACCATTTTTATTAGGGGTGTAAGTCCAAACCGCCGAACCACCGAATCGAACCGAATTGGCCAGTTCGGTTCGATTTTGGGTTTGGACGGTTCGGTTTAGGTTTGAAAATTTTATAAACCGAGCGGTTCGGTTCGGTTTGCGTTTTTGGTGCCAAACCGAACCGAATCGAACCACCACCATTTAATTTTTTTATATATATATATTATTTAGTAATTAGTAATTAGTAATTGAATTTAATAAGAAAATTATTGTTGTTTGCCTACATTTTGATTGAATTATTGTAATTTTAAATTTAATTTTTTGACTTTTAATTATTTAGTTTGAGTTAAAAGTATTTTTTTGATATTTAAAATTTTTTTCTTTTTTAGAATATTTAAATAATTAAACCGCGGAACCGAACCAAACCGTTTGGTTTGGTTTGAAGTTTGTGGCGGTTCGATTCGGTTTGAAATATGTGAAACCGTTAGAGGGTGGTTCGGTTTGCGGTTTTGGCTCAAACCTAACCAAACCGAACCACCTTTACCCCTATTTTTGATGGTAGTTCACCCCACGTGTTAGCCAGGAAACATTTAGGAGTACTTGGGGGCATATATAAAGTGTAATCCTTTCAGTTTAATACAAAGATCAATACTCCGAATTTTTAACAGCAACAACAGGCTTTGCTTCTTTAAATTGTGTGAGACAATTCCCTTGGTTGTGATTCTCAAGCACCGCGATGTGACGCATACGGTAGTCTCAATGTGAAGCCAGGCTTTCTCTCTCTTTATCAGAAAACCTCTTCTTTCATTCCCTAAATTCACAACAATCGATCTTCACTCCAAAATGTTCTTAAAGCCCAAACCACAAGAAAATCCAGGTCTCTTAAATGATGGTGCAAATTTAGGTCAATTTAACAGCACAAAAATAGAATTTACAAACATTTGACACAAATTCAAAATATAAAAAAATACAAATCTGGAAGAAGGTTGATGCCGTTGTTTGTAATTGATTCCGGCAACGCCACCCCATAAATTTCACCGCCTCCGCCTCCGCCTCCACTGCTCTTTCTCTCTCTCTCTCTCTCTCTCTCTCTCTCACGCACACACACACACACACCTAGTTGAAATTAGGAGTTACATAAGTTTGGCACTTTGTAAGGTCAAGATTAATGAGGCCTATTTTGAATTATGAATCTTTGGTCAAGCTCAAACCTTAGCAATGGCAGCGACTAAATTTCGTGGGTGTTTATTAGTGTTGACTGTGTGTGCAAGACGGTCGGGGATGCCGGCGGCTACCTCTGATTAAAAATTGCAAACACTGGAGTACTGGACAATTCTTTTTAGGGCAAACTACACAAATGGTCCCTGTAGTTTTAGCCATTTTTGCAATTGATCCTTGTACAACAATTTTTTTGCCAGACATCCTTGTACCAACCAATTGAACGCAATTGGTCCTTCCGTCTACATCCGTTAGATTTTTTCTGTTAAGTCAGTTCACGTGCATTGCACATGCATTTTTAAAGGGGTAAAATGGTCATTTTGGTGATTTAAGTACAGGGACCATTTGTGTAGGCGGGAATAATTGGCGCCTAGACTCGCAATAAAGGACGAAATTAATGGAGTTGGTTGCCAGTAAGACGCAATTGAGCTCCAAGACCAGAAATTGAAGAAATTTATGGAGGTCTATTGTCACTGTGGAGTTAAAGCCGCGATGTTAACTTCATGGACTGACTTCAACCCAGGCAGAAGGTTTTGGACTTGTGGTAATCGTTTGGTAAGTATCTATAATTTCTTCAATTGATTTAAAAATCTCAATCCCCATTAAAGCATTCTTTTTCATCTGAAATTTCCACTTGCAGCATCCATGTGGATTTTTTCTTTGGTTCGATCCACCAATGTGCCATAGGGCTGTGGAGATTATACCAGGGTTGATTCGTAGGATTAGGGAGTATGAAGCTGTAAAAATCGATGGAGGCAACCAAAGAAGACAGGGGAGTATTTGGAAGTTATTGTGGGTATGCATTCTCGTAGCTTGGGTGATTCTTGCTGGGTTGATTCTTGCTTGGATAATTTTTGGAGATGAAGGAAGCAGTGATGACTCAAGAAAATTTCCAGCCATTAGTGGTCACTAGGTTATCTAGTTATGTTACTGTTCTGTTATGAAAAAAAAAAAAAATTACATTAAAGTGTTGGTATTTGGTTCCTGAAGCTTAATCCTAGTTTGTAATAGTTTGAAACCTCAATTTTGGTTTTGAATGAGGTTGTCATAGTGATGTTATTATGGATGCAGAATCTGTTCTGCTATGAAATTCAATAGAGAAGTGGTTGGTTTGCCTTTGTTTGAGACCTCAATTGTTTGGTACTGTGGATTTTGATTTGTGGGTTGCTCAATTTTGTTCATCAGGACATTCACAAATGTAATGAAAAATGAAGCAACTTTTTGTTTGCTAAGATTATTTGAAAACAAATGCAATGGCAACAGATTGAAACCAAACTCTATGTAAACAGAGATTGAAACCAAATGATATGTAAACAGAGATTCAAACAAACAGAAACAGAGATTCCTGATTTTGATGACAATGTTGCTCAATTTTGTTCCTTCTAGTATTCACAAATGCAATGAAATCCAAAGCAATTTTTGTTTGCTAAGATTATTTGAAAACAAATGCAATGGCAACAGAGATTGAAACCTAACTCAGATGTCAACAGAGATTGAAACCAAATGATATGTAAAGAAAGTTTCAAACAAACAGAGTAGTCATCACATCCATTTACATTCACATAAATCTGACTTCATTTACATGCCATTGACCAAAAGAAATCCTAATTTAGGCTATTACATTCACCAAAAGAAGTAGTTTTCAAGGTACATTCACCAAAAGAAACAGTTTGCTAACATTAAAAGTCAAAAATAATCACATGCCATTGTTTTCATCCTCATTTTCACTTCCTAGCCAGCTTCCTCTTCTTTGCACCAACATGGGATTCCAAATCCTCACTGGTTATAGCTTGGGACTGTGGTTGTGACTGTGGTTGGGATGAAACTGATGGATTCTCTTGAATTATGTTTGGAGTTGGTTGGGAAGCACATAATGGATTCCCTTTGCCTTTGCCTCTACCCCTACCTTGCAGATTGTTACTTGCCTTACTTGTGCTTGGACTCTGTCCTCTGCCTTGCCCTCTGCCTTGCCCTCTGCCTTGCACACTTGTACTTGGACCCTACAATAAGAATTTTGACATCTTAACTCATCTGATTAAGCAAATGCAAAATAAAATAAGAATTATTATAAAAGTAGAATTGCTTACCCCATTGTCTTTCTTTCTCTTCATTGCTTCACAACCTTGGCCTTTACAAACCCTGGAATTATGGCCAATTCCAAGTGCTCTCAAACTGCCTAGGGGAAATATGTATAACCCAAGGACATGACTTGGTACCCCTACACTTGGCCCTAACCCTAGTTTTGTCATTTTTCACCAAATGAATATCTCTCCTATTCTTTATTGAGTATTCTTTTAATGCCATTTTCACCTCTTCTGCATTTGAAAACCTCAAAGACCACTTGTACTGTGGATTTCTCATGTCTTTTCAGTGAAAGTCTAATCCTCGTGATCGACTCGTGCCCATCACCATCATCATCAGAGCTTCCCCTGCTCCATAAGTCATCAGATGATGCATAGTCAGACTCCAAATCTAGTTCTTCACCATCAAATATTTTTGTCTTCCCCTTCTTCTGTTTTACACCAGCCCATTCAACTGCCTTGTCAATGTTATTTTCAAACTCAGCATCATCTTTATCATCACCAGACCAATCAAATTCAGGGTCCATATATTGATTATAATCATCATCAGACTCAGATTGTTCATCTTCTAGCTCTGCCTCATTAGCTTCAACCCCAACCTCAGCTTCAAACTCTGCATTATCACTACCATGTTGTTGTTCAAACTCAGCATCATCTTCAAACTCTGCATTATCACTACCATGTTGTTCAACCCCAACCTCTGCTTCAAACTCTGCATTATCACCACCATGTTGTTGCTCAACCTCAACCTCATGCAAACCTGATGTACCACATATATTGTTCTGTTCTTTTTCTCTCAATTCAGCTTGGTATTCAGTTTCTAAATGAGCTACAACTTCATCAAGTTCATCCACATTATAAGTTAGTAACAAGCGATTCGGTGTTTTTACCATCTTCGACACATTCCATTTTTGACTCTGTTCACCCACTCCTTCACCCTCATCTCCAGTCAACTCCTCAATAACTACAGAGCTTCTCAGTGTTGGTTCAGTAAAAAAATCATCACAAGAAGTGGCACCATGTTCTAAGTACACCTCAATGCATTTATGTTTCTTTCCTATCTGGGCAATAGTCATCATGTCCTCATCAGTCCCTAAAGCTCTCAACCCAAATTCAAGGTCCAAAGTTGGAACCTTATAATGATAAAACATCATCCCATCATAACCAAGCCCTCTAATCATTTTGTTTAGCTCTTGAATGGACAACAAATCAGAATGACAAAAGTCAAAATAATCGATTAATCCCCCATTATAAACCCTATGTGGAATGTAATCAAACTCTCCCCCATGGTGTAGCTCAATCTTGAACCAATCGAATTAGGATCGTAGTAAATGCAACAACACAACACGAGATAAGAACTAAATCCAAACACATGGGACCAACATGTCCTATTTTTGTTTCAACTACTACACACACTACAAAGGCTCGGAATTGAATATTACAACTCTCTCAAAAATCATGCACAAACAAGCAATGTGATACAGGGACCAAAAGCAACAGATAAAGGAGTTAAAAGAAACAGGATATAACCCCACATTTTACAAAAAAGTTATGTTTTCGAAGCAAAATAACATTTTATAGACAGAGAGACAAACAAAGGGACCATTTGTGTACAGGTAAGCATTTTCCACCAAAAAAAAAAAAAAAACCCTTTTTCAGTCAAACCCACGCCATTGCGAATATAAGCAAGTATACTTACAATACATATCATTCACATCCCAAAGTACTCCTCTTTTCCTCTGCATCCACGCCATTACTGGAATCGAACTCCTCAAACGTCTGCAAATTGCTTCAATGGCGACCTAAAACCCTCAAAACCCTCAAACGACTTTTGAGGTTCAGTTTATCAACGTTCTGACAGTTGGAAGGTAGCGTATTACCTTTTGAATTTATACTTCAGAAATGGTCCCTGTACTTTATAAGGTCAAATGACTATTTTACCCATCCACATATGCACGTGTGTGGCACGTGGGAGCACTTAACGGCAGAATATTAACAGAGTTTGACGGAAGGACCAATTTGGTACAATGTCTTGGTACAGGGACCATTTGCGAGGTGTAAGGACCAATTGCAAAAATGGCTAAAACTACAGGGACCATTTGTGTAGTTTGCCCTTCTTTTTAAAAGAGTTGGCAATGAAGGAGGAGAGAGAAAGAGTATATTACATCTGAGCATTGATTTGGACCATTTGGTGAAGAGGGACAGAGAATGAGAGAGTTTGACCTTGATTTGTGGGTTTAAATGTTTCCAAACCCATCAAGAAATTAATTGCTTAAGAATTTGACATTGAATTGACAACAAGTGATGATAATTGGGTGGGATAACGAGAAATTTGGGTTTTGATTTTTAATTGGTCAAATTACACAAATGGTCTCTGTACTATTTACAATTAAATGACTAATTTATCTTCGAAAAAATTACTAATGGAAAAATATTGACGGCAATAAACGGAATGACCAAATGCGTAACGAAATTGAGTTCAGAGATCGCTGGCGTGGGGTTAAAACAAATCCCAAAAAAGTTGAGAAGTATAGGGATCATTTGTGTAATTTGCCCTTTTTCAAGGTTGCAACTTTACAAATGCAGTTCAGCAAAGCTTTGTCTTATAACTCGAGACAACTCATAATATTACATGTTCATGAAAATAACGTTTATATTTAGTACGTTGCTAGCTCGTCAATTATTCCATCCGTCCCAAAATAACGTTAATTCTTAGATGTTCACTTGCAGTGCTATAGAATGGACACTAAGGACATTAATGATTATGTGCTAATCAAATGTTCTCAAAATTTAATTTTCTTAATTTTTGTAAAAAATAAAAAATGAACACTCGGTCACTTTAGAACGAAGAGTGATAAATATCATAATGATCCACTCTCAAGCCTATCCCAATAATTTGTTTTTATGGGACCGATCTCTAATAATTTAACCAATCAATCAAAACAATGATATGTAATTCTCTTGAGCTATCAAGGCATCAAGCTCGAGCAAAATTTTGAGAAAGTACGGAGTTTTAAGTTTTGGTTTCTTTGCTCAAAATCCCCTTTCATTTTAAGGTTTTCCTTCATTTCTTTCATTTTTTCTTCTTTCATGAGTCGAGTTCTAACAAAGCAAGTTCAAGCTAAATCTCAATAGAAAACGAAGTCCAATATGTTGGACACTGTCACACTCTCTATCCCATTAAATTTCAGTTTTATATATTTTTTTGTAAAGATTGTAAAAAAAGATAAATTAAAATAACAAAGACATGTATAAGGGTAAAATTAAATGAGATACCTAATGTGATAAAGAGCGAGATAGAAGATTTAAAGCTTGGTAATGTGTGGTCTTATATCGAAACCAAGCAACTTGCGTTATATTTGTAATAAAAACATGCCACCTTACACCCCAAGTATGCCGCGAATTACTTTTCGTAAACAATTGGGTAACCCTTACCTCAACCTAACTAGTCAAACTGCTATTCCTAGGGCTTGGGATTAATTAGTTAAATGAACTAAACTCTTTAGGAAATAAGATATCTTCAAATTAGTTTCTTGCACACAAAACTTTCCCCCAAGTATTACGCAATATATATACCCATAGATTTTATTTGGTGTGTCATTAAGATATACTCCATCCGTTCTTAAATTATCTCTACTTTTTTTTTTTGGTTAAACTGGATATTTTTTTAAATGCAAATTTGACGTTTATTTTTTACTTTTTTTCAAAATCATAAAGCACCTATTCCCTCCATTCCAGACAAAGAGTCTACTATTTTATGAGATGTTTCACTTAAAAAGTTTACTTTAAAAAAGTAAGCTTACAATTTTTATAATATTTCATCTTTACCCTTCAATTGTATTGTAAACATCTAGGTTGTGCTTACGTATTTTTGTAATTATAACCAACTTCAATGACACTATTATATCGATTAATTATTAAACTTTTCAAACATGAGCTTTATGGGTGAAACGGAGGGGGTATTCGTTGTACTTTAAATGTTCTACAAATCACGTGTTTTATGGTTTAAAAAAAAAGATTAATATTAAATGGATCAATTTGATCTATCTCAAAAGCATTTATTACTCCCTAAATTTCATGAAAAAATATTTATTGCTCATTAAATCAACTGAAAAATATATTTTCACCCTTACATATTTATTGTTCATGGAAAATGGTACAATTTTCAATAAAGGGTACTTTAGGTAAAATATTTTTTTATTTTCTTAGATATTACAAAAATACCCTCATTGAGCCGAATCAAATTGATCCATCAAGATTTATTTTAAAAAAAATAGAAAAATATACTTCAAATTTATATTAAAAAATATCGTGTTTGATAAAAAAAAAGTCAAAAATGACGATAATCTAGGAACGGAGGGAGTATGAATTACAGATTATATATAAGAATATGCAGCAAATGGACATTTAATTACACATTAGGGATTATCCCACAATGTGGAGCAAGATTAAATACTATAACTGTTGCGCACAGCGGAAGACTAGCAAACAAATTAACAGAGTATAATATGATCAATCACAAAGAAGAGAGAGAGATTGGGGTCAACGGACTGACGAAATTTTATTAGAGGCTTAACCTTGTCCAAAACCTTTTAGGAATACAACTATTTATAAGGAAATAGAAAAACCCTAAAACCGTCGCTATGAGGACGCATAATGCGGCCGCATACGATTTACAAGATTCCCATGCGGACGCACTATGCGGCCGCATGGCTTCCAGAATACCTATGCGGACGCCTTATGCGGCCGCATACAATCCAGTGAGCCACGCGGTTGCCCTATGCGGCCGCATACGATCCAAAAACCCGAATAGTCCGTACCGCGGGGGGCGCCGGCCTCTTGTCAGGGGCATCGAGCCATCACATCCAACAATAACAGTGGTGTTGCGTGTAAGTAATTATACGGGAAGGTAAACTCCTGGGTTTTGTGGGATATAGTCAATTGGTCATGGAGATTGAGGCCTCCACCAGTAACAAATCATTTTCAAATGACGGATGCAACTGATATACTTATTTTAATCCAAGTATTCCGAGCCTTCTGCTTAAGTTTAATTCGCGCAATTGAGCTAGATAATTTTAGGGTAAGATTATTGTCAAGCTTCTGAAATTTCTTGATTGAAGAGCTACATTTAGATTTTCTTGGTCAATTTCGAATCGATATTTGACGATGATTTAATTATTTTTTCAGAACTTGTAAAACATGTGAATTATAATTCTTCTAGTGTAGTTTCTAAAGGTTATAGTTTTACAAATTTTCTTTGACATAATAAAAATGTGTTAAATTTAGTTAAATGTGTTAAATATCCATCTAAAGGTTATAGTTTTATAGTTTCGCGCAATTGAGCTATGATTTATTTTAAGTACAAGTAGTTTTGTGTTGGGATGCATTTGGGTACCAATTGGTGTTTACTTTTATCTCTCAACGCATAAGAATAGAAAGATCAAATGTTTTGATTATTTATTTATTTTCTTAATTAGTTGCACACCATTGAAATTGCATGTAAGCTCACACAATACCATTCGATATCAAATGTCTAAATAATTTAGAGGTTAATTTGAACTTGTTAATAAAATTTCTTCAATGTCAACTACTGGATAGATAATCTCCTAAAATAGAAAGCAATGGATAAATATAGTGACTGTTATTGTTGAACACTGCAAGCATTAACCAAAGAAAGAAACCCTCCACTGAACATAGTTTATAATTATATGGGATAGGCTATTTCCACTACAATTTTTGCTAATCCACTACATTATTAATTATTATATTTAATAAATACATATTTGGACAAAATTACCCTCAATTACTTGCCCATATTATGTTGACTAATTAATAAAGTTACTTTACTAATTACCTTTCAATATTATTTTTAAATTCAAAACATATTAAATAATCTTTGATCGATTAGAGTTCACATGAACGATATTATTATTTCTTTTTTATAATTTATATTAAATGTATAATTAATTAAGCTCACGACTAGAGTTACGTTGCATTATAGAAAAACTAATATTATAACGATATTTTTTGTCAACCGAACTTTGAAAAAACTCTATGCTTATTGAAATAAAAAAAAAAATCACAGTTAGATTTAAAGGATATAAGAGTAAAAAATTAATCCAATTGTAAAATCATATTACGATATAGTATTGTAAAGTTTAATACCTTTTGCCTACCTATTACAATTGATTCTAAATTTTAAATTTTGAATTGATTGAAATCAATTCAATACCTAACATATTTTTATTATTAAATTTATTTTTTAAAATAATAATTTTTAAATTAAATTAAATTATTTTTATTTTAGTAATAAAATATTACATATTTTCTAAAATTTTGATCAATAAATGTTTTTAAAATATTTTTATAATGAAACATGAAAACAAATCATAAGCATAATTGAGAAAATATATTAATTAAAAATAAATAGAAATAAAGCAAAAGCAAAACTACCTTGTTTGTTGATATGTTAGGAATTAAAAAGTAATTTGAAAATAAGAAATATTTTAATCCACTTCAAATGGTAAGTAATTAATTAAGTGGTAATTTTGTCAAAATAAGTATTTGTTTAATGAAATAATAAATAATGTAGTGGATTATCAAAAATTGTAGTAGTAATAGCCTCTCCCTAATTATATATATGCACCAATTGTGGAGATCACAATTTGTGTTTTGATACTTCAAAAACAATCTTAGTTAAGTAGAAATTAAGGAATTCAGCAAATATTTGTTTGAAGAGTAATAACTTAGTTTAATGCAATATGGATACTTTCTATCAACACTACAGTACGTGTCTATAAATAGTTTCCTCCTGAACGACCTCAGCCTTCAGTTCGACACGTGGCAGACATCGCAACTCCATAGGCTCCAGCTGGACATGAGCCGAGGTAGCATACCCTTCTGACAACATGACGACCTGGCAATCATGCCACGACAGGTCGCTTACCTCACTAATATACTCTCCCAGCACACTGATCACAGGGACCCACAGTGCGACCTAAGGGACATCCCAGGTCGACCACGACAGCATCGAGCGACCTGGATACATGCAAGGCCGATCTCGCTGCATTAACATCGAGCGACCTGGATACATGCCAGGCCGACCTCGCTGCATTAACATCGAGCGACTTGGGTACATACCAGGTCGACCTCGATGTTAACCCTCTTAGCTTGACAAAATAGAGTCCTTTGCGGAAACACCTCTTGTCTGAGAAGAGTCCTGCTACAACCCTAATATACATCAGTCCTAAGCAGACAAGGAAACATAATTCGAAAGACATGGGAATTGATCATATCTCTCCCATTCCGAAACCTTCTAGGATTATCGCTGGGACAACCCAGCCCCCCTGACGGTGTTCTTTGTTGATCACAGGTTTCAAGCTACGTTCACTTCAAGGGTAATCCCTACAACATATGCCGGAATCCTACTAGACTACACACGTGGACCAGACGCGGTCACCTTCAACCTTTTTTGCGTAATCAGTTTGGTTCCGTTGCCGGGACAAATTTTGTGTGATCAATCATGACAACCTCAAAGCAAGTATCCAAGCAGGCAGCCCCAGCGCCGATTTCGGCAATGCCTGTAGCTGCTCCACTTGCTAGCCAACCTCTCGAGCAGCCCGAAAAAGAATCACCGACTGTGCCCTCATCAGGCCTCCCTCTTCATCAAAACACCCGAGCCAAGAAACTAGCTCGGGTAATGAGGAAAAGGGCGATGGGCAAACGGCCGACCCAGCCCGCTAAAGGACCGGTCAGGTCGAACCGGGATGGTCAGACGGCAACTTCCACTTCCTTAGACGGCAGAGACTCAGGAAATAGGGACGACCTCATCATGATAGAAGACAGGTTGCCTCCTACACAGCAAGAGATCGACCTCACCGAGTTGGAACACATAAGGAGGGAGAAGGCTTTCTTGGAAAGACAAAGAGAGCTGGAGGTACGTGAATATGAACTATCCCGCAAACTAGCCGCCCAAGCACCTCAGCTACCAACCCCGAGCTCGCATCCTCCTCGAAACGATCACCACGATGATCGACCTGGCAGGAACGAGTCCAGGGGTCTGCAGGCTGACAGTCACCATGGGGGGTCTAGGGTTGATGCTCTCAGGGTGAGTGCTAAAAGGCGACTAGGACGAAGGGTGGAGGAACACCAGAAACCCAGCGTCAAAGATCGCCTAGGAACCCCAGACATAGAGCAACGTAGGGGAAGCGTACACTCCAGAATGAGGACCCGAGCCAGAAATTCCAGCCCGGACAAGTCCTACAGGTCCTCCCGAATAGAACATGACGATGAACGACCTTGAAGGACGCAGGAGGACTACAGCTACAGGTCAAAACACAAGTCCATCCAGCACAGTACCTCCAGCAGCGATGCATCCTCACACAAATACTCCAAGATCGACGGCCACGACCACCGATCTAAAAGAAGGGGAAGGAGCAGCGATCTGGAAGACGAGGTACTACGTAAGATGAAGGAAAGATTGGAAGCCCTCGAAAGAGGCAAAAAGGGCAAACTATCAGGGAGCGTGACAGCAGCCTTTTGCAGAAGAATCAGAGACACTTCTCCAAATCACCGCCTGAAGTTGTCATCCCTGAGGAGCTACGCAGGAAACACAAATGCCCGAAGCCACGTGTCAAGCTTCGTGGAAAAGATGAGAGTGTGCACTAGAAATCTGGACCTATGGTGTGTGGTATTTGTCAGCACGTTTGAGGAGGTCGTCCTCAACTGGTTCGAAGAGCTGGAAGAAGGTTCCATTAGAGATTGGTACGACCTAAAGAAGGCCTTTCTGAAGAAATACTCATCAGTAGGCGACCTCCCCAAGAAGGAATTTGACCTCTGCGGGATTAAGCAGCGAGCTGAAGAATCCCTGGAGAGCTACCTGGACAGATTCAAGTGTGTTGCGGAAAAATTATTGAATGTCCCCGACAAAACCATAATGGCTTTCTTCCAAGCCGGATGTCGATCTGCCAAGTTACTATCTGAAATTGGCATGCAACTACCCACCACTAGTGCAGAGATGTACACTGTTGCACAAAACATTATGAACGTCGAGAAAAGGCAGGCAAATTCTCCACTAGTGCGGAGATGCTACTAAGTTTTGTTAAAGCTTAGTCTTAACTCCATTATAAGGATAATTTGTAATCCTTTTTGACCTCACTCTCAAGTGCTGATAACTCTTCTTCCTCAGCAATATTTGTAGGCTTTAATGAAGGATGGATAGCTATCAACGACATCAAGAATTCCTCTTTTAAAAAACTACGTTGTCTTTGGATGCTTTCAAGAATTCCTCTTCTTAAATAATCTTAATTCGACAGCAGAGATAAATGATGACGTACACAAATTTTATCAAGAAATTGCTCGACGGCGAATGGAAGAAGTACTTCAATTGAATGATCTCCCATCTTGAATCCAATAAACTTACATTGATGTGGAAAATTTGTGACGATCAGCTTGAGAGATGGGTTGATGAGAATATGATGATAGATACCGATTATAAATAGTCATAACTAGTTAAACAGGGTTTAAGGTATAGGGTATATAGGGTTTATTAGGGTTTACAATACATGTCATTCGTGTGTTTTCGAATGGGATAGAAGCCTTACCTGAAATCATGGGACACGGAATCACTTAAACTAGTATTGAGAGTGATGAATTGTGATTACTTAATAGTGTATTCGATCTTATACTAATCGTTTGTTGCTTAATAGGAGTGATGTCGACTGACGATCGCAGTTGTATATATAATCAGAGGTTTTCGAATCGTATTGGTATTACAGATGAGTTTATTAGAGGTTTGAAGAGTTTTATCGAATTTGCTCAAGCGAACTCCAAATACATGAGTGGTAACAACATTAGGTGTCCATGTGATAGCTGCAAAAATCAAAAGTACTTTCCTTCGATTATTGTTGAGAAGCACCTTCTCCAACACGGGTTTCAAGTTGGGTACAAGCAGTGGGTATCTCACGGTGAGCAAATTAGAGTATTGGCTAGGCCGAAAAGTAACCAGTAGAGGAATCCTGTACCTGAAGCTGAACCAGTAAATACGAGTGTGAACGATGAACCAGTTCGTGGTATGGAAGATATGGTTCAGGATGTTGCTGGTACTCATTTTAACTGGTCAGAGAACGCACGTCAAGAGGAGCCAAATATTACAGCTATTAAGTTCATTTGTGCTATGGAGTCTGCAAGGGAGAAGCTGTATCCTGGCTCTGAGCAGACCATTTTGGAGACTGTGGCTGAGTTCATAAACATCAAGTCAGATTATAATATTAGTTAATCTGGTTTCGATCGACTCATGAAAGCACTGAAAAAAGCTTTGTCGAAAGGGAATAAGATGCCAGAGAACTTCTATCAAACAAAGAAGATGGTTAGGCATATTGGGTTGAAATATGAGAAGATTGATGCGTGCAAGAACGATTGCATGTTTTTCTACAAGGAAGATTCAAACTTGAAAGAGTGTTTCGTGTGTGGCCAGGATAGATATAAGCTGAAACAGAGGGGCAGTTCAAAACGCAAAAAGAATGAACCTTATAAGCAGTTGCGTTACCTACTTTTGACTCCGAGATTACAACGCCCTACGTGTCTAAAGCTAATTCAGAAGCTATGCGTTGGCACAAGGAAAGCCCGCACGTGGATGGCGTGTTGACTCATTCGTCAGACGGCTTGGCTTGGAAACAATTTGATGCAACCCATCCTGACTTTGCTGCCGAAGCTAGAAATATAAGGTTGTGCATATGCGCGGATGGTTTTACTCCTTTCGGGCCTGGGGCGAAGTCCTACTCTTGTTGGCCGGTTATAGCGACCATCTACAATCTTCCACCGTGGTTGTGTATGAGTGATCCTTACATGTTCTTGTCACTGTTCATACCTGGACCGACTAGCCCTGGCAAGAATATTGATATTTATCTCCGCCCTTTGATTGATGAGTTAAAAATGCTCTGGGAAGACGGAGTGGAAACATGGGATGCATTCAAAGAAGAAAATTTTAAAATGAAAGCCGCGTTGATGTGGACGGTGAATGACTTCCCTGCCTATGGGATGTTATCGGGTTGGAACACACACGGGAAGCTGGCATGTCCAATTTGTATGGATGACACTAAGTCGTTCACACTCGAGCACTCTCGTAAACCTTGTTGGTTTGATTGTTATCGTCAATTTCTACTGGATGACCACCCATTTAGATCACAGAAGCAGCAATTTACTAAGAGAATAGGGTTGAGCGTGATGAGGCGCCTAGACGTTTGAGCGGTGAACCTGTTTATGGAAAGGTATCTAAACTACAGAAGACCAGGTAGGGGAAGATGTTTGCAAAGGATAGACTACGAGATTTTGGTGTAAAGCATAATTGGACTAAGAAGAGTATATTTTGGGAGTTGTCGTATTGGAAAGATAATTTGATACACCATAACCTTGACGTCATGCACATTGAGAAGAATGTGTTTGACAATATTTTTAACACCATTAAGGATTGGAGGGCTACTACCAAGGACACACCCTAAGCCCGAATGGACATGAAAGACATATGTAAGCGGCCTGCCTTGGAGCTAAAAAAGGTCAACGGTAAAACAGTGAAACCTGTCGCTCCATACGTGCTAACCAAGGATCAAAGACTTCTAGTGTTGAAGTGGTTGAAGGGATTGAGGCTTTTAGACGGTTACGCTTCTAACATCGGAAATTGTGTAAGTGTAGATGAAGGAAAGGTTCATGGTTTGAAGAGTCATGATTGTCACGTGTTACTGAACAGGTTACTTCCTATTGCGCTTATAGACTTGTTGCACGACAATATATGGATTGCGTTAACCAAGCTGAGTGAGTCATTCAGAGCGTTATCATCCAGTACTTTGCGGGTTGATGACATGAGAAGACTCAAAGCGAGCATTATCGTGACGATTTGCAAACTTGAGAAGATCTTTCCTCCGTCTTTTTTTTGATTCTATGGAGCATTTACCGGTCCACTTGGCATATGAAGCTAGGGTTGGGGGTCCAGTTCAATACAGATGGATGTTTCCATTTGAGAGGTAATTACTCGTCTCATAGTAAACGTTTTTCCTCTATAACATACTTAAAAGTCGGTTATAACTTGTGTAGCATTTATTTATCCTGTCATGCATCTGCAATTAAGTATCTCGGTCATCTAAAAAGGAAGATGAGGAACAGGGCAAAGGTTGAGGCCTCAATATGCGAGACTATTATTATAGAGGAAATTGTTGCCTTTGTCGCGCAATATTTTTATCCCGATGTTGAAACGAGATTGACTAGGGTTGGGCGCAATTATGATGGTGGATAGCTCGTTGCCAGTGGAGACATCTCATTATTTAATGCTCCGGGTCGGCCACTCGGTAAACCGGTTAAGACTCGAATACTAAGTAATAAGGAGTATGACGCTGCGAGACTCTATATACTCCTTAATTGTCCTGAGGTTGAGGAATATCTCAAGTAAGTTAATTATCAATTTTATTTAATTTTAGATAGTCGTCCGATTCAAATTAAAGTTGCAACATGCATAAATAACTCGTTTAAACTCTAAACCTAATGCAGTATGTTCGAAGATCAAGCCAGAGATGATATATCTGATGAATTGCGAGAAATCAGGACAGAGAAAGAGTTTCCGTCGTGGTTACGCAAATATGTAAATATCATTTCCTGGCTCGATTTATAGGTAGACATTTTATATATGCATCCAAACAGTACAATATCTCAGTCATTTAAAAATGCCTATTAATTATTACTTTTCAAGTTTTGGAACATCCTAATGACCCGAAAGTCACGAGATTATCTCACATAGCTGCAAATCCGTTGATGAGAGTTACTTTATACAACGGATATTATGTGAATGTCTATGTCTTCCATACTAAGGAATACGGGGAGGGAAAACAAATGGATAACATCGGTGTCAATCTTAAAGGCAACCTTGACTATTATGGTGTCCTTAAAGAAGTCATCGAGTTACAATATCTCGGGAGGAAAAACATAGTCCTGTTCAATTGTGACTGGCGAGACTCTGTACGAGGTATGAAAAAGCACAACTCGTTTGACCTAATCGATGTGAAGCACATGTCACGACATGCGGGTGATGATGTGTTCATCTTAGCATCACAAGCACAACAAGTATACATGACACCATACCCTTATCGGCGAGCTGATGAGAGGGGATGGTGGGATGTTTGGAAGACTAAGGCCAGAAGCACGATTGATATAACATATCGGTCTGACGACATAACTACAGAATCGTCATTAAAATGATGTTATTAAGAAGATGAAATGCCCGTGCCTCCCGTTGTATCTTCCGATAGTCATCCAATGGATGAAATGCCTGTGCCTTCCTTATGCTTGGAAGTAGTATTACCCATTGATTTACCACCTCCTTCCTCGTTTGAAGACGAAGTCCCAATTATTGAAGGTGATGCAGAAGAAGACGACGAGGTAAAAGAAGATGAAGCGGATTAGATGTCCGAGGATGACGATGAAGAAGAACTTGAGTTTTGTAGTAGCGACTCAAATGCTGAGACTAAAGAATCTGAGAATGAAGAAAATGAAGACATTGAGAATGAAGACTCTGAGTAGTCCTGTGTACCGTTTAGGTTCTTTTATTTTTTGTAAAATATGAATAGTCATGTATAGAACACTATTTGTAGGGATGGCAATTCGTGCCATCGTGTCGTGTTCGTGCCACACTATCGTGTTTTCGTGTTATCTATCTTATTTGATCATAAATATAATAATAAATGTTATTTTAACTAAATTTATAATTTCGTGCTTTCGTGTCGTGTTTCGTGTCGTGCCGTGTCGTGTCGTGCCTTATCGTGTTTCTTGTCTCTGTAATTCGTGTTTATAATCGTGTCGTGCTGGTTCGTGCAATCGTGTCGTGCCTGCCATTGCCACCCCTAACTATTTGTATGTTACTTGTTATCATGAAGAAGATTCATTTTAATTAATGTTATGCATTTTAACTTAATTGTCATCTAAACTTATCGTTAATTGTCATCATTAATATATTAATTATATTTTTATCATATATAGACATGTCAGGACGAGCTGGTAGAGGTAGGGGTCAGACTGGTAAGGTCCGACTTCTACCTTCTTGCATTACAGGTACACAGCCACCTGTGCCTACAAGAGGAGCTGAGTCTCACTTTTCTCATTCCGAGGATGCGCCCGACTCTCCCCACGATCTGATCAGCGGGGTTGGGTCATCATTTACCCTAGAGGTTGTTGATAGAGATGGTAGGATTATCATTACCATCTCCGGCCTTAAGCAATAAGTAATAAATTTAATGCTTCCTTAGATAAATGTTAATTACATATTTGTATAATATATTTGTTTAATATATTTGATAGGTTTACAGGCGGGTATCCCGATCCTGCTCGCTTTATTGAACGCATCCTACGTGCGATGAGGCACGAGGAGTACTGGCCACAGTACTCTGACGTGCCTAAAGAGGTCCGAGACTCCTGGTGGGATGATTTTAGGGTAAAATAAGATATGTTAAATTTTAATAATTTAATACTTTCTATAAAAGTTTATAATTAATATGTTTAAATTGGTCAAACTTGCAGTGGACTTATTGTTGGCCTGAGCACTCTGACGCCGAGGCGTACGAGGCGTTTAGGTTCGACTAGATCTACGCCATGAAGAAAGCGAGGGCTCCATGTTTCACCGAAGATGTCTGGGGCCGGTAAGTACATTATAATAAGTACTCTTAATTTAATTTCATTCCTTAAATATATGTTATTTTGTATATATTGTTTCTATAACAATTTTAACATTTTCACAGGTTTACCTCGACGTGGGATTCCGAGGAAGCTAGGGCTGTCACCGAGCGACAGAGGCAGAACGGGCTGAGCTCAACGGGGAGGGGGGTGAAGCACACCTCAAGGTCGATCAACACCTCCGAGCACCACTTGCGCATGGTAAGGACTTTAATGTGTTGTATTGTAATTAATACGTGTTATTAATTCCTCAAAACATATATAACATATTTTATTATTTTACTTACAGTTTAAATTAATTTGTTGGGTAGCCATGTGGATGCTATGAAATCCATGGCTGAAAGTAATTTGTTACTTGTTATGTGAAGGGATTGAGTTGAAATAGGTCGTCTTAGTTAGGGGTGGCAATGGCAAACACGACACGACACGACACGACACGACACGAAACACGACACGAAAGCACGAAATTATAAATTTAGTTAAAATAACGTTTATTATTATATTTATGATCAAATAAGGTAGATAATACGAAAACACGATAGTGTGGCACGAACACGACACGATGACATAGGGTTTGAGTGCATATAGGCTGCTTTACATGGGTTTTGAGTTTAAATAGGCTGCTTTAGAAGGGTTTGAGTGTAAATATTCTGTTATGAAAGGGTTCTGAGTGTAAATAGGCTGCTTTAGAAGGGTTTAAGTATAAATAGGTTATTTTAAAAGACTTTGAGTGTAAATCAGTTGTTTTAGAAGGGCTCTAAGTACAAATAAGTTGGTTTAAAAGGGGTTTGAGTGTAAATAGACTATTTTATAATGATTTGAGTCTTAATAGGTTGTTTAAGAAGGTTTTAAGTTGCAATAGGCTGTCTTAGTAGGGTTTGAGTGTATATAAGCTACTTTACATGGGTTTTGCGTATAAATAGGCTGCTTTAAAAGGGTTTGAGTGCAAATAGGTTATTTTTTCTGGGTTTGAGTGTGTATAGGCTGCTTTAGAATGAACTTGAGTATAAATAGGCTGCTTTAGAAGGGTTTGAGTATAAATAGGCCGTTATGAAAGGGTTTTGAGTGTAAATAGGCTGCTTTAGAAGGGTTTGAGTGCTAATTGGTTATTTAAAAAGGCTCTGAGTATAAGTAAGTTGTTTTAGCAGGGCTCTGAGTACAAATAAGTTGGTTTAAAAGGGGTTGGAGTGTAAATAGATTGTTTTATAACTATTTTAGTCTTAATAGGTTGTTTAAGAAGGTTTTGAGTTGCAATAGGCTGTCTTCGTAGGGTTTGAGTGTATATAGGCTGTTTTACATGTGTTTTGAGTGTAAATAGGCTGCTTTAGAAGGGTTTGAGTGCAAATAGGTTATTTTTTCTGGGTTTGAGTGTGTATAGACTGCTTTAGAATGAGCTTGAGTGTAAATAGGCTATTTTAAAAAGGTTTGAGTGTAAATAGGCCGTTATGAAAGGGTTTTGAGTATAAATATGCTGCTTTAGAAGGGTTTGAGTACAAATTGTTGTTTTAAAAGGCTCTGAGTGTAAATAAGTTGTTTTAGCGGGGCTTTAAGTGCAAATAAGTTGGTTTAAAAGGGGTTTGAGTGTAAATAGACTATTTTATAACGATTTGAGTCTTAATAGGTTGTTTAAGAAGGTTTTGAGTTGCAATAGGCTGTCTTAGTAGGGTTTGAGTGTATATAGGCTGCTTTACATAAGTTTTGAGTGTAAATAGGCTGCTTTAGAAGGGTTTGAGTGCAAATAGGTTATTTTTCTGGGTTTGAGTGTGTATAGGCTGCTTTAGAACGAGCTTGAGTTTAAATAGACTACTTTAGAAGGGTTTGAGTATAAATTGGCTATTATGAAAGGGTTTTGAGTGTAAATAGGTTGCTTTAAAAGGGTTTGAGTGTAAATAGGTTATTTTAGAAGGCTCTGAGTATAAATAAGTTATTTTAACGGGGCTCTGAGTGCAAATAAGTTGGTTTAAAAGGGGTTTGAGTGTAAATAGACTATTTTATAACAATTTTAAGTGAAATAGGTAGTTTAAAAAGGTTTTGAGTATAGGTTGTTTTAGAAGGGTTTGAGTGTATATATATATAGGCCGTTTTTATTGTTTTCTTATAAGTTGATCATGTTATACTTTAATATGTATTGTTCGCTAATTTTAATTCATTATATTTGTAGAATCGACACTACGGTATCGAGGTACCTTACACTGATTTATTTGCTGCGACCCACACCACTCCTGCTCCTCCTGGTGCTGATTCGCCATTTGTCTTTGTTGATGAAATGGCAAAGAAAGTATTTGTAAGTATTACTTAAAATATTTTAATTTTATTTTGTTTATTAGTTAATTAAAATGTTAATATTAATATTTTTATGTTTTTATGACACAGAATGACTATAAGGCAAGTATGGACACGCAGGTCGCTGATGGGCTTGTCTAGACGACCCCTCAGGTGCTGACGCGCTTTGTCACGACATTTGGCATTCAGTCACTGTGGAGTCACGGAAGAAGAGGGGAGCTCGCCTCTACGACTTTGGTGACCACGACGCCGCTGTGTTGAGACCAGGCGTATCGACTTCTTCCTCGACGACCACGTCTTCTGGTCATCCGTACCAGTCAGCTACCTAGCGTGCCCTGGTCGAGAAGACGCAAACTCTTGAGCACCTAGTGCAGCATGTTGAGATATGAGTTATTTTTGTCCATATCCTTTCCTTGTATAGATAAGTATAAATAAGTTAGGGTAATATTTTCTTATCATAATTATAGAGATTTGTATAGTATGGTAGGAATAGACTTCTTGGAGAACAAGACTCTTCTTGTATATATTCTTTGTACCGTGACTTTTGTAAGGCAAGAAAATAGAAAAACATTATTTTCTCCTTCACGTATTCTCTGTTTCAACTTGGTATCAGAGCATGGTTGAGCCAGTTGTGACAAACGAAGGTCAGAGTGGTGAGAAGAAAGCCTTAGATGAAAGGCGCTCACCCTATTTCTTGTCAACAAGTGACAACCCGGGGCAGATTATCACCCACGTTCAACTCAAGGGTGATAATTATGAAGAATGGGCTCGCGTGTTCAAAGGATCATTGCGTGCCAAGATGAAGCATGGATTTATTGATGGGACGATCGAGATGCCAAAGGAAGCAGACGAGATCGACCAATGGAAGACTGTCAACTCAATGGTGGTTTCATGGATTTTCAATACCATTGAACCATCATTGAGATCCACCGTGATATATACGGAGGAGGCGAAAGTGGGAAGATTTGAGGGAAAGATTTTCAGTGGGGAATGGACCACGAACTCAACAAATCAAGGCGGATATAGCCAATTGTAGACAAGGTAGAGACGAAAGTGTGGCTGTGTATTATGGCCGGATTAAAAAATTGTGGGATGATCTCAATGATTTTGAGACATTGCATGCGTGTTCGTGTAGTGGCTGCAGATGCAATCTCGGAGCCTTGTTGACCAAGTGACGTGAGGATGAACGAGTGCATCAATTTGTTATGGGGCTAGAAACACCAAAGTTTGAAAATGTGAAGTCCTCCATCCTGAACTCAGAACCATTGCCTAATGTTAATAAGGCATACTCCATGGTTGTAAGGGAGGAAAGAGTACGCAGCGGTGAGCGTCGATTATCCGGCACTGTTAGCTTTGTGCGACGGTTGTGGGGACAACTAGCCGCACAACCGACTCCCAACCGCGGCTCATATGGTTCGGGGGAAAGAAGAGAAGGGAACAATGTTGTTTGTTCTAGCAAGAAGAAAGGACATCTTTGTGGAATCATGCTACGACTAGTGGGCTACCCGAATGGTGGGGAGATCGTATGAAGAACAACAAAGGGAGAAGTGGAGGACAATCTTATTCAATGGGAAAAGATCAGAGGAGGTTCAGCACAAAGGCTAACACGTTCGATCTTTGCAGACAGCTAAGGCTTTGGGATTCACGCCAGAACAGTGGAATCACTTCAGAAATTATGTGCAGACTTATGTGCAGTCATCTGACCGCACAACTGACTCCACAACTGACCATCAGAATGGTAAAATAAATAATGACCCATGGCTTGTCGATAGCGGGGCTAATCGACATATGACAGGGAATATTTCTTTACTCAAACGTATTCATAATATTGAGGCTAACCATATAAGTTTGCCTAATGGAAAATATATCGTGGCCACGAAAGAAGGCGACGTCGATATTGGAAAAGGATTGGTTTTGAAAAATGTTTTTTATGCTCCGACTATTAATTGCAATCTACTTTCTGTTTCTCAGCTGCTTAATGATTCAAATGCTTTAGTGCACTTTTCTGATAAACATTGTGTGATACAGGATCGGGCCTCGAAGATGTGTATTGGTGCGGGTGAACAAAGTGAAGGGTTGTACTATCTGAGAAGATCATCACAAGCTTGCAGTGTTAAGGATTCAGGAAGTTATCAATTGTGGCATCAACGTCTTGGCCATCCTTCAAGTAAAGTCGTTGGTTTATTACCTTTTATTAGTCGTAGTAGCATTAATAAGGATGTGTACGGGGTTTGCTGTCAAGCAAAACAAAGTAGAGACAAGTTTTTGTTAAGTGATAATACTTCTATTGAGGTTTTTGATTTAATTCATTGTGACATCTGGGGTGACTATCGGATGCCTGCTATGTGTGGTGCTGTTTATTTTTTGACCATTGTGGATGATTGCTCTAGGGCTGTTTGGGTTTATCTAATTCGTCACAAGAGTGAAGTATCCCAGATTTTGAAAAATTTCTTTGCCATGGTTGAACGACAGTTTAATAAGCGGGTTAAAAAGATCAGGAGTGATAATGGCCAGGAGTTTATGTGTTTAACCAAATTCTTTCTTGAAAATGGTATTGAACATCATACTACTTGTATTCGCACGTCACAACAAAATGGGAGGGTTGAGCGTAAGCATCGTCATCTTTTAAATGTGTCTCGGGCCTTAATGTTTCAAGCTAAATTGTCTGTCAAGTTTTGGGGGGAGTGTGTCTTGGCTGCTGGTTACTTGATAAATGTTAGGAATATGCCTGTGAATCAGCTGATATAAATGTATGCATATTCCAACACAGTGATTTGCTTGTCCCCATTACAACGCATGTTTCACAAGTGGCTAAAAGGGCTGCGTCGGTTAGTGTGGCGGCTTGTTGAAACAATGCATAGGTCATTAGACTAGGAAGTCTTTGTACATATCCGAGTCTTTGTCCTACCAGAATGATGACAAACTTTCATATGAATTAGCTCTTCAAATTGTCAGCTGACGTGACCATCGGCAAATGTCTCACTAGCGACATTTCCTTTAGCTATATCGCCTATTAGCCATCTCTACACCGGCGGTTCTACATCGGCGGATCCTGTATCCGCCAAAGCACTTCATCGAACAACTGCAGAAAGCTATTTATTCAAGAGGAACATCGTGACCATCGCCGGTTTCTACATCGCGGTTCTATAATGGCGAGATCTCGAATCGGCCAAATCCTCATCGAACAACTGCCGAGAAACTGTAAGATCACGAGATACATCGATCGTTACTCAACGCGCTTCAAGCCAAAATAGATCCGTTGTAAGATCTGTTTGACAAATCCAAGATACGCATCGATGTCTGCGCCTTCACGTTTATCCAATAGACATTTCCTCTTCAGAACAGTGTTCGCGGTCTTCAAAGCTTCATTTCTAGAAAAGGCCAAGCACAGGACGCCGCACTCCCAAAGCAATGATACGTCCAAATCGGTCGACTACATCCAGCTAAGCTTGACACGTCCAAACTCGTCCGGCTGTTTCACGGACCATCTTCAAGACTCGAACCTAACGAAGGTCTTTGCCCAACAGATCCAAAAATGTACTCTGCTACATTATGAGATTCAGATCACCAACGGGCTTAAACCTATTCAATACACCAACGGTCACCTCTTCTTCTCCAGCCTATATAAGAAGACTCTCATTCTCATCTCAAGAGAGCATAAGGGAGAGAAAGCAAGCTGTGTATGCTTATGCTTGAGAAAGGTTGTGGTATTGATCTTCATTTTTCAATCCGAACCACTCCTTGAGTGAGAAATCACAAGTGTAAGAACAAACACTTTGTGAGAGAGAGAAGAAAATCCAAAGGGCTCGCTTGATCAACAACCTTGTTGTTGATTTGAGTCCTTCTTCCTTCGAAGAACTCAGTCTCTTCAGTGACCTCAACTCCATTATCCAGTAAAGAGACCAAGCATCTTACAGATCGTTGAAGCCAGATCAAGCTTGAAGATGTCCGATGAAGAGCCAGAACTTAAAAGTCCATATTGCATTCATATCGGCAGACTTATATCGCATTATAAGCTGTGCCGATTGTGCAACAATTTGTCATCATTGTTGGTCGAGTGCTTAGCACTCAGTTGTTCAAATACTTGCTATTTGAACAACTCCTAATATTCTCTTCTCACAACAAATATATCGAGTTGAAACTACAGGAAGATAACTTAATAAATATTAAGTACATCTTCTAATGTATTTTCGATATATTTGATTTCGCTTTCTTCATTTCTCCTTCTTTTTCCTAGGGAGATTGCTAGGATAGAGAGTCTAGGTTGATGTACTAAGCATGTTTGCCTTTGAGCAAACCTCTGCTGAATTTTAATATAATATATATATGTTTATTACATTCAGCCTTGATTTCTCTTTCTTGTATAATTTGTCTTATCATGTGCAATCTGTTTAAGGAAAGTAAATGATGCATCTAATACAGATTTTAGTCAACTTAAGCTCTCTTTCATATCAAATCTTTGATTACTTTAATCTAAATTGTTTGACTTATCTTGTTTATTCCATTGCTCAAATTTATTTTCATCGGCTAAGTTCAACATACATCTTCCTACACTCTTGACATCTCGATCACAGATGTCCGATGTCACTAACTTCGGCTAGCTTAGAATAAGGAAGATGATCTACTTGTATTAATCATTTCAGATTTTTGTAAAAATTGGATGAAATTTTAATACATCATGTATAGGCTATTCACCCCCTCTAGCCTATACACCGAGCAACCCTGGACCCAACAACGGTATCGAGCGGTACTCAGAACCTTATTCCGGCTTAACAACCCGAGAGTTTAGATCCTGCCGCTCGATTAGATGCATAGTCAAAAGAGTCTTTTTCCAAAATCTTTTATTCACAAAAACCTTTTGAGAGAAACGGAAGCCTTTTGAAAACTTTCTCCAAATTAAAATAAATTTTGTTTTCAAAAACATGTGAGAAAGAATATTGTGATGACTATGTGATCACTATAAGAAAATCTATCATATATCAGAATTACATTGATATCATGAAGAGAAGTACTATAGTGGAGATTGACTTGCTAAGGATTATGCATGTTTCATAAATCTATCTTTTAAACCTTGGTATATCCTTTAGCAAATGGGTTAAACTCATACATGATAGATGAATTACTTAGATTCACTTCTAAAAATTTGCTCTCTTGACATAAGGCTAACGATTGCTCCAATCTAACACCTTCTCAAGAAAACTTTTTATAAAAGTTTAGAGCAAATGAAATAAGAAGAGTTTCAAAGGAAATCAAAGTTATGTCATCTCCAAAATCACTGAGATTATAAGCTCTTGGCCTAAGGACATCAATGATGAAATTGTCTTCCTTCAATGAAAAGCTTCAGCCGGGTAAGAATACACTCAAAGAACCTATGCTCAACATTAGCACTGGTACTTCAACAACTATGAGCAGACGCGTTCAAAGAGTTTAATGAGGAAGTAGCCCCACTCTAATCTCTTAACTTTTGGGCTACACTTATAAGTGTATTTTGAATGATTATTCAATTATCATGCTTATTAAGTCTCATTTGTATTATTGGATCTCTGGAGCTGTTTTTAGCTCATAAATGTTGCTAACTTTCTCTATGAGTACTTTAGGCAGGAACTCATATGACAGAAAAGGTCAAACATGCAACATCACTCTCCATCGGCAGATAGTAACATGGCTGCTGATTCATGAAGGACTGCGATCACTCATGAGAATTCACTCATGTCCTTCACTCACTCAAGGTCAAAATCCTCACCTGCTGGACTTCAGAACTATGAGGTGAAAAATCTGCTGATAAGTCCAAAGGAGTTGATAAAGACCTTCTCTCATGCATACACACAACAGGTTAGCTATTTGCTTTCCAATGACTGTGCTCATGTCTGCGAATTGATATGCTCATACATATTATCGACATAATGCATAATAACTGTCATCTTGCATTTTATTGATATATATGTATTGATTGTATGACTTGCCTTATGCAAATGGTTTTCAAAAACTAATCGGCATTTTTCTTATCGGTGATTTCAAATGTTTTCTAAAAACCTGCAGTTGGTGAATTTCCATATCGCCAACCAACACTTCATAAGCTCGGTTTATGTGCTGACTTATAGGAGTAAAAACCCTTTAATGACCTACTCTCTCAAGTCTATTAAAGGTGGAGGCACATTTTCGAAGTTTGGCTTCGATTAAAGTTAAGAGTATTTTCAAAATCTTGGAAAACGACAAGACAGTCAACATCAATCCTTTCCAAGAATCTTGAGAATATCTAGACTTCACAGCCTATCCCTGCCAAGGCGTGATCAGAAGGACAACTCAACAGTAAAGCTCCATTATTGAGTACCCTTCAGTCTAACCTCCTTGAGTATAAGTAGAGATCCTTCTTCATCCAATCTCTACTATGACTAAACTCACAAACTGCAAATAGATTACTCTCGATACAAATCGATGATTCAAAATCTCTCAAAATGTTACTAAGTTTAAGTCCTAAGATTCGATCAAGTCAATTCCTCAACAACGGGGTATGATTCCTTCATATTCATTCAGAGTTGTTTCGATTTCATTTCTGTTACTTCACAAGAGCTGATCTAAATTTCTCTCAAAAATATATTTTCAATATCATTCATAAACTGTGAAAATCATTTTCTAAAATCTTTTCTTATTCACAGTTTCCAAACATGAGAGAAATTGCATCAAGTCTTGTGTACCAGAAATCATTAATTATGGTTCCACAATCTTGTTGAGAAAACAATTGATAAAGTAATCTTCTTTTGTCTCGTCCGATAATCATAGAAGTTTCTTTGTCAAGCATGATTTATGTCTTGCAAACCATGGTTGTCAGAACACTTAAGAACATTCTTTGTCAATCAGTTTGAAAGATAAGATGGAAAGCCATTAATTAATGCCAGCAAGAGTGATTTCATTCTCTCTTCTAACTTTTAGTTATCAATCTCATTGATACTCTAAAATGTTTGAGATGAATCACGTGAAAATCAATTAGCATATACTTATTCCACCTTTGGAAGTCGCTTGCATACGTGAACTTCACAGAAAAGATCCCAGAAAAGAAGTGTCAAGTGTTTGGAAAACATTTGATATATTGCCATGTGCAACAAGTCTTCTGGTTATATGTAGGTATGCCGACCATCACCTCAAAGATGGCCGATGTAGATAATTCAGTTCTGCTGAATTAAGTAGCTAATATGGAATTGATGAGGATGACGACTGTAACCGCCACCATCCATCCCCGAGTTTATCAAAGGGGATTCATGGTCAAAGCACATCCTCGGTGGCCATCACTCTTCGGTGCTTTCATAATGACCCGAAGAAGTGAATATGTTCTGCCTCCCCCGAGAGTTGGAGGAAATCAAAAGAACACCGCCATCTTGATCTCCTCCAGAATCCTTGGTTGATGACCCTTCATCAAATACTAAGGATTTGAACTTCGCGGACACAACCTTGTAACATGTATCTCATACTGTAAATTGAATCATTATGTATCTTTCTCATGTAATCTGCAGTTCAGTCAAAATTCCTGTTGTATTGTTCTTGTAATCAGCTGATCCTTGCAACATACTGTGTAAAACTACTTGGATTATTGAATACAAGTCCTGCAACTTTATCTCATGCTTATCTACTTGTCTGCATTCCTTTGATAGCATGAATTGACGTGTCTTAAGTGTGTTGATCAAACTTATTATTCTTTATGATCTCCATTCTCTTCTGGTGATTAAAAGAATTGTCCTTAATGAAATGGTCACACTGCCTAGACACAAACTCTGCTGACACCCCATCAGCAAACCATTCTTGAACAAATTGCTATATCGAGTTATGGTTTCTTACTACTGCTTAACTCTCATCCTTAGACTCCCTGATAATTGCCTTTCTGAATTAGATCATTTCACAATGATTAAATTCAAGTTCTGCCAAAACCTCAAGTCTCTCAACAATAGGCAGACTGCAGTTTCATGACCTTCATGTCAACCTATCAAGGAATCTGCTATTACTCAATCTCTATCCTTCATGCTTAAAAGATCAAGATTACTAGTAAATCTGCTTTGAACGAAGGTGTCTGCTGAATCAAATCTTTCAAGACAGTTCAACAGCACTTTGTGTTCTTAGTTATGACAACTACTAAATCTTATGTAACCTATGAGATTGTAGTTATAAAGGCATGATTAGTTGTTCCCATTATAATGACCAACAACTAATTGGTATACAGATTGAATTCAAAACACTCTGTTAGATCTTATCATGTGGTTCTTTGTCAAAAAGGATGTTGTTAAATATATCTAGTAACTCGACCTATTCTCAAGATAGCTAGAAACTCAAGAATTCTTAGGAAGACTGATATTTTCAAATATTAAGTTTTTCCTCAGGAGTGAACAGCCGATATAGCCCCTGCTGTATATAGGCTACGTCTCACTCTCTTCAGAACAAGTCTAGTCTGCAGATCTCTTTCCTTGCTATAGAATGCCTAGATCTGTTGGAAAGAAAGAAGAACGGACATCACTTCAGGTATACATTCAATATCTCACTTACTTGATCTATTTAATATTCTTACTAAGCCTTATTAATCTTAAATAGATTGATGTCCATTATAACTAGAGTCTATCAATTGATATCAGCTGTTCTTACCTTAGCTGATATTAAACACACTGCCAATAATGGATACAACAATTAGTATCAGCAGTTCCTACTTTAGCAAATACCAATTTACACCCTGCTGATAGTATCCACATTCATTAAAAGACTCATCAAATCCCTCAAAATCTCTTTGGGAAACAATCTCTTAAGACACACTTCTCTAAAAACAACTACATATGTGTCATGTACAAGCGTGTCATATGGCTTGGACAGATAATTTTGTCCCCAACTCGTCCTTTAAACAACCAATGCTGTTCTATTTCAGATTAATTTACTCAAACAATTCGTTTGAAGTAAAATAACAGCTCATATTATCTCTCGAAGAGCCTATATCATTGTCTTAAACACTCAGCAGTTGTACCCATTAATACAACAATAAAGGCAATTAAATTAATCTGTTTATATATTAAATTTTAAACTTCTTGTTTGAAAATAATATGAGTATACATTTCTCCTAGACTGCCTATGTACTAGCCATAATTACACTGAGCATGATGACATAATCCTAAATCAGAACATCATTTCTATGTCATTAAATGCACTCACTTCTTTAAGCCCCCAAAACGTCCTTTCCCATTCCTCTAATCAAGAAACCTCTTCATCTTCTCAAAAATTCAAAAAGTTGTATAAAATTGGTATCAGTCTCCAACTACAGTACCTGACTTTTACCTACTCCAAAATTTCTCCACCATTATAGTCATGTGCATTATGTGTTCACCAAATTTGCCTAGTCCTCCTCATCGACCCATTTCCCACACTGAATGGCGTCAACGTATGATGATTCTTCTTGCCACTACTCCTCCAGTGATTCAACGACCTCGTCGAATCACTCGACGTGTAAGAAATCATCTTCGAGATCCCAAGAACGATGTATCCAATTTCATGCCTTGGGTTCCCACAAGAGATATTACCACTACTACTGCACCTAACTCTCTCTCTGCTCCCATCGCCTCAAATGCTCACCTCGAGCAACCCTCATCTCAGGAGGAGCTTCAGCCAGGAAATGCCCATTCTGCGTCAAATCCGGTCAATGTTCCCTCCATTAAAACAGCAGACCTTCATCCTCTAACTCTACTTCATTAGGATGACTAGCTAGGTCTCTGTTTTATCAAACTAATTTTCTTTTGCTATATTAATGATAAATGTGTAATGTGTTTAGTTTTGTGTACGTCTGTTCATCTACATTTGCTACTTTCTTTTGATTTAAGTCTTCATAATTTGTCCTGGTGCATACTCGTTCATGCCTACAGTTCACTTTCTTTATGAAATTCAGCATACCTCTTAGGAAGATCTTATATGTCATCTTTAGATGTATATCTCATGCATCCAATAGAAGTCAGCATACCGCTCGACTATACTTTCCTGTTTTAACCAGATATACCCTAAGGAGGAGACTATTTTGAACGCTTTACTACTTATGACTTATCCTATTTGCCCCTCCTATTACGAATAAAACTTGTCCCACTACATTCTTGTAAGACCTCTTTACAAGCAATGGAACACAATTCCTCACCTTGATATCCTATTATTTTTATGTATGTCTTATACATGAATACTGTGCACACTAAGAAAGAAATTAAACCTGATTAATGACCTGCTACATCCAAAGATGTTTGATCCACATAACATCACTCAAAGCGCCAATCGACAAATGGAAGTACTTACTCGATACTGTCTATATTCTCGGCAGAGTTGCTATAAGCTAATCACATAAGCATTTCTATAAAGACGGTATAAAAGAACAACCTTCTCCCTCACTACCTGTAGCGATATTCAATCCTCAATATCCAATATTCAAGCTTGTGGCCATTAAGGAGGAGAGATTGTGAAGTAGTAATGACCCCAAGCAGGTGTAGTAAGATTGACATTATTCAGAATCACATTAAGAAATTGTAGTAATAGCCCCAAACATTAAGGAGGAGTGATTAAAGATTAAAAGAACTAGTAAGGAGGAGAGATTGTGTAACTGCCCATACAGCGAACTATTATGCTATTATAGTACGCTGACTATTATAAACTCTACCTATCCTTCACAAACTTTTAAAATCATCAGATGAAGATGCTTAATCAATTCGATTAAGAACAGTATATTTTCTACTTCCTGCTTAAGCAACATTCTTCAGATCATACAATGCAAGAATCACACTCTTAAGGCAATATTTTCAATTGCCTAAAACCATTTCAGTTATTGCTTCGTATTTGTTCTTTCATTTATTGAGTCTGTAAATACTTAGCAATAGGTGACTATACATACGCTATCGCTTGTAAGTTCAACCTAGGGCATGCCTCGATATAAAATGAATATTCGGTAGTGGCATGTTATTACTAAGGATTGAACAAGCTTTAAAGAGTATGTATAAGTCAATTGTAGTAATGGTCCCAAGAAAATAGGAGGAGATTGTTAGGAATATGCACGTGAATCAACGATATAAATGTATGCATATTCCAACACGGTGATTTGCTTGTCCCCATTACAACGCATGTTTCACAAGTGGCTAAAAGTGCGTGCGGTTAGTGTGGCGACTTGTTGAAACAATGCATAGGTCATTAGACTAGGAAGTCTTTGTACATATCCGAGTCTTTGTCCTACCGAATGATGACAAACTTTCATATGAATTAGCTCTTCAAATTGTCGGTGACGTGACCATCGGCAAATGTCTCACTAGCGACATTTCCTTTAGCTATATTGCCTATTAGCCATCTCTACACCAGGTTCTACATCGGCGATCCTGTATCCGCCAAAGCACTTCATCGAACAAGCTAGAAGCTATTTATTCAAGAGGAACATCGTGACCATCGGCGGTTTCTACATCGCGGTTCTATAATGGCGGATCTCGAGAATCGGCCAAATCCTCATCGAGAACAAGCTGAGCGTAAGATCACGAGATACATCGGTCGTTACTCAACGCGCTCAAGCCAAAATAGATCCGTTGTAAGATCGTCGACAAATCCAAGATACGCATCGATGTCTGCGCCTTCACATTTATCCAATAGACATTTCCTCTTCAGAACAGTGTTCGCGGTCTTCAAAGCTTTATTTCCAGAAAAGGCCAAGCACAGGACGCTGCACTCCAGTCAAAGCAATGATAAGTCCAAATCAGTCGGACTACATCCGAGGCTAAGCTCGACACGTCCAAACTCGTCCGGCTGTTTCACGGACCATCTTCAAGACTCGAACCTAGCGAAGGTCTTTGCCCAACAGATCCAAAATGTACTCGCTACATTATGAGATTCAGATCACCAACGGGCTTAAACCTATTCAATACACCAACGGTCACCTCTTCTTCTCCAGCCTATATAAGAAGACTCTCATTCTCATCTCAAGAGAGCATAAGGGAGAGAAAGCAAGCTGTGTATGCTTATGCTTGAGAAAGGTTGTGGTATTGATCTTCATTTCTTCAATCCAGAACCACTCCTTGAGTGAGAAATCACAAGTGTAAGAACAAACACTTTGTGAGAGAGAGAAAGAAAATCCAAAGGTGAGAAGCTCGCTTGATCAACAACCTTGTTGTTGATTTGAGTCCTTCTTCCTTCGAAGAACTCGGTCTCTTCGATGACCTCAACTCCATTATCCAGTAAAGAGACCAAGCATCTTACAGATCGTTGAAGCCAGATCAAGCTTGAAGATGTCCGATGAAGAGCCAGAACTTAAAAGTCCAGATTGCATTCATATCGGCAGACTTATATCGCATTATAAGCTGTGCCGATTGTGCAACAATTTGTCATCATTGTTGGTCGAGTGCTTAGCACTCAGTTGTTCAAATACTTGCTATTTGAACAACTCCTAATATTCTCTTCTCACAACAAATATATCGAGTTGAAACTACAGGAAGATAACTTAATAAATATTAAGTACATCTTCTAATGTATTTTCGATATATTTGATTTCGCTTTCTTCATTTCTCCTTCTTTTTCCTAGGGAGATTGCTAGGATAGAGAGTCTAGGTTGATGTACTAAGCATGTTTGCCTTTGAGCAAACCTCTGCTGAATTTTAATATAATATATATATGTTTATTACATTCAGCCTTGATTTCTCTTTCTTGTATAATTTGTCTTATCATGTGCAATCTGTTTAAGGAAAGTAAATGATGCATCTAATACAGATTTTAGTCAATGTTAAGCTCTCTTTCATATCAAATCTTTACGATTACTTTAATCTAAATTGTTTGACTTATGCTGTTTATTCTTCCGCTGCTCAAATTTATTTTCATCAGCTAAGTTCAACATACATCTTCCTACTGCACTCTTGACATCTGCTGATCACAGATGTCCGATGTCACTAACTTCGGCTAAGCAGTTAGAATAAGGAAGATGATCTACTTGTATTAATCATTTCAGATTTTTTGTAAAAATTGGATGAAATTTTTAATACATCATGTATAGGCTATTCACCCCCCCCCCTCTAGCCTATACACTGAGCAACCCTTGGACCCAACAATAAATCGTACACCCTCGAAATTATTACATGGCAAAACTCCTTATGAAATTCTTTTTGGACAACCACCTTCTTACCACCATATCAAAGTTTTTGGGTCTTTGTGTTATGTGCACTATTCTAGGAGGGACAATGATAAGTTTGCTAGTCGTAGTAGGAAATGTGTTTTCCTGGGATATCCTTATGGTAAAAAGGGTTGGTTGGTATATGATCTTGATGAGCATAAGACCCTTGTCTCACGAGATGTTATATTTGTTGAGAAAGAGTTTCCTTTTGCTAGCTTGCGACGATTCGAAGACGCATACACGGACTCGGATATATTTCTTTTCGGCGATATGGACTCTTGTGAAGATGAGGTTTTTAATGTAACAAAACGGGTCCTGAGCAGTTGCCGGTCCGGTTGACGGAACAAGTGGCGAACAACTGGGTGCACAAGGCTAGACGGTGCTTTGGCCGACGATGTGTCGAACAACGAGAACAAGTGGTTGCACAACCGGTTGATCGGTTCTTGACAATGTTGTCCAGCTGAGATGATGCAATTTTGGGTCGAGGCCGCGTACTAAGGTGCCATCAACAAGATATTCGTCAACGAGAATATGTCTTGAATGCTAAAGTCAGCCCCATCACGTTCACCTTCTCGGTCAAAATCTTCGGTACTCGTTATCCTTTGTCCCATTTTGTTAATTGCACTAAATTCTCTGCACATAGATGCTTTCTGGCCGCTATTGATTCAGGTATTGAGCCAAAGAATTATGGGGAAGCTGTTAGATCCCCACGGTGGTGTGAGGCTATGAACAAAGAGCTTGATGCTCTTGACCAAAATGGCACGTGGGATTTAGTTGACATGCCGATTGGCAAGAAAGTGATTGGCAACAAATGGGTGTATAAAATAAAGTACAATGCGGATGGGTCCATTGAACGTTACAAAGCTCGTTTGGTGATTTTGGGGAATCGTCGGGTTGAAGGGGTTGATTATAAAGAAACTTTTGCCCCAACAATCAAGATGGTATTTCGAGTATTTCTCTCCATTCTTTGCGGTTCGTGGATGGGACCTACATCGAGATGGATGTTCATAATGCTTTCCTTCATGGCGATCTTCATAAAGATGTCTATATGAAGATACCTTTGGGCCATCCAGCTTCTTCCTCTTGTAAAGTTTGCAAACTCAAGAAATCACTTTATGGTCTACGTCAGGCACCTCGGTGTTGGTTTGCAAAGCTTTCAATGGCCTTGAAGGAGTATGGGTTTATTCAATCTGTTCGGACTATTCTCTTTTCTCATTTAAATCTTCATTTGTTGAGATACATGTCCTTGTTTATGTTGATGATTTGGTCATTGGTGGTAATGATCCTAAGGCCATTGGTTGTTTCAAGGATTATCTTCATAGGCTTCCACATGAAGGATCTTGGTCGTCTTAAATATTTTTGGGTCTTGAAGTAGCAACGCATCCGGATGGCATTTTTCTCTCTCAGCGTAAGTATGCGCTCGATATTCTTTCTGAGACTGGACTTCTTGGAGCTCGTCCAACTAATACTCCTATGGAGCAGAATCATCGATTGGCTCTTACTACGGATGATGATTTACGGGATCCTGAGGCTTATAGGCGTCTTGTAGGACGTCTTATTTATCTCACCATCACGCGTCCAGATCTCTCTTATAGTGTGCACATTCGGCACGGTTTATGACCAGCCCTAAAGTAGCTCATTGGCATCTTTGCTGCGTGTTGTAATGTATCTTAAAGGCCATCCCGGTCAAGGTATTCTTCTCCGCTCATCCTCGTCCCTACGTGCTTATTGTGACTCGGATTGGGCTAGTTGCCCTCTCACTCGTCGGTCCCTTACTGCTTACTTTGTATTTCTTGGTGATTCTCCGGTTTCTTGGAAAACCAAGAAGCAGACCACTATTGCTCGTTCATCGGCTGAGGCTGAATATCGTTCCATGGCTAACGCCACATGTGAGCTTAAATGGCTTCATAGTTTGCTCGGTTCTTTTGGTATTTTTCATAAGTCTCCTATGACTCTTCTATGTGATAGTCGATCCGCTTTGCACATGGCTCAAAACCTGTTCATCACGAGCGTACAAAACATATTGAAGTTATTTGTCACCTTGTGCGTGATCTTTGTTCAAACAGTGTCATCACAACTCGAAAGGTTCACACTTCTGCTCAATTAGCCGATGTTCTCACAAAAGCTTTGGATGGGCGACAATTTCAGATTTTGATTGGCAAGTTGGGCGTGTGTGATCTACACTCTCCAACTTGAGGGGGGTGTTGAGATATGAGTTATTTTTGTCCATATCCTTTCCTTGTATAGATAAGTATAAATAAGTTAGGGTAATATTTTCTTATCATAATTATAGAGATTTGTATAGTATGGTAGGAATAGACTTCTTGGAGAACAAGACTCTTCTTGTATATATTCTTTGTACCGTGACTTTTGTAAGGCAAGAAAATAGAAAAATATTATTTTCTCCTTCACGTATTCTCTGTTTCAACTCAGCAACAGGCCGAGCAGATGCAACAATGAGTGGCTCAGCAGGCTCAGCTGATGCAGCAGCAGGCCCAGCAGATGCAGCAGCAGGCCGATCAGCTCGAGCAGTTGCGACGACTGGTCATGGAGCAGCAGGAGCCTACTAGGTCTTCTATTGTGCGTAATTTATTTAACCCCCCTCCGCAGTAGATACATTATTTTGGTACTGTAATATTTTTTAAATTTGTATATATATATATATATATATTAATTTTAATTTAATTATGTTTTAGTTGTTAATTATAGTTTATTGTTGCAGTGTGTGTGTGTGTGTGTGTGTGTGTGTGTATATATAACTGCTATATCAGGTAAAACAAAAATTAAATTATTAAATTATAAAATTTTATTTTTTTTATTGTTATAATATTTTATTGTCGGAGCTCCGACAGAAATTTTATTTAAAAATATTTTTTAGTTATTACTGTCGGAGCTCTGACAGTAATTCAACGTTAAAAATAATAACAGAATTAATTTACTGTCGAATTTCCGTCAAAAAATTAACACTCTTCCAACAGTAAATTAACAGAATGTTAATGTCTGTCACTTGTTTACTGTCGGACCATCCGACAGTATTTACTGTCGGATTATTACTCCGACAGTAATTACTGTCGGAGATCCCACAGTAATTACTGTCGAAAATACTATCGGATATAATTACCGTCGAACGTTTACTGTCGGAGCACTTTCGACAATAAATTTATAATTATTGTCGGAATCTTTAAATTACTGTCAGATTGCTCCGACAGTAATCTCGTGTTTTCCAGTAGTGGAAGATGTATGCGGCAGCAAAGAAAACCGGAGAAACAGAAAAGATACTGGCAAAATTTTAATTTATATACCTAATTCACCCAAAATTTTTCAACAGAAAGGATACAATAATTATTTATATACCTATTTCACCCAAAAATTTTCCAAATCTCCTCTCTTCAATCATCTCTATCCTCTTTTACTTTCTTTTAAACATCATGAATAATAGAGAAGTTCGAACAAAAACATAAAAAATCATGTTCCTAGCTTACACAAATATGAATGATAATGTTAGTAGGATAATATAGTGCTCAAAAAAATTTATATTTAGTTGAAATAGTAATTATTAATGACTAAAATTTCAACATAAGTAACTTTGTATGTATATTATTATTATATAATTATATTAAAATGGAACGAGTTGTTAATCGATCGAATTACCCTTGATCAAAATCAAGTTTGTTAATCTATCAAGTTATCAGACTCAGATCACAATTGCGTAATCAAGTTGAATAACTCAATCCATATCTTAAAAATAATATCAGACTCGTATAAAAAAAATAAGATTGATGAGAGAAAAATTAAAAATCACAATAAATAAATATGTGTTTAAACAGGACTGAAGTGTTTGACTTGGTGATGTTGTAACCATTTAAAATAATTTTCAAGAGATTAAAGAAATGTAGTGATGCACGGGAACCACGCCCATCCAACTGCTATAGCTGCCCCAAAAATATACCTTTTTGGTGAAGTAAAGGTCAAACGATTATTTACTCTGTATATCGCTCCAAATACAGAAATAGTAATGCCTAAGAATTTGGAGGGAAAATTATATTAATGACCATCGTACTATTGTTTGGTAATCGATTTGACCCAATACTCTCAATATTCTAAATCTAACCAATATACTCACGAATTGAGTTCAATGTAGTCCTTCCGACTAACGGCCCATCCATTTTTTTAATGGTCATTAACTCTCTAGAGTAATGCTATGGGTACCTAAAGAGTACCAAATTTTTTGCAATAAATGTTGTGTCAGCTGATATGGCAGCTAATGTGGTACAAAAAATAAAATTAATAATCATAATTAATGCATGATATCAGCTGACACATCATTTGGTACAAAAAATTTGGTACTCTTTAGGTACCCATACCATTACTCTAACTCTCTATCCTATTTTTTAACAGGGTTGCTGATATGGTCTATGTGAGTCATTTTATGAGGGGTATCCAAGTTTGTCACGTGCACATCATGCGTTCCCCTGAGTTATTGGGCTTAAAGACTTCCGACCGTGTTGGCCTGTTGAAAGAGTCAGATTTCAGTTCATGAGATCTAGTCATTGGAGTCTTGGATACTAGAATTTGGCCCCAAAAAAAAAGTTTTGGAGATAAAGGTCTTGGTTTGGTGTCGGCCAAATGAATAATGTCTGCACTCTTCCCTAATGTCCTCTTCATTCAACGTCGACGTCGCCATTCCGTCATCACCACCGTCCTCAATAACCCATAAACAAATGGAATAGTCTACTACCAAAAAATTGCTTTTACGTGATGGCCAAAGCCATCACCAAAACTAAAAAACCATCGCCTGAATTTACTTTATGCGATGGTCAAAACAATCGTCAGTTCCATCGCATAAAGCCTTGTCGCTATAGCTTTAGGTGATTGTAATAACAATCACTTTATTTCATAGATTTTAGGCGATAGCATAAACAATCACTAAACATAGATAATAATATATTTTTTTTTATTCAGAAAATTATAAAGTCATCATATAAACCATTAATAGGCGAGTGTAAAAACCATCACGTTAGGTCTAAATAAGCAATTGCCGAAGCAATCGGCTTATCGACCATACACAATTGTTTTACCATCACTTAGTTTAGAATAGGCGATTGCTTTGTCAATCACTTTAACAGATATTAATCGATTATTTTTTCCATCACTTTATCTTGAAAGCGATTGCTTCAACCATCCCTTATCTAAATATGTAATAGCTTTCACCATCTCTTTAGGGAGCCATAGGTGATTTTTTTTATCACATTATCATGCAATACGCGATTGTTATAGCCATCGCTTTGTCTCTAAATACGTGATGTCTGTAGCCCTCACTTTATCTCTAAAAATGCGATTGCTTTGGCCATCGATGTATTACTGATACACGACTGCTTTAGCCATCACTTCATTCATGGTATGCAATCATCATTGCCATCGTGTTAGTGCCTAATAAGCGATGGCTTCTACAATAATATTACCCTGTAATATGTGACAACATTTACCATCACTTTAATGTGTAATAGGGATCTTTCTCTACCTGGATGGAAATCAATTATAGAGATCAAACTTTCCAGAAAGAAACAAGGCCCAATTGGGTAGGGGGAAGGGGGATGCTAGTAAAATTTTGAACAATTTAATAACGAGGGAGGGGGAAAGGGAATTTGTGTGTTTTGGTAAGAGGGAGATGGGTTTGGTTTAGTTGGGGGTTGGAGGCGGTGGTGTGGGCTAAGATGGAGTAACAAGAGAATCTTTTTGCAAGTGGAACAATGATTTCACGTTTATAGGGCTATGGAGATGAAAATGTGTTTGATCATTTCAAAACTGTAAACATTAAGTTTGATGATTTTCTTGGTTAATTTTTTGTGTGTGTTTGTACGGTGACAGCCATTGCCGGAGGTAGTGGAAGAGACAAAAAACTCATGGACAGTATTTTACTAGAGAGATGAAATATAATTTATTGGATAGATAAAAATACCCCTCATAAAATGGCTCACGTACACCATATCAGCAGCCCTTTAAAAAAATTGGATGGAGAGTTAACGATCGTTAAAAAAATGGATGGACCGTTAGTCAGAAAGACTACATTGCACTCAATTCGTAAGTACATTGGTTAGATTTATGATATTGGGAGTACGAGATCAAATCGGTTACCAAAAAATAGTACGATGGTCATTTATGTAACTTTTCCAGAATTTGGGTAGTTGTATTCTTGTCGGCCTTCCTATCCCTTTATTCCATTACTCTTAAAATAAGGTTTTTTTTTTTTGTTAATTTTATACAAACTTTAAGGAAGTACTTCTTCTGTTCTGAAATTATTGTCATGTTTGATTTTTTTTAATCAAACATAATGTTTTTTTAATGTAAATTTGATGTATTTTTTCTAAAATTAAAACACGTAATTCGTAGTACTTTTAAAATACTATGGATTACGTGTTTCGTGATTTTGAAAAAAAATAAAAAATATATACATCAAATTTTTATTTGAAAAATATCCTTCCTAGATTTTAATCTGTCCATGATGTTCGCATAACAGTCAATCTCTCACAATGACAATGAAGTGCTCTATTATTCATGATGCTTAAAAAAAAGTAAAAGAGGATGAAGATGATTGAGGAGAGGAGATTGGATTTTTTTTTTGGGTGAAATGAGTATATAAATACCCAAAAATCTGCTTGCCTTGCCTCGTAGATGACCAGTCAGATTTTCGTTATGATTTTTAACACCCAAGTGACGGAAGGTTTGAATTGAAAAAACAAAAATAGGTTGAGGTTTAATAGGTTAGGAAAAATAACACAACTCTTATTTTGCAAAACCTGAAATAAACCAGGTTTTTTTTTTTTTTGCAGTTCTTTCGGCAAGAAAGTAATCAAAAGCACTTGTAATTCCCTAGATTCTTAGGAACTACAAAGACGCCCTTTAAACTCGCAAAAATACAGACATGAAAATTCATTGGAAAATAGTTTATTTAAATTTTGAAATAGCCCCAAGAATTAATAAAACATTTGGGTTTCTCCCAATGTGCATGGCGTTATTCTATTAGAGAAATTTCTCATGAGCCCCTCAACTTTGAAGGTGTCACACTGCATCAAAACACAATAGTTGCCTTCTTTACAAATATTTATACATCTATCAATTCATATGTATTCTGTTTCTAACATATCTAGTTTAAGGGAGCCCCTTGTAAATTCCTCGTACTTGGGGGGGGAGCAAGAAGTTTGTCAAAAAGTGAAGACAAATGAATTCGGGGTTGTTCACTCTGCGAAATCAATCAAGAAAATCAAGTGTGTTAATGTAAAAGGAAGTGTGCCTTGAAGAACGACCAGAACGCAACAAGGTGATTGAAGTAACATTTATTGAAATGAATGTGATTTTCAAGTCACAATGAAAAATTAAGTGGCATAGTAGTTTATCTCTAGGGAACCAATTGCTACATACTAATTGTAAGAGTGAAGACTCTTAAAGCCAAAGAGATAAGCCACCCACGCCGCAACAAAAATGCCATGAAAGTGCAAACTCTAGATGGTTTCTTCTTATAGAAATAAGTCACTGAAAATTTTTAATGGTTTCTTCTTTTAGAGATAGGTCACTAACGTTGCAACAAAAAAGTTGTGGGAAGTGCAAACTCTACATGGTTTCTTCTTTTGGAAATAAGCCACCCACTTCGCAAAAAAAATGACATGGGAAAAAATTTTCATGGGAAGTGCAAACTCTAGATGGTTTCTTCTTTTAGAGATAAGCCACCCATGTTGCATAGGGGTGTAAGTCCGAACCGCCGAATCGAATCGAATCGAACTGAATCGGCCAGTTCGGTTCGGTTTTGGGTTAGGACGGTTCAGTTTAGGTTTGGAAATTTTATAAACCGAGCGGTTCGGTTAGGTTTGTGGTTTTTGGTGCCAAACCGAATCGAATCGAACCACCACCATTTAATTTTTATTTTTTATTTATATATATATATATTATTTAGTAATTAGTAATTGAATTTAATAAGAAAATTATTGTTGTTTGCCTACATTTTGATTGAATTATTGTAATTTTAAAGTTAATTTTTTGACTTTTAATTATTTAGTTTATGTTAAAAGTATTTTTTTGATATTTAAAAGTTTTTCCTTTTTTGAAATATTTAAATAATTAAACCGTGAAACCGAACCAAACCGATCGGTTCGGTTCGGTTTGAAGTTTGTGGCGGTTCGGTTCGGTTTGAAATATGTGGAACCGTTAGGGGGTGATTCGATTTGCGGTTTTTGCTCAAACCGAACCACCTTCACCCCTAACGTTGCATCAAAAATGTTGTGGGAAGTGCTAACTTTACATGGTTTCTTCTTATAGAGATAAGCCACCCACATGCAACAAAAATGCCATTGGAAAAGCAAACTCTACATGGCTTCTTTTTTTGAAGATAAGCCACCCACGTCACAACAAAAATGTCATGGGGAGTTTGCACTCTAAATGATTGCTTCTATAGTGTTAAGCCCCCATGTAGCATTTGTATTAATGAAGTGAGGGGTATAAACTCTAGTCACTATTAGTTATAAAGATATGCATGCCCCCCGCTTAGTAGTCAAAATACCGTCGGGAGTGCCAACTCTATACTAGTAGGATTGCCATAAGCGACCATTAACGACCTAATGCATGATGGCGTGGGTGAGAAGAAAGCCGAAGCCCAAGTTGATCCTTTGGTTATCAACTACCTTGCCAAAGAACTCTCAGGTAGATAAATACCCGTCAGACGGGTAAACTAGTTAGTGAAAACTCTAAGTTGATTCTCTGTTAGAAAGACAACCAACATGCATACATAAAGCACTAAAGGAAAACCTAGCTTGACCTAGGTCCAAGAATAAAGCAAAGTTAGGCGAGTATAGAATTAGAGAAGTCTCAAAGAAGTTCAAACTTTAGTCAATGTGAAAGACAAAAGCAAAGCCTAAAGCAACTAAAAAAATCTTTAATAATAGAGGAAAATTATATAAATGACCATCGTACTATTGTTTGGTAACCGATTTGACCATGTACTTCTAATATCCTAAATCTAACCAATGTACTCACGAATTGAGTGCAATGTAGTCCTTCTGACTAACGGTCCATCTATTTTTTTAACGGTCGTTAACTCTCCATCTTATTTTTTAACAGGACTGATATGTTCTATGTGAGCCATTTTATGAAGGATATCTAAGTTCGTCACGTACACACCATGCGTTCCCCTGAGTTTTTGGGCCTAAAGACTTTCGACCTTGCTTGCTGTTGAAGGAGTCAGATTTTGGTTCAGATCTAGTCATTGGAATCTTGAATACTGGATTTGGCCCAAAATACCCTTCATAAAATGGCTCACGTAGAACATATCAGCAGCCCTTTAAAAAAATAAGATGGAGAGTTAATAACCATTAAAAAATGGATTGGCCGCTAGTGAAAAGGACTACATTGCACTCAATTCGTGAGTAGATTGGTTAAATTTAGGATATTGGGAGTATGGGGTCAAATCTATTACTAAACGATAGTACGATCATCATTTATATAATTTTCCCTAATAAGAGAGACATATACACACTAACACAAATTTGTTTCGTTAATACCCCCTAGAAAACTACTTCCTTGACCCAATATGACTCAAGAAAATGGAGTGCTAATGATGTGTTTAAAAATAATAGCTAACCACGATGTGATACGTGGAACTAATTTATTTTTTAAAAAAAAGGGTAAATGGTTCAACCTATATAAGGTTCTAAGTGAGCCGATCCTAGGAGGATTTCCTCACTTCCACTCTAAGAAACTCTATTCATATTCAAATTTTGGATATTATATATAGGTTTAAATCGCAATTTGGTCACCCTATTTTGACAGAAAATTTATTAAGCTCATTTTACAATTTTTTTTCTCAATTTCATCACTATACTTGGCATGTTGAGTCAATAAGCTCACTGCGCTTGACTTCCGTTAGTTTTGTTGGATGGAGGGCTGCAAAAAGACCAAAATGCCCTTTACCTTATAATATTTTGATGGCTTAAATCGCTATTTAGTCACCCTACTTTGACATAAAATGCATTAAGATTAATAGTATAAAATTTTGTGTATAAAATATTTAAAATAATCAAATCAGTTAAATAAGTTATTTCAAATATAATAAAATAACATAATTTCATACTAATTCTTAAAAATATTAAACAAAAATTAGGTTAACTTATCAGAATTTTTAATCAAAATTAATAAAAGATTATGTTAGTCTTTTCTAAAGCAATAAATTCTTTAGATTGACTTTTTTTATATATAAAACTAATTATATTAAACAAATGCATTAAATTATTATGAGATAGTTATTATTATAGAATAAAGTAAGCTTAAAATATTATTATAAACTATTCATAAATAATTATCAATATTTACATAAGAGTTAATGACACCACTAGAAAAAATCCGTTAAGCCAATCATGTGGTACATGCCATTTTTCAAGGGTATTATGAAAAATTCCTAAGAAATTTAATTATAATAAATTTTTATCTTAATCTAATTAAAAGTATTAGTCATTTATCTCAATGTAGTTATAATATTAAATATTAATGTTAATTTAATTAGGATTAGTAATAGATTAAATATTAATGCTTTAGTAATGACATTTTTGAGTTTTTAGGATAATTAAATATTAATCTTTTTCCCTAGTTGCTCAAGTTTTGGATTTTTGTTTGTTCTTGGTTACAATGAATTTTAATATTTTAGTAATGACATTTTCAGATTTTTAGGATAATTTTAAACTTTTTATTCAAAAATCAGGATGGAGTGATGAACTTGATATTTATGTCTAAGTGCAGTGATTAAATTGATAGTTATTAGTAAGGGTATTTTTGGAATTTAAGAAAATAGTAAGCTTTTCATTAAAAAATCTAGATGGAGTGATTAACGTGGGATTTATGACAAGTATAGTGATGAAATTGAGAAAAAAAAATTGTAGGGTGAGCGTAATGAATTTTCTGTCAAAGTAGGGTGACCGAATTGCGATTTAAGCCTTATATCTAAACCAAGTAAGGACTTATAAAAGACTTTTCTTATTGAAAAAGGATTCTACAAGGTAAACCCTAGCTACTTATAAATAAGACCAATTGGCTCAAGGTAAGGGAACTTTTCTCTCTCAATTTATCTCTTTCTTCTCAAAGAAAAATCCCAACTTAAACATCGAAGAGTCCTTCGGAGTCCAAACTCTGGGGACCTTTGCTAATGTTTGTTTTGCAAGTGTTCAAGGTCTCGATCGTGTTGACCAAAATCTCTTCGTACAAGTTTTTGGCATCAACACTACTATTTTCATAAATTGCGCTCTTTGTGTAAACTAAATCTTAGCGATGGTATATCAAAATTTTACTCAAGTTAAAAAAATGGTGAATTACAGGCCGATCCCTTTTTCAATATTTGTAATCGCTCCAGTTCACCCATTTTTTTTTAAAACTGAAAAAGGATATTTTTGGGGCGAAAAGACGATTAATTATGCCATTAATGAAAGAAAAACACACGCGCATTAGTAACTCAAGGCATCGCGATAAGTAATCCAAGGCATCGCGTGGCTTAATCATCGCGATGAGCAACCAAAGCATTGCGATGAGTAACCAAGGCATCGCGATGAGCAACCAAGGCATCACGATGAGCAACCAAGGCATCACGATGAGCATACTGCGATTGACGAATTAAAGGCATCCCAATGCCCAATTTAAGGCATCCCGATGCCCAATTTAATATAATATCAAAATCGATCAAAATAGTTGTTTTTGTTGAGAAATTTACATACAAACATGGTATTGACTTCCTATAACAGTATGATATAAGTTAGGATAACAATATGAGATTGATTTTAAACAAATTCGAAGCTTAAAACATAGATTAAAGTGACCAAAACAGCCCAAGAACAAAGAAAAATGGGATGAACTCAAAAAATTCAAATTTGATCAAATTGTGATCAAATTTGTGTTCTATGCATGGAAATTGATACCCAAACATAAAGGAAGACTATATTAACAACTTGAAATCATTTATACATTAATTCAAACTTCAAATCTGAAGCAACGATGTTGTTGAGGGCATTTTAGAAAGAAAATTCTCAAAGTATTTTTTAGCGGTTAAAAAAAAAAAGATGAACTAAAGAAAAAAAAATTTATAAAGTTGACCGGCCAGTAATTTTCTGTTAAAAAGATAAAGAGGAAACATCAATAAAGTAGAACATAAATATCAATCTTACGGGTACAAACAATTTGAAATAATGGAGCGCAATTTGCAATTTCTGGATCCATGCTTGGGCTTTGCCTAAGGCCTCTGCATTGAGCCTTAGCAAGCCTGACAAAATACACCTGGGCCATGGGTACTTATGTGGTTAAGCCTAGACTTGTGAACGTCTTACAATTCTAAGAGTAACTTCTAGGATAAACTCTCCAATAATCTTTATATTTCCAACAACAAAAAAAATCACGTGGTATCGGCTGATTAATGAACGTATTTCATTTAAAATTAATGTTTCGGTGGGTTTGTTTACAAGATAACTGAAGTAAAGTGGCTAAAATAACATTTTTAAACAATTAGTGAGCGAATTGCAACATTACCCAAAGTATAGTGGCCCGATTGTGTGTTTTGTCATATCTAAAATATCGTAACTATGTTTGACTACTCAATATCATTACTTGGAAATTGAAATTGGAATTGTAGCTTCCAAAACCAATTATATCATTTGGGAACACAATTAAAATTTTGAATTAAAATTGAATTGCAATTACAAATGCCTCAATTCTATAAAATTAATTCTATACTAAAACCTAATAATTTAAATTCAAAATTTTGTTACCATTTTTTCCTCTATTACTTAACACAATGACAACTCACCCTTCTTTACCACCACCACCACCATCACCGTCGGCCGCCACCACCGACCACAACCTCCAACAACCGCCACCGACCACCGCCACTGGCCACCACCACCACCGCTACCTCTGGCAGGGACCAATTTCGGTCGCCACCCCTCTGCCGCCAACTCTGGCATCCACCGCCGCTGTTAACACCACCACTATATGCTATTTATTTTTTAAAATATAAAAAGTTTGTAATTTTGTTGTTAGTAAGGTTTATATGTTTGCCTTTTATAATTCCTAACCACCAATATCACTAGGCTATATTAAATATTTGACATTTTATTGAAATTTTATTTTAACTATAATTTAAAATTATAATCGAATTCCACACATTATACAAACCTTGGAATTGCTATGATTTTGAAAGAAAAATTTACACTATTTAAATTCCATAAAATTTAAAAATGATAACGGACTCTTAAGTACATTCACATTCCTACTCTATTCACATTTACTTATTTCGTGTAGCCTAAACAGAACTCCCCCACCAGAACATGCAATTTAGAGATTCTACCATAGTACCTGGGGCTTTAGTTGGCAGTCCGGACTACCAATAATAGCAACTTTTACAGGGATAAATACCGAGGTTTTTTCTTTAATTTCTGAATTCCCGCCACAAGGAATTAAAAAATAATAATATCCTGTGTAGAATATGTGCAAGTATATATATATATAAATATATTTAGTCTGCTTACATATATGATCATCACATGGCTAATTTTCTATGTTAAGCAAGTTGAATTTTAATTACCGTAGTATTTGTTGAACAAAGACAATGATGAGGTTGGTAAATAGCTTTACCTTTCTTTTTTATTCTAAATGTTAGTCAAGACTATATTCTATGCCTCCCATACTGCAACTTGCCACCACCGCAATCGTCATCACGACCACCAGGCCACCTCTAATTTTGCCTTCGTCAGATTTAAAAAAAAAAAAGAGACCTCAGCTGGACAAATGTATACGAATTCAAAAAAATATATATATATATATATATATTTGTTTTTAAATTAATAGGGTTTACTATAGATTCTCAAAATCTTTATTATTATTATTTTTTATTCTAAGGAGGCGTGAAAAAGTATCGAACCTAAACCTTACATTTTGTAAAGGATCAACTCTACCACTAAGCCACCCCTTAAGGACAAATTTTCAAAGACTCAAACAGGATAAACAATCCTAAATTGCATGTTCATGCAGAGACAAGGATACCGGTAAAATAGAAAAATGAGAATTTTGAGTCATTCTTTAGTGCCATTCTTCTTCTTTTTTTATTTTTTATTTTTGTGTCATAAGGGGACATGGAAAGGGATCAAACTTAAGACCTCACACGTTGAAAAACCCCAACTCTACCGCTGGGTCACCTAGAGCTCGAGGACTCTTTAGTGTCATTCGATCAATTGTATTTATGTGGCATTTTTATTAATATCTAGTGTAGGTTATAGTGATGATACTAAAGGTGTCAGTGACACTTAATAATTGCACATTACTCCCTTTCGTTCCATCGAAAAAGTCAACGTTTAAAAAGTCTAATAATTTAAGAATATATAAGTAGTATTAGAGTTGGTTACAATTACAAAAATATTCAAGCATAGTCAAGATGTTAATAGCATATGTGATGGATAAAATTGAAAGAATTATAAAGATTGTAGGCATAATTGTTTAAAGTAGTTTCTTTGAGTGCAACACCAAAATCAAAAACATGAATTTGAGTAATTTCAACAAAGTTGAGATTCATGGTAGTATTTCTAGGGGGATCGGAAAAGGAGAGAAAGACCAAGGAAGAACAATATGATAGTAAATATTCCCAAAATTCATGAATGCCTATGCTTGCATGTAATTCAGTACAAATTTGTACGCTAACACTTAACGTTTGTGTACCACAACAATGCCCCTGATTGGTAGATAACTAACGCTAATTAAATGTGAGTGTGAGTATGTGTGTGTAAGAGAGAGAAAATTAGTGTTATCCACCGATCAGAGGCGTTTCGAACTCGTCTATAATCCCTTTGTTTTAACAGCCACAAGTACAATTCAAATGATATAGTTTGAAGAATTATTATTTTGTAACCGAAAATAAAATTTACACAGCAATTTAATGATATTAAATTACAACATGAGCCAAGAATGAGTGGAATGTTAGATTGGTATAACAACTCAAGTTAACATGTATGTATACCAACGAGCTTTAGCTCAACTGCTCACTTTCTTAACAAAAAGGTCGGGTGTTTAACACCGAAAACACGAGAGACACTGTTGTTATTTAAGCCTCACTAAAGGCACAATTTAGGAACTAAAATTTAAAAATAAAATAAAATAATAATAATAAAAAAAAAAGGAAGTTAACATGTATGTACCAATTTTCTTAATACGTTTTTTTTTTCTTCTTTTTTGTGAGATAGCGTTATTGATCAAGGGATAACGTCTTTTCCTATGTCTCATAGAGTAGTTTTTTTCTTATGCTATCTTCTAGGCCCAACATATATCAAAGGAATTAACCTAATGTACACGCGCGTTTCAATAATATTGAACTACCAATTTGTTGTATTCATATCCAAATTTATTTTTCACAAAATAGCCAAATCCATCACAGCCCCTTTCCAAACCCATTTACACCTTCTTTTTCCTTGTGCACATTACCCCTTCACCTTGTAACAGTACTACATGAAACATTTATGCACATACGCAACTTACTCATCTAGCACAACTAAAAACCAATACTTGTGTAAGTGACAAATCTCGAGCAACCTTTAATCAGTTTATCCTACACACGAATCACGATTTGAGGTATATATATATATATATATATATATATATATATATATATATATATATATATATATGACAAATTGGAATTACTACATCATATATACTCCTATATCATATTGATAAATTGACACGACGACGCGATTATATATAAATTTGTGTATGTTTTTATTTTCATGAAGATAATGATGGGTAAGTGAGCATGTATAGGCCAAGATTTACATACCAAGTTGTCCATTTTAATGTCACCTGGCTGGCTGGCTAACTCCTCGTGAATTTCTAAGAAAGAATTAACAAAGTATTTGAAAGGGGTTGTTAATTATTTGGTCAATCAAACAACAATTAGGTAGGGTTTTTAGTCTAAATTTCTGCAACTAGTAGCTGTTGTATGCATTGTTATAAGAATAATGTAGCTTCTTATACTAGTGTATAGCAAAGTTTCGTTGACCAATGTGTTTTAGACATGTGAACACTGAACTTGGCAGCGTGCCTAATTATATATATATATATATATATATATATATATATATATATATATAGTTATTTACCTGCTGCAGTGATTGACAGATATCCTTTAAGGGGAAGAGAGTTTGGGCTCACACTTTAATGAGTGTTATTTTAAGATTTTCTAGTCCTAAAATGTTTAGTTTTATATAATTTTATTAATTTTACCTTTAGACCCTATTAAGTGTGAACTTGTAATGTTAAACGTGGACATCTAAACGGTCTCAGCAATCAGTTGGACATGTAACAGACACCGCAACATCAGAGGCGCTAACTGGACTAAATGCCGAGGTAGCATATGCCCATATCGGTATGACGACCTGGTAAAAATACTATGTCAAGTCGCCAGCACCTCTTCGCACTCTTCCAGCACGATGATCACAGACCCACAGTGCGACCTGAAAATATGACAAGCCGACCACATCAATATCGAGCGACCTGGACACATAGCAAGCCGACCTCGACGTGGCCCCTCTCAGCTCGGCAAAGCAGAGTCCTCCAAGGAATTGAACTCCCAGCCTGGGAAGAGTCTTATTGCAGCTCTATATACATCAGTCCTAAGCAGACAAGGTAACGTAATCCGAAAGACATGGGAATTGGTCATTCCGAATCCAACTAGGATTATGAGTTATCTCCTTATAAATAAGCACCCTCACAGGCATCATAAGGTACATACTTACGTACAATATGCATTTTTAGCTTTACATCTCCTCCGAAGTATTGCTAATTCTCACGCATGAGGGTTATCGCTGGGATAACTCAGCCCCCCTTACGATGTTCTTTATTGATCACAAGTTTCAAACTACTCATATTTCAAGGACAATCCCTGCAACACAAGCCAAAATTCTGCTAGACTACATACGTAGATCAGACGTGATCACCTGCAACCCTTTTTTGCGTGATCAACATCAAAAACTTTAATATATATGTGCTAAGTATTTAGAATGACCCAAAAAATCACCGTTTTTAATTTTGTGTCCATGTTCATCTAACTGTTGGATGATTGTGGATCCGTCCCTCATGACTACTGACTAGAGTATATTATATAATGTGTGAAAAAAGAAGGGCCGTTGAAATGGATTGTCCACGTTCATGTAACCGTTGGATGAAACCTATATTTTAAATCTGCAATTCATGAGTGAGGGAGAAGAAATAAGTCAGAGCCATCAGGGAAGGAGTATTTGGTACTAATTGAAAATTATATACAGCTAGACTTTGAAGAGTTTTCAAGCCTGCCAAATAGAGTGTATATATAGTCCATTTGCACACAAATACGACTCTTTTGGACTATCATTACCAAATTAATATGACTCATTCCAGAAAACTCAACATGGCTAATTATCCTTATCATTCTCCTCCACCACCATCACCGCCGCCACCGCCACTGCCTTATCCGTACTATTCTCCTCCTCCACCACCACACAGCTTGCATCCACCCAAGCCAACGCCCGGTAAACCTGCTACCCCACCCAAAGCACCCGTGAAACCCCCAGTGCCAGCACCTCACGGGCCAATTCCGACACCTGGAGGACATGTGAAGCCACCACCAAATCCTAGTGGACCTTCGCCAACACCTGGAGGAAATGTGAAGCCACCACCAAATCCAAGTGGGCCTTCACCAACACCCGGAAGACATGAGAAGCCACCACCAAATCCAAATGGACCTTCACCAACACCCGGAGGACATGAGAAGCCACCACCAAATCCAACACCAGGTGGACCTACCATGCCGCCATCCAAACCTAGCGGACCGTCACCAACACCTGGTGGGCCTACCATGCCGCCATCCAAACCTAGCGGACCGTCACCAACACCTGGTGGACCTACCATGCCACCATCCAAACCTAGTGGACCATCACCAACACCAGGTGGACCTACCATGCCGCCATCCAAACCTAGCGGACCATCACCAACACCTGGTGGGCCTAAATCCGGAGGACCAACTTCGCCATATCCATCCCCACCAACAGAGTGGCCCCCTTTAACACCATCCTCGCCTCTTCCCTCACCTTTCCCACCAACGGGGTTGTTCCCACCATCTAGTTCACTTCCACCATCATCAAACATCTTGACACCGCCGTCACCTCCGGGCGGGAACAACCACAAAACCATCATTGTTGTGTGTGCTTCGCTAGGTGGCGTTTTCTTCCTTGCATTCCTCGCAGTCGGGCTCTTTTGCTTGTGGAAGAAAAAGAAGAAGCCTATTTTGATTCCAGCAGCAGTCCCATGTTTAGAAGAAGAACCTAACCCATACGGTGGAGAAGGAAATGTGGCAGCCGGCACCGGTGCCGCTGCACATGGTGGTCCATCTGGATATGGCTCTAGCTACCAACAATATGGCTAGAAAAACCGCCTTAGGCGGCAGTTCATGTTTTATTTTTATGTTGTGTGATTATTTTTGATAAAAAGTTCGGTAATTGGTTAACCTATTGATATCATGTTGTATAATTAAAGAATGCCGACACCAATAATCCTAGCAATTGGACTTTGTTTTTAATTAAGTTTGTTCGCAATGCTACAAATGCATAAGTAATATTCTCTTTTATTTATAGTACTACCTCATCTCAAACGGAAAACAAGACAACAATCACTATCGATATTTCAATTTCATTAACCGACATTATAAGACATCCAGATTGTCAGAAAACTGTTTGAATTGCTTTTCTAATCATACTATATATATTTAGTGGTTGTAGATGATAATTTTTTTCTATTCTGTCCTTAAATTCTCATCGTCCTATAAAAGAAAAAGGGAGTAAGACAAAAGCATGCTAATAAAGCTAATTGACTTTTAAAATTGTTAGTTGTATTTTGGAAAAAAATTAACAAGATCAGAGAAAATGCTAGTATGTTTTTTGAAAGATTAATATATTTCTTAATGGGTTGTTAACTGTCCAACTCATTCAGACCCAAACTTAATCGATATATATATATATATATATATATATATATCAAACATTTTAGTAATTGACATTTTATGTATTCTTCTGATACTAAAAAAAATATTGATGTCTTTTAATCTACTGTGGTTACCAGCCAAAGTAAATTGTAACATACCCAAATTTCGTTATTAGCATTTAGTGTACTATTTGCTATCAGTAAGGTTATTGTACAGTTGGGCCTTCTTTAATTTCTTTGTGGGCCTATTAATTTGAAGTACAAAATTGGAATAATTGCGGGCCGATCTTTTTTATGGAATTTTCAATAGCTTTAGGCTCTTATTTTTTGTTTCCAACTGCTTAAATTTATTTTAATTGATAAATTGACAAATTGTTCCAAAATTGCCCCCGTAACAACCTAAACAACATTTTAACCATTTTCTTCCTTTAATTTTCTCCTGCAAATTTTTCCTTTCATTCTAATAATTGTTTATCTTGCTACAGCCTTTATCTCCCTCTCTCGCTCTTTCTCTCTCTCAGTTGTGCTCCTCACAAGTACAGAAGTGTCACTTTCAGCATTTCAGCTATTGTGGGTTAATCTGGTTATGGATGTTCTTGGTGCCTTGGCCTTAGCAACATCAATGGTAGCAAGGGCAATCCCTTCTGATCATCAAACCAGTCAAGTTTACGGGGAAGGCCCAATTTTAACAAAGAACATGCGGAGAAATTTTGCCACTCAATTTGTGTATCAAGTTACTATCTTACTGACACTCTATATGAAGGGAAAAGTTATTCTCCATGTCGACAAACCCGTCCTAAAGACCATGATCTTCAACTGCTACGTTATTTTTCAGGTTTTTGCATTGATAAATGCAAGAAAAATAATAAAAAGTGGATGGTATTTGTAACACCCGCTTCATTTGCATAATTAATATTGCTCATATCATTCTTACGTCATGCATATGTCATCTTGATTTATACCATTGATAATATTTGAGTATGTTGCATTTTATTCATAGTACATTTATGCTACAATATTCCATGTGTTTCGCATGCTTCGATTGGTTGTTTAATTCTTGTAGTCGTTCGTTCTTGAGATGCGTTGATTTCTCGCCTTGTTATCGGTCATTTCGGGAACCTTTCTCGAGTATTTTGACCTTCCCTTGGACTTAGAATCACCTTAGGTTGACTTGGGAGTGTTTTGGAAACACTTTAGAAGACTTTTGTGAACTTTGACTTAAGCTGGTCACTATGCGACCGCATGGTGCGAGCTCAAACCTAGCATAGAGTTTCTATATTCTATGCGGCCGCATAAGGCGCCCGCATAGAAGCTACACGGCCGCATAGTGCGTCCGCATAGCGCCCAGAATGCTCACCCGAGAAAATCTCATTTTGACCAACTTTTAATTTTGAGTGGTTCTCCTCGAGCCACGTCACCAAGCCGAGAGATTAGCCCATTTTGGCCACTTAGACACCTTGAGGAGCTTGGGAGACTCCCATTTTCTTCCCCATTTCACCCAAGAACATAAAGAGAGTTTAGGAAGAGAAATTGTGATTTCTTGAGTTTGTGAAGGAGTCTTGACGATCCGAGCACACCGTTGCGAAGGTCTCGACTAGAGGAAGCTTTCCCACCGAATAGATTTCGTTTTCCTCGGTTATTTTCGTTAAGAGGTAAGCTACTACCCCCTCTTCTTTTTGATTTATGTCTCATATGACATTCTAGACTTCTAATGTGTGAAGTTACCATGCTAGATTTGTGAATACATGATTCTTGCCACGAAATGCCATTATGGACTTGTGAAATATATTGTTGCTTATTCTATGATGTTGGGAACTCGAATTTGGGCATTAATGTGCAAGGTTTAAAGTGCAAGACCACTTTCGTAACTCGACATCACTAGCAGCCTAAAATGACTAACGGAATTGGTTAGGGTTTGATAATGAATGTGACCACGTGTGTGTCTTGTGAGCTCTTTGGATACTCGAGAGACCCGTTGGGTGATTGGTTACGTGATACACATTTAATAGTATTGGGTTAAACTTTGTGTTGGTGTCATATGGCTATGTGTAGTAGAATCATTTGGCATATATTAACATGTTGTTGTTATGGTCGTTATACTCCCTACTTTGGAGTATGACATGTTTATATTGAATGTTGAGTAAACATCTACTTAAGCATTTTGATTGATTTTGATAATGTGTCGAGTAAACATCTACTTGAGCATTCGTTAAGTCCATGGCATATTTGTTGGAGGTTTATTGACGCTCGGTTATTGCGTGAGTCGGGGCTACGTAATAGCCGAAGGCCAATACACTAGGCCTCGCCCTACCGTTGGCCACGGTAGGGGTTATAGCACTAAATGTTGTACAGAATAAACGCGACCTTGGTAAGCTATACCGTGATTGTCTCTCGGGTCGTGGGGACCGAGTCTTCACGTCGACGTGGATACAGAAAATGGTTTACTATGATATTGGGTTATGAGTTCGATGATCGAGAATGACATCAACGGTTTCTACATTGGTATTATTGGTTGGTTGGTTGGAAGTTTGTATGTCGGAGGTGTACCTCGACCGTATCCTTTTATATGTGTTTACATATCGCTCCTACGTAAGATGCATGCTATGTGATATGTGGCTATGAGATACTGGCCATCTATGATGCTTTGAGAATTATCTCGTTATGACAATTTTGTTGTATATGATCCTTATTACTGTTCACATCTTGCATGCCATATTATTGCATTAGTAGCTTATTGAGTTGTATAACTCACCCCGTCCATTATTTATTTGTTTTCCTTAGATCCCGGTTCGGCAAGAAACCCTCAGTGACCTTGCATCGTCATCGGTGAGATTGTCCGGCATTCTTTTGGGTTGTTGATCCTTAAGCCTCCGTATTTTCTTTTGGTGAGGTCGAGGGTGTACATGTTATTTAAACAATGTATAGTTGGGTAGAAGTCTTTGTATTTCATACTTGTATAATATTCTTTTGTGGTGCCGACATGGTTGTCAAGCCTTGTATATACTGTTAATTCTTATTCCGCGCACTCTGTTATGAATGTATGTTTATCCCGAGCTCTCTAGCTCGTGGGTTGTTTGCTAGCTAATGTGTTTTACTCCGGCTTGTTGTTTTACCGTGAAGTTTTGTTTGTCTTGAAAATCATACCCTTGTATTACAAGGTTTTTACATGAAAATAATTTTTAATTATGCATTTTGTGTTCCCGTCTCACGAACCGGACGAGGTTCCACATAGGATCTCGGGTCGGGTCGTGACAGTATTGACCATGAAATGGGGTCAAGGGATAAAAACTTGTTTTGGTTTATTGCTATTTTGGACTGCATTATAATTCTCCAGGGAGCTGCGGTTGAGATACCGGCGACTGTTGGTCATGCCAAGAAATTAAGTCTGGGACAGTAACAGTACTTTTTAGTATAATTTTGTGCATCGCGATACACACTTTTGATGCATGTGTAATGTTGTGCATTGCGATGCACAAAAATAATACTTTTTAGTACAATTTTATGCCTCGCGATGCACCCTTTGATGCATCGCAACGCAAGGTTAGCTAATGGCAAAGTTGTAAATGTAATAGAAGTTAGTTAGTCAGTCATTATTAGCTAATGACAAAGTTGTAAATAGAATAAAAATTAGCTAGTCAGTCATTGTGTTGGCTGATGGCAAAGTTGTAAATTAAATAGAAGTTAGTTAGTCGATTATTGTTTTGTGGAGTACAGCTGTTTGGGAGTTAGTCAATTAGAGTGTGGTGCAACAATTTGTGCATCGCGACATGAGAGAGAAAAAAGGGGCCTTGCCATCAGTCGATTGGCTGTTAGATCGATAGTAGTCACAAGGCGAGGAGGAAGCATTAGTCTAAACCTCTGCCCTGAATTCCTCTTCTTGTGTCGGGTGGGGCCACGTCCTTCACTCTATTACCTTCTATTCTCACTCTGAGACTGATCTTTCAGCCTTAGACTAGACTGATCATTGTTACACTTCTATTTCATTCCTCACTCTACTAATAAGGCTAAGTGATTATTGATATCCAATGGTGGAGAAAGTGTAGAATGAACTTCAACATGCACTATTTTCGGTCTTTAAGACCAATTTGATAAGCTCTTTTTAAACCATTGGGCAGGTTAGGAATCCATTGTGTGGTAGTTCGATGAGCTTGAGCCATTTGTCAATCAAAGTAATCAAAGCAACTCTCAAACGAGCTCCAGGTGATTCATTCATCAGACGATATACTAGAGCTACTTCAGCAAGGAGTGTTGTTGTGACAGTGTCGGGAGTGTGGAGTGACGTCAATAAAGTCAGGCCCGGATGGAGGCTATGCATCAATTTGTGCATTGTGATGCATAGCTACATGTTCCGTATTTTTTAAAGGCATAGACAATATTTTGCAATAAAAGTGTCATTTTTCGGTTTGAAACAATTATAAGGGACTAAAGCGGTTAAAAATTCATTAAAAGGTACCGGCTCGGATTTCGCCCTACAAAATTTGTTTCTTTTTTTTTTGGTGAAATACAGGCCGGTTCCTTTTGTACAATTTTCAACCATTTTAAGACTTGATATTTGTTTTTAGCTAGAAAAATGCACTTTTGTTGCGAAATATCATCTATAGCCTTTAAAAACACAGAATAGGTACGCTATGCATCGTAAACCAAATCGATGCATCACAAAACATCGCGATGCACAACATTGCATTTGCGATGCACAAAATTATATTAAAAATATTATTTTTGGGCATCGCGATATACAACATTTTCTTTTCAACCGAAAAAAGGCACTTTGTTTGCGAAATGTCGTCTATGCCCTTCCTTCTAACACAAACGCGGTGCATTAAGCTAGAGACAAGATGTCTGCCCAATCAAAACATGTGAAACATCACCGCAACAAGGAGTTTGCACTTGTGATTGTGGGGTGATAGTGTGTTATTTGATTGAAAAGTTGCTCTAAGGGTAAAAACTACCTACGACAGTGAGCGCTAATTCTTGTGCACAATGCAGGGCAAGAATGGCAAGAGCGTGATTATGCTCGGGGTAAAAGTTTGAGAACAATACTTTTTAGATACATTTGTCGTGTTAAATTTTCTATGCATTTGAATACATGTTTTAATACTAACTGTAAATATTTGAGAATGTAAATAATTTAAACTTGATTACATCTGCAGTTTATACATGTGTGCTCATAACATTGTGTAATTTCTCACTTTTTTGACATTATACTTGCGATACATAATAGTGTACATCGTGATGCACAAAATTGTACTAAAAAAATATTATTTTAGTGCATCGCAATGAACAACTTTTATTTTCGATGCAGAATATTGTATTTAATCAACATTATATTGTACTAAAAATATTATTTTAGTTTATCGCAATGAACAACTTTTATTTTCGATGCTGAATATTGTATTTAATCAACATTATACTTGCGATGCACAAAATTGTACCAACAAAGTATTGTTTGTTGCAACGCGATGCATATAATTATACTAATAAAAGTACTATTTGTTGCATTGCGATGCATAATGATATGATAATGAACTTTAAAAATTGATACATAACAAATCAACCTTGTATAGTCAAACCATTATCAGTTTCAAAAACATCAATAATTATAATACAAACTGATAAAATTCTGGTCAATGACATCATGTTTTTCAAATCGAATCATTGGTTAAACAACAATCGTTGTGTGATCCTACAGTGTATTTTAAAGTATAATTATCCGATTAAAAATTACAATATTTACCTCTAATACATTTGATTAACTCAGATAAACCAAAATTCTCTGAAACTTTTGAAATAATAGTATATTCTCTGAATTTCAACAACAACATGACAGAATTTTTCATTGAATCCATAGATTTCAATTTTACAGTGAATTTTATTATAGCAACTTGAAAAAACTTAAAAAATGAAATTGAATGAACAGAAAATCGAATGTGGTATGGATAAAAATTTTGATAAAAAAATCACAATGAAATTAAGACACGATTTACAGGAGTAAAACAAGGAGCTTAAAACGTGTTTTAGGTTATTACGGTGACAGTTTTAGAATATTTGGTCAATTTATCACTTAGAATAAACTTAAACGATTTGAAACAAAAATAAATGACTAAAGCGGTTGAAAATCGTAAAAAGAGACTGACCAGCAATTATTCCGTCTTATTTTACATATTTGAGTTCAGGCTTGGTCCACTGATTAAATGGACGAATGTGGCGCATGGCGTTAGGGAGAGAGCGTCAGGTAAGGAGGCAAGAGAGGGGAAGTAATTGTTTACCTATAGGTTGGAAAGGGAACATGTTAGTTAGTGAAAGAATTGTTTACGTATATAAGGTGATTTCTTGTGGAGTTAGGGTTTTTACTGAGAAAAAATTGAGAAAGAGGGAGAGAAAAGAATCTCTGGAAGGAGTTGCAGAATTGGGTCTGTAAGTCGCTGGACGTAGGCAAGAAAGAAGGAAATTTGAGCCATTCAATTTTGGAGGTAAGTTCTTTTTGAGAATGATCGGTATACTTGGTGAACATTAATATGAGTAAACAGTAATTGTGATAATAAATTCACCATTAGAATAGAGATATTGGAAGCATTCTCTGCAAATCTTGAACCCGTTTTAATTGTCGGATCAATAACAAAAGGAGGAAGAATTTTGGTGGGAAAGATTTCTGAGATTAAAAGAAAAAAAAAAAGGCAATGAAAATGTTGCTGGTACGGTGGTGTGTTGCTGGAAGAAGGGAAAAATTATAGCTAGACCCTCTGAACTTCTGGATTGTTACTTGTAGTCTTAAAGACTTTCACATTGTTTACTAAGTTACAGAATCTTACATACAGACCCCTAGCTTTAGGACTCATTTTGCATTATGTTTAAATTTTAGATTCAAACTAGCAAAGTTAGTGATTAGTTCATTTGCGAGTCAGAGTTAACATTTTGCATGTTATTAGATAAGTGATTATACCTCTTTAGGTCTTTTGAATTTCTCATTGTTTGGTAGGTATCCATTATTGTTAATTTCTTGATATTATATTTTTGTACACGTTATGTCAGGTTTTATGTTGGTTGTTGTTTTAAATTCCATTGCACCTATTTTAATCTTACTCAAAATTGTTATTTTTAGTAAATCTCACATGTTTAGTTTGCCATCACGTGAGATACCTTCTCGTATTGAAAATTTTGTCTATTTGTGTTGATTTCACCTTATGAAATTACTTTTTAGCATTTAAATTGCTATGATGACTGAAGAGCCAGGCCCAAAGTATGGGCCCTGGACCCAAGCCCAAGACACAATACAGGTTGGTACCCACCACAGTGCGAGCAAACACATAGTGGCCGGACAGCTGTGTAGGGACTTTCTGGATACTTGCGAGCAGGGCTCACATATAAGGATCAGGATGTAGCGATCAAGATACACAGCGAAGAGGCGGATCTCTTCGCTGGTCGCTGGGCGGTATCAAGATAAGGATACGTGGCGGAATGTCAAGGGACGGTTGTGCCCGACGGTTACGCCCACTACTCTTAGCATTTACACCCACTACGCCGGAATTCATACCCACTATGTGGGAGTTACGCATGGATGCTACTTCATCGGAGGATGGATCTATAAAAGCCTTGGATTAACTCCAAGCAAAGGTACGCATACACACGCTCTGCACTTACACTCTGCCAAACTGTGATCTGAATTGGTTACTTACTCTCACACCGGAGTGTATTAGCAGGGCCAGCCCCTGCATTCACCCAGTGTTTTACTCTTTGATTTGGCAGATTCAGCATAGCCCAGATATCCAAACAGTTTAGCAGGCCGGCCCATCAGGCGAGACATTCCATGCGGCATCAGATGACTAAGTTTAAATATGTGATACTTTTGGCATGTTAAGGCAACTTTACACCTTTGGGCATGTAGTGGGGTAATCCGGGTATATTTATACACTTTAGGTTTATTGTAATGTGTGTTTTAGTTAGAAGATCGCTTACGGGATCATAGTGTATATTGGTGGTCCGTCGAACTTAGCTAGTATGAGACAGTTAGGGACGATTTGACTAATTCGAGTTTGCTACTTGTACTTTGACTTTCTTTAGAACTAGTTATTGAGCTTATGCTCCGCACGAGTTCAATTTTATTTTTAGATTAATTAATATATTTTAGAAATATTTTTAGATTAATTGATTTTTTTTTGGGTTTATTGTAATGTGTGTTTTAGTTAGAAGATCACTTACGGGATCATAGTGTATATTGGTGGTGGCTTTAGTTGGTATGGGACAGTTAGGGACGATTGGACTAATTCGACACATTTTAAAAAATAAAAATTATCATTATTGAATATAGACGTTTTTTAAAAACTCCCATCAATTGAATACCACAAATCAATTTTTTTCTGTACAGACTTTAGGAGTATGTAATACATATGTGCTAGGAAATAATATGTATGTTTTTTTCCCTAATATCAAATTGAACAAAATTTTATTCCGCTCATATAATTTTTTTTACACTGATAATATATTAACATTTTGCTTATAACTAAATAACTAAAAGAGTTATATAGTATGCCTCTCTCTCTCTCTCCCTCTAAAGAAATTGATTTTGAGTAAGAAGGCTTGTTTCCGGTAAAAGTATGATTTTTTGAACAAATTTAAAACTGATTAATTAAACAGTATTCATTGAGACATTTATTGAGTATTTACTAAGTAAACAATGCGCATTATATAGTTACGTTGAAAATAGCGTTGACCTCTTCTTATTTCCATTTCTTTGTTGGATAAATTGCTGGTCGGTTCACTTTTTCAAAAAAATTTTCTCTCTAGTACACCCTTTTTTTTTTATCCGCTAAAAGACATTTTAAAAATTTTCTTCCTAAAATACCCTTAACAACATCGTTGCTTCAGATTTGAGATTCAAATTGATGTATAAATGATTGATTGACGCTAAACGCAGCCCCTAATGCGCTAAACGCAGCCCCTCCCCGTAAAATTACTAACTTGCCCTCGATTGTTATAATGTATAATTTTGCAAAAAAAAAAAAGAGAGACATGCGCTGGACCAGGCACATGTTCTTTTAGACATGCGCTGGACCAGTGCATGTCTAAAGACATGCGCTGAAGTGCATGTCTTTTTTTTTTTTTCAATTGTTGCACTTTTACACCCTGAATTTGTAAAAAATTGAAAAATTTCCCAATACCCCTTCAATTTGTTAAATTCGTTAAAAATTTAACGAAATTAACAAATATAAGGGGTAAAGTGCAAATTTTCACAAAAAAGACATGCGCTGGTGTAGGCGCATGTCTTTTTTTTTTTTTTCAATTGTTGCACACACCCTGAATTTGTAAAAATTGAAAAATTTCACAATACCCCTTCAATTTGTTAAATTCGTTAAAAATTTTAACGAAATTAACAAATTTAAGAGGTAAAGTGCAAATTTTCAAAACAAAATTGTTGAGTTTGCCCTCGGTTTTTTTTTTTGTTAAAATATACATTATAACAAAATAATAAAGCAAAAAAAATATTTAACACAAAATATGTCAAAAACAAAATTATATTTAACACAAAATATATAAAAAAACATACACACTAGAGCAAATAACTGAACAAAAAAATAAAATTCAACACAAAATATGTCAAAAACATACACATTCGAAGCAAATAAAAGTGAGAGTTTTAAGTTAAATATTTTCTATATATAAAAGACGAGGGCAAGTTAGTAATTTTACAGGGGAGGGGGGGCTGTGTTTAGCGCATTAGGGGGGCTGCGTTTAGCGTCTATGTAAATGATTCCATGTTGTTAATATAGTCTTTTCTCATGTTTGGGTATCAATTTTCATGCATAAAACACGAATTTGATCAAATTTAAATTTTTTGAGTTCATCCCGTTTTTCTTTGTTCTTGAGCTGTTTTGGCCACTTAAATCTCTATTTTAATCTTCGAATTTGTTTAAAATCAATTTCATATTATTATCCTAACTTAGTACTATATTTGTGCACAATTTTTCTACCAAAAAATATTATTTTTGAGCTTCAAATCAAGCTTGATAGTGTGCTGTCCGAAAACAGAGGAAGATGTTCTTGGACTGATTTAATTCATCAATCGCAGTATGCAGACATCATTCATCGCGATGCAGACATCGTGCATCGCGATTCAGAAACCATGCATCGCGATTCTGAAACCTTGCATCGCGATTCTTTACAAAAATTACATGTGGGTCACACTTGACTTCTGCATCGCGATCTCTGATTTATGCATCGCGATGCAGAAGTCATTCATCGCGATGCAGACATCATGCATCGCGATGCAATAATTTGGTGCATCGCGATGCAACAATTGGTGCATCGCGATGCCAAAGTGGTGCATCGCGATGCCTTGGGTTACTGAAGCGCGCGTGTTTTTCTTTCATTAATGGCATAATTGTCTTTTTGCCCCAAAAATATCTTTTTTTGATTTTTAAAAAAAATAAGTGAACTAGAGCGATTACAAATTTTTAAAAAATGACCGGCCCGTAATTGACCCTTCTTTGTTTGGCACTTTCATAAACCCAAACATTGAAATTAAGCAGGCTTCATGTACGATTGATTTCTTCCAGTCTGGCCCAGATGAAGACCCTCCTATAGACTATAGTAGAGCCTTTTACTGTTGTACATCCCCATCTAATCTCAACTTCACAAGGGGCCCATAAACACTGCAATAGAAGCACGCGTTGCTACTTTCTCTTCTTCTTCCTCTCTATTATTATTGAGTGAGTAAGGATATGATTCCTAAAGAGTATTAAATTTTTTACACCAAATAATGTGATAATTTATGTGGAATAAAAAAATTATAAATTATAATTAATGTATCACATCAACTGACATATTATTTGGTGCAAAAAATTTGGTACTCTTTAGGTACCCCTAGGATTACTCATTATTATTACTCTATTCGTCCCTAAATTATCGTCTTGATTAACCCGACACATTGATTAAGAAAAAATAATTAACTTCATTATTAATATTTGTATTTTTGTGATTTTTCTCTTTTACCCTTATTTAAAATAAGTAAGATGTATATTTCTCTCCAAAATTTTGAATAATTCAAATTCTCTCCAATCAAGGGTGGGTCCCATAAGATAAAGAGTAATAATTATAAGGGCAAAATAGTAAAAATATTTTTCAAAAAAGAAAAGTCACAAAATAATTTTTTTGAAACAGATAAAAAAAAGGACAATAATTTAGGAACAGAGAAAATATTATTATTATTATTATTATTATTATTATTATTATTATTATTTTTGACCAAGACCGTTTTTTAAAACTTTTTGATAGGTATCTACTATGACGTACATGGAATTTGCAGGGTTTACCTTTAACAATGAACATTGCTCAATTTTTAATAACCCTTAAACAATGAGTATTGCTCAATTTTCAATTCACGAATAAGGGTGTGGTACTCTTTGTAGCATAAATACTTATACTTCCTCCTCCGTTCCAAATAAATATTTTTAGTTAATAATATATATATATATATTAAGAAATATAATTAATGATATATTTTAAAATATATTTTATCGATAAAACACATAAATATTAATTAAGTTTAATTATTTTAAATAATTGAGTTTCTTTGAAATATGTTATATTAAATAAAGTTTTAAGAGAATATTAGGAAGAATGGTAGAGAATAAGTAGATCAAAAGTCTTTAGGAACATTAATTGGAACATTCTAAGATAAAAAGTATAAACCTTTATCCGAAACGAAGAGAGTATATCATATTAACAATCAAAATATGGTCGAATGACCAAAAAAATTCTTGATAGGGCTTCTTCCTGTACCCGTAAATTCTATTAGATCCAGAAAGGTTTAATATATAATTTGGTCCCTGAAATTAACACAATTTTGTGATTCGGTTTTAGAACTTTGTCATTTTCTATTTTGGTCCTTAAACTGAATATTTAGGCTTACAGTTAGTCCCTCAACTGACGACCGTCAATTGAGACGTTAAATTTTTTAGGTTTAATATATAATTTGGTCCCTAAACTTTACTCCATTTCCTGGTTCGGTTATAGAACTTTTCCATTTCATATTGTGGTCCCTGAACCTCACTTTAAGCCTTACAGTTAGTCCCTCAAGTGACGGCCGTCACTTTTGACGTTAATAAATGTCTAAAATGCCCATACTAAATGCCAAGTGTGATTCCTAGGTGGTCAAGGAGAGCTGAGTTGGAATTAATATTTATTTATTTATTCTTAATTAATGTCTGTAATGACCAAACTCTTTTCCAGAAATGGCCGTCGCCGCAGCCCGCCCTCTCGTCACATCCACGCTGGAGTCGGACATGGCCACCGACGCGCCTCCCTCCCTTGCACGATGTGATGAAGGCCTCGATCCGTCCCGACATTGACTTATTTGCTCTGCTTCTTGATACCGATAAGTCCTCGTGAAAACCTTGGCTTTATACAATGCCAAGTCTAAATTCACCAACAACGGCCCGCGGAGCTCGAATCGGACTCTCCGGCTCAAAATCGGCATTTTCTTTGCTAACTTGGAAAGCTCGGCATCAACCGCACGGAAACGACAATCCGCCTCCTTCTTTAACTTCCTCTTCTTCGTCCAATTCGTCTTCCTCGGTAACTTCTTCCTCTGCCGCTACTACTTCCATTACCGAACGACGAACAACGAGTAATTCCTCCAGTGATCTTCTAGCTGTTTTGATTTCTTCGCTGAACTCGATATGAATTTCATCGTCATTTGAGTTTGAATTTGCATTTTCTTGGAGGATTGGTGAGGTTGAGGATTCATGAGAGGCAAGGGGAGGATGTAGAAAGTGGGAAGGAATGGGTTTGAGAGGGATTGGTAAATGGAATTTGGAACAACTGTTAGGGTTTTGAGGTGAGAGGAAAGGAGTAAATTGTGTGGTTGAGGAAGGAGAAGAAGTTGGGAGGAGCTTCTTCATTCTCTATATCTCTCTCTCTCTCACTGCCACTGCTCCCTAATGTTAACTGATTAATAACTGTAATGTTTTGACACCGAGAAAGTTGCCGCCGTTGATGTCACCGAGAAAGTTGCCGCCGTTGACTTGAATGTTGGAGTTTGACCCACAATTTTTTTGACCCAGATATGTGCTCTTTGATTTTTAAATTATTTATTATGGTTTAATTTATTAAAATAATTTTTTTAAAAAAATTAATACAAACCATAAAATATATATGTATATATATTCTAATTTAGGTAACAATTGTATAATAATTACATGATTATTATTTAAATTAATATAAAATTTTATAATTAAAAATTATATCTCTATTACTATTTATTCTCAAATTTATTAATTAAATTCCAACTCAGCTCTCCTTGACCACCTAGGAATCACACTTGGCATTTAGTATGGGCATTTTAGGCATTTTAGACATTTATTAACGTCAAAAGTAACGGCCGTCACTTGAGGGACTAACTGTAAGGCTTAAAGTGAGGTTCAGGGACCACAATAGGAAATGGAAAAGTTCTGTAACCGAACCAGGAAATGGAGTAAAGTTCAGGGACCAAATTATATATTAAACCAATTTTTTATGAAAAGAAAAAAATACCTTTACCTGCTGATGACTGAGATTCCATGTGGCCATACTACACTTAATGGATGTTGACTACAGTGGCGGACGCACGTTGAATGGAGTGGGGTCACGTGACCCCACTTGATTTTTTTAAAAAAAATTTAATAGTAGTAATATTATTAATCAGCCCAAGGCTCCAAACATTTCACGGCTCAGGCGATACTCTCTCCCGCTCTCCTTCTCTCTCGGCAATAGCACCGTCCACCGCACGTCCGCACCAGTCACCATGGCACCACACCAGTCGGCACTCGGCAGTCACCACCAGCTTGCATGCCACCCGCCACTAGGCCCACCACCATCCACTATCCAACCACTGCCTGGAAGAGCACTCAAGTAGTTTGTGTTCGCCAATCGCCAATCGTCATCCATCCCCCATTCTTCGCCATTCGCCAATTGCAGGCAAGGTAAGCTCTCTGCCTCTCTCTCTCTCTCTCTCTCTCTCTCTCTCTCTCTCTCTCTCTCTCTCTCTCATTCTGATATTAAACCTATTAGAGCAAATAGCCCTAATTTCAAATTAGGGCTATTTTCACAAATTAGCCCTATTAGTTATTTGTATATCGTGTTAATGTATGTGCCTAAATGCCTATGTGATTTTGTGTGTTCAAAATTTTGGTAGAAAATCTCTATTTATTTAATTTGAAATTAGGGTATTTAATTTGGGGTTATGTAGTTGATTTATGAGATGGTTTTTTTTTTTTTTTTTAATTTGTAGATTTCCAAATTGCGGTGGATTTTGAGGAATTTGGTTTTAGACTAAATGGAGCGATTTTTTAAACAAAAACTATCAGATGAAATTAGAACTGGTTAAAGGGTGGGCGCTTCTAGTAGTGATCAATTTTTAAATGATTGTCTTGTATGTTTTATTGAAAAAGATTTACTCATGAGGGTTACAAATGATGATGTAATTAAACGTTTTCAAAGTATGAAAATACGTAAGGGACAATTATGATTTCTAAGCATTATATTGTAAGACAATATTATTAAATTTGTGCCCCCACTTAAGAATTTGTCTGCGTCCGCCACTGGTTGACTAGGTTGCCAAGTGGAATAAAATATTAAAATGGACAAAATGTTTATAAAAAAAATTAACTTTATAAGCTCAACTTGACTCTTTTAAAAAAAATTATGATGTGTATTTACGTCTCTTTTTTTTTTTTCTGAAAATTGTAAAACATGAGATAATTATTGGTTCAATAAAATAATGAAATTGATTAAAAAAAAATTAAAATATGACTTTTTTTTCTTTGAGTAGAGAAAATAATTAGTTTAAAATTTTAATATTTTAGAATTAAAATTATTAAATTAAAATATAATTTAATAATAAACTTAGGAAAATTTTCTGTCTTTTCTCTTCTCTCTCCATCTGCCTTGTTCCCCCACCGTCTCTTTTTTCATATTCTACACTTTCTCTCTCTACATACCCAACAACCTCCCCTTAACTCACCCGGCCACCCAATGCCGGCGATGATGCTTCAAGAAAATTGGGGCAGAGTGTGCAGCGAAAATATTGTAATTGACATCATCTACAATAGATTAGATACCAAAGTTAACCACGACCGACCTAAATAAACACAATAAAAAAATGGTGGAGCTAATGAAGAGATGAATTTGAAAAGGATGAGAGAATGAGAGAGTACCTACTGCCAGATAGAGCCGGCAAAATTAGCCCAGCCCAATAGGCTGGCCCAACCAACCCGATATAATGGGGGGCTTGGGCTTCAATTTATAAGGCCCGAAAAATTTTGGGCATTTTTGGCCCGGTCCAATAGGCCCGTGGGCTAATTGGGCTCGGGCCAAAAAAGCCCGATTTTTTTGGGCCAGCCCAGCCCAGCCCGATACACTTTTATTAAGTTTTCAATCAAACAATTTTTGCTGTTTTAAGTGATCTTTTAGTGTTTTAGTGTTGTACATGCTGTGTACAAAGCAAATTTATGTGCAATGCTTTTAAAAATAAAGGGAACGGACATGAGTGTAAATTATATGAAACGGACAGGAGTGTATCTTCGAAGTCCAAGTACTTGGTTATTTGAAGTCATGAAGTTTATGTTCAATGTTTCCAAGATTAATAAAGGGAACGGACATGAGTGTAAATTAATTTTTTTAATTAATATGAAAATATCTCTTATATTTATGTGCAATGCTTTTAAAAATAATTAGAAAAATGTTTGATTGAGGTTACTGCAAATTTTCAGTCAATTGTTTCTTATGTTTTTAATGTATTTTACACTCCTTCTGTCTACAAACAATTTATATAGTTTTATTTTAATCATCAAGATACGACTTATTATTTAGAGATTTTATTTGATAAATTGTAGACTTGTAATGAGTTGTGAATTTTTTTTTATGTGATAACTTGTAAATTTTGTAAAAAATATGTTTTGGTAGAAATTTGGGCCGATTTGGCCCGAAAGCCCGAAAGCCCGATGACTTATAACCGGGTTGGGCCGGGCTAGAGGTTTGAGGCCCGATATAGTTTTTGGGTGGGCCTACCCGATTTTATGTATTGGCCCGATGGATCGGGTCGGCCGACCCCCACCCATTGCCGCCCACGCAGATGGAGGAAATGCGGTGTACACACGCCATGCACCGCCACGTCTCGAGTCTTGATTCTGTCGAAGAAATTCTTAGGATTCGCCGCCATAATCCACAACTTCATTCTCCATTTCTGTTACTGAAACCTTTATTTGGATTTCATCTCCCAAATACTTTCTTTTAAAAAAATTTCATAAAAAAGTCAAACAAGACAATAATTTATGAACGAAATAAGTATTTTTCTAGTGGTGCTAGTTTTAGTATAAATGTTAGTTCTTGCTGTTCATATAGTAATATTGGAATTCAACATATATGAAGATATGGATAAGATATAGTAAAATATAAATTTAACATATATATAGACATGCCCAAACGGTTCGAACCGCCGGTTTCAAAAACCGCCAGACAACAAACCGTAACCGAACCGACAAATCACGGTTACGGTTCCGAACCGGTTTAGCCGGTTCCGGTTCCAAACCGTAATTTTTAATTATTTTTTTAATATTTTCTTATAATTTTTTAAAAAAAAGATTTCATCTTAAAACTTTGTACAATGCATTTTTTAAATTTTTGAAACTTTGTAAACTTTTCATTTTTGAAATTATAGAGTAAACAAGGAAATATCAAAATTAAAAATTTAAATTTTGGCGATTTTTCACGGTTTGGAACCGGCGGTTCCGGTTTCCGGTTCCAAACCGGCGGTTCACGGTTTTGAGAAATTGGAAACCGAAACCGAACCGTGTAACCGGCGGTTCCGGTTTAGGACGGTTCCGGCTCCTCACGGTTCCGTTTATGCGGTTTTTGGGCGGTTCGGTTCGAACCGCCGGTTCCGAACCGTTTGGGCATGTCTACATATATAAAGATATATGAATTGTAATACCCCAAATTTTGTGCTAATAATAATAAATTGCATAAATCAATATTGTAATTATTCTGGGACGGTTATATCGATTAGTTGGGCCAATTATATCTGTGTTTGTGGGCTTGGCCCGAAAATTTAGTTCATTCATTTTAGCACAAGAGTTAAATGAACAATAATAATACTAATAATAATATTAATACTAAGAACAATAACAGAAAAAAAAAAAAAAAAGAGACGTGAGGGATGCTGCCGCATCGGAGAGATAAGGGATTCGATTTTTGAATTTCGGAGGAGAGATTACTTACTTATCGTTTTGTGCCGAATTCGTTAGAAAACTCAGTTTAAGAACATACTCCCTGTTTAAACTAGAGAGATAGAGAGAGAGGAAGATTAAGAAAACTTGAGGGAGAGAGTGTGACGGCAGTGAAGAGGCGCAACCACGTCGGATCGAATTCTGGTGAGCGAGTTATCGGAGGTAAACGACTTTGTCCTCGATCTCTATTACTCTCTAATTCTGTTATACTTTTAAAGTACATAGTTCCTTTGCAGTGTGAGTAGTGTATAAGTGTGGGTGTAATTGATAATAAAATTAAAAGGGATTGTATTGAGTTGTTTGGGTGTATTGTATTGTTCTTGCGGGGTTGAGAAAAAAAATGGGAGAATCGAGGGCAATTTACTGAAACTTGGATTGATAGTGTGTTTGTGTACTAGCATTCGAATTAGAGAGAGGGGGAAAGGGATGGAATTGGTGGAAGGTATGTGATGTAGTGTGTGCGTATGTATGTGGTTTATGCGTGTGGGCTGTTACTGGAAGAAGAAAAAGAGAAGAGAAAGAAAAGAAGAGAAAAAGAAAAGGGTGAGAAGCTGAGGGAAAAAGAGAGCAGGGGAAGAGAGAAGAAAAAAAAAACAGAGAGAAGGGAAAGGGTAGAGCCACAAGATTGTGTGTGTGGGTGATGTTATTTGTGTGTGTGGGATGTTGCGTGTGTGTATTGATTTTCAAAATTTAACATTATAAGTCAGTGAGGGAGAGAAGGTATATTATGTGTGTGTGTGTATGGGGTATGTGTGTTCTGTGCGTTAGACTGTGAGGGTGAGTGCATTGGTGTGTGTCAGTAGGTGTAAATCTTGGTTGTATGGGATGACTTGGTTAATAATAGAAGTTTTTTTTTTATTTTTATAAGATGTTCACAGAGAAGAGAGAAATGACTGGAGGGAGTAGTAAGTTTGTGTGTGCATGTCATTATGTGTGTGAGTTATATGTAGAATTAAGAATGAAAATAGGCTAATATTATTATAAGGAAGGAGTAATAAAATAGTAATTTTACTACACTAAATTTATGATATTATTTAGAGTTATATTCTATTGCGTGAATTTAAGCGTGGTGATGAGTATTATACATGTTGAACTTAGATTTGGACGAGCGCGTGTGACGGAGATTATTCGCGTACGAGTTAAATATCTCCGCAATATTAGCAGGTAAGGGATTTCGCTTCTTTTAGGTTATTTCGTAAAATATATTTCTTTTGACAATTAGGTTCCTTGTCAATTCTTGAAATTAGCGTTTTGATTGCTATGCCCGACCTCGTGTTGGAATTTGCTTTGATTCCGTCGATTCACGTTTCATTGTATTATATTCTTCAAAATCTTGTGTCATATTTTTGGTATTTGATGAAATACTTATACATTGAAAGAAAATTTCGTATGTATCGTTTGATAATATTGTTTTATTTTGAACTTCGCTATGATCACTAGTTGAAGAACCCGTCACTGGGTATAGAGTGAACCTTATATTTTTGTACCACTTGGTTTTTTGGTGCGGTAGTCATGACTTACCTTTATTAGTTACCCTTGGGGTAAAATTTTGGCACCCTTCGGGGGCATTTGTGTGATTGGTCAATGGACCACCTATGTGATCATGGCATCTGTGAGTAATCCATCGTGACTAGCCGGTATGAGACGATTGGTGACGATTGGGTTACTCGATTTCGTACTTTGCATGTTTCTTTTCTTTGAGCTCTAATTTGTGAAACACTAGTTCGTTCGCCTTGTGCACTTTCGTTGTAAAGCATCATATAATCTGCAAACTACTTTTTGTAGCATTGGTCACTTTGAAAATTCTCCTTGTGGGTCCACCCTTCCTTAGAAACCGGAAGGGCGGCGTTTGAACTTATTGGGCATTGTTCGCTCACCATTCACTTTATTCTTCTCCTCAGGTCACAGATGAGATATTAAGGTTTAGGTTGAGACATACAAGCAAGGATGAGCTAGAATTTGTTTTATTGAGTTTCTATGTAATAAATTGAATTCGAGTTTCGATGTTTGAATAACTTAGTTAGTCCTGCGAGACAATTTATTTTGGGCCTGGATTTTGAGATTGTAAATTTGAGTTATCTTTCCGCTGTGCACTTTCCTTAAGAACTAATTTTGATATATTGTAAATTTGATTTGGTTTAGTTGGATTGCGAGCTGTGACATATTCGGGCTTGGGCCCGTTTAGTTGGGCTCAGGTTTGGGGCGTTACAAAGTTGGTATCAAAGCTTAGGCTTTAGATCCTGAAGGGTTAGGAACTTAGGGACTGATTTGAGTAAGGATTTGTTTGAAGTGAAATTTTTTTTTTAATAATAATAATAAAAAAAATTTAAACAAAAAAGGGGGGGGGGACTAGAATTAAGAATTAATTAGAATTAAGTAATGATTATGACTGTTACTATTTGGGACTTATGTATTCATGTGACTGACTGTAGGATGGACTATGATGGAGACTTGGACAACTGGATGATAGGGGACCCGGGTGAGGTTGACCCAGACGAAGATCCAGAAGAGGAATTTGAGGAAATTCCAAAGGATGAACCAGAGGAAGACCCTGAGGAGGAACCAGAAGAGGTTCCAGATGAGGCCGCAGGCGGCAGTAGCGATAGTGATAGTGAAGTAAGCATTGATGAAGACGCTATTGTGGAGCCTGGAAATGGACCTGCGCAAGGGGATAACGCGTAACCCAATCCCTGAGTACAAAAAGTGGAGCTCTTACTACAACAGGCTCTTGATATGATACGAAACGATCGTAGGGAGAATAGGAACTTCTTGAGGTTAATCTTGAATATTTGTCAGGAGCTTGATGAGCGCCTCCAAGTTGACATCCCTGCGAAGGTAGCTGTGACGCCCTGACCCGGATTTCCATACAAAATCCCAAGGTCGGGATGCCATAAGAACTTAACAAGACATAACCAAACACATAAACACCTGGTTTAACATAAGTGTAAATGATCTTCGGCAATAAAATTGCCGGAAAACAACTAGTACCAATCACGAGTTTACAACTCGGAAAGAAAATAACTATGATAACATCATCGGCCACAACATGCCGGAAACAACAAGATAAACCATGAGCCACAACATGCTTGGAAACACAACTGGAATAATAACCAAATGTACATAAGCACGACATCCATGTCGGCTATCAAAAGAATAATACAAACCAAGTATGATTCTACCCAAAAGTAAAGTCTAAATAACTTTACACAACCATCGTATCTCACCAAAAGAAAATACAACTAAAACTGTACAACCAAAAGCACACTACAAGGACAACCTGCTATCTATCCTTGTCCTCACCGACCTCACCGGGAACTGCCTGGCTGGTTCGAATCTAAGGAAAACAATTAAACACAACGGGGTGAGTCATAAAGACACAGTAAGTTACTAAATGCAACTACATGACATGGTATAATGCTCATCTGTAATCAAGATCAAGTGATAGCATTTCTATACATCACAACTCAAACATGAAACGATATACAACTCATGTTAAACACATAGCACTTTGATGTCCACATAAGTACTTGTAAGTAAATCACATTACAAAGGATATTGTTTCTCTTTACTCTACTTTGCGTTGCTCCTGCAATACACAAATAAACGACGTGTATCGATACTCGCCTATGATATATCGATATCCCCGAACCTGCTGGGATCCCCGAAAATCTATCGGATCTTAGCAACCAAAGTCACGCGTATTGCTATAACAGAGGGGCTACCTCCCACCTGTGGCCAACAGGTGAGGTGTGTGTGCATACTGGTACGGCGACTTATAGCGATTCCAAACATTGATTTGTCAAGGCTATATGTCGTCCCACCATAACTTGTTAACACAAATGCCAGCTGGACTCAATGCAAATGCACAAAATGGTATCTACTCATCTTATGCATATTAACCCCCAAGTTCAAAAGTAGTGAACTTGGTAATTGTCAAGTAACTCATATTTACTTAATAACATGCTATCAATAAGCACATACTTTTTAAGTTTATACCATCACATAGAGCTATCTACAAGTCTCTATTCCACAATAATAATCATTCAATTTGATCAACTTGTTAGAGGGTTCATAATTCCACTTAAACCAACTTAGACTTCCTTAAGGATTTAACAACATTTATGGTGTGTGTTGTTCAACCAAAATTCCATCACTAAAGTTCATTAGCATAATTGTTCACTTTGGGTATAATTGCTATATGAAACTTTCTCCCAACTAAAGTCTTGTTCTTCTCTTAGTGCAATTCTAAGTTCAATAATGAGTAAACAACTCAACCAAATATCTCATACCAAGTTCATCATCACAAACAAGACTTCACACATGTATGTAACATTTAGAAATGTATAACACATGCTTAACAAAACTAGCAAGTCTATAACATCACTAGCATGGTCTTGAAACTTTAAGCATACAAAATGGGGAATAGTAACTTACCTCAAATAGACAATCCAACCACTAAAAAGAAAATCAAAGTCTTCAATGAAGTTCTCCTAGTCTTAAGCAACCCTTGGGTGGTCTTGCATGGAAGATTCAATGGTTGGATGGTGAGTTGTGGTCTACACACACTAATCTCACTTTAAATCTCCCACACAAGCTCTCTAAGTTTTCAAGGAAGAAATGAAGTGTATTGTGTCTCTTCCATGGTTGAGAGTAACTTAAATATGGTCAAAAGGTCAAACCAAGGTACAACACATTCAGCCAAGGGTCCAAGGGTCAAAAACCAAAAATTACAAAGTCAGTAATGTGTTGTCCGTACATTCGCACGGCCGTGCTAAAATAAGGCGCACGGTTGTGCCAAACATTACAATCTGGTTCTGGACTTTCTGTCCAGCCTCACACGGTCGTGCCCTATAAGTCACACGGTCGTGCCAAGCCCAACAGTTCCAAACCCAACATTCTGTCTACTCTCGCACAGTCGTGCCATAAAAGGGCGCACAGCCGTGCCAAGTCTACCAGTTTAATGTAATGTTATTTTACTCTATTTCTAAGGCAATGATCACAAGTATTCAAGACTAAATACTCCACATGATACACAATCAAACTTCTATTACTAACATGTCATTTCTACTCATGCTAACAAACATAATAAACATATGTATACACAATTAACACATTAAGAGAGCTAGGGTATTACAGTAGCACCACGTGCAATGGTAAACCAGTTGATCATCACAATACGTGGGGCGCTGTGAGGGGGTTAGAGATGAGTGTTAGTTTGAGGACATAGAGTTTTAGAATGAGGTGACATTATTTGTATTTTCAAACTCATATGTTTTTGGAATCAATAAGGATAATTGTCCATTGTTTATGGAATAAATTTTATTTTATAAGAGTTCATGTAAAATTTTGATTTTGGATATGAATTTAAATTAGTTGTATGCACTAAGTAATTGTATGATGAGCATGATATAATGAATTGTGACTATCCATGTTCTATAATAGATGGCAAGAGGAGGACGCACTGGTACGCGTGGACGCGGGCGAGGTGGTAGAGGTAGTGTACAAGTGGAAGATGCTACCTCTGAGACTTCGGGGAATCAAAATGGACCCCAGAACATACCCCAACTAGGTGGGAATGTCAACGGTTCGGTGCCTACGGACCCTACCTTGGTTGCCTTGCTGCAGACCTTGACGCAAGCACTGGTGGCTAACATGGCTCAAAATAATCAAGCACCACGGCCACCGCCACCACCACCACCGCCCCAACAGCCGATAGTTAAAGATCCTCTTGAAAGTTTCCAAAAGAGGGAGCCAAAGACATTTTCAGGTGTGTCCGGTACTGAAAAACCGGAGGGTTGGATTCGAAATATGGAAAAGATCTTTGGGACAATGACGTGTACTAGCAAACAGAGGGTTAGTCTGGCTACATTTAAGTTGGAGGGAGAAGCTGACGAATGGTGAAAGTCTAAGATGAAGACAACAGAGGTAAATGGGGTAGGTGCCTATAATTGGGAAATGTTTCTTGAAGCTTTTAATAAGAAGTATTTTCCTCGTAGTGTAAGGGATCAGAAGCATAGGGAATTCTTTGACTTGGAGCAAGGGAAAATGACTGTGGGTGAATACGACGCCAAGTTCACTGAGCTGTCAAGGAAGTTTGAAAATGAGGAGCAAAAGGCAAGGAAGTTTGAGGAGGGTCTGAATGATCAGATAAATTACAGAATTGCAGCCTTGGAGTTGCCAACGTATGCTCAAGTTTTAGATAGGGCTAGGGCGATGGAGATCAAGTCAGCGGAGTATCGAAAGAAAAGAGATGAGAGGAAAAGGAGCGCCGAGGACAGCTCGGAAAAATATCGTGGCCAGGCCAACAATCAGGGAAGTTCTAGTCAGGGGAACAAAAGGAGGAACACAGATAGTGGGCGTTACACAGGAACCGGTCAGTCAGATCGAAACCATAATCAGGGCCGAAATCAAAACCAGGGTCGCAATCAAGAGTAGGGTCGTAGTCAGAATCCGGCGAGTGATGCCGTTTGTCGGACTTGTGGGGGAAAGCATTCGACCCAGTCATGTTACAAAGAGACGGGAGCATGCTTTAACTGCAAAAAAGTTGGATACAAGATTAAGGAGTGTCCCGAGCCACTCAAATATTTCTTTGCGCAGAATATGGGTGGAGGAGATAAGAATAGACCCAGGGAGCATGAAAGGGTTTACGCTATGATAGCTAAGGATGCACGAGCAACAAATGATGTGGTGGCAGGTACCGTATAATTCTATACTCGCAATGTTTATGTTTTGATTGATCCTGGTGCCACCCACTCTATCATATCTGTTTCACTTGCACGTCAAATGAAGTTATCTCCCCAAAAATTAGACATTGATTTGGTCATAGACACCCCGACTAAGGAATCCATGCCTGTAACCTCAGTGTTTAAATCGTGTCCCTTGAAATTGAAAAATAGAGATATGCCTGTTGATTTGATTCCTTTAGATATACAGGATTTTGACTTGATTTTGGGCATGGACTGGTTAGCTGCTTACCATGCTAGGGTAAATTGTTTTGAAAAAAAAGTGGGGTTTGCTATTCCGGGTGAGCCGGAGTTTAAGTTTAGAGGTTCTAAACCGGTGGCTCTGTTGGGTCTCATTTCTTCCCTGAGGGCGAGACGACTTTTGAAGAAAGGGTGTCAGGGTTATTTAGCCTCCATTATTGATACCAGCAAGGAAGGGGTTTGCGTGGAGTCACTTGCAGCGGTTAAAGAATTTACAGATGTTTTCCCGGAGGATCTGCCTTGTCTTCCACCTGAGCGAGAAGTAGAGTTTGGAATAGATTTGGTGCCAGGAACAGCACCCATTTCTAAGGCACCATACAGAATGGCACCAGCGGAACTTAAGGAATTAAAGGAGCAGTTGCAGGAATTATTGGAGAAGGAGTTTATTAGACCTAGTGTTTCACCTTGGGGTGCTCTAGTATTGTTTGTAAAAAAGAAGGATGGGTCAATGAGGCTTTGTATTGACTATCGTGAGTTGAATCGGGTTACTGTGAAGAATAAATACCCTCTTCCTAGAATTGATGACTTGTTCGATCAGTTACAAGGTGCACGTGACTTCTTCAAGATTGACATCCGTTCGGGATACCATCAGTTAAGGGCTAGGAAAGAGGATATCTCGAAAACAGCCTTTAGAACAAGGTACGGACACTACGAATTCTTAGTGATGCCATTTGGGTTAACAAATACTCCGGTGACATTTATGGATTTGATGAATCGGGTGTTTAGGAAACTTCTCGACCAGTGTGTGATTGTGTTCATTGATGATATCTTGATTTACTCCAAGACCCGAGAGGAGCACGAACAACACTTAAGGATTGTGTTACAAATTCTTAGAGATGAGAAGCTATATGCTAAATTTAAAAAGTGTGAGTTTTGGTTGGAGAAGGTAGCTTTTCTGGGGCATGTGGTCTCGAAGGATGGTATTTCTGTGGACCCAGCTAAGATTGAGGCAATTGTGAATTGGGAAAGACCTACGACCGTTACCGAAATTCAGAGTTTCGTACGTAGGATTGGCTGGGTATTATTGTCGCTTTGTAGAGGGGTTTTCAAAAATAGCCGATCCTTTGTCTCGACTAACTCAGAAAAGTGTAAAGTTTATTTGGATGGCCGAGTGTGAAACAAGTTTCCAAGAGTTGAAAAATCGATTGGTTTCAGCTCCTATCCATACATTGCCATCGGGGACTGGTGGATTTGTGATTTATAGCGATGCTTCACAGAAAGGGTTGGGCTGTGTTTTGATGCAAAATGGCAAGGTGATTGCTTACGCTTCTCGGCAATTGAAGAATCATGAGAAAAATTACCCGACCCATGACATGGAGTTGGCGGCTGTGGTTTTCGCCCTAAAAATTTGGAGACATTACTTGTATGGAGAGACATGTGAGATCTACACGGACCATAAAAACCTCAAATACATTTTCACCCAAAAAAAGTTAAATATGAGACAACGACGGTGGTTAAAGTTACTAAAGGATTATGATTGTAAAATATTATATCACCCTGGTAAAGCCAATGTGGTAGCTGATGCTTTAAGTCGCAAGAACCGAGAAAACTTAGCGATGATGATCACTAGGGAAAAGAGAATTTTGAATGACCTAGAGTCCTTGGGGATTGAGGTAAAAGTTCGTGGTGGCAATGGATATTTGGCACATTTGAGTGTCCAACCATGTTTGTTGGAAAGAATCAAGGCAGCACAAGTAAATGACCCGGAGTTGATAAAGATCTCTATGGGATTAGAAAATGGCAGTCAAGAAGACTTTCGAGTAAGTGGAGATGGTATTCTACGTTACGGGTCCCGAATATGTGTCCCCTCTGACCCGCAATTAAAAAGACAGATTTTGGAAGATGCTCATAACTCAAGGTTTGCTAGATTCATCTCGAAGTTTTGGGGTAGCTTACAGAAGGCTTTGGGTACAAATTTAAGTATGAGTATATCTTTTCACCCGCAAACTGACGGTCAGTCGGAACGAACTATACAAACATTGGAGGATATGCTCAGAACTTGTTCCTTGGATTTCCAGGGCAATTGGAATGATCATTTGCCATTGGTGGAGTTCGCGTATAACAATAGTTACCATGCAAGTATTAGTATGGCACCTTATGAAGCGTTGTACGAGTGAAAATGTCGATCACCTACTTGTTAGGATCTGAGTTGGTGCAGATTACTTCGGAGAAGGTACAACTAATTAGGAAGCGACTTCGTATGGCTCAGAGTAGACAAAAGTCTTATGCCAACAATCGACGCCGTGGGCTTGAATTCGAAGTAGGAGATCATGTATTTCTTAAGATTTCACCCACAAGAAGAGTTATGAGATTTGGTATTCGGGGTAAACTTAGTCCGAGATTTGTGGGACCATTCGTGATATTGGAGCGAGTTGAGGAGGTCGCCTACAGACTCGCTTTGCCACCTGATAAATGGCTATTTTATAGTCATTTATAGCATCTTAATTTCATCATCTACCTTAAAACTTAATACCATTTAGTCTAAAATAGCCTCTTTTTCTTTATATCACGGATTTTATGCTTGTTGGTATTCTTGTTTGATTTTATAGGCCTTAGGGGCAATTTTGGTGCAAGCAAAGCTTGGGACGTGTTCATTTAAAGGAAAAGGATCAAATCGAGAAAAGACAGCTTGGAAAAATAAGCAAATCAAGCCAGACCAGCTTGCACGGCCGTGCAGATTATAAGACACGGCCGTGCAGTTTCTGTTGCAGTGAAAAGGCACCTTTTCAATTGAAGGCTTTTTGAAGAGATCCGACCCCCTAGCCTAAATGCCTATATAAGAGGCCATTGTAATCAGTTTTAGGCATCGAAAAATACCTAAAAATCAGAGTGAAACACCCTAGCAATATATTTATACACAATTCTTCAAGATTTATGAATTGTTCTTAGAATTTCGGTACATCTTTGAAGATTGAAAGTATAATACAATATTGAAGGTTTTATTTCCAGCCTTTGTTTCCGACAACCGCGAGCATAAGTTTCTCTACTCCTATTTATATTTCTATGTTATTTCATCATTTCTATATGCTTGCATCAATTATGGCTTGTGAGTAATCCTCCATTTCTTGGGGTTGGAAACTCGGCATAATGTAGTCATTCTTATTAAATCATGTTTAAAGTCTCTTTTATCATTTCATAATCAATTCTCTTTATATCGTTTTGTCATGCCTACGAATATGAAGTCGACCATATTTCGTATGAATCTTAGTTAATCAAGAGAAGGATCTAGCGATGAATCTTGGTTAACGGAACCATATGAATTGAACTAGGCTCCATTAATCACGAGAGTAGTTTAATGGCTTAGGGATGATCCTTCGGAAAATACGTGGATATTAACATGAACTATAATGGATTTTGACTAATGTACGGAACCCTCGAAAGATAGGCCGTGTTAGTCTTAAAATACGTGTGCTAGGCCTTGATCGTGAGTAGTTAGCACAACTTAGCGTATCATCCTTGATTTATGACATGAACAGTTTACAAAGAAAACATGATTTATATGTTGATTACATATTGTATGAAATCCAACCCTAGGAATACTTTTATCATAAAATTTAATTAAATTTAGAATAGTTTTGTATTGTCTTCATTATTTTCATCAACAACCATTCCCTTCTTTTCTTTTATCATTAATCTCAATTTAAGCAAACATTAATTAATAGTAGCATTGTCCTCGTGGGATTCGACCCGCATTTGCCTAATCTATACTACATTTACACCGTGCACTTGCGGTAACAAATAAGCCGTTAAGTTAAGGCTTAACAAGTTTTGGCGCCGTTGTGGGACAACGGTATATTATTCAAGTGTTTGCTTTCATTTAGATTCATCTACATTTTAGTTTTATTTTATTTTATTTTATTTTATTTTAGTTCTACTATTCTCTCCAAAATTTTGTTCTTGAATATTTCAAAAGGTATATTTGATTTACATGAGAAGAAGCCGAAGTCTCGAGAAATTCGATCCCGAACCGTAAAGAACTCTTCAAGCAAGAATCGAATACTAAAGAAGGCATTGAAACAAAAGATGGGAGATAACGAGATGATAGTGCCACCGGTGATGAGAACCTTGAGGGATTTCGTAAATCCAAGTACTCGGGATAAGATCACCAATAGTTGTACCAAATGCCGATGCGGCCAACTTTGAGATCAAGCCGCAATTACTACACATGGTTATGAACAACCAATTCGCGGATCAGCTTTCAAGACCCCCATCTCCATGTTCGGTCATTCTTGGAGTATTGTGACACCACCCGAATTCAAGGTGTTACATCGGAAGCTATAAGAATGCGCCTATTTCCTTTTTCTTTGAAGGATAAGGCGAAACAATGGCTAAACTCGGTCCCTCAAAATTCCTTAACAACATGGGACCAAGTTCAAGAGGCCTTCCTTGGGCGTTTCTTCCTCCTAGCAAGACCGCCCAAATCCGTACCAAAATCACAAATTTCGGTCAAACGGGAGTGAGTCACTATATGATGCTTGGGAACGATACAAAGAACTCCTAAGGATGTGTCCCCATCATGGACTCGAAAAGTGGTTGATAGTCCATACATTCTACAATGGTCTTACATTCAAAACAAGGGAGACCATAGATGCCGCCAGAGGAGCACTTATGAACAAAGCGGTGGATGAGGCGTACGATTTGATAGAGAACATAGCCTTGAATCACTATCAATGGTCCAATGAGAGGGACCAACCGCAAGGAGCACCGGTAAGTATAATGTGGATGTTGTTACTCTTTATCATCAAAAGTTGACATGCTTCTAAAAAATTTGAAAACTTGAATGTCAATCCCGTGGCCGCATTAACGTTATTTGTGAATTATGTGGGTCAAACTCACATAATACGGAATGTTGTGAGTTAATTGACACTACTTCTAGTAAACAAATAAACTTTATCAATTCTTATGAGCAAAAAGGGGTATGTATTCTAACACATACAATCCCGAGTGGAGAAATCACCCCAATTTTTCCTATAAGAATAACAATGTTTTAAACCCACAACCTTCTTCACAACCACAGGATTTGCACAAAAGAATTTCAACAAAGAATTCTAATGCTTTCCCTCCCCTAAGTCTAAGTTAGATCTTCGATGGATTTTGTTGTTGAGAATAAGAATGCTCAAGAGAAGACTAATAACGAATTTAGGGAATGCTTTAGGTTGTTAAATAGTAGGTTTGATAACCTTGCCGCCCACAACAAAATGCTTGAAAACCAACAAGCTCAACAGCCAACACTTCAAATAGACCACAAGGGAGTCTTCCGGTCAACCACAAAGGCCTAATGAGCATGTTAATATGGTAATCATTAGGAGCGGTAACGAATTGATAGATGCAAACCTTAGTAAAGAAGATGTTAGTCCAACCCCACCGATGATTGAGACTAATAAAGATATTAAGAGAGTGACGGAATCCCTTAGGCTTGCTAGAAACTTTGAACCACCAATACCATATCCCCAAAGGTTGGTCAAGAAAGAAGTGAACAAGGAGTATACCGAATTTTTAGAGATTTTGGACTCTATAAACGTTAACATTCCATTTTCGATAACATTCAAGAAATGCCCTCTTATGCTAGACCTCTAAAAGAAATGCTTGCAAATAAGAGGAAATTAGAAGAATTTGAGAATGTTACTTTAGCGTAAGATGTTAGTGCTATTCTACAAAAGAAACTTCCCCAAAACTCAAAGATCCCGGCACTTTTTCAATCCCTTGTAGCATTGGTAGATGTAACGTAGACAATGCCATGCTTGATCTAGGGGCTAGCGTTAGCCTAATGCCTTTATCGGTAAGTGAGAAACTAGGTGTGGGGAAACTAAAACCCACCACCATTTCTCTCCAATTGGCGGATCGCTCCATACAATACCCAATTGGTATAATGGAAAATATGCCTTGTCGTATAGGGAACCTTATCATCCCTGTTGATTTTGTGGTACTCGAAATAGAAGAAGACCAACAAATCCCGGTCATTTTAGGGAGACCATTTCTTGCCACCGCAGGAGCAATAATCGATGTGAAAAATGGTACTGTCTCTTTAAATATTGGAAAGGAGAAAGTTGAATTTAATAAGAAAAATTTGGATCTCGGAGACCCTTGCCAAAAAGCCAACACCCTCGAGGATGACAGCAAAAGGGGTAAAAGATCACAATCTAAGGACCGGATAGAAAAATTTTTAAACTGTGGTAACAATGATAATGTGTTCAATTATTCTATACATCCTGATACTAACCTTGTGACCAAGAATATAAAGATTAAGAGAATAAAGGTACCAGATAAGAGAAGCACATCGAATTGTCGTATGTGCAAAGATTATAGACAACTTATACCATCAAGAACAAGTGCGGGATGGAGAATATACACTGATCATAGAAACTCGATCACTACAGAGGGCATGAAATGGCGAGTTGTTAAAGATAACAGGCCATCACGTTACCATTCATCGCCCATTTTGATTAAAAGAAAGGGGTCGAGCTTATGACCTAAAACAAGCATCATCGGAATGATAACCGATGGATTATAATTCTTAGTTTCAACTTTAAATCATTTTAATATTTATATATTCTTTATCATAAAAAGTTGTTACTAACTCTTATTTTGTAGGTTGAAATGAAAAAAAAAAAAAAAAAAAAGGTCAGGCGCACGGCCGTGCATATTATAAGACGCGGCCGTGCAAAAGTTTCTGTCAAGTATACTTCGATTTGCACGACCGTGCATATTTATAAGACGCGGCCGTGCAAAAGTTTCTGTAAAAAAATGTTTTCGGCTGAATTTAAATGGCACGACCGTGCTACTATCCTATACACGGCCGTGCAGGTTGCCTGGAAGGTCGCACCCTTCATCAAAAATCGTATCTTTTCTTTTCTTCACTCTTTCCTTCACTCTCTCTCTCTATAAACTCTCCCAATTCCCCAAAATTTCAAAACCCACCACCATCATCTCCTAAATCCTTCCAAAATCTCCATAGATTCCGGCCAAACACCACTCCCCACCATATCTCCATCATCTAACACCTTCAAAAAAACCCAAAAATTCCCCCAATTCCGAAAGCCCTAGTTTCAATATCCGAATTCAACCATAATTTTCGAATTTTTGTTCAAATTTGTGGCCCAATTTAGTTTCATTGAAGCACTCGAGCTACAATCAAGGAAGAAAACAAGGTTTCAAGGCAAATTCAAGGAATTCCCACAACCAAAATCGGTATCTCTCAAACTTTCTCTCATATTTCAGAATTTTGTTGGGTTGTTACTTTTAATTTTGTTCTTGAAATTATAAATGGAAAATAGAGGAAAAGGAAAGCAAACCAAAAGGGCCCGGAATGAGAAAGGTGCCACCTCCCGACCTAAATTATCTTTAGCCCTTGATACTATGGGAATTCAGTTCACGAATCAAGAGGAAATAGAGAGATTCAAAAGGCTTCGTGCTAGGAGAATTAAACCCACTCAATTTCCGCATAGAAGCCCCGCAAACATTAGGAATTTATGAAAACATAAGGGATTTACATGTCGGGTTAAGAAGTGAGGAATTTCTCAATCGTGAGGGAGAAACTTATGCAAAACTCACCCTTGAATTCCTCAGTACTATGTCCAAACGTAGTACACAAAAAACCGATGCAGCCACCGGTGAGGAATACCTAGAAATCCATTTAGACTTTCGTCTCTTTAATCAGTCATATAGCCTTTCCTTAATTGAGATCAATGAAATCCTTGGGTGGCCTAGCTTTAGAAATCCCGAACTCTCTAATCAATATCAAGAGAATCCTTTTTGGAAGCAAATTACAGGACAAGCTAGCTACAACTCTAGGATTGCTAAAGCCTCCTCAATAGTCCATCCTGTCCTCCGTCTCATCCATAGGATGTATGCTTGCACAATCTTTGCAAGGGAAGACAAAGGGACCGTTAATAAAGGAGAATTGTATTTGTTATGGGCCTTTGTTCATGGTCATCAGGGAATAAATTTGGGGAAATTTTTGATTGATCATCTTTGGGATTTTATCGTCCCAAACTTTGCTGGAGACATTCACATAGGTGGGCTGTTCACTATTTTTGCTGATTATTTGAGGATTGGCATACCCGATGATTGGGAAAAAGTTAAGGGGTCAACTAAGCTAGACATTGCAGCCCTTCGAACTATGCAAATGATCATAAAACATGGTTTCGGAGAGTATTCATGGTTAGTAGGGCAAAACAAAAAGCCCTACATAATTCTACCCAACAACAATCTCCCAATTGTCATAGTTAGCCACCCAGAAACTTGGATATTTCCAAATACCATAGAAGAAGAAGATGAAGAAGAAGAAGATGAAGATGAAGAGGAAGAGGAGGAAATTCAGGCCAATCAACAAAACCAATTGCCTCCCGAGATCTACACCCGATTTGACCAAATGGCACTCCAACAAAATCAAATTCTCCATCACCTAACTCAACTTTCCCAAGAATTTCGTGAATTTCGAGGTGATATTCAAGGTCGAGTGAACACCGTCCAAGGGCAAGTGAACTCCATCTATAATTATGGAATTGATCATTGGGACAACTTTCCACCACCACCGCCGCCACATCAGTAAGTTTTTCCCCTGCCCCATTTTTATTGTCTACTTTGTCATTTACGAAACATTGGGGACAACGTTTACTTCAAGTGTGGGGGGGATTTATCTGCTTTTTAGTTGCATGTTAGTTTAGTTCTTTCTTCATGTTCATATTTCCAAAAAAAAAAAAAAAAAAATTCCCTATGATGATATAGTTATCCGTATGCTAATTGCCTTGGAATATTATCTTCATATTTTCTAAAAATTTGTTAGAGATTAGGAATATTTTTGTAAGGTAAAATTCAAAAAAAATTTCGCTACATTATAACTTTGCTTAATCAGTTTTTATTCATGCTATGAATTTATAATCTTTGATTTACTCCCCAAATGTTTTTTTTAAGATCTCTTCCAAAATACTCTTTAAGTTGTAAAAGATATGAATGAATAGATAAAAGGGCAATTTTCCGAGGCAATGAGTCTTGTAACACTTATTTTCTGAGGGATCTTCTTTGTTTTTCTATTTCTGCATACCTCTCCATTTTTATTTTTAAAACTTGCTTAGGGACAAGCAAGGATTAAGTGTGGGGGAGTTGATAAATGGCTATTTTATAGCATCTTAATTTCATCATCTACCTTAAAACTTAATACCATTTAGTCTAAAATAGCCTCTTTTTCTTTATATCACGGATTTTATGCTTGTTGGTATTCTTGTTTGATTTTATAGGCCTTAGGGGCAATTTTGGTGCAAGCAAAGCTTGGGACGTGTTCATTCAAAGGAAAAGGATCAAATCGAGAAAAGACAGCTTGGAAAAATAAGCAAATCAAGCCAGACCGGCTTGCACGGTGTGATTATAAGACACGGCCGTGCGCCGCAGTGAAAAGGCACCTTTTCAATTGAAGGCTTTTGAAGAGATCCGACCCCTAGCCTAAATGCCTATATAAGAGGCCATTGTAATCAGTTTTAGGCATCGAAAAATACCTAAAAATCAGAGTGAAACACCCTAGCAATATATTTATACACAATTCTTCAAGATTTATGAATTGTTCTTAGAATTTCGGTACATCTTTGAAGATTGAAAGTATAATACAATATTGAAGGTTTTATTTCCAGCCTTTGTTTCCGACAACCGCGAGCATAAGTTTCTCTACTCCTATTTATATTTCTATGTTATTTCATCATTTCTATATGCTTGCATCAATTATGGCTTGTGAGTAATCCTCCATTTCTTGGGGTTGGAAACTCGGCATAATGTAGTCATTCTTATCAAATCATGTTTAAAGTCTCTTTTATCATTTCATAATCAATTCTCTTTATATCGTTTTGTCATGCCTACGAATATGAAGTCGACCATATTTCGTATGAATCTTAGTTAATCAAGAGAAGGATCTAGCGATGAATCTTGGTTAACGGAACCATATGAATTGAACTAGGCTCCATTAATCACGAGAGTAGTTTAATGGCTTAGGGATGATCCTTCAGTGGAAAATACGTGGATATTAACATGAACTATAATGGATTTTGACTAATGTACGGAACCCTCGAAAGATAGGCCGTGTTAGTCTTAAAATACGTGTGCTAGGCCTTGATCGTGAGTAGTTAGCACAACTTAGCGTATCATCCTTGATTTATGACATGAACAGTTTACAAAGAAAACATGATTTATATGTTGATTACATATTGTATGAAATCCAACCCTAGGAATACTTTTATCATAAAATTTAATTAAATTTAGAATAGTTTTGTATTGTCTTCATTATTTTCATCAACAACCATTCCCTTCTTTTCTTTTATCATTAATCTCAATTTAAGCAAACATTAATTAATAGTAGCATTGTCCTCGTGGGATTCGACCCGCATTTGCCTAATCTATACTACATTTACACCGTGCACTTGCGGTAACAAATAAGCCGTTAAGTTAAGGCTTAACACCACCTGTGTTATCCGGAGTGCACAACGTGTTTCATGTTTCGATGTTGAGAAAGTATGTCTCGGACCCGAGTCACGTGATAGAATATGAACCGTTGCGACTTCGAGAAGATTTGAGTTATGATGAGAAACCTATCCGAATTGTAGACCAGAAAGATCAGGTACTGAGAAAACGAACCATCCCCTATGTAAAGGTTCAGTGGAGTAACCATACTGAGAGAGAGGCTACTTGGGAGCTCGAGGAAGAAATGCGAGAAAAGTATCCCGACCTTTTTGCTGACTAGTTACGTTAAGTTTGGAGGACTAAACTTCTTTTAAGGGGGTGAGAGTGTAATACCCCAAATTTTGTGTTAATAATAATAAATTGCATAAATCAATATTGTAATTATTCTGGGCCGGTTATATCGATTAGTTGGGCCAATTATATATGTGTTTGTGGGCTTGGCCCGAAAATTTAGTTCATTCATTTTAGCACAAGAGATAAATGGACAATAATAATACTAATAATAATATTAATACTAAGAACAATAACAAAAAAAAAAAAAAGAGACATAAGGGATGCCGCCGCATCGGAGAGATAAGGGATTTGATTTTTGAATTTCGGAGGAGAGATTACTTATTTATCGTTTTGTGCCAAATTCGTTAGAAAACTCAGTTTGAGAACATACTCCTTGTTTAAACTAGAGAGGTAGAGAGAGAGAGAGAGGAAGATTAAGAAAACTTGAAGGAGAGAGTGTGACGGCAGTGAAGAGGCGCAACCACGTCGGATCGAATTCTGGTGAGCAAGTTATCGGAGATAAACGACTTTGTCCTCGATCTCTATTACTCTCTAATTCTGTTATACTTTTAAACATAGTTCCTTCGCACACTACTAGAAACACGCTAATTACTGTCGGAGAAATTTCTGTCGGAATAGTCCGACAGTAATTACTGTCGGATTTTTTAATATTACCGTCGGATTTACCGAGAATTACGTCGGAAAATATCCGACGTATTTATCCGACGATAATAGAGGTATATTCTACGCATATGCCTTTTATCCGACAGAATTACGTCGGAGTATTCCGTAATTTCCGACAAGATTTGGGAATATTCTTAGAATATTCCATTTTGAGCCGAAAATGTGTGTCAAAATTACGTCGGAAATTCCGTCGATAAATTTCCGACAGTAAATTACTGTCGGATAGATCCGACAGAAAGTCCGACAGTAATGTAAATTAAAAGCCCTAAATCGAAGTCGCCCCCCTCCTTTCTCAGATCTATCTCTCCACTCTCTCTCTCTCTATCTCTCTCTCTCTCTGTCTCTCCCCGCAGAACCTCCGTCGCGCCACCTCCACCGGTTCACCACTGCCGCGGCACCGCCACCCTCTCGCTCTCCTTGCGCCACCGCCACCCTATCGCTCTCCTTGCGCCACCGCCACCGTCACCCTCTCTCTCTCTCTCTCTCCCTAGGTATATACTTGTATAAATTTCTAATTTTTTGTATTTAATTTTTAAATTTTGTTTGTTGTTTCTTATTTGTTGTTTCTATTTTTATGTTTTTTTTTTTTGAGTCCGCCTCGCCACCTCCGCCGCGCCACCACCGCCGCCGCGCCACCGTCCCTTCCGTTCGGTCTCTTTCTCTGGTTACAGCTTTTCTTGTAAGCTTCTGCAGTAACATAAGGTATGTTCCTTGAGGAACAACAATCACATTTGTGTAAAATATGTAAAAATAAATGAGGATCTGACTAATGATGAGCTACTGCAACCATTGTCATGCTTTTGATGTGTAGTTGATTTTGCATTTGTTTCAAACACTGTTTTTTGGTGATTGTAAGTATTTCACATGAAGTTTTTTTTTGTAGATTTACGGATGACTGACTTTGACACAAGGTGGTTGAAAGGGATATATATATTTTTTTTTCTTTCTAATGACTTATGTTACATTGGATAGTTCAAAAATGTTTTGTCTTTATAATGAAATTATCAAAGATTCTGCTGCATTTTATTTTATTTTCTGTTGGCCCTAGATTAGTTTATAAAACGTGGAGCGTACCTTATAAACATTATTAGTCAAAATCGTTGATAAAGGTGGGACATTACACACACACACACACACAGACACACATGAGTAATAGATACTTTGTGTGTGTTATCAGTTATGTTTTGTTACTATTGGGCGTTCTAGAGATGGGCATGGTGGAAATGCTTCCATCCACCCGCATATCCCTAATTTCGCTATGAAGAGACATCTCAGAAAAAAAAATGATAGACACCATGCGAAAAGCGTTTAAGGCCGCATTAGTATTGTTGAGCTCCAAAGCAGCTCTAATTTCGCTAGAGGAAAGGCAAATATGACTCAAGTTCGGCTCATTTATGTCATGACTTGAGTTGAGCTCCAGCAAGCTCTATTTATTCCATTTAAGGCCAGCATTAGTATTGTTGTCCTGCTTTGCTTGACTTTCTTTTACTACGATCAAGCTGATGACTTCGTTATATGCCATATTCTCTAGCAACACAAAATGATGACTCACAAAAAACTGATTTTCACAAGTAATATGTTGATATTACTTGTGAAATGACGGCGAGATGGTTACTTGCTATTGAGAGTATGAATATGTCTCTATTGTATGTAATATGTAATATGTTGATATCAAGTAATATGTCTCTATTGTATGAATATGTAATATGTAATATGTTGATATTACTTGAGTATGAATATGTCTCTATTGTATGAATATGTAATATGTTGATATTACTTGAGTATGAATATGTCTCTATTGTATGTAATATGTCTCTATTGTATGAATATGTAATATGTTGATATTACTTGAGTATGAATATGTCTCTATTGTATGAATATGTAATATGTTGATGTTACTTGAGTATGAATATGTCTCTATTGTATGTAATATGTCTCTATTGTATGCAACATATTACTTGCTAGGTGAGACACCCCGAGTACAAGGCATGAATATCAAGTAATATGTAATATCAACATATTACAAGTAATATGTTGATATTACATATTCTCCATTGAGAGTATTATGTTGATATTCATGCATTAGTTGAACCACTTAATGTGTTTCACTTCCCTTTAGAGATTTAATGTCTCTATTGTATGCCCGTAGCAGGATGGCACGAACTAGGAAGACCGCCAGATGTCGCTTATGCATCCGATCTTATTTCAACTCGACACGCATTACGAGAACGAGAGAACTTGAGGACCAACCGAATGTGGCCCTAGGTGAGACACCCCGAGTGGAGCAAGTGACCCCACCGAACCCTCCTGCACCGACCCAAGACTCCAATAGGGAATGTAATCATTGAGAGTGTGTTACACTCTATGTATCGACTAGCATGTGTAGTATGTGGTATTGGTATCCAATGATACCGATCCGTTCCATTGAATGTATTTAGAGTTCGAAACTCTTATTATTATTTATGTTGACCTTGTGACTTATTGACGTGAATAGTGCATCACGAGCATGTTAACTTGCGATTCCGTTAGCTTTTTATATTGTCGGCTTGTGATAAAGCGGTAGTGCAATTATTCATTAATAAATTATAATATCCGGACACCGCGCACTTCGGTGGTTCTTAAAGTTATCAAACTTTAAGAATGGACGGTAGAACAAAAGGATATTATTTTTCATTAATGAATTTCGCTTGTTTCTTTACCCTATAAAGTTTCGAAATTTCCCTTAATCACAACCTTAAATTCTAAACCCCAACCTAAACCCTAAATTGGACCCTTAAACAACCCTAAACCATATCTAAACCGTATCCAGTTAAAATTAATCAAATATATTTATCCTTAAAAAAAAATCAAGTTTTTAGAAAATTAGGATGTAAGCTATATAAGAAATCAACTTTGACTTAAATCAATTAAACATATATTTCATCGATGATCATTCATTAATAAATTATAATATCCGGACACCGCCGCACTTCGGTTCTTAAAGTTATCAAACTTTAAGAATGGACGGGTAGAACAAAAGGATATTATTTTTCATTAATGAATTTCGCTTGTTTCTTTACCCTATAAACACTAAACCCTATCTAAACCCCTAAACCCGATCTAAACCCTAAATTCTAAATCATATCTAAACCCTAAACACTCACTCTATCTAAACCCCCAAAACTCTATATAAACCCTAAACCATGCCTAAACCCTAAATATTATCTAAATCGTATCTATCATTATATTCTCGTCATTCCCGGATCTAAAGCGATCGTCCCAAATTTCCCACATCAATGTAGGTTTATTGGATTCAAGATGGGAGATTCTTCAATTGAAGTATCTCTTTCATTCGCCGTGGAGCAATTACTAGATAAAATTTGTGTACGTCGTCGTTAATTATCTCTGCCGCCGAATTAACAATATTTAAGAAGAGGAATTCTTGAAAGCATCCAAGGACAACGGAGATGCTATTCTTTATGTCGTTGATAGCCGTCCGTCCTTTCATAGATCCCTACAAATATTGCTCGTGAAGAAGAGTTCTCGGCACTTGGGACTGACCTCAAAAGGGTTGAAAACTATTCTTATGCCGAGATGCTACTAAGTTTTGTTAAAGCTTAGTCTTAACTCCAGTGTAAGGATACTTTGCAATCCTTGTGAGCTCACTCCCAAAGTCCGAAAACTCTTTTTCACCAAAGAATATTTTTAGGCTTCAATGAACGATGGAGAGTCATCAACGACATAGGGAATTACAAAACTCCGTTGCCCTTGGATGCTTTCAAGAATTCCTCTTCTTAAATATTGTTAATTCGGCGGCAGAGATAATTAACGACGACGTACACAAATTTTATCTAGTAATTGCTCCACGGCGAATGAAAGAGGTACTTCAATTGAATGATCTCCCATCTTGAATCCAATAAACCTACATTGATGTGGGAAATTTGGGACGATCACTTTAGATCCGGGTTTGACGAGTATGATGATAGATACCGATTTAGATAATATTTAGGTTTAGTACAACAAAGCGTGATGTCGACCGATGAATTGTGATTACCGTAATAAGTGTATTTTTCTCATACTAATCATTTGTTGCTTAATAGGAGTTATGTCGATCGACGATCGCAGCTGGATGTATAATCGGAGGTTGCCGAATCGTAGTGGTATTACGATGAGTTCATTAGAGGTTTGAAGAGTTTTATCGAATTTGCTCTAGCGAACCCCAAATACATGAGTGGTAACAACATAAGGTGTCCATGTGATGGCCGCAAAAATCGAAAGTACTTCCCTTCGATGATTGTGGAGAAGCACCTTCTCCAAGACGGGTTTCAAGTTGGGTACAAGCGGTGGGTAGCTCACGGTGAGCAAATCGAGTAGTGTCTAGGCCGGAAAGTAACCACAGAGGATTCTGTACGTGAACCCGAACCGGTAAATACGAGTGTGAACGATGAACCATTTCGTGGTATGGAAGATATGGTTAGGGATGTTCTTGGTCCTCATTTTGACCGGTCGGAGAACGCACGTCAAGAGGAGCCAAATCCCGCAGCCTAGTAAGTTCATTGAAGCTATGGAGTCCGCAACGGAGAAGTTGTATCCCGGCTCGGCGGCACCGTTTTGGAGACCGTGGCCGAGTTCCTAAACATCAAGTCGATTGCAATATTAGTCAATCTGGTTTCAATCGTCTTATGAAAGCACCGAAAAAGCTTTCGAAAGGGAATAAGATGCCGAGAACTTCTATCGACAAAGAAGATGGTTGGGCATATTGGGTTGAAATATGAGAAGATTGATGCGTGCAAGAATGATTGCATGATTTTCTACAAGGAAGATTCAAACCGAAAGAATGTTCCGTGTGTGGCCATGATCGATATAAGCCGAAACGGAGGGCGTTCGAAACGCAAGAAGAATGAACCTTATAAGCGGTTGCGTTACTTGCCGTTGACTCGAGATTGCAACGCCTCTACGCGTCTAAAGCTAATTCGAAGCTATGCGTTGGCACAAAGAAAGCCCGCGCGAGGATGGCGTGTTGACTCATCCGTCGGACGGCTTGGCTTGGAAACAATTTGATGCAACCCATCCCGACTTTGCCGAAGCTAGAAATATCGGGTTGTGCATATGCGCGGATGGTTTTACTCCTTTCGGGCCTGGGGCGAAGTCCTACTCTTGTTGGCCGGTTATAGCTACCGTGTACAATCTTCCACCGTGGTTGTGTATGAGTGATCCTTATATGTTCTTGTCACTGTTCATACCGGACCGACTAGCCCCGGCAAGAACATTGATGTTTATCTCCGCCCTTTGATTGACGAGTTGAAAATGCTCGGGAAGACGGAGTGGAAACATGGGATGCATTCAAAAAGAAAATTTTAAAATGAAAGCCGCGTTGATGTGGACGGTGAATGACTTCCCGCCTACGGGATGTTATCGGGTTGGAGCACACATGGGAAGCTTGCATGTCCTATCTCGTATGGATGACACTAAGTCGTTCACACTCGAGCACTCTCGTAAACCTTGTTGGTTTGATTGTCATCGTCAATTTCTACCGGATGACCACCCTTTTAGATCAAAGAATTCACCAAGAATAGGGTTGAGCGTGATGAGGCGCCTAGACGTTTGAGCGGTGAAGCTGTTTATGAAAAGGTGTCTAAACTACGAAGACCGGTGGGGAAGATGTATGCAAAGGATAGACTGCGAGATTTTGGTGTAAAGCATAATTGGACCAAAAAGAGTATATTCTGGGAGTTGCCTTATTGGAAAGATAATTTGATACGCCATAATCTTGACGTCATGCACATTGAGAAGAATGTGTTTGACAATATTTTTAACACCATTATGGATTGGAGGGCAACTACCAAGGACACACCCAAAGCCCGAATGGACATGAAAGACATAGAGCATATATACAAACTCAATCGAGGGGTCTTATTCCTTAGATATAGTTAGTGGAGTCTATATTTTTTCAAATTGTTTTTTCCCCTTTTTTTCTTTCTTCTATCCTACAATTATTTTTCTTTTTTGGCCATAAATATATATTCTTCATTTTTTTTCTCTAATATTTTAATTTATTATTACAAAAATTAACAGAAAATATTTTTGTAAAATACAAACAAAGTAAATATCCAAATGCACCCTAAATATTTGTGAAGATTTTTTGTAGTATGCCAACTGGGCAGTACTCCAACACAACAGGCAACAGATATAGCCCAACGGAGTCAAGGTTTACGGTGTGAACAAAGGGATGGGACAGCAAGTCAATTTTCAGCTACAAAATATCTTTATGAATCTCTTTTCTTTTTTGGTAGATTCAGGAGTATATCTTATTATTCGTGGTCCCACTTCTTACCTCATTTTTCTTTTCTTCTTTTTTCCTTTATATGACGACAGTGAACAAATTTAAATTTCTCTGTATTAGGGCAACTCCAAAAATAAATTTTTATTCATAGATATTAAAATCAAAATTTGATACCTATTGACACTATTTATAAGGTATCAAATTTATTGTATTAATTTTTTTTTTTGATTTTTGATTAACTTTATTGATACTTTATACATTATTAATTATTTAAAGTATGATGGTTGTTTTAATTAATTAATTTTTTTTAAATAAAAATTTTGGAAAAATTATACTTCCTCCGTCCTGAAATTATTGTCATGTTTGACTTTTTTTGGTCAAACAAGACATTTTTCAAACGCAAATTTGACGTATATTTTTTTACTTTTTCCAAAATCATAAAACATGTAATTCGTAGTACTTTTGTTTGACCAAAAAAAGTCAAACAGGACAATAATTTCAGGACGGAGGGAGTAGTTATTATTTGTCATGATATAAAAATCAAAATAAATTATGAACTAATGATAATTCACACGTGTCATAAATTATGAATTAATGATAACTCACACATGTCATAAATTATGAATTGATGATAATTCACCCGCGCACGTGCTGCTCAACGTAAATTTCTAAGAGGACTAACAAATTTGCTACATCTCGTTAGACCAATGCAAAATTTGATACCCATTATTTTGATTATTAAAAATGCTAGGACCTTCAGCTAGGTACCAAAATTTAGTTTTAATACCCTTGTTGGACTTGCCCTTAGGATCGCTGGAAATGTATGTTACTTTTTTCCATATAGATTAAAAAAAATTAATTGATCTCATTATAAATATAAATAAAATTTGTAGTTTTTTAAAATCATTGAGCATTGTTGTCATAATTAAAGTAGGAAAAAAAAAAGTAAGGATAAAATAATATAAAAAAATTTTAAAAACATAAAAACAAGATAATTTTTTTAAAATGGACCAAAAAAAACAAGACTATAATTTAGGAATTGATGGAGTATTATTTTTTAGTTGCTATTCATTACAATCCTTCCAAACAAATTTAAAAATAATATAAATATATAGGTTGAGAGTTAGATATTACACTTTTTTTCTTTGGTCAAACAAAAATAGAAAGTGTGACTATTTTTTTTTTGGATGAAAAGAGTAGAATTTCTTAATGTAGGTTCCACGTCTTATTTTCTCCAATTAAATATTTACTTAAGATTATCATTTATTAATCAAAATTGTCAAAGCTTTAATTATTAATTGGGACAAAGCTAATATTTAAAAGGTACATATGATTTTAAGAAATTACTATTAATTTACGATGCCCCATAATACAAGTAAAATAATCTCCACGTTCAACCTAAAAATTTATGTTTAAAAATTCTAATAATTAAGTGATATATATATATATATATAGTATTCAAATTAATTATAATTACATAAATGTTTGAATATAGTCAAAATATTAATAACATATGTGAAAGATAAAATTAAAAAATTTATAAATAATTTTTTTAAAAGTAGATTCTTACCTTGAAACCCCAAAAATAGAAAAAAGGGGACTATATACAAAACTGAAGAAGTACTCAACATAAGTAAAATAAAATATTAAAAAAGTACTATATCTATCTTATTGTTTTAATTTTTCTTTTTTGTTTGTTTCTAAATAATTGTATTGTTTAAAACTTTTTTTTTAAGATCTCACTTTTATCATTTTAGCCTGATCTTTTTTTTTTTTACTTTAATTATGAACCACATATACATAAATATTAAAAAAAATACACAATATTGATATTAATAATTATATTAATTATTTTTTTAATTCATATATTAGATCAAATAATACAATAATTTAAGTCCGGAGAAGGGAGTATATCACATATAAAAGGTAGAGGCGAGTAACAATTTCCATAATTTATGTTTTGGTATAATTTCAAAATTTGTGGACTGCTAATATATTGCGCATTAAAGGACACCTAATTACTGGATCGAGGCAGATACTAGCTATTGTCAAGCAGAAAACAAGGAAGAACTGGGCCTACATTGCATAAGTCACAAGTCCACAATTTCTTCTATCCCATGTAATTTTGTTTGTATTTGTTTGAAAAGGAAAGTATATCCGTGTTTTTTTTTTACTTTGTGTGTTTGCGTGTTCTTTATTTGTTTTAATTTTTTGTTTTTGTTTGGTGGTGAAGTTTCAAAACACAAGAGAAGACAAAAACCTGCAAGTTAATTTTTCTAATTTTATTTCTAACATTTACATTTTTATTAGGATATATAATTAAATGTACAAGGTATAATATTTACCCAAATGAAGAAACATCTATAGGACCCCCCGGCCGGAATTGCAATTCATTCACTCTACTACAATCAACATTCGTAACATTCTAGCAATTGCACTAATTAATTATCTCCCTCCCGTGTCCAAGAAATTCACGAATATCAAGTTGTTCGTCGAGAATTACAGAATTGTTGTGCTAATGGGTAGTGTTGGAGAGGGGATGGATTTAGGTAGACGGGGAGAGGTTGGAGAAGAGGGTGAGTTTTAGGTAGGTTGATTACATGCATGTATTTTTAGGATAATTTTCTTTAATTGGTATTTCTTCAATATAAACTTCCAATACATGTTATTTTAATTGGATAAAGATAATATCAATTATTATATTTAACCAATTATTGTGGGTTTAAAAAGATAATGTTTGATCCCTTGTCCTAATGAAGAACATAGATTACAGTAGTTTAAGTTTTGCCGAATAAGACTCAATAACATGGTGATTAAGAAAGAAATAATTGCAAAAAGCACTTCTCTTTCTGTTCTACATACGGAGACCATTTTTTTTATTTTTTATCAACATTAAAATTTTTTGACTAAAGATATTTTTAAAATTATTTCTTTTATAATATTATAAAATTTGCAATTCATAATATTTCTACTAATCTAGTTTTCCATAATGAAGTATTTTACTAATTTACCTATATAAGTGGCTATTGAAATGATTTAAATTTTAAAATATGCATAAATTGACATTCAAATATTGTAAATACTTGCCTTGTTTGGATAAAGTAAGAGAGTGATAGAAAAAAAAAAAAACTGCGGAGCACAAAAAGCTAAAAATCATGCGAAACTGATTAATCTCTTTTTTTTTTTTTTGGTTAATGACATCACTAGTCCCTCAATTATGGTCGATTCTACCAGTAGTCGCTTAACAAATTTTTTTCAAATTTTAGTCCCTTAACTATGAAAATTAAACACGGTTGATCCTTTTGTTGGATGCCGTTAGTATTTTTCCGTTAAGTCCTTCATGTGCGTTGCACATGCCATTTTTCAAGGGTATTACGGAAAATTTATACTAAAAACAAAAGAGAGAGAAAATGGAGGGATTGGTCAAATAAAAACAAAACTTAAATAATCAAAACCATTATTTCCTTCCCGTCTCTGACTCCCCCCGCACCTCTCTGATCTCCCCCTCCGATCCCATCTACCTCCCTAGGTGGATCTATCTCTGTCAACAACGCAGCAGCAACACATCAATGGCCGCAACAGCAACGCAGCCACTGCTGCATTTCAAATCCACCACCCCGCTCAACCGACCCGAGGTCAAAATTTCGAGAATCAAATGTGAACTCGTCGATCTCGGAGACCTTTCGAGTCAAAACCTTACTGTGCCGATCTTTACCACCAGATGCACGAGAAACCCTAACAATCCAGGACGACGGCCACCCAAAAAAAAAAATAAGGAACAAAAGATTAAATAAAAAAGAATAATTAATATTACAACAATTTTAACTTCAACTAAATCAATTGAACAAGCTTAGAAGTTGAGGCCTTCCGCCTTGTTCATGATGATCTCCAAAGCCAATATCCAAACAAGTAGTCGTTACGGACTCTTCCGAATTCATCGATGGCGTACCTGGTCGCCGCTTCTCTGGTACTCCTTTTGCCAAGAAGTTTTGAGTCAAACAAAGATCGAGATCCTTTACTCGCACTAGGGTTGATGGCTTGTAGCCACGTCGACGCTTTTGTAAATTTGATCGGGAATTTGGATCCTGAACCTTGAACATGTCCGTGCGTGTGACCTCCGCTTCGGAAGAAGAATCTAGCTCCGGTGAACCCGCAGTCCCGGTGAGGAACTCTGGGATCGGCAGTAAGGCGCCTCGGAGGACAGTCTTAACCGCAGTGAGGTGCCGCGTGACGTTGGAGGGTCGAAGGGCGGGGATTTAAGGAAAGAGGGCTTTGGAGTGGGTTGGAGGAGACAGTAGATTTATAGAATGGCTTTGAGGAAGGGATGGAGGAGGCCAATGAGAGGGCGAAGAGTGATGAAATTTGGGAGGGGATTTTGACTTTGATCGGATGAGAAGAGAGGAGAATGGATGTGGGTTTGGTTTTGTGGGGATGAGGAAGTCGACGGGGAAGAGTTTGGAGAAGAGAGAGAAAATATCTTTGCACGTGAAATTCTATAAATACCCTTAACCAAAGGCACGTGATGGGTACATGACGAACGTAACGGAAAAATACTAACGGTATCCAACAAAAAGACCAACCGTGTCTAATTTTCATAGTCAATGGACTAAAATTTGAAAAAAAAATTATTAAGGAACTACTAATGAAATTGGCCATAGTCGAGGGACTAGTGGTGTCATTAACCAATTTTTTTTTTCAATTGTTGGCTGGGCCTGTTTGTTAAAACTGAAAATTAAGCTCTGAAATCTAATGTCTGAAAAAGTAGAGCTTAAAATATTAAGACATCATCTTTTGACTTAAAATTTTGGCTATTTTTAAGAGATACTTAATTTATTAAGTGATATAATATTGCATTATCAAACAATCTTATTTTTAATATCACTTAAAACTTTCCTAATTAAGCTCTTAATTAGGTTACCAAACATACCCTTAGTCCTTTCCTCCGTAAAGATGTTCCATGGTCTTGTCCAATTCTACAAACACATCAAATTTATGGTTTCGGTTACTAAAAACATACCGAATCCTTTCCAAACTATGTAGATTATACGACCCCAATAAGTAAGATGTTGATTCCTTTTTATAATTATTATACTAGATTTTGTGCCCGTGCCTATGGCACGGTGACAGTAGGAATCAAATTATTGTATATTCGAGATTAACGTACGCTCAAAATTTTGTAATGGCTGAATAAGACTAAATGACACAAAAATAATGAATTATAAATAATTTATTTTGTAACAATGCCAATAATAAAATATTGTAATAAAAAATGAAATAAATAATATTTTATTATTTTCTCAATAACAAAAACTTAATCTTCTTCCGAAAGCTCTTGCATCATAACAATGTCTTTTAGAACGCAAGATACAATACATGCCAATTTAAAAATAAATTCCCAATTGGCATGATTAAATCTACAAAAACATATAAAACTAAAGTTACAACAATGGGGCACACATGTAACCCAAATTCAAAAAAAAAAAAAAAATACAACAAAGGACAACCGCCGTTCTTGAATTTTACACAAAAATGTGGATCAAAACTTTTATCTAAGGATACAAACTTGATTAAATCTCCATTATTAAGCCTCGTGGTACCCCCCATCTTTTCCTTTTCTTCCTTGCCTCCATATGTGCTTGAGCATTGACTGAACTTCGAATCAGACCCTTTATGAATTATACTAATTACAACACTATACAAAGGGGCCACCGAAAAGATTAACGTGTCCAAAAGAAAAAGCATGGGTAATGAGATTGCCTTCGCGAAAAACATAACCTTAATCAATACGTATAAATCAAAACAATTTTATTCCAAATAAACAAACATTTCAGTTGTTAATATCTGTACCTTAGCTTTGAGTCATAAGTGGAATGAACAAAATATAAGAGCAATGGCGACAACCCGTAAAACGCGTAAACCCTCTTTGAATGCCCTTATTCGGGTGCCACGGAGGCTGATGAGTCTTATTGTGTCTGCACTACTACTAACTTGCGTTGAGTTGGAAACTATCCTTGTATTATTGCTCACCTTTTACTGCATCCACAATTGATTACAAATAACTTTGCTACAATATGTAAGAACAAACAGTACATATTTAAGCAAATTTTGGTCAAAGCATAATTCTTCAGAAAAATCATTCGTGAATCATGCCTACACCGATTATTTTTGGGAATAGAGAAAGACGAACACAAATGAAGGTACTACCAAAGAACAGAAAAGTTTGCTCACCTTCCAGGAAATATACAACTCCCGTGACCTGCAGAAGTTTTCCCACAAAACAAAAAAACAAAGTAAAGATTATAATCTATCCTGAGAATCTGAGATGCACAATACAAATCAAGTGGAGCTCCAAATTGCTTGCCACCTAATATAAACACTGAAGAGACATGATGTCTTTTTCCATGAGAAACACTAAATTCTTAAACAACCATGGCAATGTTTTTAATTTCGACAATATATTAAATCATCATAACTCTCCATGGATTCCAAGCTGGAAATGCATGAGCCCCAAATACTTCTTCTTCCATCATTAAATTATTATTTTATTTGATTCGAATTAATATAGTGTGTAATTTTTTTTTAATTTTTATGTTCATACAACCCATAATTAAAATAAAAAATATAAAATAATAAAAATATTGTCCTAAAAATAAAATTTTAAAATAAATCAATTATTTTAAGAGGATAAAAAAAGAAAAATTACACAATAATTTAGGGTCGGAGGGAGTATATTCAAAAGAATTGAATTCTTCTCAAATTCTCAAATACATCCTATCTCTCTCTCTCTCTCCCTGTATATCAGATCGGATTCTCTATTCCAATATGGTATTTCATATCTTATTTTAACCATTGGATGTGCGCCACATGTGCATGTGAATAAACAACACTAATAACTCCATGATTTTTTATGCACATGTGGCGCACATCCAACGGTGATTTTTTATGCACATGTGGCGCACATCCAACGGTTGGAATAGGAGATGGAACACCATTTTGAAATAGAGGATCCAATTTGCCTATATATACAGACAGTGTTGAGTTGCTTGCTTTCTCCCTTATCCATGATAATTAGATTAGTTAACTTTCTCCATAGATCTACTAGTTATACACACTGTTTATTTTCTGTTAATTGTAGTTAACTAAGAATCCAATATCACCATGGAATCAAAAGTTAGCCCTTCCATGAAAACAACTCTCCTCATAGTTAACTGCATCCTTCTTTCCCTCGGCAACTGCGGTGGCCCTCTTATTATGCGCTTGTACTTTGTACACGGTGGCAATCGCGTTTGGTTTTCGGCTTTTTTAGAAACTGCCGGTTTTCCGTTCATTGCAATCGTCCTCGTATTTGCCTACTTCCTTCGCCGAGCTGCCGCCTCAGCTGCCGGCACAAAAGCCAAGGTTGTTTTTATGAAACCTCGCGTATTCATTGCTGCGGCGATCATTGGCATCCTCACCGGCCTCGACGACTACCTCTACGCATACGGCGTGGCTCGGCTCCCTGTCTCAACGTCGGCTCTCATTATTGCGTCCCAGCTCGCATTTACGGCGGCTTTCGCTTTTCTTTTGGTGAAGCAGAAGTTTTCGCCGTTTTCGATAAACGCCGTCCTCTTGTTGACGGTGGGAGCGGCAGTGCTGGCGTTGCATACGAGCAGTGATAGGCCGGAAGGGGAGTCAAAGAGGGAGTATATTTTAGGGTTTATAATGACATTGGGGGCGGCAGCTTTGTACGGATTAGTGTTGCCGTTGGTGGAATTGACATACAATAAGGCCAAGCAGTCGGTTACGTATACTCTTGTTATGGAGATTCAGATGATTATGTGCTTATTTGCCACCATTTTTTGCTTTATTGGGATGATTGTCAATAATGATTTCAAGGTAAGAACACTACCCTCTGTCCTGTCTCTCTCTCTCTCTCTCTCCCTCTCCCTCACACACACACTCCTAGGCAAAGATACCCAATCGGCCAGCCGGCTAGGAGAGATTAATTTCTGTCTCAACCTGCATAATATCGATTGGTTCAATGTCAATTATTTTGCATCGTACTTACTAGAAAAACAAAAAAAAATACTCCTCTGTTACAAACTGAGCAATGAGTATATTCTTGAAAAATATTTGTCCTAAAATAATCATAGGTGGTAAATATCACATCTCTTTAGAAAAATACTATTTTTCCCCTCATTCAATTATTAAAAAAAAAACCTCCAAAGGGTGGCGGTTCTAATGGAGGAAGACCCCCTTGGGGTGGCGGTCCTATGGAGGTTCCGTTAAAAATTTAACAATTTTGTTAACTTTTTAACGGAAATGTTAACTTTAGGGTATTAAAGTGTAAAAAAATATTGACAAAATAGTAGATGAAAATGGAGAACCGTCTAGTCTGAGTGGTTGTTTGGAATAAGACCGCCTAAAGGTGGAGGTCTTGTCAAAAAAAAATTCCATTAAAAACATGGGTAAAATAGTAAATTTATCCTGTTGTATTTAGCATAAAAGGGGTATTGTATTTAGCACTACTCAAAATAATTGTTACTTGTCCAAAAATTTCAAGATTTTCTTTTTGAGATACTATTTTTATTCGTTATTCCTTAAGTTTGCTACTTTTAATTGATCCGACCTATTTTTACATGGTCATCATTAAAAAGACAATACCTACTAATATTTATAATGAATTTAATTAATTTATTAAATTTATATCCCGTGTCAAATAGGACTCCCTTTTAAAGAAAAAAAAAGGGGATTACTAAATTCACTTTTACTATGAATTACTATATTCCTATGTCCTCTTGCAATACAATTGCGTAAATACTTAGAACATTACTTTATATGTAGTACACCCATCGTCCCTAAATAATTGTCATTTTTTTTTTGTCTGTTTTAAAAAAAATTATCTTGTTTCTAAACTTTAATTTTTAGAAAAATATTTTTACTACTTTACCCTTACTTTTTTCTTTCGTACTTTAATTATTGTCATATGTACAAGGGCTTAAAAGTTAACTATATATTATACCAATATTTATAATAGAATTAATTATTTTTTTTTAATTTGTGTGCGAAGTCAAACAAGACGATTATTTAAGGCCAGAAGAGTATTTAAATAGTTAATTAGTTTTTCTTAATTTGTGTGCAAAGTTGCACTCATTTTGAGACTGCGCCATGTTCAGTTTATCCTCTGCATTTTGTATCCGTCCACCCACAGTCGTTTCACTTTTGTTTAGTTTTAACCTTAAAAACGTAGAACACAATACACGCCTTTGAAGATCCTAAAATATACAAACTTCCAACTGGCACTCGCGGATCACGTGGCCGATGCCTACCTGGAGCTCGGATAAAGAGGATCTCATATCCCGAGCTCGACACACGGATCCAAATGTACTATCCACCACTTCCAACCCGACCTCCCCAAGGAGCTCTGAATCGATCCAACATCTTCTATCACCAGATAGATCCTCGGTCCCGAACCCGAGCCGCTGAAATAGGGATCCCGAGCTATTCACCTCGGAAGCCTTGAAAGTCAACGAAAGCCGCCACATTCAAATGCCCTCGATCGCTACGTCATCCCGGACCACCATCTAGTCTCCTATTGGACAAAAGGGATACCCGATCACTAAGGAAGGTTGCATCTAAGGTCAAGGGACTAACAGGAAGTTCTATCCTCTACATCCTGACAGTCACTTTCACATCGAGACCCATCAATGTACATTGCGGTTGTCGAGACAGCACATGGCAGCCACCCTGTCGACACCGCGCACCCACTTGGTCCAAACCGACTTTACATCGTATAAATACAAAGGTGATAGCCTTTATTTAAGGCTAGGTTCAAATTCACACATACACAACCACAAACTCTCCCAAAGAATTCGAGCCTTCACTCTCAAAGAAGCCGCTCAATCCTCTGAGACCAATTATCTTACCATATACCGATTCTCCCACCGGAGGGCTTTAGCCGGACCCACGTCCTCCCCGACGTGTCTTTTTCATCACAGTATCTACGGAGCTCAAGTCCCAAAAAACTTGTGCCTATTGAGAGCCTGGGCACCCGACCGTTGACTAATTATACACGTGACGACGACGCATCACCAAAACCGTTTTGGCATGATCGCTTGGTTCCGTTGCCGGACATCGGAATTAGATACCTTCATTGACCATCTTATAACCGAAAACTAACGGTATAAAGAAATGACGAATTCCAAGCAGCAGCTACGTCACCGCCAAGAAGCCGGCCCACATTCTCGCGCGCAATGCCGAGAGCAGATCGCCTACCAACGCAGACATGCTCCGAAAACTCCCGAAAAACCCCGCCGACAATTCAAAAGGCAGGAGGTCGGCCCGGATGTAGCTCGGTGTTGACCAAAAAGCGCAGAAAGATCGCGGCTAGCAGGGAAGGCCGCGCAGAACCCGCAGGTGATGATACCACCAAGAGACTTCCTGAGGCGAAGACACTTGTGGCAATGACGAGGTTCGAATAACCGAGTAAAACGGCCAACCACACAACTCCAGAGATCGCGAACCGGAGCACTGCCGCGAAAGGGCGCACGCGAGAAGGTCGAGAGCTCGAAAGAAAAGAATTCGAGCTCACCGTAAAGCTCGAGGCAACCGAGCGGACGCAAAGCCCCTCGAGTGAAAGGGCACGGCCAGAGAGGCCACAGCCGCCATCACCTATCCCGGCTATGGAAGTCCCCGGCAAGCGCGCAAGCAGTCGCGTGAGAGTGCCACAAATAGATCGGGAATTCGGGTCGGCGCCCAAAGCAAGTGTGCATACCGACTTCATTTCCCGTAAGAAAGGGAAAACCTGCAGGAAGCGTTCAAGACCGATCGGGAGCCCGAGCACGCACATACGCCCAACGAGCTCGGATAGCACCTACAAGCCGATATACACCCGACGGAAAGGATCCGGGGGTAGGCGTGGCCGCTCCTCTCCTCGTGAAGCTCCCGAACAGCTTGCATCATCGCGAAAGCGATCAAGAAACGACGGCGTGATAGACGCAGCCGCAGAGAACCACGAGCTAACAACTCACCGGATGGGGCCCCGAAAATTCTCCAGAGCGCTGAGGCTCTGGAAGGTGAAAATTGGCCTCCCGCACGATACTAGAAAGTCCATTCCGTCGACGGATCCGTAAGACGCCACCCAACTCACTAAGGCTCCTGACCAGTATGCAGGAAAACTCACGCCGAAACCCACGCCTCCTTCGAGGCAAAATGGGAGTTTGCACCGCGCAATGATACGTGGTGTAAGGTTTTTATCGACGTTTGATGCGACTGCCGAAATGGTTCGTAGAACTCCCGAAGGAGCCGGTCGCGACGGAGCGATCCGAAAAGAAGTTCCTCAAAAATATGCCTCACTGGGAACTTCTCAAAGATAAGTCTGACCTGCAAATGCAAAGCAGGGCCCCACCGATCGCCGACGGATTACATTGAGCGATTCAAAAGTATTGCCGACGAACTCTCCAACGTCCCGCACGAGACAATCATGATCCGTCGAGGGCGGACATAAATCGGATAGACTTCTGGAGAGTTCAACTCGCGAACCCCACCACCAGCCGAGATGTTCATCATGGCAAAGTGGAGTGGCAAAGACGGAAAAATCCCGGCCTAGAGAGAAAACCACGAAATCGCCCGCACCAACAAAGGCCGAAGAACCAAAGAACCCGAGCGAGAACAGGCAACCAAATGCCAGACAAGCGCAGAGAGAGAAGATAAAATGGTTTACACCCCGCCGAACGCATCCGAGAACACATTATGACCGTATCACAGAGAATAAACCGGAGAAGCCTCACCCGATGAAGGAAAACAGATATCCCTGAACCCCGACAAACGGTGTGAATTCCATAAGGAGAATGGTCACACCACCGAAGAATGCTTTCACTAAAGAGAGCAATTCAGCGGTTGATAGATCGGGAGCACTCAAGCGCTTCGAGCGTAAGAGGGGCCCGAGCAGAGGCCGCCAACCCGGATCGTGAGCATGTGGATAGGAGGAATTCGTAATCTCCACTATCCTCGAAGACAACCCGAGCATTACTCACTGACACCATGTACGCCTTAACAACGTGTCCCAACCTCGAGTTAAAGACGAGGTTGGCATTTGCTTCTATCCCAGCCGGCCAGACCGACCTAGCAAAGGTATGCCACCGACGCCGCACCCTGGGTTGAGCAATACATGGTGAGAAGGGTGTTGATAGATACCGAGCTACCGTAAACATCATGTACTACGATCGCTTCAAGAAGATGAAGCTCGCAGATAGCCGGCCGCTCCGAGCAACGTTCGCTGAAGGGTTCACCGGTCACAAGGTGGTGACTAAAGGCACGGTGACGCCGACGCTCACTATTGGAGAGGGTAGCCTTCTCGTGTCCGAGGAAATAGAATTCTTGGTCCTAGACATCCCTTCACCATACAATGCCATTTTGGGCCTTCCCGCAAGCAAAGTTCGGCATGATTGCTTCAAAGACCTCATCAACGGATAAAGTTCGCCACAGTGGAAAGGTTGGCATGATGAGGAACGACCCCAAGAGTACTCTATTTCACATAATGTAGACTCAAGAGAAAAGAGAGGCGGCAGCTCGGGAAAGGCAAAGGTGGTGGAAACAATACGCACCTCCACCAAGAGAGCCCTACCAATGACAGGAGGAATCCCGGAAAAGTAAGAGCTCAGCCTCGAGAATGCGACCCCCGTAATGCTCGGCCCAAAACTAGCAATCAACGCGGCTAGCCGCCATAGCTCGCAAGAATCGGGCCGAGCCGCAAGAAAGCTAGGATGATCACGATCGAGAGCCTCGACAACCGCGACTTACCCAACATTCACCACACGAGGATTTCGACGAGGTGGTCATCAATTTCAATTTTCCCGATCAAAAATAAGAATTGGTCCGGATATCGATGAAACAGAGCGACAGCTATCATCGAGTTCCTCCGAGGAAACACGCATATCTTCGCCTGAGGGTCAAGATATGGAAGGCATCGTGAAGACGTCTCGTCCACAAACTTAGCGTTGATCCCGCAATCACTCCAATACAAAGAGCCGACCACGGGTTTTTTCACCGTAAAAGCAAGCATATCAAGGAAGAAGTCGACAAGCCGCCCGAGCTAAAATAATAAAAGAAATCTTTTACCCAACTTGATCGCAAACGTTGTCATGGTCAAAAAGACCAAAGAACAAATGGAGGATGTGTGGACTACACCGATTTGAACAAAGCCTCGCCCAAAGGATTGGTACCCGCTCCCTGCACTGATCGCCTGCCGATGCGATCGCTGGCCACAAGATCCCGAGTTTCGTTGATGCGCATCAGATACCACCGCATCGTGACGTGGTTGCAAGATCGAAACTCACAAAGATTCCGAGCCGCAGGGGCATTATATTGCTACATAATGATGCCCTTCGACTAAAGAACGCGGCTACCTACCGTAGAATGATAAATAAAGTCTTCGGGATCACCTTTTAACGTGGAAGCATACATCGACGACACGGTGATCAAAACCAAGAAAGCTAACCACGTCGAAGACCTCCGGAAACCTTCACCAACCTCGAAAGAACAAAATGAAACTCAACCCCGCAAAATGCGCCTTCGGTAACAATGGGAAGTTCTTGGGGTACATGGTAAATGAGAGGGAATCGAGGCAAACCCGGAAAGATCCAGCTCGCTGGACATGAGACCCCCAACAAGCATCAAAACCGTGCAGCTCAATGGGATAACCGCCTTGAGTAGATTCATTGCCAAAGCAATGAGAAGAGCCTCCCTTTTTCAATATCCTTAAAGGGAGTCGAAAATTTGCTTGGGGTCCGAATGTGACAAAGCCTTTTCCGAGCTAAAGGAGTACCTCTAAGCCCGCCTACTCAAGCCCGGCCCGGCGAAAACTATACATCTACATCTCGGCATCGATGCGGCGTGGCCGCAGTGTTAATCCGAGAGGAAGGGCCGCTCAAAACCAAGGTATTACGTCTCTCACGCCGTCCGACGTAGAGGCGCGATACCCGAATGTCGAAAAAGTGGTCTTAGCATTGGTTGTAATGGCAAGAAAGCTCACACTATTTCCGTGCCCATGCCTTGGTCGTTTACACGGATTTGCCTCTCCGAAGAATGCCGCAAAAGCCGGATGTGGCCGGGCACTAATGAAATGGGCAACGAGCCACCTTCGACATCACTTACGAGCGAAGGAAGGCAACCGGACAAGTGCTCGCCGACTTCGTGGCGGAAACCTCCTTCACTCTCGACCCAACTCCGAAGTTCCGCCAAGCGAGCTAGAACACCACGAATTGCCCACCACCGCTCCACCTAAAAGTGTCCGCACTAGCTCGCAGAACGCGACCACAAAATCACCGGCACTATTTGTCGACGGCCCGTCGCCCGGTAGTGGTGTGGGTCTATCACTAGTTTCCCTGACGGAACCGAATTCGAAAGTTTTCCGATTCAAGTTCCTCGCATCGAACAACCAGCCGAATATGAGGCCGTGGTAGCAGCCTACACCGGCAAAGGACCTAACAGCCACGATTGTTGTCTTCACGACTCACTGTCGAAGCAAGTTTCCGGGAATACGGGTTAATCACCCCACCTTGACAAAATATCGCGAGCTCGTGAGACAACCGCCGACAGGTTCGAATACGGGAGGTCCAAAGATTGACAGAGAGCAATACTCGGCCGATTACCGTCAAAGGTCGCTTCCATGGAGTTGCAAGATCTCCCCCGACGCTCGAGTTGAATTTCTTGATTCACCCTCGGTAAACGAGAGGTTGTTCTACCAATTACGGCAACCACGAGGTGTTGGATAGACGAAATTGAGGATTACATCGAACACGGATTCTCGCCCGATGACAAGATCGCAGCCGGCGATCGTGAAAAGAGCCGCAAGATACACAAAGGTCCGGGTACTGCATCGACGATCTTTCTCAAAACCTCTGGCGAGGTGTGTACGGCCCGAGGTCACGGAAAATTTGATAGCGTAGTACACGAAGGAGTGTGCGGGGTCATCCCGAGCTCGCACTTTATCGTACGTAATCATCTTCCACGGTACTACCGGCCAACACTAAGGAAGGATGCCGAGGATTACGTGAGGAGGTGTGATAAATGCCGAGATTCGCCGACGTGCCCGCACTACCTTCGGTACCTCAAACGCCTAGTCGCACCGGCCTTTGATATGTGGGGAATTGACCTTATCGGGCCTTTTCCCAAAGCTCGCGGAGGTCATGAGTACTTGATCGTCGCCGTCGACTATTTCACAAAGTGGATCGAAGCAAAGCCACTTGCGGGAATCGCCGAAGAAAGGGCTATCGCTTTGTGCACGATTTCATCCGGTGCAGATTGGGCTACCCCGGTCATCGTCTCCGATCACGGACACGCCGCAACAAAATTTACAATGAGTCGAGAGAATGAATGTGAAGCACCGGATGTCTTCGGTCTCCCACCCACAGGCAACGGCAAGCCGAGGCCGGAATAAAAAGATCCTATATTCTCTCAAAAGGAGTCTAGACGAGAAGAAAGGCAGATGGCTAGAGGAGTTACCCGCACCCTATGGAGTATTAGGACATCTGCGGGCCCAACGGAGAAACGCCATTTACTTTAACCTACGGATCGAAGCAATGGCTCCAATCGAAATGGCCCTTCCTACACCGGTGCTACATTTTGATGAAAAGACAAATCAGAAGCTCGGGGCTCGACCTCGACCTATTAGAAGAAAGAAGGCTCGATGCTCGGCTCGTAATGATCAACTACAAACAACTCGCAAAAGCCATCACGACCGCCGAGTTAATCCCCGAACCTTCTCGCTGGGAACCGGGTTCTCGTAAAGATTGAAGCTACGGGAAGAAACACTCGAGGAACAAGTTGTCCCCTAATTGGGAAGGCCCATTCCGGTTACAAAGAATTATCCGAGAAGGCACTTACCGATTGGCCGAACAAGACGGGACCTCGCTGAAAAACCCGTGGCATGCAGATCATTTGAAAAGATATTTCCCTTAGAGTTGTAACCTTTTTCTAAACTTGTTATAAATAAAAGTTTATAATGAGAAACAGTATTTCAATTCTTTCTTACAAGTCATCCTTAGAGAAATCATAGAAGACTAAAGAGGGAAAAACGCTCATAACATCACCTCGAGGTCGGCATTAGCCACTCGGTGATGATCCTCAAAACATCACCTCGAGGTCGGCATTAGCCACTCGGTGATGATCCTCAAAACATCACCTCGAGGTCGGCGTTAGCCACTCGGTGATGATCTTAAAACATCACCTCGAGGTCGGCGTTAGCCACTCGGTGATGATCCTTAAACATCACCTCGAGGTCGGCGTTAGCCACTCGGTGATGATCCTAAAGCGTTACCTCTAAGAAGAAAATGAGTCATGTTTTAAAACAAACATTCAAAACAAAAAAAAAAAAAAAAAAAAAAAAAAAATCATACATTTTAAAAACAAAGTAAAAACAGATATTTCCCATAGATACAAAAAATATATACAAATGTGCAGGTACTTGTCCATATTACAACCAAGAGCTCGCAGGCTCAATCAAAAAATCCTAAAAAATCACAAGTCAAAAGAGCTAAGCATCATGGCCCCCTGATTCCCGGATATCTCGGGCGTTTTCATCCCGGCTGGTCGTCGTGCCCTCAGTATCCTGAAGGAGTTGATCAGCAGTGAGCCCAAGCTCGGGATTCTCCTGCGAATCCCCTCCCCCTGAAGCCTCGAGTTCCATCTGATCAAGGCGCGCCTCAACCAGGGTCTCAAGGTCCACTGAGTCTCGCAGGTGGCTCCCAAATTGGCCTCCCCAGCTTCTCATCATCCTCTCGGATGCACAACAGTCCTCCATGTCAAAGGGCACCACCAGCTCCCTCCTTTAGCTCATCGAAAGGTTGAAGCCCCCATTCAACAAGGCTATCAACGGCCGCACCACCGCCACCGCAGCCGGAGGATCTCGATACCTACCCTTCATCATCCAGGGAGTTATATCGCCTCGAAGGATGCGGAGGCCTTGTAGCGGGCAACGATGCTAGCCTCGCGAGCGGGTCCTCCATCTCGAGTTGAGCCGGGCCGCCTCCGGCCAAGGTCCTTGATGCCGGCATCGAGCTCGGCATTCTTAGCGAGCAGGAGACTTCGAGCTCGGCCTTCTCTTCCTTCGCGATCTGCACTGCGCGGACCGGGCAACAAAGAGCGACGAGTTTCCTTCGTCTTGGCCGCTCCGCATCTTTGCTCTTTAATTCACTCGTAGCCTCGACCGGCCCCATCATCCTTGATTTGCAAGGAGCTCACCCTTCGCCTTCTTCGCTTCCTCCACGGAGTCATACCATTTGGCATAATGGGACACCCGCAAGAGAAAAGAGTTAGTACTCCGCGTACGTCGTATAACAAACGAGAACTACGGATAAATACTTACCTCGACCACGAAAGGGCGACCGATTTAAAGATGAAGTCGCGAGTCTTGGGACGGAGACTATCCATCCGAGGATTATCCTCACAGGCATGCATAGCCTGGAGGACGTCCTGGATATCATCGGGCCCCAGGCCGGCCACGCGGGGATCAGCCTCCCCCGAGGATGCAACTTTTTCTTTCCCCTTCGATCGGCGTAGGGGGGTCTCCTCGGGGTCGAGGTCTACGGTGACCGACTCCCCTTTCTTCTTCTTCCTGCGGGCTCCCTCCTCGCCCGTCGAAGATATTGTTCTTTTGCCGCGGCGGCGCAGGAGATTGGGGCCGCATCGACAACCCCCACCGAGCCGACGGTTGGGTGGGGAAGGACAAGATCGGCACCGCGGTGTATGCTCGCCTCAAGACATCCTTGCGGGCTTCGATCCCGGTCCTCCGAGTGTAGAAAGCGCTCCCAAGATTCACCATGTCCGCACCAAATACAAACAGAGTTAGAAGGTTCAACCGATTAAAAAATACTTGAAAAAATCAAGCAAAACAAAAAGTATCAAAGTACAACCCTGGGAGAGGTCGGCGCTTGCTCTCCAAAGCCAAGACACTCTTCGCACCGAATTGCGAATTTGTCGCCTTGATGCCCAAGCCGCTGGAGCGGACTCCACCCGCGGCATCTCACACTCGAATAATACTGCCCGGCTCTCTTCGAGAGACCGGCCAGCACAGAAGCCCTCATCCTCGAGGATGGCCTTCCAATCGTAGAGACGGACCTCGCTCCCCATCCCGCATAAGGGGAGCCTCGAGCACTCCCCGGGCCATGGAGTCGTATGCCCCGCACTCTTCACCTCTTCACCCGTGGATTCCACCGTAGGATCTGAAATTCCACCCTTGTCACTCTCCACCGTAATGACCTTGTCCGCCCATCCGTCAACCTTCCCGGAACGGAGTAAAAAGCTTGATCCAATGGTTGTGGGCTTTGCATTGTAGTCGGTGGTTGGAGGGCCAGCCCGGAAGTAGTAGCGAAAGAGAGAGAGGTTGGCTCGCATCCGAGTACCCCGGTGCAAGCTGCAAAGCACACCAGGGTCCTCACTAGACCGAGTGAGAGGTCTAGAGGCATCGAGGAGGTCTGCTCCAAGAACTCGCAAATAAAGGGATCCAAGGGTAGTCTGAGCCCACCAACGGTGAAGAAGCCGGTATAAAACCCCACTCTCCCACGAAGGGATTTCAACTCAACCCGCCTACGGTTCAGTCGGCATAGAACCCCGAACCGGAACTTGGTGAATAATCTCCCACGATCGCACGTCGCCCAGGGTAAGCCTATTTCTCCACCGCGGCCACCTCTCGCCGGCCCGAGGTCGATTCTCCGACATCCTCGCAGCTCTACTTGGCTCGAATCGATTTATCGAGGAAGCTCCTTCACGGAGTCGACGAACACGATCACGTCTGAGATTCCGCAAATACCGGTTCATGGAGAAATATTGGCATGTCGTGCGAATGAGTTGGGCTTTATCGTCTAAAACCTCCATTTCAAGAAGAAAAAGTGGGGTACCCTGAGGCTCGTCGGACACTACTCGATCCGAGAAGTCAACACCCCACCGACCTAAAATGTCCCGAGCTTCACTCGGGACCACGACCTCCCAATGGTCCTCGGCTAACTTGTATACATGTTTTCCCGTGGGTGAGCGGGCAAAGACAAGTTGGGAAGGGGAGTCACCTAGAGTAAGGGGAACAGGAGATAGCGTGGGACTGGCACCGTCCAAGCTCGGGGAGTATCCCGAGGACGTAGATGAGTCCGATGTCGAGCTAAGCTCGGGAACCCTAATACCAATACCCCTCCTACCCGCAAACATATTGAAGAGATAAATGAAAGCTCGGAATATTTAAAGAGATCTAATACCTGGATCAAAGGTAGGAGCTCGGATTTCTAGTGGTGTACAAGAGTCACCGCAAGGCACGTGGGAGTCACCGGTAGGCACGTGACGAGATCGCATCAGAAAATGGCGATCGCCGAAAAATGAAGGCGAAGCACAAAAACACGGAAAAGGCGAAATGACCGAAAAAGATGATAAACAGTAGAGCAGCTAATGACACTAACCTACGGAATGAAATCAAGAAAGAGCCCGAGGAACAAAGAAAATGCAGAAGACGGTTGGAGTCGAGTTCACGGAATCGCAGTCACGGAGGATATTAGGGTTTTTTGCAAAAGTGAAGACCAAACAGTGCCAAAACCCTACTTATATCCTTCCAAAAACGACGCCGCTTGTACGGATGACCCGAAGTTGACCCGGTCTCAAGTGGATAGTCCGCGTGTTTTACTCCTCAGCAAAGCGAAACGGTGCCGTTTTCAGTCAAAACGACGGTTGCAATTCAAACTTGAAACGACGCACATTTAATGCGGCCGTCAGAATGTTTCGCGCCAATGATTCGCACGATTCCCAAGGCATGGCGTGTTGGTGAAGCTTCTACCTACTCACCCGACTATGATCGAGCTGGAGACTTCCCGACTTAAAGTGTAAACCCTTACCTCGGGAAGTCGGGGGCTACTGAAGATCCTAAAATATACAAACTTCCAACTGGCACTCGCGGATCACGTGGCCGATGCCTACCTGGAGCTCGGATAAAGAGGATCTCATATCCCGAGCTCTGATTACAGCTCGGGATCCAAATGTACTATCCACCACTTCCAACCCGACCTCCCCAAGGAGCTCGGAACTGATCCAACATCTTCCATCACCCAGATAGATCCTCGGGTCCTGAACCCGAGCTGCTTGAAATAGGGATCCCGAGCTATTCACCTCGGGAAGCCTTGAAAGTCAACGAAAGCTGCCACATTCAATGCCCTCAGACTGCTACGTCATCCCGGGACCACCATCTAGTCTCCTATTGGACAAAAGGGATACCTGATCACTAAGGAAGGTTGCATCTAGAAGGTCAAGGGGACTAACAGGGAAGTTCTATCCTCTACATCCGGACAGGTCACTTTCACATTGAGACCCATCAATGTACATTGCGGTTGTCAGAGACAGGCACATGGCAGCTCACCCCAGGTCGACACCTGGCAGACCCACTTGGTCCAAACCGACTTTACATCAGTATAAATACAAAGGTGATAGCCTTTATTTAGGGGCTAAGTTCAAATTCACACATACACAACCACAAACTCTCCCAAAGAATTCAGAGCCTTCACTCTCAAAGAAGCTGCCTGAATCCTCATCGGAGACCAATTATCTTACCATATACTGATTCTCCCACCGGAGGGCTTTAGCCGGACCCACGTCCGCCTCCGACTGTCTTTTTCATCACAGTATCTACCGAGCTCAAGTCCCAAAGAAACTTGTGCCTATTGAGAGCGGGCACTCGACCGTTGACTAATTATACACGTGGACGACGACAGATCACCAAAACCGTTTTTGGCATGATCAGCCTTGCAATTGTCATCTTGGTGGGTTAAGTATCTAAAATAAAAACACCTGATTGGTTGACCTAAAAGGAGACATTTTCTATAAAGTGGGCTTTAATTAATTTGTTGTAGCTCCAAGTCTTAAAGAGTCTTTACAATGGTTGGACGGCTGAGCTCAATTCACACCTTCGGAGATTCGATTCGATTCGATTCGATCGGCAACCCCACATTCATTTTCCCACTTCAAAAACATCACACACTGAACTATTGACTAAATTTTGACCCCACGAAAGTGATGTACACCGAATATTTAGTACACATGAATGAATGAAGAATGGACGAAAATTTGCAAGGGACCATTATCACTGACTTAAACCTCCGTACCATATACAGTGGAGTACTAGAAAAGCACAAGGCTACACGTGTCATGTGTACATTAGGTCCTGTGTTTCGACGAAAATTTGCAAGGGACCATTATCACTGACTTAAACCTCCGTACCATATACAGTGGAGTACTAGAAAAGCACAAGGCTACACGTGTCATGTGTACATTAGGTCCTGTGTTTCATATAAGTACTAGAAAAGCGTACTTTGTGTATAATTTAATTATTTGTTTGTTATGCTTTTAAATGTAACACACTTAAGTGCTACCTATTTTACAGTTTAAATTTTAATATTTGATCATCATCACTTGTAGGTGATTCCAAGGGAGGCAAGAGAGTTTGGGCTTGGGGAGTCTAGGTATTATGTAGTGTTGGTTTTTAGTGCTGTACTTTGGCAGTGCTTCTTCTTAGGTGCAATAGGAGTCATCTTCTGCTCCTCGTCCCTGTTGTCCGGAATCATAATTGCCGTCCTGCTACCTGTGACGGAGGTCTTAGCCGTTATTTTTTACAAAGAGAAGTTTCAAGCAGAGAAGGGAGTTGCCCTTGTCCTCTCTCTTTGGGGATTTGTTTCCTACTTTTATGGTGAATTGCAGCAGAACAAGAAGAATAAGAAGAAGCTGCAAAAGAATAACCCTGAAGTGGAGATGCCTACTGCTTTCAATAATGTATGATTTTGTGTTTTATTTAGTATTCCCACTGTCCAAAATAGCCTCATTTCTTAAAGAGGAGTTTAAAAAGCATTCAAAAAAAAAAAAAAAAAGTACAAACAAACAAGTAAAATTATAATTTTAAAAAGTTTTCTTCGTTCCTCTCTCCTCTCCTCTCCTCTCCTCTCCTCTCTTAAATAGGGGGTCTTTTTTACAATTTTTATTTTTACTTTTTAATATTTTAATTTTTAATAAAATAAAGATAAAAGTAACCATAAAAAGAGTGTTAAACAAAAAAAAATGAAAATAAAATTAAGAAAATAAAAAGAAACATATTTCATGCACAACAAACATGAATAAAATTGTAAACAGTTTTCCTTTTCCATAACTCTCTCTCTATCCGTCACACACACTGACACCCAGGCATGATGATAGAGTCCTTTTTATATTCATTACTGAGAGTAATCATTCATGTACATCCATTCCATGTGCTTGTACAGTATTCCTTCCGTCCCAGAATAAATATTTTTAGTGAATAAAATACAGAAATTAAGAAATATAATTAATAATATGCTGTAAAATATTTTCTGATCATAATACTCATAAACATTAATTGAGTTTAACTATTATAAATAATTAAGTTTGTTTGAGATGTGTTATATTAAATGAAGTTTTAAGAATATATTAGGAAGAATGATAGAGAATAGATAGATTAAAAGTCTTTAGAAACATTAGTTAGGACATCTCAAAATAAAAAATAGGAACATTTATCCGGAACGGAGGGAGTATCATACTAGTAATTAGGAGTAGGCACGTCAACTGATCGGATTTTGCCCAAACCTGATCCGATTTGGATTTTAAAAAAATTTTGATATAGATTTGTATAAAAGTTCGGCAACCCGAATTCAATTTAAATTTAATAATTTATCTGATAATTTGTTTATTAAGTAAATTAGATATGAATTTATTTATATTCAATTCGTTAAAAGTCAATTTGATTCAAAACTATGTATTTATTATTATATACATATATAATATATATATTAATCATGAATATATATTGGTATTTATATTATTTTATTTTATTCATAAAATTTTATTAATAATAATTTCAGATTAGGTCAGATATTTTTTAATATATTAACTAGTAACAAATTTGAATATAAATTAACATCAATATAATTCGTGGAGTTATTAAATCAAATCGAATTATTAAAAAATAAGATTTTAGACCAAATCAGATATACCTATCTTCTGTGCATATTCGATGTATTGGCAACTCCCTCCACTCTCTCTCCATCACACACACACACACACACACACACACACACTGACACACAGGTGTATGATGATAGAGTCCTTTTTATATTCATTATTGACAGTAATTATTCATGTACACGCAATCCATTTGCTTGTATAGTATGTTACCCGGGAGTAAAACCATGTGCAACGAGGGAGCAAATTTTGGGGAACTTATTTCCTTTTGTATCATTTTATTATAAAAATGTCATTAAACTGCTTATTTAAGTTATTTAATAAAAATATTTTTTTTTAAATTTACGAATTTTAATAAATTTACATATTCTATTATTTTTATCTTTATTTAATTTAATATTTTTATATAAAAAATAAAAAAACACATGAAAATTTTGTAAAAAAATAATTTGAAGTCCAAACAAAGAAAACTAAGTTTTTATTTATAGAGAAAAATGTATACTTTAATACAAAAAAATAAAAAGATTTTTTTGTGGTTAAAAATAGCCAAAAACTGAAAATAATCAAATTTGAAGAGAGGGAAGGGATGAAAATGGAGAAAAACTTGAAAAATTCGTAAAAAATTGATTTGTTATCCAAACGAAGTAAATCAAATCTCTATTTATGGATAAAAATATATTTTAATACAAAAAAAAAATTTGGTCGAAAATGATAAAAACAGCAACAACAAAAAAAACCCCTAAAAGCTACTGTACCATGTCAGAGATACAGTGACATGGCAGGGCCACTTTTTTTTTTTTTTTTGCAAAAAACGAAAACAAAAGTGTAGTTTTGAGGTCTTTTCAAGCTAAACTACGTGGTTTTAATCAATTTTTTAAAAAAAAAAAAACTTGCTAAGCTCGGGAGCAAATTAAGAAAATCAAATACAAGAAAGCTTTATTTAAATGAGAAAAGACATGTTAGAAAATTTAAGCCAGAAAAAAATTATAGAAATAGATTAAGTTGTTATGTACGTAAAAGTCGGGACCATTTAGCAAAAACTTGTCCAAAAAGGCAGAATAATTATGATAAAAATAGTCTTTTAATAGAATGTGTAAATGAAGACTTAATACCAGTAGATGAATATATAAGCGATACAGAATCTGTTTATAGTATTGTATCAATAGAAGAAATTCTTGAAAGAAAGAAAGAAGTAAATCCAGATAATATTATAAATGACTTTACTGCAGACATTTATGCATCTTCTAGTGAAGAAGAAGATTATTTAGAATTAGTAAATACTGAAGATATTACAAGTTGCAATCATAGTTGGCTTAAAAATTCAGGTACAGATAATATTTTTTGTTTTATTTGTAATTATTTTCCACAGAAAAAATTACGTGCAAAATGTACCCTTTGTTTTAAAGAAGCTTGTATTAAATATTTAGAACTAAATCATTTAATAGAAAAAGATCCTAAAATAGATCAACCTTTCTTTAAAGAATTTGAAAATATAGAAATAAAACTCCTAAGAAAACGAGTCGATGTATTAGAAGAAACTACTCGATTAGTACAAAATAAATTAGATTCTATAAAATCTAGAATCCTTAAAGGAAAATATATTGAACCAGAACCAATAGATTCTGTTGAACAGACCAATGCAAATATAATATGTAATACATCAGAATTACAATCTTTAAAAGTCAAATGTAAAGTTAGAATACAGACACATGTTATAGAATGTTTAGCCCTCATAGATTCCGAATGTACTAGTTGTATTCTTAATCAGTCCTTAGTACTATCAGAATACATAACATTAACTACTCCAGTCACTGCTCAACAGATGGACGGAGGAACGCGTACATATCAGTACACTTTTAAACCAGATGCTAAAATTAGTTTTGAGACTAATTGTGGTTATAGTAAAGAATATACTTTACCTCCATACAAGACTTTAGTTCACCCTTTAAATTTAAAAAACATAGATTTTATCCTAGAACATAATTTCTTCCTAAAAGATCATGGTAGTATTACAATTACAAAAGACTACTTATTATTTCAGAAACACTCTATCTTTCCCCCAGTTCAGACTGTTCCTTTTCCTTCGCGCATTGAGAAGCGTGGTGGGACTTATACTAAATCAGGAAACATAGTACCAATGACAAATGATAATCCTTCGTTAGATCAGATAATTCGCCATTGCGCAGACAATTATGATGATCAACCAGAAAATTGGGATGATCAACCCTCCTCCTCTAAAAAAGTTAAAAAATGTAACTGTAAAAAAGAAGGAGAATGTCAGTTAGTAGAAACTATAGATTCTGAAGATATAGAAATAGATTGTCAAATAGAAATAGATCACAATTTATTAAATACAGAACAAGTTTATCTTACTTTAATAACTGAAGAAGATATAGAAACATTAATTTCTAAATTAGAAAAAATGGAAATCATAGGAGAAAACGTTTTAAAATATTGGGATAACGATAAAATAGTTTGTGAATTACAAATCAAAAACCCAGAATATATAATTAAAACAAAAAATATAAACCCCACTAATGAAGATGTTAAAGACTTCCCGATGCATATTACAGAGCTTCTAAAATTAGGAGTAATACGTAGATCCGAAAGCCCACATACATCAGCAGCTTTTATAGTTAGAAATCATGCAGAGATTGTAAGAGGTAAAAGTAGAATGGTTATTAATTATAAGAGACTAAATGATAATACCATAACAGACTCTTATAACATACCAGACAAAACAGTCTTAGTAAATAGAATTCAAAATTGTAAGATTTTTAGTAAATTTGATCTAAAATCAGGATTTTGGCAAATAAAAATGCACCCTAATAGTATAGAATGGACAGCCTATACTTGTCCTGAAGGACATTTTGAATGGCTATTCATGCCTTTTGGATTAAAGAATGCCCCTAGTATATTTCAGCGTAAAATGGAAGATATTTTTAACAAACATAAAAAGTTTGTAGTGGTATACATAGACGATATTTTAGTTTTTAGTAAAAATAGACAAGAACATAGTGGACATTTACAAATAGTCTTTGCAGAATTTATTAATCATGGTTTAATAATAAGTAAAAAGAAAATGCAATTGTTCAAAACCTATATAGACTTTTTAGGAGTAAAAATTGGAGAAGGAAAGATTCAATTACAACCCCATATAGCTAAAAAAACTTTAGAATTTCCAGATAAATTAGAAAATTTAAAACAGTTACAACAATTTTTAGGACTGCTTAATTATTCTAGATCTTTTATTAAAGATCTAGGAAAGCTTGCAGGACCCTTATACTCGAAGACCTCGGCAATAGGTCAAAGATATTTTAATCAGGAAGATATTAAGTTGGTACAACAGCTGAAAGAAAAAATTAAAAATTTACCCGAATTATCTTTACCACTAGATTCAGATTATTTAATAATAGAAACAGATGGATGTGCACAAGGTTGGGGAGCAATCCTTATTTGCAAACCCAATAAGTATGTAGATAAAAGTCAAGAAAGAATTTGTAGATACAATAGTGGAAAGTATAAAGAAAAAGGAAATATTAGTAGCATAGATGCAAAATTACTTGCCATAAGTTATGCTATAGATAGCTTCGAGCTTTTTTTAATCTCTAAAAATGAAATTACTCTAAGAACAGATTGTGAAGCAATAGTAGCCTTTTATAATAAAATGACTGCATATAGTAAAAGATGCAGTAGAAGAAGATAGTTAAATTTCTTAGATAGAATCAATAACATAGGTATAAATGTTAACATAGAACATATTAAAGGCAAAGATAATAAAACAGCAGATATATTAAGTAGATTATTAGACCAACAACCACCATAAGTTTTAACAAAGATGTTTATATTTTTCAGATGTCAAGAGACCAGATTCCGCCGTTTCGCGGCCCCAGACCTGGGTTTCCTCCAGGAAACTCATTTGCAGCCAGACCCATTCCACCTTTTAGACCCTATAGACCAGACACCCTAAATTTTGGAAATCAATCTTTACATGTTTTTCCAAACAGTAATTTATCTTTTAAAGTGTTACCTCATATTTCACTTAATAAAGAAGAAAAATGTTTAGTTGATAACTTATGGATTTCGTTTAACAAAGAACCAAAGGAGAGAAAATATTCTTTAGCCTGTTTAAATTCCTTAACAGAACATTTTAATTACACAAGACGTAATTATAAGTTTTATGTTGTTTTAAAAGGCAAAAAACCAGGTTTTTTCCATACCTGGGTAGAAGTAGTAGAATCCATTCAAGGTTTTTCAGACCCTCTTTACAAAGGTTTTAATGATTACCAAGAAGCACTAACCGTAGCAAGAATGCAGTTAGGAATGAATTTTTATATTTCAGATTCTTTAAAGTTTTATACAAAAAAACCAGTTTTTAATACTACAACAAACACTTCAAAGATTTTATTTTGCAATCATTGCAAGACATGGGAAATACCTTTAAGAAGCTTAACGAAGAAATTCATAGTCTCAGAAAAGCACAAAAAGATCTTCGTAGAAAAGCTAATTTATTTCAAACCCAGACAACTGATTTAATAGACTTAACCACAGAAGTTCCTTCTAGTCAAGAGCAAGCGATAAAGAAGAATAATCAAGCCCCAGTAGGTACTAGTAGGCCCAAGAAGCTACTAGCTAGCCCAGTCCGACCGGTGACTGGTAAAGGCATCTCAATTCCGGAGATGGCTATGGGATTGCCAAAATCCCAGGGGACGCAAAGGGCTCCTGATCCCTTTACAGACAAAATGAAGAACGTTAACCCTTCTTCATCATCCAAACCGACAGTATACATAAACACTCCCTCTAAACAAAAAGAAATATGGGATTCTCTCGGAGAACCCGGAAGACATGGAGATTTCCTAGTTAAATATAATCCTAGTCCAGAAACTCCTATACCTTCTTTTAATCTTTTTCAGGATAGTCAAGACTCTAATTTATCTCCATCCCCAGAAACCATTCAAAACATTATTAATCAGTTTTCTGTTTCTACACCAAGTTCAAAGTCTAAAAAGAAACGAGTTTCTATAGATCATGAAACTCTTCAGCAACAAGTTAACAAAGCTGTTCAAGAAGCCTTAAAAAATTTTATTCCAACAAACATAGAAGAAGATAGAAATGCTAAACCAGTCCCCCCACACTTGTCATGTCCAAATGACAACGTGTCAGACAATAGCTCAGAAGATGATGAAGACGATCTCTATGAAGACGTTGGTGACAACCAGCTGTCAGATGGTGACGCTTCTCTAGATACCATAGCAATGCATAATTTGGATACGTAGAAAGCAGACCAGACAAAAGTCGCATGTGTAAAAAGTAGATTCCTTCATAAAGAAAGTTTAGTGCGCTGTCTTTGAAAATCCTGCAAAAGACGCCAATAAGATAGATCAGATAATGGACAACAAAGACTTTGTGCGCCGAAAGTAAAAAAGAAGATGCTTCTTTTCAAAAAGAAAACAGTATAGCAGCCCGGCAGAGTTTAGTGGAGACTAAAAGTTAAGAAGACATCTGCTAGTGGAAGAAAAAGCGAGACAGCTATCCCGACCAGCTGTTACAGGACTACAAGAGCTCCCTCACGAATTTTGCTATAAAAGGATGCTCTCTCTTCATTCTCAGAGAGAGGCTGAACACTTCAGCAAGATAACAACGAGAGAAAATCCCTTAGCTAAATTCTCAACCCTCACAAATATCCAAACACTTGTAAACATATTGTGAATATTCAAGCTGTATTTCATGTTCTTCATTCTGTAATATAAGGTAAGTTTTCTTTCTTGTAAGTTTTAAGGGATCTCCCGAAAGGGAAACCCTTAAGCCCTTCTCTTATGTATTTTCTGTTCTAAGTTCCCAAAAATTATGTACAGACATTTTATTTTCTAAATCAATATTTCGTGAAAAGTATCCCTTTATATTTTCTTCATCAATACTCTGAAAATTTTTATAATAAACTATTTTTGACTATTCCGAGTGACTCAGGCTACGACGGATTGGGCAGTAAGGCAGGGAGAGCCGTTGTAAGACCCATGTACTGTAGTAGAGGAAAGGAATAGAAAATTTTAGTTTAATATAAACAAGGACTGGAAGGAGTAAGATAGAATATATAGGGACTTATCGTTTCAAAAAAAAAGGGAACAGAACATTAAATATATAAGTTATAGGAATATGCTTAAAGAAAGTACCGAGTAAGGATTTATTACTATTGATTGCCTCTCACACACATAATGCACTCACTATTCACTATTCACTTTTTTTACTATTCACTCGCCCCTTTATATCTGGTAACCCCCCTTTTAATCCTTCGTTGTACATGGTCTAAGGCCGTCAATAGATCGAAATTTTATCCGAATTTGATCTGAGTCTGATCTTATTTTTAGGATATGGATTGAGTTTTTTAATTCGATTATTCGATTGTGATCCGAGTCCGATAACCCAATAGCTTAACAAAATGGATTTGGATTAAAGGTGATCCGATCCGTTAACAACCTGATACGATCCGATATAAAAGATATAGTAACATTACATATACAAAAGTTATTTACATTGAACTTTTACTCATTAATAATTATTATTTCAACTAATTATAAATACTTCTGCGTACTGTAATATCTTATTAACATTGTCATTCATGTTTGTGTAAAACTGAGAACAAGATTTTTCATGTTTGTTTGACCTTTGATTAAGTAAAAGATATTTTGATATTATTTTTAGTCAATACTTTAATGAGGGTCGAATTAAATCCGATAAAATCCGAATCCAATCCGAATCCAAAAATTTAGGATATGGATCGAGCTTTGAAATATCTGAGAGATAATCTGAATCCGATAATTTTTTAATAAATCAGATTTGAATTTGACATATCCAATCCGAATCTGATTCATTGACGGTCCTACTTGGGAGGCCCCTTTTTTCCGATTACCACTCCCTCCTCGTTCCCAAATTATTATCTTGCCTTCTTTTTTTGATCGTCCCAAAATAATTATCTAAGTTTCCTTTTTAAGATAATACTTTTACCATTTTGTCCTTATTTTTTCTTCATACTTTAATTATGGGCCACATGCACATGGGCATTAAAGAAAATTACACACTATTCCAATTAATAATCAAGTCAATTATTTTTTCTTAATCCGTGTGTCGGGTCAAATAAGACTATAATTTTGGGAGGGAGGGAGTATTTTATTTGAATTTTTTTTAGTTAGACAGAGTATTTTTAAATGTAAATTTGACGTTATATTTTTTAAAATTATAAATTAGGTAATTCATAATACTTTACAAATTATGTATATTATGATTTTAAAAAAATAAAATAAAATAATAAAAGTCAAATTTATATTTGAAATACTTCGTTTGATTTTAAAAAGTCAAACAAAATAATAATTTAGGAATGGGGGAGTAATTACTAATTGTAAATAACTCTTAGAAAGAATTAACGATATGCAATTAACTTTAGCAGTTTTGTCAAAACAGCTAAACTGTTCTTTGACAAACAGTTATCCTATATAACTAATTATAGAGCGCGTGCAATGCACGGGTGTAATTTTACTTTTATGTTTAATTGATACATTTTAAAAATATTTTTGAAAAAAATTATCATTATTGAATATAGAAGTTTGTTGACTTAATGTCTGACAAAAGTTAAGTGTTGTCAATATATGCAAATTGGTAGTCGTTTATTATAATATTTTCGTTTCAAAATAAGTATTTTTTATTGGTGATCAATACATGTATTTTTGTTTCTATAAGTTTTTTAATTTTTTAAGTATCCTTTAATGATATCATCTTATTAGGTTTCTTTATCTCTTTTTTTCATCTTGCACTTAGTAAATATATTTTAGACAAATATTTGAAAAAATTTACAAAATTAAAAATTAAATATTTACTTTGGGACATATTGAAGAAATATAACATTTTTCTGAATAAATGAGAATTGTTTAAGGATTGAATATAATTATATTTTTTTGAAATAATTTTTGGAGATCATTCAATGATTAGAAAATGTTTAGTTGGATACTATATTTACATGTTTTTTTTACACTATCAATTTGAAAAAGAAATTTACATAAATATCAAAAAAAAACATAAGCACCAATTTTGAATAAATAATTTAAAATTTTGTTGATATGGATCACATATTATATACATTATTTTAGGACGTCTTAAATAAGAATATTAGACTCAATTTGACATGGAGAGAATATCATTTATAAAAATAAAATCTAGTTGATTTATATTATAAAATAATTTATAGAATAATATAATATGTTTTTAAAATCTTTACATATAATATAATTGGTTGAGTTGGTTTAAGGTGTATAATCATATTTATAAGGGTGTGAGTTCAAATATATATATATATATATATAATATAATATAATATATATATATATATATATAGATTTAGAGTTATGTACACCAAAATAAAGAGTTTAATTAAGTAATATGAATAAATTCTAAAACAAGTTATATTTTGTTTCAATAATGGCTTGATAGAAGAAATGCTTGAGACAAGGTTAGCTGTGTGCTAATGAATTAAACAGTTAAGATCGAGAAGTAAACAGTTAAATATATAGTTTAAAACAGTTGGAAGGGAATAAAAGAGATAAAGATGCAGGCAATTTTTAAGGTGATTTTGAGTAACATTCTCCTACGTTCACCGCTCACAACCCTCTTAGCTGGTGAGACAATAATCCATAATATTTACACAAATGCAAGGATTATTATTTTTCTCCTCTAGTTGGCTCTCCAACTAGATTGATTTCTACAAGTTTATCTAGGCACAAGGTTGGTTGGTGATACTTTCTAGATTTACTCCTTGTCTGATTGATGCTCTTGATAAAGTTCTCTGAAGACTCTTTGCTTGGAAAAGGATAACTGTTACGCAACAATTATCTGATTTCAGCTTCAGTTCATATATCAAAGATCTAACTTCTATTAGCCTTGAAGAGTGATGTAATATTGGACATCATTATGTTACATATACTAAGAAGTAAGCCTATCAATGGATTCGAATTTCAATCTAAATCCGATCAAAGTTCGATATTATTTTTAGGATATGGGTTGAGTGTTTCAATCTGATTACTCGATTGTGATCCGAGTCTGATGACCGATAACTTAACAAACTGGATTTAGATTAAGGATAATTCAATGTATTAACAACCCGATCCAATCTAATATAAAATTATAGTAATATTATACATACAAAAGTTATTTTTATGTTGAGTTTTTAGTCATTAATAATTACCATTCCAACTAGATTTATATTTTTCTGCGCACTATAATATCATACTAACAATGTCATTCATGTTTGTATAAATCAGGAATACTAACATTGTCATTCAGTCCGGAACATGATTTTTCATGTTTGTTCGACCTTTGATTGAGTAAAAGTTACATTAAATATTATCGTTATTCAATACTTTAAGGTCGAATAAAATTTGAATTCAATCAGAATCCAAAAATTTAGGATATGGATCGAGATTTGAAAATATTCGAGAAATAATTTGATCCTATCTAAATCGATAATGTCTTAACAAATCGGATTCTGATATGGCATATCTGATCTGAATCCGATCAATTGACAGACCTACCAAGAAGTCCTACTAAAGTTTTTCACACCCAAAACAAATCCAGGAAATATTCTATCTTTATTAGGTAGGAGCTCTTATTTGAATGAAAACTTTTTTTTTCCCCATAAATGTTGGGCAAATTACATGCATGTGATCCATTGCACCGGCCGTGTTTGTGGATGAGCATGGTGTTATATCTTGTAATGCCCCAAACTCGGTTTCGACAACGCGGTCCCACAGTTTGGCCACGTCACCAACAATCAATGCTTAAATAATAACAAACCCTAATCTCATAATCAATATCCTTAAAGTCCCCAATCATAATTAAAACAAACCTTAATAATTCAATACAGTCTCAAAACCAATCAAACTTAATCAAATATGATTACAAAGTATTTCAAATGAAGACAGTAAAGCTCTAAATCCTGGGATGACTTTAACGTCTACCCGAGTCCACGATCTAACCCCCTTACTTGTTACCTGGAAGGAGGAATAGAATAAGGGGTGAGCGAATAATGCTTAGTAAGTTTATATACAACTCCTCCGGTTACTAAGGAGGAGTTGACTCGAAGAGAAAACAATTAATCAAAATATTTTATCCATCAAATAACAAAAGGGATGATTCTCAATCATCCGTAACATGGAATAATCTTTGATTAAGGAAACAAATGTCCAATGCAATATAACATATATCAATATGACATTTCAAACGAAAGACAAGATACACAAAAATGACTACGAGAGGTACAGCTACCGTCAACCATCCCATACCAGTTGGAGATAACGTCCAACTCGCAGACAACATGATCACATAAGCAATGACTCCGAAGAGTCCGACGATACGATAATTCAATAATACGATAAGTTTTGGTATATCCGGATAACCACACCACTTCTCCAGTAGTGTTCAATAAATTCAACAATACAATAGTGTCACGCTTATCCCCGTGACGGGTTATTCTGACTTAGTGATCACAGTAAGAATTTCAATAAAGTACGTAATAGATTCAAAATTGGAAGATGTTATAATCAAACGGTTTTCATAAAGATATTTCTCTAAAGTCAATAATTCATACGAAGGATTATGGATAAGTCATAGAATGAAGTGAGAATGAAACGATGCAACGGAGTTCAAAACAATTACCGGCACAAGTGCCGACATAGCGTATACAGTGACGTTTGACAACAACAAAAATACAGTGGAAGCCTATCGAATAAACTTATAGTTCAAATACTTAAAAATGTATAATCCCTTACCTGAAAGCGTTCACACAAGCAAAATCTCGAATCTCGATCGAAGCCCTAACTCCTTTTTGCCCGAATCTAAATTTCAAACGTAACATAATTATTAACTATTGATCTTCTAATAATTACCCTCTAACACTAATTATATTCTCTTCTCTTATACTCTCCTAATAACCGAACATCACACACAAAACATTATACATTTGTTATTATTATTATTATTATATAACACACATCCACATGAATATAAATATAACTCATATATTTTATTTTGAAAACTCTTTCCAAGCACACACCCAGAAACACCCGTATAGAACACACACACTCACATACATAATATATACATATACTATTATTATAAATCACATACACACACGGACACACACACAGTAAGTATACACACTTAATAGCCCGTACCCACACAACACACACTGACAACGCACAGCACACACACACACACACAACACACACTCAGTAACACGCAGCAGTAGACACACACACTTCATGCAGAATGCACATACATACACTACACAAACACAGACTACACACACACAGATTACACACACAAAACTCACGCCACAGTACACACACACTGACCATGCGCACATTGACACACACGCACACTGACTACACACACAAATACACACACACACACACCTTTTATTATTATTATATAAAAAAAATAATATAACCTACATGTATACCCACACCCAACCAAACTCATGCACACACAACAGCACACATACACATCACGCACAACTCACCCACAACATTCTCTTACACACACACGCACAGACCCACGCACACACACACACACACACACTGCCACACAACTTAAATCACTCATACTCCTCTCTTTCACTTTAATATATATGTATATATATATATATATATATATATGTTTAAATAATTATAAAACCATACTAGTAATCAACCAAAAGATTATTTGGCCTACCTCCAAAAATTGTTGTTGCCGCCTCCCTTGTTCCCCTCTCTCTCTCGGCCGGCTCCTCTCCTTTTTACTAGTAACCTATTAACCTATTAGGTTTTTCAATTCTAATAGGGACTTGCTTTATTACTCTTTTATCCTTTGGGTCAAATAACGATTAATATTTTTACTAGCTAAGTATTTATTTATTAGTGTCATTAGTAACGGGTGGGCTAAGCCCAAATGTACAAAATATTTACTGTCACACTTTGACCTAATTCAAAATTATAGTATCGAAATAAAAATGCAACTGGCCCAAAACAATTATAATATTAATTTATGCCATTTAATATTAGTAACGAAAATTTGGGGTACTACATTCTCACCCCCTTAAAAGAAGTTTAGTTTTCTAAACTTAACGTACCTCGTCAAACAAAAAGGTCAGGATACTTTTCTCGCATCTCTCCCACAAGTTCCCAAGTAGCTTCAAAAAAAAATACTAACAAAATATCACACGTTCCAAAACTTATTCAAATATCTAATTATCCACGAAGTAGTTAGTATCCTAAACTATTATCTGTAACATTTATAAACAGGGTTCATATGTTTGATTTTCGTGTCATTACATTCTCCCCACCTATTAAAAATTTGGTCCTTCAAATTTACCAACCCTTATAATCCCAAAAATTATACATCACGCTTCTACTGCGTAACTAGCTAACATCCGAATTTTTGAACAAATCATAATATAGGTTGTACTCATGCTCCTCCCAAAAACTTAGGTTAACCAGTATATCCTCAACGGATAGAATCACACCCCATTCGAGAAACTCATGAGAGACTTTAACCAATAAATCCTCAAATGCAGTTGGGGCATTCGTTAGTCCACACATAATTACCACAACTCATAATGCACATGTTCTATCTTAAGGCAAACAAGTAAAGCTAGTAAGATAAAGGGGATGACACCAAAATTAGCCATAGGGTAAACATAGCCAGTATAAAAAAAAAATGGTACGGTACCTAACACCACATCATCCGTTGCTCAAGCATCTCTTCCAGTCATTGCAAAAATTCTCCCCTGTCCTTTGGGCTTTGCCTTGTCCCCATTACCGGCACCTTTGTTGAAAATATTCTTGTGTGGTTCCGGGCAATCTCTGACTTTATGCCCCACCTTCCAACAATTGAAACAAGCCCCCGTAATCCAATGACAAGATTCAGTCACATGTTTACCCCCACACTTGCGGCATATCGGATTAGCATATTGATTCTGTCCTTGGTTCTGATTTCGAGCCGGTTGCGCGATTCTTTCGTTATGTTCGTCATTTAAGTTCCTTCGTTTATTTCTATCCCCTGAACTCCCTTGACTACTAGATTGACCTAGATACCTCCCCGAGTTGTCCTCCAACCCTCTCTTCTTCTCAATATCCCTCTTTCTCCTATGCTCGGCCAATGCCAGTTCCACCACACGAGCTCTATCCAGTACATCAGTGTAAGTTGGCAGTTGCAGAGCCTCCAATCTGTAGTTAATCTGGTCGTTTAGGCGTCTTTCAAACTTTCTCGCATTTTGGTATTCATCCTTAAAAAGATCTGGGGCAAACTTTGACAATTCTATAAATTTGGCATTGTACTCGTCAACAGTCATCTTTCCTTGCTCCAGATTCATAAATTCTACTAACTTCCTGTCTCGTAGGCTTGGTGGAAAGTACTTCTTGTTAAATGCTTCCAAAAACATGTCCCAGCTGATTTCTTGAACACCTCGAGACTCCGCTACTAACTTTTCGAAATCCCACCACTGACTAGCTTCTCATTTGGTTTCAACTACTTTACGGTCGTTCTTTTTTACTCCTCCTCGTCGCTGTTCTTCGACTCTTCATAAGGTTTTTGTAAATCTTCTCATCTGATTTAATTTGTTAATAATTGTTTATAATTAATGATTGTAGTGTTAATTTTTACAATCGGAGATGATGAAAAAGAAGAGTGAGTAATTAATCTTTTTGGAACTATATAGGAGAATAAAATATTAATTATTTTAAATAAGTAATTACACAAACTTTTCTCGAATTGTTTCAAATGTTTAAACTATTTTTATTTGCACTAGTTTCATTATAACATTTATTTTGTTTGTTTTAGTTTTAATTTAATAAAATTATCTTGCTTTATTGATGTTGGATAATTTACAATTAATTTTCACCAAAATAAAAAAATAATGAAGAACTTGTTATTTTTTGGAACAGTAATAACGTTAATATCTAATTTTTATCATGGAAGTCATTAATAAGTACTTGTATACATTGGTGTAATGTTGTCAATTGTCTTAGTTTTATCTTTGCATTCGAAGTTGTTTTGTTTCTTACCAAACAATACAATATAAATTTGTAATACATTAGTAATTTTATTACTTATGCTACCAAACACTTTTTAGGAATTATCTTCCCGTCTGTGAAAATCTAATAATTAGTAATCGATTCCGAAGAATTAATACCATTATACCGTGTACTAATCGAGGCCTTAGTGGTTTCCTACTGTACCTCAGAGCCAAAACCCTATCTCTTCACGTCACTTACATTAGTGATTTGCGTCGTCGCCTTGGTCAATGATTTGCGTCTGTTGCCTTGGCTTCTTCTCATGTCATCTCCAAAAAATGACTCAAAGTGCAATAAAATTGTGTTTATTAGTTATGCTCTTCTTTGAATTAACAAAGCTCTAAGGTTGGCATTCTAATTTTGTAAGGGTTTCAACCGGTTTAAGAAATGTAGCAAATTGTGTTTATTAGTTCTGCTATTCCTTGATTTTTATCTTTGATGAATATCATCTTCAGTCTGTTTTGGGAATTTGATTAATTATATGAATTCTTAAATAAAATCTTAGGTTGAATTTTGAACGAGATTTAGTCGAAGAAAATGGGTTACATAAGGTAGGGTTTGTATCTAGGTTATAAAAACACTTAAAAGAAAAGAAAAAAAATTATTGCTTTCATTTTTCTATTAATAATTGTGTTCGTGGATGGGTATGGTGTGTTGCATCTACACCCGGGTGTGATTGATATTTGGTGAGTGTTGGTTATGAGGTGGTGCATGGAGAATAGAAAAGACTTATGAGTTCTCGATTAGTGTAGAAATACACCAAGGATCACTTTAATTAAGTCTTTTCTCTTTCTGTCATAGCCTCATAGGGATGGATAGCTTAATTGAACATAATAAGATGATATACTATGGTGCATATTGTTTGCGATGACATTGTTTTAACGATAAGATGAATAGACAAGTAAGTGTAGCTTAGTTGGTAAGACGCTTCACCTACAACCGATAGGTCGTGGGTTCGAGTCACCAGGGGTAAGTGGGGTAAGTGGGTTCAGTCTCAATTGACTAGTGATGGCTTTGGCGATGACTCTCTTCTTGATGTTATTCCATCTCTGGTTACTGATGATTGAAATTCTAAACTTATTGCTCCTCCTGATTTGAATGAGCTCAAAGATATTGTTTTTACTATGAGTGGAGATAGTGCGTCGGGCCCCGATGGCTTTTCTGGTAAATTTTATTCTTTCTGTTGGGAGATCATTAGACATGATTTACTTCTTGCCATCTTAGAGTTCTTTGCTGGATTCTCTATGCCCAGATCTTGGACTAGCACTTTAATTGCTCTCATCCCTAAAGTTGATCACCCCAATTCTTTTAAGGATTTTCGGCCGATTAGTCTTTGCAATTTCTGCAATAAAGTTATCTCTAAGCTTTTGGCTTCTCGGTTAGCAAAGATTCTTCCCTATATCATCTCTCCGAACCAAAGTGCTTTTACCAAGGGGCGAGACATTCATGACAATATTCTCCTTGCCCAGGAGCTTATGGGTTATCTGAAGAAAAAGGTGACGGGCTCTAACGTGATTATTAAGCTTGATATGGCTAAAGCTTTTGACAGAGTCTCTTGGTTATTTTTGATAAAAGTACTCCGTCGTTTTGGTTTCCATAAGGTGTTCATTGATTTGGTTTGGCGCATCATTTCTGAAAATTGGTTTTCTTTTCTCCTTAATGGCGCGCCTGTGGGTTTCTTCTCTTCTTCTCGGGGTCTTCGCCAGGGTGACCCGTTATCTCCTAGTCTCTTCATTATTGCAGCGGAAGTTTTGAGTAGGAGTCTCATTAATTTGCATCTTGATGACCCTTTGACGGTCTTCTCCACATCTAGTGGATGCCCTATTATTTCTCACCTTTCTTTTGCGGATGATGTCATTATTTTCTGTAATAGGCATTCGAGATCTCTTCAGAAGCATGTTCAATTACTCTCAAATTATGAGAAATCTTCAGGTCAGCTTGTTAACGGTTCTAAAAGTAGTTTTTTATTGACCCTTCGTTAGATGCTTCTCGGATAAATGTTATAGCTTCTATCCTGGGCTATCGCATTGGGACTCTTCCTATTATCTATTTAGGTTGTCCTTTGTATTTAGGCCGTAAAAAGAAGAATTACTTTGATTCGGTTGTTGCTAAGCTGAGAGATCGGATTGGTACTTGGATGGGTGGTTTTCTATCTCATTCGGGCAGGCTTGTTCTAATCAAACATGTTCTCCACTCTATGACTTCGTACCTCATTGCGGCCTTGGATCCTCCGATGTCAGTTCTTAATTCTATAGAAAAATTATTTGCCAATTTCTTTTGGGGTTCTGTTGAAGGAAAGCAAAAGGCTCACTGGTTTTCTTGGGATTCCTGTTGCCGGCCCACTACTGAGGGCGGGATTGGTGTTCCTTCTATATCGACTTTGGTTAAAGCTTACGGCATTAAACTTTGGTGGAGGTTTCGTACTCAAAAGAGTTTATGGGTGGATTTTTTGCGCACTCGTTATTGTTTATCTAATCATCCTGTGGTGGCTACCAGTAAGGGGTCTCATGTTTGGCTTCGTCTTCTCAAAGCCCGCACTATTGCGGAACCTTTTATTCGTTGGAATATCCGAAGAGGGAACTGCTCCCTCCGGCATGATAAATGGCTTCCTATGTTCCCTGTTCTGGCCATGGAAGACGCTCAGTTTGCTGCTGCCAGGGATCTGTTTCAATCGCCTTCTACTCTCTCTCCGCTGGCCATTTCTTCCCTTCTTCCTGGCGCTGTTAATACCATAACAAATCTGCAAATCCAGCTGGTTGACGAGGACGACCTCCCCTGCTGGTCTGCTACGGTTTCTGGCAAGTTCTCCATTAAATCAGCCTATGACATATCCCGTAATGCTAGTCCCTCTCTCCTATCTTCGAAATATGTTTGGCATCGTTGCATTCCTCAAAATATTAGTATTTTCACGTGGCGTGTGCTCCTTTCTCGTCTTCCCATTGATGAAGCTATCATCAAGCGTGGAGTATCCATTGCCTCGAAGTGCCATTGCTGCCCTTTAAAACCTGCTGCAGAATCGTTTCATCATGTCTTCTTATCTAGTGAATTGGCCTCCTCCGTCTGGCAGCAGTTTCATTCTTATTTTGGGCTGAGTTTCTCTCCTATCTCGATTCAGCAACATTGCATGTTTTGGTGGTCTCAAACTGGTTCCTTGCTTTTCAACATTATCCCTTCAGTGATCCTTTGGCATCTTTGGAAAGCTCGTAATAGAGCCGTTTTTGAGGGTGTGCAATCTACCTCTCGTGGCATCATTCTTGCTGTCCATAATGAGATCAACCTTATTCTTAAAGCTGGAAAATTTCTGACAATAGATTGGTCAAGGTTTTATTTCAAGATATGCCGGCCGAAACGGGTTTCCATCCAAGCTGTTGTTTGGTTAAAACCTCCTCTGGGTTTAGTCAAGCTTAATACGGATGGTGGTAGTAGAAATCATCCTGGGACTAGTGGAGGAGGGGGTGTTATTCGGGACTCAGAAGGCCGTTTCATTTATGGCTTTTCTTCTTATTACGGGATTTGTTCAAATTCTGTTGCTGAGATTCGAGCCCTTTTCCAAGGTGTTTGTTGGCTTGTCTCTCAAGGCTTTTCTAATTCTATTGTGGAGATTGACTCAGCTTTTCTTCTCGGTTGCATATCTAAAGGTCATGCTCCTCCTTGGAATGCCTTTTATTACATAAGTGCTATTATTTCTATGCAAAGGTTTGGGAATTACTCATTTCGACATTGCTTCCGCGAAGCAAACTCAGTTGCTGATAGCCTAGCTAATATTGCTATGGACTCCAAATTGGATTCCGTCTACACCTCGATTAATCATCTTCCAATTTCGGCTAGAGGTGCTATTCGGATGGATGCTAGAGGTGTTGCTCGTGTTCGAATTTCTTAGATAGATTGGATTTTTTTTGTCTTTTGAATTGTATTTCTCTTTCGAGGTCAGGCTCCTTTGTCCTCCCATTTATAAGAGCCAGGTTGGTTGTCCCCCTCAAGTTTGTACTTTATTTTTTATTAATAAAATCTAGCAGGGTGCCGTCCCTGTTTCCTTAAAAAAAAAAAAAAAAGATGAATAACAAGGTCACTGATAAACTAGAAATGTGGGGAAAAACTTTAGAAGCCAAAAGATTTAAAGTATTAGGAATTAAGATTTGGGAGTTAAACAAAATGCGCATGCATGAAATGTAATTAAGTGAGAAAATGACTCATCGATCAGAATGATGAGCCATGTCCCATGTATGGAGAGAGAGAGAGAGAGAGAGAGAGAGAGAGAGAGAGAGTTTTAATAGAATATCATCTTGCAAGTCCGTATATATTTTTATAAGTGCTAAATACAACACTATATTTATGCTAAATGCTTTCTTCATCATGAAGAGTCTTTTCAAGCTCCTAAACCAAGTTTTTCAATTTCTTTTTGAGTTGCAAAGCCAATAGCTTAAGTTATTCGTTAATATATATTGGAGAAGTATAAAATAAGATTTTTACTCTTATATATTACATCCGTTCTAGGTAAAAAATTTATTTTTTATTTTTAAAAATTAATATGTGACTAAATTAAATTAAAATTTTAAATACTTTACTTATATTTTAGAAAGTAAAACTTCACCAATTAAAATTTACATTAAAATATTATAAATTACAATTTTTATAATTTTATAAAAATAAATAAATCAATATAAATAATCGATCAATCTTTAACTAAGTTTACTCAAAAAAAAATAATAATAATCAAAAGTAATGAAGAGCCATTCTCAAGTTCCTACGCAAAACTTCGTTGTAGCCCAACTCCCTGCCCCAATAGAATAGCATCTTAGACCCAGCTGGTGGCCTTCAGGCCCAATCTTCTTTGTAGCCCAACCCCACTTCCCTCCCACGTGCCCAGATGGTTGAACCCGTGACTACAATTTCATAATCATGGGCAGGGCCAGCTACCTATGACGAGCAGCTGAGCATACCAAGCGCAATTCTAGCCGAAGTTTGCCAATCATTGCACCTGCTTCCTTTGTGATATAGGTGAAGATAAAATCTCATTCAAATTAAACTTCTTAACAATATTTTAAGAAATAAAATCTATGTTCACTAAAAGCTATATTAAAAATATTATTAATTATAATAATATTTACAACTTTATAAACATAAATATATATCCATATAGAATGGAAGGAGTATTAAAAAATTCAACCTGCATACGATTGGAACAACTCACACATAATGTTAAGTCTACTGATTTCGGAAGTCTACAAAAGCCATTGGTGACTGTAGGTGTTTGCTAGTGGATATCTCCCACAGCAGAGAATGCCACTCTCCGACTCTACTGTCTCAACAGTGCCTACTTCTTACTCAGTTGACGAGCCAATCTCCTTGCATTTGGCTTTTTGACGATCTGCTGGTAAATTCAAGCTATCGAACCGTAAAATCGAACTCAGCTGAAGAGCCAATCTCCTTGCATCCGGCTTTTTGACGATCTGCTGGTAAATTTGAACTGTCGAACCACAAAATTGAACCAAACTGAACAGTTTGGTTTGATTTTTAATTTTAGGGGTCAAACTGAACCAAACTAAATATATATAGTATTCTTTGTTATTAATATTCATTGGATTTGTCTTGAAAATTTTGTACCCAGATCTAGAAAATTCTAAGAATAAAGATGATAACCGAACGTCTTTTCTCTCACTTTAACGCAATGTCGCACCTCACCATTATTGCCCCTCCCACCTCGCCGGCTCTCTCTCCCTTTCACCTCTCTAACATTCTTTTTCACATCTCATAGAACCAAAATTTTCTCTCAACCATCGTAAAATCTCTCTCGACCTTACAAAAATTAGTCTCAACTTTCTTCTTTTTTTTCAATATTTGAAAATTGACATTGTCTTCTTCTATTTCAATATCTCTTCAGTGATTTTAAAAAAATAATTAATCAAAAAATAAATTATTTTAAACCATAAAATCGAACCGAACCGAATTAAACTAAATCGAATAATTCTATTTATAATTTTGGCATAAATTGAACCAAATCAGACCATTTACAACCTAAGTGACAGAGTTCGACTGTGGCTGCACCTGCATGAAGACAACTGTCGCCACCGAAATTAATTTCTCTATTTTATTTTAATTTTCTTAAGAGCAAATTACAGCAAACGACCTGCGCCTCCACTATTCTCCCCCTCTCTCTCTCTCTCTCTCTCTCTCTCTCCCTTATCCATGATGGAATGATTAAATTAGATCAAATTTCTTCACATTTTCGTAGTTACAGTTTAATAATCTTTGGCTAATAGCAGAATCTATCAACTATGGAATCAAGAAAAGTTAGCCCTTCCATGAAAAACACACTCCTCATAATTAATTGCCTCCTTCTCACCCTCGGCCACTGCGGTGGTCCTATGATTATGCGCTTGTACTTTACACACGGCGGCAACCGCGTCTGGCTTTCCTCCTTTCTAGAAACCGCCGGTTGCCCGTTAATTCTAATAGTCCTCGTAATCGCCTACTTCCGACGCCGCTCCACCACCACAGCCACAACACAAGTCTTCTACATTAAACCTCGCGTATTCTTGTTCGCTGCGGTAATCGGCACCCTAACCGGCCTCGACGACTACATTTACGCGTACGGTGTGGCTCGGCTTCCCATATCAACGGTGGCTCTCATCATTGCATCGCAGCTCGTGTTTACTGCAGCCTTCGCGTTCCTATTAGTGAAGCAGAAGTTTACGTCGTTTTCAATAAACGCGGTGGTTTTGTTGTCGGTTGGAGCGGGGGTGTTGGCGTTGCATACCAATAGTGATAGGCCTAAGGGGGAGTCGAAGAGGGAGTACGTAATAGGGTTCTTGATGACGTTGGGAGCGGCGGCTCTGTACGGATGCGTGTTGCCGCTGGTGGAATTGACTTATAAGAAGGCGAAGCAGTCTGTTACGTATACTCTTGTTTTGGAGATTCAGTTGGTAATGTGCCTTTTTGCCACCATTTTTAGCTGTGTTGGAATGATTGCCAATAACGATTTCAAGGTACCATTACCAACACCTCTTCTTTTCTCACTCTCACGCACTCAATTATTTCCCCATATCATTCTAAACGCGAAAAAAAATTTACTTTCTGAAAGACTAGTTTGACTTACTACTGTTTAACTTGATCAACTTTAACCCAAAAAAAAATAATAATAATAGGTTTCTTGTAAAACCGTTTTACCGTAAGACGGAGTTATTTTAACTAATTTATTATATTAATACTACAACATTAGTCACGTAGATCGTCTTATAAGACTAATTTTTTGCCTTTTAATAGTAGACTTATAGATTAAGAAAAAATAGTGTGTGTTTTTCAAGAATACTCATGAGAGTGTCGCTCATCAATTTAAGACTAGAATTAATTCAATGATAAAATGGTAAAAATAACTTTCAAAAAATAAAAGATTAGAAAGTAGTCATTTTTTTAGAACTGGCTAAAAATAAAAAATTGACTCTTTTTTAGGAACAGAGGGATTAATTGACTATATTTATAAATGTTGAAATCTTGTGTATCTTTAGATCTTCTAGGGTGTATTCTTCCTATCCTTTTGTTTTTGCTTCTTCACTTTCTTTTTCTTTGGACTCACCGGTTTCTCTATCTTTTTTTTTTTTTTTTAAACTTTTTCTTTGATCATTACAAAATAAAAAATTAAAAATTAATCTAAGAGCCAAACACACCCCTAGTGATATTCATATGAGAGTGAGACCATTTCTTTTTTTCTTTTTTTTTTTTTCCAGGGCTAATTATATCTTCATATGAAGATATGGGAAGTCCTATAAGAGCCAAACACACCCCTAGTTAATTAACAGTTTCAAAACATTAAAAAGCATGGAAATACCTATCTATGAAATCTTAATTCGGGGCACCACAATATAAAGGCGCTGCGAAGCATCCAATCCCCTCTAAAAGGTATCCAAAAACAAAAAACTAAGGAAAATCACATCTCCTCAAAGTAGGAAAATGAAGTACATTTATGTGGTTGATGTTAAAAGTAACACTTCCACTCTAAAGTCTAAAGACACTTTTGTTGAATTCTTGACGAGGGAATTGGACTTGATGAATACAATGCATGCGCACCTTTGGTTAGAGATTGGGTTTCAACTTTATTGAAACATCACACACACACATATATATATTGACAAAATCTTGAACCCCCCAGGCCATGAACTAGTCAAAACACATGAATGAAGAATGGAGAACAATTTGTTAAGGGACCCCTCTCTCTAATTCTTTTATCCTCTCCACCACGTTTTGGCTGAAAAAGAATGTATGTGGGCTCAGAAGGCTAAGACTAGATGGTTGGCAGCTGGAGATGCAAACATGTACAAAATTCTTTCCTACTGCTACTAATTAAGAGATAAGGTATTTTAACAAGATGGTGGCTCTTAACTAAGGATGACAGTGGTGAGTGGGTAATCACTTTAAGAATTTTTACAATCCTTTGCAGGAGAAGGGTGTGGGTAGGCCTGGTGAGATTGATTCTCTTATTCAGAACATTTCTATTAGCTAGCTTGTCAGAGGAGCAAAAGGAATGGTGTGCTAGACGTACGTTTCTCAGGGCACGAAGTTGAGATAGCTATATATATTCGCCAGATGGGGTCGTTGGAAACTCCTGGTCCTAATGGCATTACAGCTGAATTTTACTAACGCAAATGGGATTTCACAAGTACAGGGGTTATTTTCAGGTGTTCTATCTTTCCTCAACTCAGGTCATTTGTTAAGAGAGACTAATAAAACTTTCATCACTCTTATCCCTAAAACACCTAATCCTGAATCATATCCATCTCTAATTACATCTGTAATGTGCTCTATAAAATCATTGCCAAGGTCCTTGCCAACCAAATGAAGCCGTTCATCAGTATTGTCTCTCCTAATTACCAAAATACTTTTGTTCCTGGATGGTTGATTTCTGATAATATTATGACTTCCAAAAGTAAGAGGTGTAAGGCTAAATGGGCTGCTTTAGCTATACTTTGAAATTGGATTTTAGTAAGGCATATGATCAAATAATGTGGGACTTTTTGGAGGCTGTTGTACGGGAGTTTGGTTTCCCTCTGCATTTTGTCAGGTTCATTATGGAGCATGTATGCTTGTTAATGTTTCTCCTTCTAATATGTTCAGGCCATCTTGTGGTTTAAGACAAGGGGATCCTCTATCCCCCTATCTATACATCCTGTGTGCGGACGTGTTTTCTGTCAATCTTTTGCGCCTTACTGAAAATAAGAAGTTGTTTGCGGGATAAAAGTAGCTAGAACTGCTCCGTCCATTTCTCATCTCTTCTTTGCAGATTATTGTGTTATTTATTCTAATAGTGAGTTGCGCAGCTGTCCAATATTTGAAAGCTGCAAAGATTAAACCTAGATAGAAACTTAGTGGACTGTCACACGATGTCATTTTGATGTGGTGATGTTCCACTTACCCACGGATTCAACATGGCAGTATTATCCAATCAAATAAAACAAGCCCCCGAGATCTAGGATGGTTATAGGACACCTCACTCTAATTAACTTCTCAGGTTCCTTTCCAGTGGCTGTAACTTCGCCCTTGGCTTCATCGACATGTATACTGTTGAGTACTGACTTTGTTTGTGTATGTAATGCATTCACTTCCAAATTAGCTTTTTAGCGGTTTGATCATTTTTTCCGTAAAAGCTTGGAAATTTGACAGCATTTGGTCTTTTGTCTATTTGGGATTTGTTGTAGGTGATTCCAAGGGAGGCAAGAGATTTTGGACTTGGGGAGTCAAAGTATTACATAGTGTTGGTTTTTAGTGCTATAATATGGCAATGCTTCTACTTAGGAGCAATAGGAGTGATCTTCTGCGCCTCGTCCTTGTTATCGGGAATCATAATTGCTGTCCTACTACCGGTAAATGAGATCTTAGCCGTTATATTTTACAAAGAGAAGTTTCAGGCAGAGAAGGGTGTTGCCCTTGTCCTCTCTCTTTGGGGATTTGTTTCTTACTTCTATGGTGAGCTGCAGCAGAACAAGAAGAAGAAGAAAAAACTGCAGAAAAGTAATGTTGAATTGGAGCTGTCGTCTCCGACTGTCAGTAATGTATGTTAATTTGTTTTCATTTAGTAGTTTAATTAGAATACTTAGGTGTTGTATTATAGAAGGTGATATGAGTCTATAAGAAAATCCATTGTCAAAAAATTGAGTCTTGGCCCTGCTGGCTATTAATTAAAGCGCTTGGGAATTTGGTTTTGTTATGTTACTAATTTTGATCTTTTCTTTTACATGAATGAATTAAAAATTTTATTTTTCTTGTAATCTTATGTTTATAATTCTAATTATAGCATGATTACAAAAAATATTAATGCAATAATAGGTTTACAATTTTCTAGTCAATTCATTAATTAAATAAGGGTTAATTACACTATTAGTCCCTTGACTATTAACTTTTTCACCACTAGTCCCTTAACAATTTTTTAAAAAATTTCAGTCCTAGAGTACCAAAACTAGACACACTTAGTCCTTTTGTTGGATGCCATTAGAATTTTTTCGTTAAGTCAGTCATGTGCTCAACACGTGACTTTGGTTAAGGGCTTTTATAGAATTTCATGTGTAAGATTTTTTGTAATACTTAAACAATTTATTTTTTTCTCTCTCTCTCTCTCCCCCCCATCTTCATCCCCTCCCGCGTACTGGGTTTCGTCCTGTGTTCCTTGTCTTGCAATGTAGAACAAGAAAGACAAGAAGAATCAATGTCATCTTTTCTCAATTTTGACTTGATCAAGGACGTTGATAATTTGTTCATTGGAGTGATTGAAGAATGGGGGAGGGGGATGCTAAATTGGTCACATTATGTAATCGGAGAGAGAGATTGAGAGGGATAGTCAGATATAGAATTATCAGTAACAGAGATGGTAGGAAGGGGATGAAGATGTGGGGTGGGGGGGAGGAGAGAGAGAAAAAAAAAAGAATAAAATTGTTTAAGTATTACAAAAAATCTTACACGTGAAATTACATAAAAGCCCTTAACTAAAGTCACGTGTTGGGTACATGACGGACTTAACGAAAAAATTCTAATGGCATCCAACAAAAGGACTAAGCGTGTCTAGTTTTGGTACTTTAGGGACTGAAATTCGAAAAAAAAAAGTTGTTAAGGGACTAGTGGTAAAAAATTTAATAGTCAAGGGACTAATGGTGTAATTAACCCATTAAATAATATTCAACAAGTTTGTGTTGACAACTAGATTTTATGAATAATTTTTTATTAAATTAGTTAATTAATTAAATTTCTTTTAAACTTAACATATTTTTTTATTTTCTTTGTTATAAAATTTTTATTATTATTACGAAAGATAAGACAAAATGTATTGAATGATTAATTTAAATATATTCCTCTTATTTTGCTATTTAGGCGATATATGTTTTTCGTGTTTTTATGTTTATATTTCATTCTTTTTTTTTTCCTTTTTTTCCTAAACTAAAATAAAAAGACTCCCTAATAATTGAAGGACCAAAAAATCAACTATCATTAAGAATTTTCCAACATTTTGAAAAACCTTAGTGGAGGCGACTAAAATTAATTCTATTCAAAATTGAATAACAGCTAGGAATAATGGCAAATTGCATCTCACTCTAAAGGTACAATGGCGATTTTGCCTCAAATATAGTACAATGACAAATTGGTCAAAGTATAGTGGCAAACTTAAACATTTTTCCAATTACCGAAAATAGCTTGAGCCATTAAATTCATTCAAAATAGGGAAAATTAACAAAATGACCAACGTACTATCGTTTGGTAACCAATTTGACTAACGAACTCCCAATATACCAAATCTAACCAATGTACTCACGAATTGAGTGCAATGTGGTCCGTCTCGTCAACTTTACATCCACTTTTCTAACGGGGTTGCTAACGTCATTAATGTGAGCTATTCTAGAGGGGTATTTTTTGTCCATTCATTTTTTTTTATCTATTTCTCTTTAAAACCCACTTTCATAATTAAAAAAAAAATTACAAAATCTAAGAGCAAGAATCAGTACTTACCCTATGAAAACATGGCGATTGCAATTTTCGCAATCGCAGATCCAATTTGAAAGAAAGAAAAACTAGTCGCAATTACAGATCCAATTTTCGCAAGAATCATTATTCATAGGGCTTCTTGGTAGAATCTCGTTCTATGTAACTGTATCGACTCTGACAACCTTGCCAATTTCCAAGTCAACTCCTTTAACAGCTGAATCATACCCATAGGCAATGGCCCTCAAATCATCCATGTTTTTATTTCACCAATGCCAACTGGGCAGGTAACAAAGATGATTTTACCTCCATGAGTGCTTACATAGTGGATCTTGGTCAAAACCCCATCTCCTGGAGCTCGAAAAAGCAGTACAGTTGCTCGCTCCTTAACTGAAGCCAAGTACAGAGCTGTTGCAGCAACAGCTACCAAAGTCCGCTGGGTCACCTCTCTTCTCGGTAAGCTCGGCGTCACCTTATCGCGCCAACCAGTCATCTATTGTGATAATGTCGGCGCTACCAATCTCTGCTCCAACCCAGTGTTTCATTCTCGCATGAAACATATTGCTCTCGACTATCATTTTATCTGTTAACAAGTACATGACGGTAGCTTACGAGTATCTCATGTCTCCTTGGCACACCAGCTCGCTGATGCTCTTACCAAGCCGCTTCCTCGCGCACGCTTTCAACATCTCCTACTCAAGATTGGTTTCTCCTCCCGAGGATCCAACTTGCGGGGGCATATAAGAGAATAATATCTTCTCCATATATTTGTATTCAAGTTTGATTATATTTGGTACATTCTCCATATTAGTTAGGTCTCCTAGTTACTATTGTATTGTAACTCTTCTCCTAATTCTTATTGTATTAGGTTAACTTGAAACTCAAGTATTGTAACCCTATAAATATCCAATCAATGGAAAGGCTATGTCATTATTCACAAATATTATTAATTCCTACACCACCTGGGAGTTGAACAAGGCCATTTGTGAATCGTGGGGGTTCTGCATTGTTGTCTGTGTATCATTGGTAGTAATTTTGTCATCACAAATTGGGTCTTCAACTTTGGTTTCAGGTATGTTATCGTTGGCATTTGCTTGCTCAAGTAGGGCTGCATTTTTAGCAACAATTCTCTTGTAATGAGCCTCAAAAAAAGCTTTCTTCTGCACGACTGACGAGGCTGGGCGTACCTCTCTACCTCTCCAACGTAGCGCTTCTGAGAGAAGGATGATCATTTTTCCCAAGCTAAAGAATCTGATGTGAACCTCCCGAAAGAGACCGACTCACTAAGAGCATGTAGAAGGTTAGGGTTCCCCTGCAACACATTTAAGTCATACCATGAAATTCAACCCTGAATTTCACTAACAATCATGCTAAATTTCAGAGCATGGAATCCGAGCCTTAGAAGGAATCTGAGCAAAATTATTGTAAAATTTAAGCTATACGAGCTACAAAATTCATGCTCCGAAAACACCATGACTATGCCAAGATTTTTATAATAGGAACTAGGCAAGCCCTTGTACCAGATTCGACATGGAGAAGATACACCGATGTGTGCAGTGATGGAGCGAAGATGACGTAGCGATTTATGAAGATGGTGACGGTGATATCGGAGACGACGACGACAAGCAAATTGGTAGAAATTGCGATGTCTGAGAGTAAATTGGTGAAGGGGAAAGAGAGAAAGAGACGAGAGGAAGAAATTAAAAAAATTAAATGGACAAAAATATCCTTTATAAAATAGCTCACATTAACGACGTTGGCAACCCCATTAAAAAAGTGGATGGAGAGTTAACGAGGGAACCACATTAAACTCAATTAGTGAGTACATTGGTTAAATTTGGTATATTGAGAGTTCATTGGTCAAATCGGTTACCAAACGATAATATGTTGGTCATTTGGCTAATTTCCCCTTCAAAATAAGTGATTTCAAATGTAAGATCGACTTTGACCCAGTGTTTCTTCCATCCTGGCTCATAACCAATCAACAAATCCGTATGAATGCGAGGATAATGGGTTCCAAATAGAAGCAAGGAAGCAGCATAAAAACCAAAAAGAGAATACTTGATCATATCTAATACTACAAGGAACTATATGTTATGTTACAACCAAGAAAGAAATTGGACAAAATGAATCGAGGGTCAGAAAAATCATTATAAATAAGTACCAATAATCAACCACAATCTCTGCACTAATCCGCCAAGGCTAATTTGTAACTTCAGATAGGCAAAGAAGAATGCCTACAATGAATATTGAAACTCTAGATTTTATTAGCCTTAAAGAATGATATATTTTTGTGCATCAATTGCTAGACAAACAATATTGTCAATGATGTCTGCCATCTATCCAAAGAACAGAACTCCATCTCTGCTTCACAGAGAATTTGAACCATGCGAGTGCAACTCCTGGAAAGACTGATGGGTTAGCTGCAATCCTCTTTAACGCAGATGGGTAGCCATGCCTACAGATAATCTCAAGGGTCGCCGAAAGCACCAGTCACGGCAGGACTTTGTTCAGCAACAGGATAATTAGCAAGACCACGGAGAATTCAATAACAAATTTGGGGGCCATAATCCGTTCAAGAAATTGCTGCCACCTGTAATTTCAACCAGTAGATAGCTGCTGATAAAGCCTGTTAAGCAGTTCCAGATATTCATCACATTCACAATGATAACAAAAGGAGCCAATGACATCCGGTTAAACAAGTTAGCCTATATGAGCAGCTTTACATGAAAATGGGGTATTCCACTAAAGGCACAAAATCTGCCATCAAGCTAAATTTGTCTACGAGGCCATAAAAGAGCATGGGATCAGTACATTTACTTTTAGGGTGTCGACCAATATTTGTAAGTTAGCCATTAAACGAAAAGGGAAGAGAGAGAGAGAGACAGATATTATTTTCATTCTTTTGAATAGAAAAAAATTTAAATCAAACCTTAGAAATAAAATCTATCTTAATGCATTATCATGTGGTACTGAGGAGCAAACAATATAAACACTAACCAGTTTCCATCAGGAGACATGTTCCTCGCTTGTTCAATCTCCTCCTCGGCAAACTCTTCCAATATAGCACGCTGGCGTTCACTTACTACACTGTAGAATAAAACAACAAACAGAATTAAGATCACGCATTTCTCAAGGAGAAAAGAAAAGGAGAAGGTGCCAAGGGTGGTGGGTTTCATAAGAATTTGTTATGGTATATGAAAATCTGAAACTGCAACCATATATTCTCCCAGAGACTAGGAGCACCCTAACACAAAATATCTCCATCGTTCGCCATCTGATCTTACATGTCTAAGTAATTTCACAAAGAATGTGCTACTGATTGTAACAACAGTAAATATGCTAAAATTGAGGACTATTTAGTCCCAACGTCATCTGAGATTCATAAGCATCCTCACAATAGAAAAAACCAAAAAGGTAAAAAAAGTTATTAAGATGATTATTCTAGTAGAAATCAGGGAGAATATCCACCATTTCTTTGTATTTTGCAAGTAAATTACAGGATCTAATAGCTTCAGTTGGGTCCTAACCCAACCAAAAACGAACTGGGGAAAACGAAAAGGACAAAGCTCTAATAGCAGTGGTGAGTTCCATGAAAGATGTGCTTTGGTGTGACGAGAGAGGATTTTGGCACCATGATTTTTTTTTAATGACTAGGAAGTTACTAAAAGCACCAATTTCTGGCATTGCTTAGCTTCTGAATGTCCCAGTTTAGGTTTATGAAGGTCCACAACCATGCAGCAATTTCACTAGGAAGATTCACCGTCTAAAAGCAATGTAACAGTGGTAATTCTACCTTGATACAGCACTTCTGCTTCAGCCATAGGCTCCCATTAATTTGGCAATAAATATTTCTTGACTATTATTATGATGCCAAGAATCATGTCTTTTATCCTGCTACTTAATGAAAACTGGTATATTAGCTCTTCAAAATCAAAGAAAGAGTACTGCGATGAGCACATAATAGTGCAAGGGTTTTCGAGTCAAATCTCCCCTCCCTGGAGATGTAACGTCTATGATCAATGTAAAATTGTAATATCTACATTAGTGTCATCGCAGTTAAACATGAGATCAAATGCATATAGACATCAAAGCACAGGCCAGGCAAATATCAAAGTAGTATATGTCTTAACAAGGGACATGAAAAGATTGTTGGTTGGCATGCCCAAGAAGGTGTAAGGATAGAAAGGTAGATAGATCAGCTGCCACAGGTGAAACAATCAGTCATGTTTGTTTGGTTCATTTCATGGTTAGTTACTAATGTGAGTGACAAGGATGCACATTTGAGTTGTATTGAATTGTTGTACCCTAGATTCCAAATGGGTATGGCCTTTTTTACAATTCTAGTGTATATAATTTTTAGTGACCCATTACGATCCACAACAATGTCAGACGGAAATCAGCAGCTCCAAGAAATGTTATAAGCAGTCATGTGCAGGAACATGGAAGGCTCTCTCAATTGCTTAATCATAGAGAGAATCTCAAGTTTCGTAAATTACTATGTTAATCAACCTGCTCTCAAGCTTTTATACAAATTTCAAGCCAACGAGCAAATAAAATACTTACGTTGGGAATTTAATGCAGAAACGCACGTACTGATCTCCATGGTCTACAAAAAAACCATTCTTTCGCAAGCCTGAAATAGCTTACATAGTAAGCATAAATGAAGAAAGAAGGGGGAGGGGCAAGAATATCGTAAATTTCAGTAGGATAAAAGTTGCAGCTCCTCGTACCTTTGCCTCGTAATATTGTGAGCTGTCCATGCTGAACACCCTTTGGTATCTAGAGAAACAAAAACACAAAACAATGAAAACAGGAGGCCACTGAAAGCATTGCTCGTATCCATGAGGATTAAAAAAAGTGTTCACCTATTACGAATCAACACAGCATCAATCATAAAGACAAGAAGTAGAAATAGGAAATGGAAGAAAGAACTAGGTCATATCTAAACAATTACTGAGATCTTATTATTCATAAAAGAAGGAATGAAAGCCTGAGTAGAGAAACAGATTAAAGTAAGCAAAATACTGCAGCAACAATCACAGAGAGCGAAAAATATGAATATCTCTTGTCCTGCTCGCATCTGGCCAACCAAAGTAGCGGAGATCTTTTGGTGGTAAAGTTATACCTTTGCCTTATAGAATACCTCTATGATTTCCTAACCGTCCTAAAAAAACAACAACAACAACAACATGCTCGTAATATCTTAAACATAAGCTACACGTATCCAAATCCATGGACTCCCTCATAAATACTATAAGGCCTTCTTCCTTCAGTGAAGTATCTAAATGATATTTCTTTCCGTTCACATAAATTAGAAGGCATGTTAGGTGACACTCGTGCCCCAACAAGTACTGTCCACACTCACCATATCTATCCTACCATTTCTTTCCCACGAGGAATCAAGCCTAAGTTAACCACACCAATCCTAACAAATCAAGTTTAAGAAAACCTACCATCAAAAAGTTTCTCCCCTTTTAGAAATATTCGACTTCATCCAAGCAGAAACATATATATTCTCATAAATATCACCGACTTTATGTGTTGTTCCAGTATTCCTCTTTATTTTCAACAACTATACACACACACACCCAATCAGGAGTTAAAAACTCCCACCTACTTTGTCCACAACACCATATCAAATTTGCAACATCATCTCCATCAAATTTAGAACCCATCTTCATGAGACAGACTTCTTTAAAGCAGTCCGAAGGCATCCATTACTAGGGAACAGGTGACAGGACTTAATCAAGATTGTATATGCAACAAGAGTAATCATCAGAACCTAGACTTTATCGTACAAAAGTTTCAGTTATGCAATTAAATAACCTCATTTCTTTTCATGATCCATCTGAATTGAGGATAATCTACACAACATAAACAAGTAGGCCACAAATAAAGAAGCCCTTGAAACAACAGATAAGATCAAAATACAGTTATCAGAACTGACATAATTTGAAGCATACTGCTCTAAAGCAGAGAGAGAGAGAGAGAGAGAGAGAGATAGTCAAGTTAAATAGGACAGCAAAAACATCAAAAGTACAACTCACTTTCACTTGTGTCTTTCCTGACAAAGTTGGTACCTCAACATGACCACCAAGAACAGCCTGTCAAAAAAAGACAAGACATTTATTACTTTTAAGGTAACTTCAACTCAGTGAAATTATTCTGACTTGGTTCGAGAAAAATGAAACTACATCTTCACTAGTCAACAACAAAAACTATACAAAGAAAATTCTAATCCATTAACCTGCAAATATTTCCGCTTCTACAGTACAACCACTTGGCTAGAAAGAAGGCATGAGAAACTATCCCTCCAAGGCAGAGTTTTTGGTAGATGTGTTCTTTTTCCAGTTTTCCCCAGCGAAAGTCCAATGCTAGCAAGAACTATACACATATAACCATGTTTTAACTGTCTTTTGACAATAGAAACTGATTTCAAAGCATTTGCTTCTTCCAAAGTTAATTCTTCATTTCAAAGCCAACACGAATTCAATTTAAATACCCAACTAGATACAATAAGCCCATAACCCGTCGAATCTTTTTCATATTTCCTCCCCACAACCCTTCAACTTGTCTGTGTAAGGATCCAACAGTAAAGCGGACGAAACATAGAGGACAAAGTAAGTAGCAACATCTTGGATCTTGTTCTCCCCCAATCCCCCCAAACCATTAAAGAAGGATTTGACAACTTGATGAAGGATAACATCACTACTGTCACATCTTCCCCTTCTTTTGCAGTTTAAAGATAAGATATTTCTTTCACCCCAGACACAATTCCAAGTAAACTTAAAAAGCTAAAATATCAGCTACTAATTAGAATATATATATATATGCAATCACTCTGTATAATTGCTCCTTTGTATTTTTCCTGTAGTTGGCTGAACTAGCTATTCTGTTAGCGCACACAAAATTATCTCCACAAAAAGGAGGACAATTACTCAAATTAAATCATTTCATGTCGTCCTCCTTGAGCTCAAAGAGACAAAATCCCTAGATATAAGCTATAATCTCTCTAAACTCACTACTTCAATGAAAAGAGTAACTGCTTCATTCATGTCCCTTCTCTCATGCCTGCTGCTCCCTACCCTCGAGGAAGTAGACACAAGATCACATTGAGGATTGAGGAAAGTGATCTACAAGGATTATTGTGGTTAGACCAGCTTATAAATTTCCTTAGATCAATTGTGGAGGTAGTTATGCAATAAAGGAAGAAAAAAAAAACATAAGGAGCTAAAATTTGTTATAAAGACACATGAATGTGCATGCATGCATGCACATATATAGCATATTTATCCTATATGAAATAGGAGAGCAATTTTCTATTTGAGCTCTGAAACCCATCCCAATTTTCTCATATTTCGAGAAAAAATATAATGGCACACCACGTGCCGTCGGACTGAATATCTAGGAAAGGGGAAAACATCACATTTTACCTCTAAAATCCTAGATTTTCAATAATTCATCATGGATCTTGTTAACTTGTGCCCTAAGAGCATATGTTAAGGAGCATTTATTACGGTAGTTAATGGTGAAAATTGTGAAAGTAGCCATTAATTAGGGTGGTTAGTGTGAAATTAAGCATTAACCACCCTAATAAATGCTCCTTAACATATGCCCTTAGGGCACAAGTTAACAAGACCCATTTATCATTACTCGTAGTTGATTATATCCTAGATTCAAGGTTCTCTTGTCTGTATAAGAATATTTCCTGTTCTTCACCTCTCCCACAATAATATTTTCATTCTTTTCTCCTAACATTAGCAACACAGTTGTGATCAATTTTTAAATTTTACACTCTTGGTAATTCTTGTGTGTACAGTAGGATTAAAATTTATGGTTTTGACTGCAACATGAAAGTGATAAATAGAGAAGGTATACTAGCATAAAATAGCAGCTGCCATAAATCATGTCCTGACTCCTGAGAGGGAGGGAGGAGGGGTAGGGAGGGAGAGAGAGAGAGAGAGAGCAGTTCTCACTTGAGCTAAGCTAATATTATAATCCACGTAAATGTCCACACCATCTCTACGGAATATAGGGTCTTCAGCAACCTGAATTTAGAATAGGGAAAATTTAATGTCTGCACTAACAAACACCCGAAACCCAAAAAAGAGAAAAAGAAATAGCAAAGACACAATGATGTTAACAAAACAATCCCGCCGTAACAAAACAAATGATTACATACAAATACACATATATATGGATTTGGCCCTACGGGGCCGTAGCTTAGTGGTCGAAAAAAATGAGAGTGGTAAAATACAACCCACATGTCCCAAGGTCGATTCACGCTGGGTACATTTCAGCTCACTAGTGCCCATGGTGGTTTTAGTCCCATAGATGGGTCCAATGTGACCATGTTGCGGAGGCATTTTCCCTCAGTATCATATATATGTGTATATATATATATATATATATATATATATATATATATATATATGCTCTTGTGACATTTGTTAATAAGTTATATCAGTAAATTATCAGCATTGGTAATCAACACCAATGCATCGAGATTCCAATGAATTGGTGTTGATTCCCAATACATCATATTTCCTCAACTCAACTCAGCCTTGGTCTGAATTACTTGGGGTCAGCTAGATGACTCCTTTTTCGCCATCCCGCTTGGTCCAACTCATCACTCAAGCCACAGTCCTCCATATCCTTCTTTTTATGGTTGTCCATATTAGTGTTCGTCAACCCCTACGCTTGGTTGTTGATATTCATATTATCGCACTTCCTAACCAGTGCACTTAGTAGCTTACTTTCTATGTGTCCAAACCATCTTAAGTGGTTTTCTCTCCTACCCACGCAACTTTTACCGTCTCACAGATTGTTCATTTCAAAATTTATATTACCTAATATGGACAATTAACTAGTCCACACACACACACACACACACATATATATACACACACATAGAGACAATACGATATGCGACAAGGACTGCTATAGAACACCAATATTGAGGTTATCTACGTGGAAAACAGAAACTGTTTGAAACTAAGTGTATTAAAGCAACATGGCCAGTATACTCAAAAAGGACTAAATGCCTAAACAAGAATCCCCACAATGTAAATCATCAAATGTCAAGTAGTTAAATCTTCTCACATAAGGTAAACCATATATACACATAAATATATGTATATATATACATATATATATATATATATATATATATTGGGAGACGAGAACGAGAGAAAATGGAGATCCATCCAAGGTTGTCCGGGAATCCAAGAATGTGATAAGAAGAACATCGACACAAACTGGTGCAGATTATTGTGAGAGGGGGTGAGGGAATAGAGAGAGAGGTTGTGGAGTATGTTTAAAAGGGAATGTCATAAGAGCTAGTATACATAACAAATTTGTTCACGTCAACTTATTTGGGCCTATTCACCTCCCTTTCTAGCCATAGTAAGTAAAGAAAGGTAAAAGATCTATCATATATATGCCAGCCGCTAGAATGTAAAAAGACTAACAAACAATACAAGAACAGACAGAATCTGCCAATCAGTTAATCACGAAGAGAATTTCTCTAGCATCAATAGGTACAGCAACAATCATTGTAAAGCATCTACGCTCAATGAAGCATAAACAAAAGAGCTAAAAATAACTGATATTGTGCCTTTAGTTTAATGAATAAGGTGCCAGGTTGACTTCGGCCTCCAGCATTACCAGCTCCTGGAACACGGATGGTATCCCCAGAATCTACACCTAATCCATTGAAAAGAAGAAATAAGACTAACAATCCACAAACTCCACTAAAGCTCTTGAAAGTGAGATGGTTCTCTTTTCTCTTTCATGCTAAAGTCCAGAAAGTTCAGATATGATAACACAAATTTTCACTGAACAAATTCATGCACATTTCAGATCTTTTATGTCAGGTTGCTAATGTCAATTTTTTTGGTCTCTGCGGATAGAAATTTCTCAGGAACAGTAAACTTCGAAGCTTTTTTAGGACCATAATGGTGGAAGGTATAGATATGCTATAATAAACAGCAAGCAATTGAATAGATCTACAAACATGCATCTGGCCAGCATGTAAAGAACCAACAAGCCTGGCGGAGGTTTTAGGGAGAGAGGAAATATGTCAATTATCCTGGAGAAACACCACAAACAACATACTGATGAAATGCAACCTTAGTACATATCCAATTTCTTTGGATGTCCTTATAAAATAGTTCCTTAGATTTACCACAAACGCTATGCTTCTTAGTGGATAAGACAGATGTAATATCCACTACAGTAGAGGTTCAACCGTTCAAGAATGCTACTGCTACCAAGACACCCGAGTCCTCTAAATGACCCAGTCAAATGAGTATGAGCTACGACAGTATTCCCTCAATTTTGCAAGTTAACAAACTAGCACGTGCAACTTCTTTCTTTGGTTTTTTATTATATTTTATTCTATTTTATAAGTGATAGCAAGGCATTCTTGATTCAGCTACCCGTACGGTGCCAGTCTCCAGCTATCCTAAAATTGCTGTATACCAGCCTCAATGTTGAACTAGAACATACCTGCTTTCATTCAAAGAACCAACCCATCTAAATCCGATATGGTTTTAACAAATGTTAATGTAAAAGCTATCGGCCAGAACTGACATGACTCTCTGGGTGCCAGATATAATGGGAATTTCAGTTCATAAAGATCCTCCAATTGTTACTTATTCCTCTAGAAACTCAATCAATAAGTTCAACACCAACCTGCTGGAATTGTAACTTTAACCTCCTTGACCACATCAATCGTCCCTGCTCCTTTGCATGCCCTACAGTACTCCTGACAATATATTTTTAGAATCAGAATTATTAATTCCATCTACATACCATACTCAACTAAAGCTTTCATCAGCCTAGACATCAGACCTTAATTATACGACCGGATCCTTTACAAGTACTGCATGTCGCCGTGAATGGAGGAATGGTAACCTAATAAACGTATGTTAGTGCTAGAAATAACAATAAGTAAACAAATGAAAAGAATGAAACCAATCAGACTTTCTAATGATACATAAAAGAAGCATTCCAGCCAAAACAACCCACTTTGCAGAGTGATTATGTTATTATATATCATTCACTTACTTTCCCAATGCCCTCGCAATTCGGACAAACTCTCGTCTTACCATTCATTGGGTGACCAAGCCCATCTGCATCACAAGAAAAAGATAGATAAGAAAAGTATTGTTAAATAGCAAGATTTGTTCATATGCTTGGTAATAAAATGAGTGTCAACTTTGTGTAGGAAAAACGTAGAGCAGAGTGCACTGTACATGAAACATGGTTGAGTTCAGTTCTCAGTAAGGAAGATCGGCCCACTTCGTACCAGCAAGATAGAGATGTCGTCATATTTCATGCAATTAGCGCGAAAAAACTCATAATTATGTTTTGAATCTACTTGAGATGCCAGAGATGTCAGTATATCCAATTTGGATATCAACTCTCATCACCGCGAGCGACTATATTCCCAATCAACTCTCTTCACCACGAGTAAAATGAATAAACATGCATTCATATATTCCTTCAAAGTTAATATCTTGTTTGAAGACTTAATCTAGTTACACGGCAATATGGAAAAACATAATAGCAAACTTATTCTGCTAGTTGTTTGATGCTTAAATGTAATCATCAAGACAATCATGAAAATCAGTGGAAATTAATAATGAATTGAATATACTGAAAGCAAGAAAAAAGATTAAAACCATAGTACATCTAAACATCAAACATAACTAAGCATAGAGAGCCCACAAACTCTTAAAGTTTTAACATATAGACCTAAATCCCTGCTTCTACAAGCTTAAAATTGGAATCATAACAAAAAATCTGCTATATCTCTATTCCAAAAGTTACCCAGCTGATATCAATCATGTAACTCATGCCTAAAATACAAGGACAAAACACAAGAGAGATATATGGGTTTCAAAACTGTCTATATGTTCCGAAACCTTTCAGAAATCTTAGGCCATTTTCTGAATTGCCACATCTGTTATAGGCCAAGCTTCAAGATGCTCCACCTCTACTTATCAAGACTCCCGACTAAAGTTATCCACTGATATGACCATGAGCACAACTGCCATACTTGACAGCTAACCCAGGTCCAGTCCAACCAAGTTGGGTAGCTAAGGTTCTTTCGGTTTACAAAGAATGATCCATGCTCCTGGATTCAAATAATGGGGAACTGGTTACATTCCATAATTTTCATGGTAGAGAGTTCAGCAAGTTATTGGACATGAGACTCGGTTATACGCTCAGAAAAGTAAGTGATGCGCTCATGCGTTCTAAACATCGGAAAGACACAACAATGTGCAGGAATTCAAAGCATCTTCCAGAACTTCACCATAGTTAATAGAAAAAGCTTTTTGGCAGGTTTCTAGCACCTATTCACCCATGCTGGTAGACTTCCGTGCACACTATTCACCTTTCAAGAGCCTTTTGCTAAAAATGACATCCATTTGCACTCCTAATCATTTGGATTGAGAGGAATAGACGAAGTTTTTGAAAATGAAGAATCTTGCATAGAGAATATCACAGTTTCGCTGCTGCAGCTTCCTTTTCCAGATACAGAAGTCAAATTTCTGGAACTTCTTGGAGAGATTCCTTTGCATAATTTCTTATTTTTATGGATTGCTTAAAGGTTTTCATCGGTGAAGGTTTTGATGTACCATTTCTTCTCAAGAATATTCACATTCATTTGACTTACTATTTAATTGGCTTTTGACTAACTTGACAGCTTTAAGTTTTTACTACGGTTTTGTTCAAATAACAAAACCAAATAATCCAATAATCTCAGCTTGGATCGTTTCAATTTACTTGAATTTCAGTGCGTTCAAATTTTTTTTAATTTCATAAACAGACTTCTGACTGGGCTGTGGTTGAACTAATGACAGAACCAATCCAAATTGAATCATTAGGAATTTGCCCTATGCTCACACTTGGTCATTTTCTTTTCAGGGAAGCCACTCAAAGCAAAAGTACTGCATGACAACTAAATACGAGTAACATCAAAAGTCCCTTATTTTGAGAGCGATTAGCAACCATATCCTCCAATCGCTTTGCATCGCATTTGCATCGCATAAGTGGGCTTATTATAGAGAAATAAGCAATGAGCACTCACCAGGTAGAAGTTTTAGTCTCAGAGTGTCGTGCACTGAAATTCATCGGATGAGTAGTGATGGAGAAGACTTATTAACACAAAAAAGAGCTGGATGTGTTTAGAGAGAGTTGAATTGGCTTTTTACAAATACGAGTCAGGTGTTGAAATCCTTAAATCAAGCCAAGTCATAATCGAGCTGAGCCTGACACTGAAAAAACTTCGCCTAACTCAGCTCAAGTAGGTCACCCAAGTTTCCCTCCCTCCCTCTTCCCCCCCCCCCTTCCTCTGAAGAGCACTCCATATTCGAGTTCATCGGGTAGTTAACTGGTCTCAGACTCTCAGCTAATTATTCAGATGAACCCTGTTACCTAACTGAGGCCAAAAAAAACATTAAACTCGTCTCAGGTAACATAGTATGCTCTGAGTTATTCAAGTGGAGTTGGGTAATCAAAGTAATCGTTCAGAGGCAACCCTAGACATGTTCCATTATCTCATAAAGAGCTTACCACTTTCCTTTCTCTTCACTGCAGAGGTCATTCAGGTCACTCAAGACTCTTTTAAGGTACCAAGGTAATAATTTCATCTGCCTCGGTGAAAGACCATACATAGATATGAATGCTTCAACCATATAGGTAAATAATAAGGCTACCTCCGAATACAGAAAAATTAATAAATCATTAAAAAAAGAAAATAATTCAATCATATGAGATTATAACAGACAAAATGGGATCAATTACATTGCTAACATCTCCAAGGATAATAAGATTCTAAGAAAGTACTCACGACAAGAGTCACAGGGGACACTTGCATCAAAGGAAAGGTGCTTGGTGCATCCTTCAGCAGCCTCAGAAAAAGAGAGTGACAATTCAACCTGAAACATTCAAAATTATACAAGTCAGAAGCTATAACTCAAGAAACAATCTCACACAGGAGGACAATAGAAAATAACTTAACCTCAAGATTGCTAGTTATATTCTCAGTCTCGTTTTCGAAGATCTGTCAAGAATTCAGAAACTGTTAATCACAATAAAATATACTCCAATAAAAAGTGCAACCTTTTCCTTTAAATACAGCAGAAAGATTTAACCCGGTGTACGAAAACAAGAATACCTCGGAAAATATTTTTTGGAATGAATATGAGAACTCCGTTCGATTAGAATAACGGTACCCCTCTGCACCTCCAGTTGAATAGTCCACATTCTCTGAACTCCTGGGGCCCTTCTTCATCTATCACAAAAACAACTCCATCATTAAGGTAACTTATATAGCACATACTGACTTGCAGTGATTTTCAAGTTTCTACCAAATATGCAATTAATAAGGCAATACCAGAAACAGCTATCACCTCATCATATTGAGATCTTCTTTTAGAATCTTGCAAAGTCTGGAATTCACCTTCCAAGCACAGCAACATCAATATTGTAATATACGAAGAAATTTTTGAAACAAAAAATATTCACAATTAGCAATTCCACCAACATGCCAGGAGAGGAAAAACTTTGGCATAATTTAAACCAAAGGTATGATAAAGGTAAGCAGTGTGTAAACATCAAGAAGACAACTACAAACCTCATAAGCCTCTCTAATCTCTTGAAATTTCTTCTTTGCCGAAGGATTATTCTTATTCGCATCTGGATGATACTTTTTGGCCAGCTACAAAGGGGGGAAAGAATACTAATAAATAATCTGATGATTGACAGAGCCCTTAATAGAACTGTTACAACAATAAAACAAAACGTTATCATAATAATTGAGAAAATAACTGCCAATTAGATGATCTCATTTTGAATGGTCATGAGAAAAATGATTAATAAGTATGCTGAACATAAGATACCATGCACGAATGAATGCATATATCCAATATCAAGAAGACTGCGCAGTCTGCGGTTACTCACTATATTACTGTACCACAAGGACTCTTTATTTCAGTCATCACACGTCTTGGACCTGGACGTGGGATCTTTGTCGGACTCTTCAAGTTGTAAATGGACACTCCAGCTCAATAATTCAGTCAAGTTTTTTAAAATCTCCAATAATCAGCTATCAAACTCTCAAGCGTTCTTAAATCGACAATTCCCAAATCATATCCATAATGTATAATGGGTGTGGGATCTTTGTCGGACTCTTCAAGTTGTAAATGGACACTCCAGCTCAAGTCTTTTAAAATCTCAAATAATCAGCTATCAAACTCTCGAGCGTTCTTAAATAGACTCCCAAACTTTACTATATTTCACAGATTCCCATATCATATTGGAATGAGACCTTCCGGCTTAAGCGATGGAAGTATTGAAGTATCTTTCTTTTCTCATAATGTATAAACAAAATATAGCAGATGGAGTATTAAATATAAAGCCATAAGCCGTCTCCAAGTAGCCGCACCCTATTTTTGGATCATTTTGAGCTGAGTCCACATATCCTTAAGTTCATGCTTTTCCCAAACCCGACTTCTAGACAAGTACCTGCACCCAAGTCCTTGTAACATAGCTCTGTTTCACCCAACCCCATGTTAAGGCCAGATTCAAAATGTAAGTCACAAGCACTTACAAGTTAATGTAACTGAATGATGCTAGAACAAGGATGTATCTACTAAGGAGAATTTTTCTCACCCACGCTTCTCACGTCTTAAGCCCAATATGTTGCTTTAACAAGCACCTCCCCTGTTCATAAGCTACTCAAGACAAAACTCATTGCTTCGGCTCACCCTCCCCAATGGTTGAACACAAAAAAGGTTGATGGTTGTGGTAAGGTCAACCGAGGTTGCCAGAGCAGGAGTCCTCAGAGAAAGCAGACAGCAGATGGGTTCAGGGTTTCTGAGTAAATATTTTTGAATGATCACATGACCATTATGGGTTTCCTTTTCTGAGCTAAAAGTGGCGTGCACGGTGGTTACAACTTACAATAAAGTAAATCTTAAGTCAAACTCTCCATTGCAAAGCTCCTAAGAGCTTCTTTGAATGACATCCGCACCTTCTACCCTGTAATTAATGCTTGCAAGGAATTGATTTACGGAGCAGAGAGCAGGATTTCTAGTAAAACACACATGGTGAGAAAATTCTGCATGGACTGGTTGGCTAAATACAGCCAAAATCATCCTCATAATCTTGTATGCCAGCAACATTCCCCAGCAGGCTTAAGATTTTTACTCCTAGCTGATTGCATGAGAGCGATCAAACCTAGAGTTCTAAAATACTTTTGGGCCTTGCCAACCACAGTGACCTCAAAAAAGTCTACCACGGAGCTTACTGCAAACTGATGGAACCTCGTCCCACCAATTTGTATTGCGCTGCTCTTCTATTTTCCTTTTCTATTTTTCCTTTTCATAAAAGTGAGTAGCGAAAGACATGAAGGACGTCTAAATATTCGCACTCTGCTTCATGGAGCCATTTATAAAGCCAACAAGATGCCTCCAGTATTGAAGTGCGAAGAGAACATTCCCTTACAATCAACATAACTATTTATCATCAGTGAGAGATAAGTTTGTAACAGCTAACTAGATTCTATTTCTTAGTACGAGATGCGCATCAAATACATAAGGCTTAACCCAGGTACCCTTGTTTTGAGGCTTTGAGCTCCCAAGCCATCATGGCCACTTATCATAATCGTCAGATGACTTCATAGGCTAATCATAGCCAATAAGTCAACACAATTGAAAAGACTAGACTATAATCTAACTTTCAGCTCGATGTCGCGGTTTGCATAAAAACATGAGGTGTTTCCCAGGCACACCTGGCTTTGAGCTGCCAGTTTCAAAGCCCAAGAGGTAGAGCTCTGTTGATTTTGAGAATGGCCTCTAGATGTCGTTCCAGAAATAGATGTCTCATCTCACACCCAACCCTAGCCACAAGAAATCCATCTAAAGTTCAGCAGACTTGATTAGCAATATGTTGCCCTTCTGAAGAGCAAATCCTTTTTTCATTAGACTAAAGTTCTTTCAGCTTTTCATCTAATCGGATACATAAAAACGAGAGTCCTCAGTGGACACTCAAGCTAGTAGCCTTACCTTCGCTAGGCTTTTTGTCTTGGAGAATCTCACTGCATCTTTTAATATATATTGAGGATGACATGCTGACAAGTGACAAGTCACTGACAAACTGATGAGACATTTCCACTAAATATTCAGTAACGCATAATAAATCAAGGATGATATCATTTCAATCAACCAAGAACTACAACAATCTGCATATATAAAATGAATAAAATTAACAAAGTCAACAAGATTTAATCAGTCAATATAATTGGGAAAAAATCTTAGTTGATTACAGTTGAGTTTTAAATAAGGAAGGGCCTAGATGTTTTCTGTCAGATATACACCAATATCTTCTTCATCTTCTCAGTCTCAGGTCTAGTCACTCAATTCCTCTCTCGAGAACTTAGTGGCATAAGACTTCTCACACATTTCCTCATAGGAGGCTATCACAACTATCTGCGAACTCAGGCCTCAACCTGCCCCTCAAGATTGATCGTTTGAGCCTCAAAATGTTCCCTTGAAGAGGCCTCAACGAGTCCCTCAAACGTCCTTACGTGCCTCAACGTGTCCATTGCCAGAATGCTCGCCTCCATAGACTGTTTATGATTCTAGGGATGCAGTCTAGTCAAGGAAGACTAGAGATAGTTTTTAACTTAGCAAATATTAGAAGTTGCTAAGAAAGGTAAACGAATATGTTTAAAACTATGTGAACCAGACTCGTGCATGGGTGTCAAATGAAGGGTGTGATACATGTGCAGATATTAGATCATCTAATCTCCTCAATCAATGACACAAGGGCACAGAAAATTTCATATATTTATACAGTAACTATTCATTTCAGACGATAATTTAGTTTTTGTAGATAATTCACTTGAATTTGACCAATTTATTGTGCTAGACTTGAGTTGTTGCATATGTTTGCTAGTAGCATATCCAATGAGAAGTGTGTGACCGTATTCCATACCCTCGTCCAAGTGTGATGCGTTATGCACAGGTACATGAAGCATTTGGAAGATTTGGGAAATAGTTCTAAATGAAAGACAGAGACGGTAAAGAAAAACAAGCAAAGGGCAAGAATGTACACTAAGGATCTCTTCCAACTTCAAATCCAAATCCAAGAATGAACTCACCGCATGAAAAGCCTTCTTAATCTCTTCTTGACTAGCATTTTCCGAAACACCTAGAACTTTGTAGTAATCTTGTCCAATGGAGTTACGAAATTCTGGAAAGTAAAGTTGAAATTAACCAGCAACTAAATAGTTAAAATATATAAACAAAATCTAAAACCTAAATGCAATCAGTATCAAAATGGGTGAAAAAGATCATGGTATTTAAGGATGAGAACCTGTAGCATGAATGAAACGTTTGAATTGTAGCATTCTCGCAGTTGCAAAATCTGTATGCTTTCCAGCAAAACCGAAATTGTACAAAGCTAACCAAAAAAATCACACAAAAAAACATAATTAATCATTGGAAATCCACAAGAAAGATAATCCCAAAAGCATTGATGATCCTAGTATTTTCCCTAAAAATCAAATACACTTAAACACCTCATGTTTCCTATGTTAAGTTACCAACTGATCTAAAAGTTTAAGCTGTTAGATAAGGGCACAACAATGTATATCAAACACAACACACCCCCTCACGTGTGACCCGTCCACACGTAACGAACAAATATGCACCATCACGGCATCACAAACCAAACAGAGTGACAACATGCACTCACTATATTTGGGGTAACAAATGCAAGCGGGACGAATTGAACCCAAGACCTTGCCAAACCAGAGCTTTGATACCATGTTAAGTTACGAACTGATCTAAAAGCTTAAGGTGTTAGATAGGGCTAAACAATGTATATCAAACTCAACATCCTACATAGCAACATATAACCAGATTACCAATGCGTATCTCAGTGGGAGTTATTTTTCATTACATTACAAAAAGAAAATCATCCCATGCATGGTCTATATAAATAATTAGATGCCTATACGATGACTTGTACGAGTCTGAATATATGTGTGCACTATAATGTAAAAAGGGCAAAAACTCCTTACTTAAGCCGCTCAAATAAGGGAGCACGTTAACATAACACATTCTATCTTACAATATAGATTAGATCTCCACACTTGACTAACAGATTGGTTTTAATAAATTTAATCATATATTTTCAGACTACAAAAACCGTCTCTACTTGCAAGGGTAAGAGTACGTACATTAGACCCTATCCAAACCCTACAATGGTGGGAGCCTTGTGCATGGGGCCCGTCCTTTTTTATACATATTTTTCTTGTAAGTGCTCATTACTTTCTTCTTTTATTGTTCCTGAAATAATTCACATGTTCTCATAAACTCTCCAAAAAAACTTTTAAGAGCTAAAACAGAAAATTATTCCAAGTATCTAAAATGCAATTAGAATTAGGCCCCATTTGTCGAAGTACCACTTTTTTTTTTTATAAGTAAGAATATATAAAAAAAAAAAGAACGTCAAAACAGGTGACACATCCTTTGAACACAAGGAAAAAACAAAAACCACCTACTCCAGACTAAAGCTATTCACAAAATCCACAAAAGACTGGGCAGTCGTCATCGAATCATTCTCTGTCTCCGAACACCAGTAGTAAAGAGTGCGGAGTAGGCAGTTTTTAATCTGCTCCATCGATCCCTCTAAGCTATCAAAAATCCTACTATTTCTCTCTCTCCAAATAGACCACCAGACACCCAAGGGAACTGCCTCCCAAATGGGATTTCTCCTCCTCCGTTTAAACAAAGGCCAGCACAAAAAAAGTTCTCTGATAGTTCTGGGCATCACCCACGAAAGCCCAAACAGCCCCAGCATCATATTCCATAACTCCATCACAACCAGACAATGAAGCAATAAGTGGTTAACACTTTCACCATTTCCTTTGCACATGAGCACGACTGCACGAGTTGACATAGATCTTCCTTCTAGACCGCAAATTATCACCCGTAAGAATAGCATCGTGGCTTGCCTCCCAAGCAAAGAAGGCAACACGACTGGGGCCCTGGATCTCCAAATAGCCTTCCAGGGAAAGGGGTCTCCGGCTCTCTCCGAAAGGGTAAGGTAAAAAGATTGGACAGAGAATTTTTTTATTGCAAGACACTGTCCACCGCACCTCATCCTCCCTACTGCCATCAATTTGCCGCTCATAAAACTTGCTGAAAAAAAGGCTCGCAAGACTCCAAATAGAATAAAAAGGCTCGAAGTACCACTCAAAGAGTTTTTCGAAAAATTAAGTTTGATCCCACTGATGTTACATTGTTACCTTTACCTCTCACAAATAGAATAAATAGATTGGATACAAAAATACTTTCACTATTATGATTACTTCCAAGTGCAATTGTGTACATTTTACATGGAGACTATTGGAATGAGAAGCAAGTATACCGAAAGTTAGAGGCATACAAAGAAAAAACCGCAGTACGAAAAAAAAAAAAACAAATTTAAAATTGTTTGTCAGCAGCATATAATCATTTGAGAAAAACAAAATTTTAAAGTGACGATAGAAAATTGTAAAGCATCTATTTGCTCAATGTTACAACAGTTTCTTACTTCGACGGGGAATCACTCGGTGACATGCCGACAAATCGAGCTGACCGGATACTGATTCTAGAGATGGCAAATGCTGGCGAAACTGCAAGTAATAAAATAAATAATAAAAAAATTAAATTAAATAAAAACTCGAATAAATTAGAAACTTGCTTCAATTGATGAGGAATAGTACCAGCCAATTACGAACGATAGATTTAGGGCAATAGTTAAGCCAGCTAAATCTACCCATTGGAAGAGTTCAAAATTTCATGGAAAAATCAATGACGCCGATCAAATGACTGCTCCGCATCGTCCTCTCGTCGATACTCGTGGAAGCACTGAATACTATTCGCTCATTCGCCTTCTAATAATCCCTCATTTCTCTCTTCTTCACCTTCACAGTTGCAGAGCTTTCACGAAGAATATTTTTCGTGCTCGAAAGAACAAATAAAAGAAAAACTGGCTTCTTTTGTTTTTTTTTTTTTTCTTCTTCTTTCTTTTTTTCCCCTTTACTGGTGGTGTAGGGTTTATGCAACCGTTGCTTTGCTTGATGCTTGTAGCAAAAATGGGTTTGGAATTAAGAGTGTGAGATACGATGCCGTTCGAACTTTTCTAAATTCTTAAGTTTTTGTTCTTTCTTAGATTAAATAACAAATTGATTATTGTACTTTAAAGTATAATTTATTAGAAACAGTATTAGAAACAGTCTATTTTCACTATTGATCACGCCAAAAAGTATTCTGGTGACCCCGTCAAGTCTACGTATTCTAGTGACCCCATCAAGTCCACGTATGTAGCTAGTATATCGGCAGAATTCTCCGGCTCTCAATAGGCACAAGTGTAAGGGAACTTATCCACCGGTAAATACTTGAGATGATAAGAAAGCACCGTTAGGGAGTTGGACGCAGTCCAGCTAAAGCCCTCTCGTGAGAGAATCAGTCTATGTGTAAAAGTTATGATCTCCGATAAGAAATGCTTTGAAAACTTGGGAGATTTGGTAATTGTGTGTGTTTAATTGAACTTAGTTCCTAAATGAAGGCAATCACCTTATATATATACCGGAAGAATGTTAGCTTGAAGTAAGTGGATATGCCATATGTCAGCTTGGGACAGAAAGTCACATATCCATTTATGGCAGCCGTTATTTGCATTGATGAGTTTTAAGAGAAAGTGATCAGCATTGATGTAAAAGACAGATCTCCGTCAGGAACTGTGTAGATCTTCTAGCAGTAGAATTACTTAAAAAATAAGTCACTTTGTAGATCAATGAGAAGCTTGGTAGTGGCCTTGGGATGACGTAGTAGTAGGTGGGCCTTAAATGCAACGCTTTCGTTGACTATCTTCAACTCCCGAGGGTGTACACCTCGGGATCTCCGGTTTGCAGCCTAGGTCCAGAACTCGTGGGTTCTCAGGTCCGATGAGGATGGCAAGCTATCAGTCCTTCCAAGCTCCAGGGGAAGACCGAGATTGAATGATGGATAGATATGTTCGAGGTTCGAGCTGTTGGCGAAGCTCGGGACGAGATAAGCTGACTTCCGCGCTCCAGGTTAGCATGGCCATGTGTTCTAGCTGTTGCCACGTGGAGGCAAGATATTTTGGTATCTTCAACTATAAAATTTATTCATCTACTACGTATATCTAAATTAAAGTTTGTACAAACGAAAAAACTCTACATTCTATTCAAATACAAAAGCTAACGAATATAGAAGTTTTAATTATGATATACTCATATTAACATGGCCGGCCTTAGGGTGAAGCCAATGAAGCCCTTGCTTTAGGCCTCAAAAAAAATTAGGCCTAAAAAAAATAATAAATATATATATATATATATATATATATACTTATTTTAATTTTTTTTAAATGTTAAGAGTACCTCTTAGTTTTCCTCACACACTCATCAATAATTTAACAACTTATAAGTTGAATTTTTTTTGTTTTATTAGGCATGACTATTTGGTATGATATATTATTTGTGGTAAACTCAATTAGTAAAAATATGCAATTAAAAGATATGTGTATCAATGTAATTATACAACAATTGAAAATGTTATAATTTTTGCCAAGAAATTGCTATAGAAATAAATATAGAACCTAAGTTCCGTAAAAAACGTATTATTCGTAAAAATAGATATTTTGATAAAATTATTGACAATGAAGTTGTAAGATCTTATGAAAAATCATTTTAAGTTGATTACTTCTTATACATATTAGATAAACAATCACTTTATTTCAATGCCCGATGCCCAATTGTTTGCATCTCGATGCACAATTCTTGCATCGCGATGCCCAACTTAATTTGAGAAAGTGGCATTGCATCCCAATGCTCAATTTGTTACATCCTGATGCCCAATTGTTGCATCCCGATGTCAACACCTCTCGATTTATTATGTCATATTTTTAGAGTAAAGGAATTTCAAATAAATTAAATTTGGCATTACCTCCTTAGTCATCAGTCTGGGATAGGCTCTCACTCGTAGAAATATCTCCCAAGAGGGCTTGATAGCACTCTCATTCTTCAACCACATGTACTGAGGACGTGGAAGTGGGCAGACTTAGATAATCATATTTCGCATTCTGCTTTCATGGTTCTCATCAATCTCGTAAAAGTGAATTCATTAAGTACTCGCTGGGGCAAAGTACAGAAGGTACGCTGGTTCGCTAAGGTGCGCTGCGATGGCACTTCGTTATGCAGAAAGTAATAATTTTGATGCCCAATTATTGCATCCCGATGCCCAAATTAATTTGAAAAAGTGGCACTGCATCCCGATGTCTGATGTCTAATGCACGCGTGTTTTGGTTTTATTAAGGGTATTATTGTATTTTCTCCCCAAAAATACATTTTTCTGGTTTAAAAAAAAGATGAGTGGACTGGAGCGATTACGAATGTCAAAAAAGGGACCGGCCTGTAATTCATCTAAAAAAACGTCTTACTTTAGAGTTCGCTTTAGGCCTGCATAATTGTTGAGCCGGCCCTGCATATTAATCTTAAATTTTATTTTGAGAATAAATTTTCATTCTCGGAAAATGTCTCTTTTAGATCTTTTAAACAATCTCATGTCTTTTTTACATTTTTTTTAAGAGTGATAATAATTAAGTATGATTATTTAATGTAGTAGGAAAGAAATAAAAAGTGTTTTGTTCGTTGATATGCAAAATAAAAAATAAGAAAATTGTGTTGAGTTACAACTAACAAATATGAATAACATTTAAGTGCATAAAAATTAAAAATAATTTTTTTAGGCATATTATGTTATGTTATCAAAAATAAATAAATAATTAGATTTAATGATGTGTAATTTTACATGAAAATATGAAAAAAAAAAAAAAAAAAGAAGTAAAAGTAATTTGGAAGATATATCGTACAATTCAAGTAAATGACTTTGTAAAGGGTTTTTTTGTTTTTGAAATGATTATTAATGAATGTAGTGAATTAGCAATTTTTGTAGTGGAAATTGTCTCTTCTAATTTATTAATGCTACTTTACTATTCCCTCCATTACTAATTTGTTTTCAAAGTTATGAAATACGTAATTCGTAGAACTAATGCGAATTATGTGTTTTATAATTTTAGAAAAAATAAAATTATATACGTAAAATTTGTATTTGAAAATCATCGTAACCAAACAAAATCAAACATGATAATAATTTAAGAAATGGAAAGAGTTTTTTTTTTTTTTCTTTCATCATTTTGATCGGTGAACGTCAGTTTTCCAGACAAAATGATCACTCCGTTTATATCTGGATGGAAAGTAACAAAAAGACTTAAATATCTTTTAAAAATTATATGAACAGACTTACATACACACCTCTAAATAAAGATTGAGAATGGATATTCACACCTCCTAAATTACTAAGTACACCCCTTTTCTAAGTACACCCCCACCCTAAATTTTAAACCCTTTAAATACTAAGTACACCCCCTCCTCAATTTCTCATTTTACCCCACATGAAAATCAACTCCTTCATTCTTCCACCTTCTCCTCTCGTGCAATTTCACACACACACATACACACACACACACACATACAAACACACAAATTTACCCCCTCCATTAAAAGCACCTTCATTCTTTTTAATTTACCCCCCTCCATTAAAAGCACCTTCATTCTTTTTAATTTACCCCCTTTCAGTACTTCGAACACTTTAGGGGTGTTTGACAATCACTTACCGAACACCTTTAGAGGTGTTCGGTCAGTACCAACCGAACACCTTTAGAGTTGTTTGATACCAACCGCATAACTTTAGAGTTGTTCTGTTGATACTGACCGAACACCCACTGACCGAACATTTAAATGATATTTTTGTAATAATCGAATAAAGGGCAAATAAATCAAGTTTTATAATAGTATTTTTGTAATAATCGAAAGAAGTGTACTTAGTAATTTGAGGGGTGTGAATAGCGATTCTCATAAAGATTTTGTGAATTGACAACTTACGTATACTCCTCTCAACGAAGACCAGACTAATGATTTACAGGCTTTATCCCTTTACAAAAATAGTTTATAAGAAAGAAAAAAAAAACTTGACAGTTAAAAAACTCCCGTTTGGTACAGCGTTTAAAAAACGCAGTGTTTTAAAAACGCAGCGTTTTAAAAAACGCAGTGTTTTAAAAACGGAGGTCTTTCCTTATAAATACGTTTGGGATATCTCTTCAATACGCAGCTTTTTTTTCTTAGGAGCGTTTTAAAACCTGCGTTTTGGGAAAAAGCTGGGAATTCCAGCGTTTTAAAACGCAGATGCGTTTTGAAAACGCTGTGTTTTCTGCCGCAGTATTGAAACACATTTTTTGCAAATAAGCTGCGTTTTATCCCTGCGTTTTGGCCAAAACGCTCGACCAAACGGACTCTAATATATATATATATAGTTTGAAGGGACTACATATTCAGTTCCTTTTTTTCAGCTCTGAATGTACGCTTAATTGGATTAATGGGGTTTCTGATAAAATTGGAATTTTGTTAGTGAGAATTAAACACAGGATGCACCAATTCTTACCAGCATTGTTTGCAAAAACTGAAGAGGGGTTAGGACTGATGAGTTGAAGATATAGGAGAAAGAAACTGAGATGATCAGAAATTGATTAGCCGATTCACTTTGTTGTACCTAATTTTATGGGGTTAGACCATTAGGGTGGAGTGGTTTAAAGATGAAGGAGGTTGGGGGTGGTGCTTATAAAAATATGTATTGCGAAAGAAATAGTGGTATAAATGAAGAGGATCGCTATTTACACCCGAAAAACATTAAGTACACCCATTTTGTGTTCGGTACCCTGCCGAACACGATTTAGTACACCTATATATATTTGTATTCGGCAGGGGTACCGAACCCACAATAGGGTGCACTCAGTATTTTTATGAATGCAAATAGCAATCCTCATAAATGAAATTGGGTGAGTTAAAGATCTACGTGAATTTGACAAGGGTATTTTAGGATTTTCTAGTAATTTTTAAAAAAATAACATAAGTGAATGAAGTGATTAACGTGACTAAAAATTGGAAGTGCATTGATAAAATTGATAATAAAAAATGGTAGAAAAACTTTAATGAATAAAAATTCAAAGTAGTACAATGATCAATTTGCAATTTAAGTTTTCTTTCTTTTTCCCCAAGTTTTATGGTTTCTTTTGTTATAATTTTTCCTTTTTTTAAAAAAATTTTTTGTTTGAATTATTTGAAGAATCAATGATATTCATGGGAGTAAGAACATCTCCAATAGAGCACTCCATCAAACGCTCGAAAATATTTAGGAATCGTTTGATAGTAAGAATTAAGGCAAATGATATTACGAAATATAAAGGATAATCCCTACATAATTATAAAAGAACGATAGTGGTACGTAAACAATTCAGCTATGGTTTTCATAGTGTTTGAACATTGCCTCCGTGGAATAACTTTCTATCAAAATATACACATATTATGGACTCAAATTGTCTAAAAGTATACAATTCCATTTGCTTTATACATAACCCTTGGGGATTATGATGACTTGTTCAATTGGTTATTTATCAATTCTTGAACATGAGGGGTAAGATTTCAAAGTCTAGTTAAATTAAAACATGATAATTGTCGTACTCACTGGGTAGCGAAAACTTTAAGAAGGAAACGACTATCTTAATTTAATGGGTGTGGAGGGATTTGGAGATGGGGAACGTTGCTGGCCGAGCACCCACAACAATTACATTTTATATTACATTTTCAACATTTCGTTTTTTTGTTTCGGCTATACTTTTTCAACACTTTAAAAAAATATTCATTCTAATAAGCACTTTCTAAAAATTTCGATCATCGTGCATAGTCCAATTAAATTTTTTCATCTCAACTAGAGCTGGTAATGGGCTGAGCTAGACTGGGTCGGCTTAGTGCAAGCCCACCAGGCCAACACTTAAAATTGGGCAGGCCCAGCCCCAATTGTTCTAGGACCTAAGAAAAGTCAAACTCAGCCCAGCCCACCCACCACAGCCTATCAAGCCAAAAAGCCCTAGTTGGAAAAGAAATAGTTTGTTTGTATTGACATATCTGCTCCCCCTTGTGTCATTCAGTATTGACACATTGTTTCTGCATTTTATTCTGCTTAGCATGCATGAGTTGCCGTTCCTTTTATGTATCTTTAATTTGCTTGCTTGTGTGTTATATAGGCCAAGTATTTATACCTTTGTAAACAAACTCTTTCCTCTAATGTCTGTTTGTTTAAAGTTCATATATATATATATATATATATATATATATATATAGTTCTATCAAGTTATATCTGGTAATTGTATTTGCAATTTTAAAGCTTCAAACTACTTTTACTTGACCTTTTTGCTTATGACATGAAACCTGCGCAAGGACAAGGCCCGTGTTTACCCTATGACAGTATATATATGGAAGGCAAGCTTTGATTCATTGTTCTTCCTAGTCATAGAAAAGCTTAGCGTGTTATTTGGTATGTATTACTCGTTGTAGCTTATTTGTAATTTTAGAAGTCATGGTATGCATTACATTGCTCATCTTTTTCCAACTTGTCAATCCTAGGGGCTGAGATTGAGATTTGACCTTTGAGAGTGTTGAGCGTGAGCCGTGTGCTATTGTTGTTTTGTTTACTAGATTTGTTAAAAAAAAAATACAATAATAAAATAGTACAGGCCGGGCTAGCCCAAAAGCCCCGGGCTTTTTTGACCCAAGTCCAATTGATACGTCGAGCATACAGGACCGGGCCAAAAAGATCCGCATTTTTTTGGACCTCCAAAAAATGAACCTTCCATGCAGATATTGGGTTGACTGGACTAGCCCATTGAGTTGGGCTGATTTTGCCAGCTCTAATCTCAACTAACAAACCTCATTTTTCGTACTCGTAACCTCAATTTCCATCTTAGTGGGGGGAGAGATAAGAATGGTGACCTCAATTTCCGTACTAGTGGGGAAGAGAGAAGAATGCAATAGGATGGAAGTGATTACTATTTATGATAAAATACGCTCTAGATTTAGAGCGTTGGGTAGAAGAATTTAGATAAATTGACTCATTATAGACTTCAAATAGTGTAAAGTATACCCTAATGGCTTGTTTGGTAGTTGAGAAGGGACAAGCAGTATTATTAATTTCGATGTAATTAGTGCCCTTGCCATTAATCATCATTTATAAATTTGGGGTGGTTTTAAAATTGAAAATGTTAGACACATGTTTTTTATAGTGAAAGCGCTAATAATACAACCCTCTCTGAAAGGTCCCTTAGACATAATACAGTATTTAATTACTTTGATAAATGATTTATGCACAACGGAAGTAGTTTGTAAAGTGATTAAAAGAAAGTCAGTATGCAGCAAATATGCAGGCGGTATGTAAAGAGTAAGGGATAGAGAAATTGACACAATGATTTTAAGGTTGTTTGGATTTCTTATCATACATCCACCCCTCACAGCCCTCTAGCTCTTGTGAGACAATAATCTAATATGATTCTTTCAATTACATAGATTATTGAGGTCGAAAGAAATATCTCAATTCCTTCCCGACTAGTTGACTCTCCAACTAGGTTCTTTACACCAGGAAAAATTGCTAGTTGGCAACCCAACTAGGAAACTTTACTAAGTTCACTAAAAAGATGGTTAATTTTGCTTTTTAATAAATGACTCTAAAGTAGTCTAATGAAAGCTTTGTTATAAATCGTTGATGTTGAAATTTTCAGTGTTGAAGTAGCTTTTGAATATTTGCTAGAACACTCCTTGATGTGATCCTTCAATGTTGAAAGTGACAACTCTTTAATTTGCTTTGATGTTCTCTTTTCTATTTCTCAACTATATTTTCACTCTTATAAGTGTTGTATTTTTTTGTGTGAGAGCTCCTTGAGAGCCTCTTGCAAAGCTACTTGAAGCCCTCATTTTCTTCGTGGACAGATGTCATTTTTAAAGGCACTGGATGAGTGAAAGAGCTTTTATGCAATGACTCTAACTTGCAATTTGAAAAATTTCACTTGATCAACTTGTAGATTATCAACCATACGTCAGTTAGGAATATTCTATTTCTTTTGTCTCACAGGGCTTTTATCTCTCACAGCTTTGGTGTTGCTCTAATTAGGGTTTTTCTTTGCAGTAACATGTTGAAAATACTTTATTGCCCTTAATGAATTTTCTGGATAATTTGTTGCTGCTTAATCTTGACTGTTTTGCTGCTTCTGCACTTAGCTTTTTCAAAGAAAAAGCTAACACTTCTTGATGAAAAATATTGAAAACTCTTGTACATAAAAATCCTAATCTTTTGGAAATAATTCTAACCTAAATATCATCATCAAAACAAATATATACAAAAGGTCCTAATAATTTCCCCCTTTTTAATAATGATAAAAATTCATAACTTTTGAGCTAAACAAGATACTATCTTTAATCCATAAGCTCAAAAGAAATATTCTTATAATGAAAAATCTATTAGAGTTTTCAATTTTTCTTGAGTATATACATTTTAGTATTACTACAAAGTACAAACTCATTTCATTGCCTTAAATTAATTTAGCATTTTTGCTTCAAGACAGAACAGTAGTAGCATTTTTTTTGTCAACTTTAACGAATTAACTGTATCGATTCAGAAACTTCTAGAGTGCGAGGCCATATTCATTGGAAAGCACTATGAGTCTACTTTTAGTAGAAAAAATCGGTTCGTCGTTTCGAGTTCCAGAGAGTGAGAAAACTAATTTTTAGTATGACTGATGCAAGCTGTCTGCACATTCTGCAGAACCAGAATTTCAGTCTACTTTATCGATAAAACTGTATTGACTCACAATGAACCAGATTGAGTGGCTATACTTTTTGGAAAGATCTATGAGTCTAGTTTACATAGAAAAAATTGGTTCGTCATTTCGACATTCAGAGAGTGAGGAAATCAATTTTTCATTGGAGGTGTGCAAGCTGTCTCCACAGATTCTGAACCAGAAGTTCAGTCAACTTTGGGGATTAAACTGTATTGACTCACAATGAACCAGATTGTATGGCTATACTTGTTGGAAATATCTATGAGTCTAGTTTACACAGAAAAAATCAATTTGTCGTTTCGATATACAGAGAGGGAGGAAATCAGTTTTTCGTGCAAGAGGTACAAACAGCTAACCTCTTAGACAGCAAACAGTTTTGTTTCAAAACAAAGAGTTAACCCATATTTTCTTCAAACAACTGATCCAAACACTTCTAGAATCTTGTTTTCTTCAAGGATGAACCTTTTTAGATGGCTTTGGCTTAAGAAAATTAATTTTTGGGGAAGAAATGCAAGTTGTCCTCCTAAGCTATTCTCAAAACAGCTTTCATTTTTCAAACAACTTTGTTTTGGCTCTTTTAAACAAACTTTCAACAAAAAGTTTTCTTCAAAATTAAACTCTTTGGGATGGTTTTTGCTCCTTTGCTTCAAAATTAAACATTTTTATAAGACTTTTCTTCCCTCTTAAATAGAAACCCTTATTTTTTTTAAAAGAAAATTCTCCCTTAATAAAAAAAACATATTTTTTTCTCAAAAGTTTCCTTGACACATTATGCAAAAATAAACATTGAAGTGTATAACACCCTTTTAAATAGGTTCAGGTTTGTTAGTATATTTTGGAACCCACACTTGGATCACTCTTTTGTGTGGAGGGATATATTTTAAAGAGACACAATTTCGAACATTCTTGCTAGTAATAGAAAGTATTAGAGCTGTGATTTATAAAACATATTGTGATGATTTGTTCTTTGATTGTATCTTGGCTTGTCTCTTTGGTAATTCTCTTGATTAAATCTTTGATTATATTCATAACCATTCCTGAAATTAGACCTTTGTTAAACTCATAGTTCTTTCTTGTATTTTATTGTTGATAGTTGGGTCTTTCATAATGATTTCTAATATTATGAGGTCTTCTATACTCTTGTACAGTTTGTTGAGATCTCTTTGAGGGCTTAACTTGATAAAATGACTCATCTACTCTATTGTAACACCCTGAATCCTCCTATGTATGATTTACTTATTTTATGTGTGACTTATATGTTAAACTTGTTTTACTAGCGTGATAGTTGAATAATGCTTTATTTCATATTCTCAATTCATAATTATAAGAATTGTTAGATTGATTACACCTTAATATGTAATCCATGATATCGTTGAGATGTTTTATACGTGTTGTATAATCACACCTAGGAGTGGCCAAGTGATCAAACCGAGAAAATAGAGATAAATAGAAGTGGGACTAGACAGTAAGGTTTGCACGGCCGCGCCTTTGCTTGACACGGCCGTGCAAGAGTGCCGAAGTTTTGCACGGCCGCGCGCACATTTTTCACGGCCGCGCGTGTATCGGGCAGATTTACTAACCTGTAGTAATTTGGCCACAACTTTGTGTAGAAAACTCGGAATTGCAAACCGTTTGATTCTATGTAAACTAGACTCAAAGAGCTTTCCAACCATACCTTATTTGTAATTTTTAGACTTGTATATCATCCTAGGAACATCTTTGAAGTTGACTAAAAATCACAATTTTGACAACTTAAATGATTTTTGGACTTGTTGACTATTTGACACCTATACACTTGGACTTTGACCCATTGACCAAAAATCTGATTTACTCCCTCTTGGTTAAGTGGGAGAGATATTTCTTCTTCTTCCCCAAAAATGTTCAACCATGAGCTTAGAGAGGAGAGAGAGTAGAGAGAGAAAATCGCAATATCTTGAGCATCCGAGTCGGATCGACGATCCGTCTTCACCGTAGCGTAGAGGGCGACGAAGGGATCATTCCTAGCCAAGAAATTTCCACGATCCATTGTCGAATCACGGACCTTCATCTCCACCCACGTTTTTAGTGAGAGAAAGTGGATTTTCGGAGAGAGAAAGCTTGATTCGGGCTTGGATCGAGTGTGAGTTCGATGATTGGAGTCCGTAGAAGTGTAGAGGTCATTGAGAAGTGCATTTCCAACCAAAGCCCCTTGATTTCGTGAAGGATTTGCGGTAAAAGTAAGTAACTATAATGTTTTATGTGTTTATGAGTTGAATTGGAAGAGTAAAGCATGTAGGTTGTGTTAGATGATATTCTTGTGTTCATTTCTTGGAAGAAATATGAGTTGGTTGCTCCAAATGACGATATGATATATTAGTTGTTCATTTAAGTTGGATATATTAATTGGAGAAAGAATTGATGATTTTTGGAAGCTAAATACATAATTTTTGAAGTAAATTCTGTCCCTGTTTTGGACTATCTTTAGAAAAATTCTGGTACAAATCCGCTATTGAGAATTCGTTGAATTTTGGATATGTTATTCCTATATATGTTAAGTAGTTCTCTGCAAATTTTCATTGAATTCCGAGGTCGGGAAGTACCTCAATCGCGTTACGAATCATCGCTGCGCTGAGTAGTCTGTTAATAAGAAAAACTGCTTCGTAGCACTTACTTTATATGACCATAAGTTGATGAGTACATGTCCCAATGAGGTAATTCAAAGTGGTGAAATGTATTTTAAGATGTCTAGTTTCTAAATATGAAATAATTGTAATATTTGGAGTTTTGGATGATATTTGGTGAATTTAATAGTACTAGTGCGCAGTCTTGAATATATGTTAATGTATTGTTGATATCGTTGTTGTTGATCTCCAATAATTAGAGAATTCGACGGAAGTGAATCGTTGTTGTGATTGTTGTTATTATTAATGAATATCAAGTATTAGTAACTCTCTGGGATTGTTATAAGTAGTTACTCGTGATGCACTTGCGAGAGTTTATGGGTGGTAGACAAACCAAATATGAAAGATTGTTATTAACGTAATTAATTAAAGATGATACTATGGTTCGTCCGATGTTACGAAAATGAGTAATGACTCTAGCGGAGTCAACATGAGATAGTAAATTTATATTTAAAACCATACAAACTATATACTAGTCGTAATCGACTCGGAGTTGAATAGGACGCAATAAATAAACGTCGAATAATGTGTAATTTTATTAATGGGTATAATCGACTCTACGGAGTTGAGTAATGGATAGCATTAATCCCTACATGAGATATATGAATTCCCTAACATGTGGGATGACGAATTGATGGGTTCATAACTTAGTAAAACTCTGACCTTGGTTGACTTAGTCAAACATTAGTTGACTACAAGTTACGTTGAATAAGCTGAGCTACACTCTTGTATAAACAAGTGTTAATAGTATATAGTTGCCTCTTCAATAGAATACATTGAGTGCTTATAGGATACTATAAGGATCCTAAGTTGAGTATAATAGATATGTATTAATTAAGGATTGTAAGTACGAGTAGACTTACCTTACGTTAGGGTTATGTATGTGTTTAACTAGCGCAACCGTTGGTGGTTGAATTGTACAATAGGCCTACTTTGCCTCTTGTCTTATTTAGTTACATGTTCATGATTCGACATGATGTGATTGCTCTAATATGAGATAGGACAATCATCCTACTTTGATGATTGATCGTAGGACAATCATCCTACTTTGATGATTGATTGTGTGTTTAGTATTTACAAGCACGGAGTTGATTTGGTATGTGATTCAATAGAACACATGATGATTTGTTGAGAATGACGAGTAAATATCTACTTGTACATTGCATTGAGTCCAGCTGGCATTTGTTGTTTAATCAAGGTGGGACGACCTATAGTCTTTACGAATTTGTTTTGTAATCGCTATAAGTCGCCGTACCGGTTTGCACACACCCCTCACCTGTTGGCCGCAGGTGGGATGTAGCCCCACTGTTGTAGCAATACGCACGACTTTGGTTTGCTAGTTAGAACTCGATGTGTTATTCGGGGACGTCGATACTACGTACACGGGTATCGAGGCACATATGTTTTCTCGTATTGCAGAGCAACGCGAAGTTGGAAGAAGGAGAAATAATATCCTTCATAATGTGGTTTAATTAAGTTGCACTTATGTGAACACCAAAGTGCTAAGTGAATTATGTGACTTGTATATTTTCAATATGATACATGATCATTATGGTATATAAATGTTATTACCATGTTATTCCTAGTGTTGAGCATCATGCCATGTCATCTAGTTGCATGTGATAGTTGTCGATTGTTGGTCAAGTTAGAATAGTCCCTTGACTTGCCGGTTTGTAGTGAAATGTTAGGTAAGCCGAAGTGCTACTTAGACTAGCTACATGTAGAGTTTGGTTTCTTGTTGAATTCATACTCATAGCATACAATACATTATAGTGGCTTACGGGGTCTTTTAGACTCACTCTTCTTGTGTTAACTCTTTTAGATTGCAATCGAAGGACGACGTAGTACGATCGGTGAGACTTGCGGGTCCGCAAATTGATCTTTGGGTAGTTGCTCTCCGAGCTGTGTATAATTATGTTTCTTAATTTCTTAGTTCGGAGAACGATGGTTGATGTAAAGTTATGTAAACTTTACTTATGGGTAGCATTGTTCTGTAACTCCTTTAATGTTATATTCTTTTAGAGCCGACACTCGATGTCGAGCCGTTTATTATTGTAGTTCCCTCGAGCATGTTAGCTCGCGAGTATTTAGTGTTGTTATTTCTCCGGCTCAGTAGTTAGCCGTCGAGGTCTATCGTTGGGGTTTCTATTAGTATTGTTCTTCGGCTTGTTTTGGCCGTAGAGATTTTATAGTTATTATTTTGTTATTCGAGTTTTTAAAACTCTGTTTTCATTAGTTGTGGTTTTCCACTGCATGGTTTTGGTTTTTGAGCTCGTGTAGCTCGTTCACTTCGGTGGAGTTTAGTTGTTTCATTTAGTTTGGCGCACCGAGTTGGGGTTTAATACCGAATCCCGAACTCGGGGCGTCACAGTTGGTATCAGAGCTTAAGTTAGCTATTCGCCAGGATAGGATCCTCGGCTAGGTGATTTTGGGTATTGGGTTGAGTGATTAACGTCGAGTGTTTGTGTTTAAGTGTATATTGGATGTTGGTGAATTGTGGAGATAGTCCAAGTAGGACTGGAATTGTTGGGTTCTTACGCTCACAAGAGCGGGGACTAAGTAATTGTAATATGTTATTTCTCTTATAGAGATTGGTAAGTGCACTTTAAGTCTTCGCTGGATGGATGACAACTAGAGTAAGTTGCTTGGAAGGTTTAGTATTGTGATTTGGCCAACTTGGGTGATCTTGTTAGTCGTAGAAAGGTATAAGCCAGACGCTTTAAGGAACGTCTTAGGCTTGAGATTTGTGATAAGTTGAGGTAATAGGGGTAGAATACCAGAGATGCTGGGTCACGAGCCTGCTAGTGTGTATCGTGGAGTGTCGAGTTACGATAGTGCGAGTATAGGAGTCCGTACTGACTTAGACACTTTATTCTTGCATATCACATCATGGAATGCGACATTTGTGCATACTAGAGACATTGTGTCACACAGGTGCATTTGCTTGCATTTGCTACTTATGTGCATGAGACCGATTCTAAAGGGCATATTTGTATCACCTGTCCCTAACGCCCTACGACGGAAGCTTTTGAAGCCACTTCAGAAGGGCCCCTGATTTGGTTGTCAAGAGATATTCGTCGAGACTAAGTTGATAGCATGTTAGATAGAAATTGCCTAACCCTATAACAAATGGAATGGACAAGTAAATGGAATTGATGTGCTTGAATATGTTTGCGCATCTTGTGTGGATCGGGTATCGTTCATTATGTAACGGTTGGATATGTATTGATGTTTGTATGAGTCATCGTGCTCGGTTGAACATGAATTGTTGTAAGCTTGTGATTTGCTGTTTACGACTAGTAGTTTGTCACGTGCGTAGTATGTAAGTTTGAATTTGGAAGTTTTGAGTTTGAGTTAGCCACCCCGGTGGATGAGCATTTGGTTATTATTGCGGTGTAGTATACATCGTAGAATGAATACAATGTATTAATTCAGTTGGACTTTATAGATTGTACGATACAGATACATCATATAACCTTGTGTGTATGCCAGTTGGCATGTTGAAGTGGGTATCTTTAGGACCCTACGTTCATGCTAGACGTGTTTAGAGCCTTGGACTCTTGTTATTGTTTATTTTGACTGTGTGACTTATCGACGTGAGTATTTGCAAAACAAGCATGTTATATTGTGGTTTTGTTTATATTTTATTTCGTCGATTTATGATTTCGCCGATAATGTCGTTATTCGCGGTAGAGTCCGTATGACTCGCGTGACTTTGTTGTGGTACCGTTGGTGTGAAATCATTTCCTTGAAGATGAGAATGACGTCGAATAATCTTGTGGACGTAAGGATTGTATAAACCTTGACCTAGTTGATCGCGGGATTTTCCGTGGCTATTTATTGAATAATGTACCACGGATAGTTAGAAATGAGTGTTGCGTGGTAGCGTGGCGTTGGAATGTATGTGAGATGAGTTAGTATGACTCTCTAAAATGTATTTTAAATGTGAACTTGACTAGAGATGGTAGTTAGTCATGCAATGGAACCTCGAGATTGATTATGTCTCGAAATTATACCTAACCGTTAAGAACTTTGCGTGTGAATGCTACTTAAGATTGATGACCTATAGTTTGGACCAACTCGCCTTGTTCGTTAGTCTTCAACTCGCTATTGACAGTGGGTTTCCCTGGTGTGTGCTTTGGTAAAGCATGGTTGTAATGAATGTATTCACGCCTATATGTCCAACCCATGAATTCGCGGTCGAATTCTTTTAAGGAGGAGAGGATGTAACACCCTGAATCCTCCTATGTATGATTTACTTATTTTATGTGTGACTTATATGTTAAACTTGTTTTACTAGCGTGATAGTTGAATAATGCTTTATTTCATATTCTCAATTCATAATTATAAGAATTGTTAGATTGATTACACCTTAATATGTAATCCATGATATCGTTGAGATGTTTTATACGTGTTGTATAATCACACCTAGGAGTGGCCAAGTGATCAAACCGAGAAAATAGAGATAAATAGAAGTGGGACTAGACAGTAAGGTTTGCACGGCCGCGCTTTGCTTGACACGGCCGTGCAAGAGTGCCGATAAGTTTTGCACGGCCGCGCGCACATTTTTGCACGGCCGCGCGTGTATCGGGCAGATTTACTAACCTGTAGTAATTTGGCCACAACTTTGTGTAGAAAACTCAGAATTGCAAACCGTTTGATTCTATGTAAACTAGACTCAAAGAGCTTTCCAACCATACCTTATTTGTAATTTTTAGACTTGTATATCATCCTAGGAACATCTTTGAAGTTGACTAAAAATCACAATTTTGACAACTTAAATGATTTTTGGACTTGTTGACTATTTGACACCTATACACTTGGACTTTGACCCATTGACCAAAAATCTGATTTACTCCTCTTGGTTAAGTGGGGAGAGATATTTCTTCTTCTTCCCCAAAAATGTTCAACCATGAGCTTAGAGAGGAGAGAGAGTAGAGAGAGAAAATCGCAATATCTTGAGCATCCAGAGTCGGATCGACGATCCGTCTTCACCGTAGCGTAGAGGGCGACGAAGGGATCATTCCTAGCCAAGAAATTTCCACGATCCATTGTCGAATCACGGACCTTCATCTCCACCCACGTTTTTAGTGAGAGAAAGTGGATTTTCGGAGAGAGAAAGCTTGATTCGGGCTTGGATCGAGTGTGAGTTCGATGATTGGAGTCCGTAGAAGTGTAGAGGTCATTGAGAAGTGCATTTCCAACCAAAGCCCCTTGATTTCGTGAAGGATTTGCGGTAAAAGTAAGTAACTATAATGTTTTATGTGTTTATGAGTTGAATTGGAAGAGTAAAGCATGTAGGTTGTGTTAGATGATATTCTTGTGTTCATTTCTTGGAAGAAATATGAGTTGGTTGCTCCAAATGACGATATGATATATTAGTTGTTCATTTAAGTTGGATATATTAATTGGAGAAAGAATTGATGATTTTTGAAGCTAAATACATAATTTTCGAAGTAAATTCTGTCCCTGTTTTGGACTATCTTTAGAAAAATTCTGGTACAAATCCGCTATTGAGAATTCGTTGAATTTTGGATATGTTATTCCTATATATGTTAAGTAGTTCTCTGCAAATTTTCATTGAATTCGAGGTCGGAAGTACCTCAATCGCGTTACGAATCATCGCTGCGCTGAGTAGTCTGTTAATAAGAAAAACTGCTTCGTAGCACTTACTTTATATGACCATAAGTTGATGAGTACATGTCCCAATGAGGTAATTCAAAGTGGTGAAATGTATTTTAAGATGTCTAGTTTCTAAATATGAAATAATTGTAATATTTGGAGTTTTGGATGATATTTGGTGAATTTAATAGTACTAGTGCGCAGTCTTGAATATATGTTAATGTATTGTTGATATCGTTGTTGTTGATCTCCAATAATTAGAGAATTCGACGGAAGTGAATCGTTGTTGTGATTGTTGTTATTATTAATGAATATCAAGTATTAGTAACTCTCTGGGATTGTTATAAGTAGTTACTCGTGATGCACTTGCGAGAGTTTATGGGTGGTAGACAAACCAAATATGAAAGATTGTTATTAACGTAATTAATTAAAGATGATACTATGGTTCGTCCGATGTTACGAAAATGAGTAATGACTCTAGCGGAGTCAACATGAGATAGTAAATTTATATTTAAAAACCATACAAACTATATACTAGTCGTAACTGACTCTGGCGGAGTTGAATAGGACGTAATAAATAAACGTCGAATAATGTGTAATTTTATTAATGGGTATAATCGACTCTACGGAGTTGAGTAATGGATAGCATTAATCCCTACATGAGATATATGAATTCCCTAACATGTGGGATGACGAATTGATGGGTTCATAACTTAGTAAAACTCTGACCTTGGTTGACTTAGTCAAACATTAGTTGACTACAAGTTACGTTGAATAAGCTGAGCTACACTCTTGTATAAACAAGTGTTAATAGTATATAGTTGCCTCTTCAATAGAATACATTGAGTGCTTATAGGATACTATAAGGATCCTAAGTTGAGTATAATAGATATGTATTAATTAAGGATTGTAAGTACGAGTAGACTTACCTTACGTTAGGGTTATGTATGTGTTTAACTAGCGCAGATCGTTGGTGGTTGAATTGTACAATAGGCCTACTTTGCCTACTTGTCTTATTTAGTTACATGTTCGGATTCGGACATGATGTGATTGCTCTAATATGAGATAGGACAATCATCCTACTTTGATGATTGATCGTAGGACAATCATCCTACTTTGATGATTGATTGTGTGTTTAGTATTTACAAGCACAGTGAGTTGATTTGGTATGTGATTCAATAGAACACATGATGATTTGTTGAGAATGACGAGTAAATATCTACTTGTACATTGCATTGAGTCCAGCTGGCATTTGTTGTTTAATCAAGGTGGGACGACCTATAGTCTTTACGAATTTGTTTTGTAATCGCTATAAGTCGCCGTACGGTTTGCACACACCCTCACTTGTTGGCCGCAGTGGGATGTAGCCCCATTGTAGCAATACGCACGATTTTGGTTTGTTAGTTAGAACTCGATGTGTTATTCGGGGACGTCGATACTACGTACACGGGTATCGAGGCACATATGTTTTCTCGTGTATTGCAGAGCAACGCGAAGTTGGAAGAAGGAGAAATAATATCCTTCATAATGTGGTTTAATTAAGTTGCACTTATGTGAACACCAAAGTGCTAAGTGAATTATGTGACTTGTATATTTTCAATATGATACATGATCATTATGGTATATAAATGTTATTACCATGTTATTCCTAGTGTTGAGCATCATGCCATGTCATCTAGTTGCATGTGATAGTTGTCGATTGTTGGTCAAGTTAGAATAGTCCCTTGACTTGCCGGTTTGTAGCTGAAATGTTAGGTAAGCCGGAAGTGCTACTTAGACTAGCTACATGTAGAGTTTGGTTTACTGTTGAATTCATACTCATAGCATACAATACATTATAGTGGCTTACGGGGTCTTTTAGACTCACTCTTCTTGTGTTAACTCTTTTAGATTGCAATCGAAGGACGACGTAGTACGATCGGTGAGACTTCGGGTCCGCAAATTGATCTTTGGGTAGCTGCTCCTGAGCTGTGTATAATTATGTTTCTTAATTTCTTAGTTCGGAGAACGATGGTTGATGTAAAGTTATGTAAACTTTACTTATGGGTAGCATTGTTCGTAACTCCTTTAATGTTATATTCTTTTAGAGCCGACACTCGATGTCGAGCCGTTTATTATTGTAGTTCCCTCGAGCATGTTAGCTCGCGAGTATTTAGTGTTGTTATTTCTCCGGCTCAGTAGTTAGCCGTCGAGGTCTATCGTTGGGGTTTCTATTAGTATTGTTCTTCGGCTTGTTTTGGCCGTAGAGATTTTATAGTTATTATTTTGTTATTCGAGTTTTTAAAACTCTGTTTTCATTAGTTGTGGTTTTCCACTGCATGGTTTTGGTTTTTGAGCTCGTGTAGCTCGTTCACTTCGGTGGAGTTTAGTTGTTTCATTTAGTTTGGCGCACCGAGTTGGGGTTTAATACCGAATCCCGAACTCAGGGCGTCACATCTATTGTTTAACTTAATGGCTAGCATAGCTTGATTAATCTGAGATTGACTATTAGAGTTCATACAAGACCAAAATCTCTTTTCATTTCTCTTCATTACTTGTTGCAGCTTTGGTTTGGATTAGATAAACTGATTTTTGTCTATAACACTTTTCCATTTCTCTCACTAATGTCTTTGTAATCCGTTGGCAAAAAGTACATCCGGGCCACCGAACTTTACGCAAAATTGCTGTTCGGCCACTGAAACTTTAAAACTACACTTTGGGCCACTGTACTTAAGTTCTGATGCATCCGTGTCCATTTTTTGACGGGCGTTAAAGTATGTCGTTAAATTAACTTGAAATATCCATTTTACCCATGTTTTCATCTCCATCCTCTTAAATCTGAAAAAATCCCAAATTGATTTTAAAAAATGGGCAATTTCCCCCATTTCTCCTCTCTCTCTCTCTCTCTCTCTCTCTCTCTCTCTCTCTTCATTGCATTCTAAAAATCTCTCATATTTCATGCGTAAATGACCAGCTCAATAGCAACTCCTTAACCGACCTTGGGATAACCCACAAGATCAGGAACAAAACAAACAAAAAAACTCAACAACTGTTTTACAGTCGAGCAGTGCAAAAGTTAGTGATTCACACTTTAATCATTTTCCTTACTACAAAAAACAATGATTCACATAAACCATCTTCTGATGTATCCGCAAATTATCCCCCGTTAAGATGGCTCCATTAGCTTCCTTGAATGCGTAAAACATTACTCTAAAGGAAAATTTACTTTCGCAAATATTCCACCAAGAAAAAGAAACCACCCACCCTCAGCTTTAGCCAACGTCTGGAATAGGACTTGACCAAAAGTATCCCATCTTTTTCCCATTCGCAAAGTACAACCAAAAGTATCCCATCTTTGCCTCATTTCCAAAGCACCCTGTCTTCGATTGTCCACCCACTGCGAGTAGAGCTTCACAAAATAATTAGATACTGTGGTCAGCTCCCAATCATGGAAGCTCCTTAAACGGCACTGTGATTTTAAGAGAGGTTAAGAGTGATTGAGAGAGAGAGAAGAAATGGGGGAGAAACGTTGAGGGAAAATTGGGGAAAAAAATTGCCCATTTTTTAAAATCAATTTGGGTTTCTTTTTTCCAGATTTGAGAGGATGAAGATGAAGACATGGGTAAAATGAGCATTTCAAGTTAATTTAACGACATACTCTAACGCCCGTCAAAAAATGGGCACGGATGCATCAGAACTTAAGTACAGTGGCCCAAAGTTAGTTTTAAAGTTTCAGTGACCGGACTGCAATTTTGCGAAAAGTTTGGTGTCCCGGATGTCCCTTTTGCCTCCTTTTGAAGTTTAAGCATTCTTTGATTCATTTCAGCAAATTGTTCTTTCAAATACTCATTATTAGTGTTTGTATTTTGTAAATTGACATCTAAATCAAGTAATTTCTTTTCTTATCTTACTACTTTATCTTGTAATTCTTTTACAAATTCAGGTTGTGTAGCAATGTTTGTTTTTACCGTAAGTTGTTTACTTCTTTAGTGAGTTTAATACATTCAGCAGCAACTGTTGTTTTTAAACTATTTTCATATTTCATCTTAGTACACAACAACCTTCTTAATCCTTATACATCAAGGTTTTTACAGTTACTTACCTGACTTAATTCAGTTTCAGCAGTGAGTATTTCCAGTTCTTCATCATCATCATTAGAATCATCATCATCAGATTCTTCATCATCACTTTTTATATTTGTAAAGAAGCACATAGTTGCCGGATTCTCATTATTTGTTTCTGCAATATCCTTCTCATTGTTTCTCCCTGTCACAGACATTTATAAACTTAGTAAAAATAATACTGCATAAACATATATTAGCATGTCATGAATCTACACAAGCTGTAAATCTTGAATACACTTAAGTCTCTAAGAACCATACTCTGAGGCCAATTGAGAGGTCCCTTAGACATAATGTAGTACTTAATCACTTTGATAAATGATTTATGCACAGCGGAAGTAGTTTGTAAAGTGATTAAAAGAAAGTCAGTATGCAGCAAATATGTAGGCCAGTATGTAAAGAGTAAGGGATATAGAAATTGACACAATGATTGTAAGGTGGTTCGGATCTCTTATCCTACATTCACCCAGCTCTCACAGCTCTCTGGCTCTTATGAGGCAATAATCTACTATAATTCTTCCAATTATATAGATTATTGAGGCCGAAGGAAATATCTCAATTCCATCTCAACTAGTTGGCTCTCCAACTAGGTTCTTTACACAAGGCAGTTTTCCTCTACTAGTTGACAACCCAACTAAGGCACTTAACTAAGTTCACAAAAAAGATGATTTTGCTTTCTAATAAATGACTCTTAAGTGAAAGCTTAGTTATAGATCTTTGATACTGGAATTTTCAGTGTTGAAGTAACTTTTGAATCTTTGTAAGAACACTTCTTTTGCTTTGATATTGATGCTGCTCTTTTCTAGTTCTCAACTGTATTTTCACTCTTATAAGTGTTGTATTTTTTTTGTGTGAGAGTTACTTGAGAGCTTCTTGCAAAGCTGCTTGAAGGCCTCATTTTCTTCATGGAGAGATGTCCTTTTAAAAGGCACGGGATGAGTGAAAGAGCTGTTATGCAATGATTCTAATTTGCAATTTGAAAAATTTCACTTGATCAACTTGCAGATTGCCAGCCCAAATCTCAGTTAAGAATATTATATTCCTTTTTTCTCACAGGACTTTTGTCTCTCACAGCTTGGTGTTGTCGTAATTAGGGTTTCTCTTTGTAGTAACATCTTGAAAATACTTTATTGCCCTTAATAAATTTTTTGGATAACAAACATTTATTATTCTAATCTTAGTTGTTTTGCTGCTTCTGATCTTAGCTGTTTTGCTGCTTAATCTTAGTTGTTTTGCTACTTAATCTTGGCTATTTTGCTGCTTCTGCACTTAACTTTTTTTAAAGAAAAAAAACTAACACTTCTTGATGAAAAAGATTACAAACTCTTGTAAATAAAAATCTTAATCTTTTGGGGGATAATTCTAACCTAAATATCATCATCAAAACTAACCTATACAAAAGGTCTTAACACTCTCCCTTGGTCCGTTCAAAAAAAAAAAACTCGCTCTTGGTATTATTAGCGAGGGGATAATGACTTTATCTGGATAGCTTGTTGCTATTAGTCTTGACCGAAAATAATTACTTTAATTTTTGAAGTAGATAGTATTTACGAAAATTATTTCTCAATCATTAAAATGGATGGAGACTTGGATATAACCCTCCATAAATACTAGGAGTCATATTGATAAGTGAGTTTTTGTTATTTCAAATTTATTGTAATATTCAGTTTTGATGAAATCTTGGTTCAATAATACTTGGCTAACATTGAAGTTTTGTTTAATTCATAAGCAATTTATTCAGCTTACTTATTTCGCAAATATTGAAATGATTAAGAGATTCTTTGGAAAATTAAAAGCATTTGATAAGCTATTATGTGTGTATTATTGTAAGAAATTTTATAATATGCATAAGTTGATACAATCCAATCGATATCATGATATGGTTATATAGGTAACCATAATACAAAAGTTAATATTTTAAACTGTGTTAATAAATAATAGTTTGACTAAAAAATAAATTTTTAAGATTGGCTTTCAGAAATCATATTTCCATAAATTAATGTTCTTTTTTTTTCCCTTTATTTTATTTACCTGGTAAGATATATATATATATATATATATATATATTACTACCTTTTTTTTTCTTTCTAAAAAGAGTTCTATTTGATCCAAAAACACTAATTGATAGGGATGTGCATGGTGTCAGTTTTGCTGTTTTTGAGCTAAAAATCATTACAAAAATAACTTAAACCGGTTTCTCTAGAATTAAATTTTTTTACCAAACTAAACTGAGTATTTTAGTTTCTCCAATTTTGGTTTTATAATAGTGCAATTTTTAGTTTCTCCAATTTCGGTTTTATAATAGTGCAATTTTTGTAACGATACCGATTTCAATTCATCTCTTAAAATGAATAATTTTTTAAAACAATATGCAAAATTAAAGTCATAAAAACTAGTATCCCCTACATTCCAAAATAAGTGTCATGTTTTGACTTTTTTAAAGTCAAATTTATTATTTTGAATGTAAATTTGATATATATTTTTAAAAAAAAAGAAAAAAAAACATGTAATTCGTAACATACAAAAAGTATAATGAATCACATATTTTATGTTTTTTTTTAAAATATACCTTAAATTTTCATTCAAAAAATAATCAGTTTAACTTAAGAGGAGGGCTATTAACACCCACATCTCCTCTAAATACATCATTCTAATTTTAATTACAAAAATATCATCTTACAAAACAACCTCAATACCCTTTACCCTTTATCTTTCTCTCGTTCTTCCTCTCCCTTTGTTGCCGCCTCTGTCCTCCCCACCTTTTTTTTTCCTTTTTCTTCTTCCCTTCTCCCCTCTCCCTTCAGCCACCTGCAACCTTTGGTTGAAAAATTCACTCCCAAGCTCCTCTCCTATGCAGCCTTTGTCTTTTTTTTTTTTTTTTTTCTTTCCTTCTTCCCCTCCTTCCTTCGTCAAATCCGTCGGAGATTTGTCAAACTCGGTGGAGATTTCTCGTTTAGCCATGGTTGACCGAACAACTGAGTGTTGTTTGGATAGCCCTAACCAAACAATCCTCGGCTGTTCGGTCAACCATAGCTGAACAAAAAATCTTCGGCTAGTTTGACAAATCTCCAGCGGGTTTGACAGGGAGAAGAAGGGGAGGGGGCAGAAAAAAAAAAGAGAAAGAGGGAGGGAGGGAAGGGAGGAGAAGGAAAAAAAAAAGAGAGAGAAGGAGGGAGGGGGATAGAGGTGCCAAAATAATTCGGAACCAACGGTTTGAATCGAACCCTCTTGAAAATTACCTAAACTGTGATCAACTGGAACCATCCTCGAACTGGAACCGTCGGTTCTATGGTTCAGTTTTGATTTCTATTTATCAAAAACCGTAACTCGCTGGTTCTTCTCCGGTTCTAAATCGCCAGTTCAATTCTGATTCCGCAAACCGACGATTTAAACCGCCAAAACAATAAATTTTTAAAATTTCAAAAGTCCCGACCCTACTACAGCCTAGGCTTGCATTCATTACTCCTATTTTTTATTTTTATTTTTAAACAATGTGAGTGATGAGACTTGCTCATCTTTTACTTTCTCTCTGTAAGCAGCAGAACCGTCACACCATTAAGTTTTTGTTTTTTTTTAATTAGTTGTTTGCGACCTTTTTTGGTCAGAAAACACATAAAAATGATTTTTTTTCCTTAAAACTTTCCACATATAAATACCCTCCACTCCCCTCCATTTTTTCCTACACAAAATTCACTGATCTCTCGAACTTCATCTATCAATTCTCTCGATTTTCTTCATCTTTCAATTCTCTTTATCTCTCAAAGTATTTAATATCTTATACTTACTATAAATTATTTTATACTAGGCATAAACCCGTGCGATGCACGGGATGTAATGAAAAATATTATTTTTTAAAAGCTTAAATATTTGTTTAAGAATTGAAATTGAACCAAATTTAGTTAAGTGGAAGTGATTGTAATTTACAAAAATTCACTGCTTAGTATTCTAGGGTAATGACGGAATCTCACACTGTAATCTCTAAAAATCAAATATACTATACTTTTTATATCTATCTCTCTCTCCTTATTAAACACAATATAAAATAATACTACAGCCATTCCTTTTTCAAGATTTTGCTAGACGAAACTATCAACCTGAAAAAAAAAATTTATATACATGTCTGCGTTTTTCTGCCATATGAGATTCTATTGTCGAGAGTAATTCGACTCTTAATCACCATCTTCGTCAACATTCAGCGATTGTTGTTCCAAGTTGATAATACTACATTAATTTTTGTTTATGATTAAAAATCATTCCTCGTTGTAACAAACATATTATCAGTTCGATATATATAAACGAAACAATATTTAAAAACATATATATAAATATAAACTCAATTAATAAATAAAATTATTACAAATTATGGAATACTTCTTTAAATACAACATTGGTGGTCGAACATTTACAACAACAACTACTATCATATATCTAGCTCCCCCAGTAAAAGTTGATGGCAATATAATTCGCTTCCCTTGAGTCGACCCATCAGTTTCACCACGTAAGATAGCTTCTTGCAGACCTTTATACATTTCGCATCGCAATTGCTTCTGGTGCAACCTAATGTAAGTCAACCGTGCAGATTCAACCATAGTGTATGCATCAACAACAAATTGCTGAAATAGTCTCCTAGAAAGCATAATGGTTGTCGGCTCGCACTCCCTTTCATGCATTCTATAAGAGAAAAATTCTCTTATACTAACTTTTTTACGTCCTCCAGACCCATTTTTGGCATCAGAGAACGGAATATCTTCTCTGTACCCATCTTCGCCGTAAGGAAATATTAAAGGATATTGAAGAGATAGGTAAGCGGCGTTCAATTCATTTATACGCTTAAGTTGTCCTGTCTGAGTCTCAACCAAAATATCCCTATCACCCAGCATTTCATCAAAATCACCAACAACTAAGACAGCAACCTCAGATGCAGTAGGGAGATTATACCTCCTTGCGTCCCCACTACGTCTACCGATCAATTTTAATTTTACATCTGATCTTTTTTCTTGAACCATTTTATCTTTCGCCATTCGAAAAGATTTAACCAAAACATTATCCCTATCTAACATGGACTTCAAATCAGTTACGATCTCAGAATGAAGATCATTACTACTTGGATCTTGCCTGCAGAATAAAATAATTATAATATTAATATATTTTGTGTATGTAATTACATAATAAATGTAAAATAAAAGATATATCATTGATTTTATAATATTTACCTGACAGAAGCAATACGATTTGCAATTTCATTTTCAGTATCGTAAATATACAATTGTGCAAACTTAGGATTTGCACCTACCGATGGAAGTAGACTTCCAATTAAATGATAATTCTGACCCTGAAGCTTGAAAACAGGAGGAGACCTCCCTTGATTTACACGTGAATCGATCTTTCCTCCCATTGAAGTGAAACAAAACATGTTGTTATATGAACGTATATTTTTTCGAAAATGCTTGCATTTATCATTGTTACCATATAACAATTCTTGTAACTCTGAAGGGGGTGCTTTTAAAGTAGGAAGTTGTATTTTTCCTTGTATGCAACATAAGCTATACTTTGGATTGTGGGCCTTGTAATGGCGAGATAATCTCTCTTCATACCAAAACAAAGCACTACAAAAACTACATTTAAAAGTTGGATCACCAATATCCCAGTAACCTAAAAAATACAAAGATAAATATATTATTAGAATTACATCGATTTAAGCTCTAAAAGTATTGCAAATTAAATACATTATAAACATAAACACATTTGAACATACCAATAGATGAAAAAGAAACACTTTCATTCTCACTCATACATATAACGTCTTTGTGCGAATTTTGCAGTATAATTTCCTTCATTGGATGATGAATTCTAGCTGCATAATAATAAAATTTAATAATTATATAGCGTAAAAGCATGCTAATAATATAAATTAAAAAAAAACAATATATACTTTACTGTATACATAGTTGTAAAATATCATTTTAGAACAAAATATCCAACCTAATAATACATGGGCTCAATATTATTTTATTTTTTAAAACTAAAGAAATGTACAACTTAAAAATAACAAATTTGTTTACTAAGAAAAAAATATCATAATTAATATAACGAAAAATCAAATATAAAACTTTACATTGAGTAATAATCTGAGATTGATCTAAATGGACTTTTTATTCGGCATGTCACAAATGTTATAGTTGGATCCATCTTCATCATTTGTCAAATCAACAATTGTTGATCGACTTGAACCGCTTAATGCCGAAATTCGATAGATATTTTTGTTTTCCACATTCCGTATTGGGGTATAAGCTGTGAAAATAAAATTAAAAAACTATTAATGATAACATATACAAATACAAATATAAATCACAATATTTCTCAAAAGAATGTAAATATTACCATTTGTGATATTCGATAGAGGAGGAATGCAAGTCGGATACAAAAGATTTCTTACAGAACTTTCAACGCTATACTGCTGTGACAAAACATTTTCTGCAATATAAATTATGTATAACATTTGAATTATACGTGTTCAATAAATGGATTGTATTGCTATAAATCGAATTATATAAAATGTAACATATATATTATGACTTAAAATTTTGAAAATGGAATAAATAGTAAAGAGGTCCAAACATAAAATATAAAGAAACTCTAAAAAAAAGTTTAAGTAGAAACGTTCAATAATATTTTTGGTATACATATACATACATATATATATATATATGTAATTATTTTGGGAATAAAAAAAAGCCTAAAATAATACTTAAAATATCATCAAACTGTTTGGGCCTATTTATTATGAACAGGCCATTTTATTTAATAAGGCCCATGTAATTTATTAAACTTAAGTTAGGCCATTATATTTATTAGATTACATATAAGCCACATCTGTTTGAAAGACCATTTTGTACGATAAAAGCCCAAAACTAATTATACTAACCATGTATTTTAGTCAAAATAAAAAGGACCAATCTATCACTATGGCAAAGACAAAAACATATAGATATATCAGATGAAATATTAGGCCCAATAATTTATAAAATCAGATTATTCTAAAGGAAGCCCAAACCCATTTATATAAATAAGAGAGATGAGCTCTCATCTCTCATTCGGCACTCTCTTTCCCCCAAAAACCAAACGCCTCGAAACCCTAAGTCCGCCGCTTCCATTCTTCGCCTAACCCTAACCCTAACCCTGCGCCTCATATAGCCATATCTGACATATCAAAAATTTATACAAACATACACTAATCTGACATATCTAACACCTAAACAACGACAATCCTTTATCAAATCCCATTTGAAACCTGATTTTTGCTAGATCCGGTTTACCGTTGATACGATACTTAAATAAAGATAAGTTTTCTCTACTTGCAATACTTCATGTTTAGATTTTATTGAATTTATATGTTTATATTTAAAGTTTTACCCTTTTTTTAAACAAAATTACAGATTTGGTGGTATATACTTTTTAATAGTCATTCGTTTGGAATTAATGTTCTAAACTAAGTCGATACGAATTTTTTAAAGAAAATAATCTTTTTCGTCTGTAATCTTAACATTTAATCATGATAATATAATTTTAATTTGATTATTTTGTTCAGATCCGTAATTTAAAACTAATCTTTAAATTTTTTTCGTCATGTATACCCTATTTTGTTTAAATCACATCTATTTTTCCAGATCTATAACTTTATGTTAATTGTTTGTGTTTTCGGCAAAAAAAAAATTATAACTTTTCAGATTTCGATTTTTTTTAACAGGTAATTTATAAAATTTTCAAATCTACTGTTTTATCTTAACTTTTATAGTATTATTGAAAAAAAAATCCTGAGTTAGTCATATTTCAATTTTTGTTTGAATATTTATTCAGATCTATAAAGTTTTCTGTTATGGTATTATTGTATTATTTTTTAATTAATTTTTTCAGATCCGTATGATTTATTTATTTTCGTCCTTGATATAATCATATAAAACATGACAATCTCCAGATCTGTGAGATTTCTTAAAACATAATTTGTTCTATTATACTAATTTAAACCTTTTAGTTTACTGTAATAACAAAAAATTATTTTTAAATAAAATTTTTTCATTTGATTTGTTTATAAGACAAAAAACTTTAACAAATCTGTTCATATTTTAGCCTAAACTATAATTTCTTTTCATGCATGTTTGTATTAGATGTTTAGAATGAATGTGAGGATATTTTACAGAATTTTCAAAATGTATAATGTACATGTTTATGGGCCCATGTGATATTTTAAGCCCAATCAGTAGAAACACTATTTTTAGATACATCAATATATGGCTGAAAAATGTTATTTTCGGTCTTCTGTAAATATCCATTAATTATGTACAAAAAAGTTATGTATTAAAAGTTCCTTACTTGATCATACATATAACAAATTTATATTTATTGACAGGTAATGGCTCAAGCTAACTTGTTCTGAATTCGAATTGGTCATCTTATGCAAGATATGTATACCTACTTATATAAGATTAAACTGATAAAGCACATGTAAAACATACAAAGCATATAATTATTGTAATATTAAAACATTTAATATTCTATTTTGTATGGTAATTCATACATATTTTTTCTTTTTAAGGATATGTTACAGAATATGGATCATTTAAGCAGTGACTGGAAAATGAAGCATTCAGGATATTCATATGCAAGATAAGATAAGTAATCTCTTTCAACTCCAACTAACTACACAATGTTATTGTTTACATTATGTAAACTTTTGTGCATCATATATATTGTTTTGTATGGTAATTCATATATGTTTTGTTTTTTTTATAGGATCTGTTACAAATTATGGGCTATTTAAGAAGTGATTGGAAAATGAAGCATTCAGGGTATACATATGCAAGATAAGATGAGTATTCTATTTCTACTCCCACTTACTACACAATGTTATTGTTTTCATTATGTAAACTTTATGCATCTTAATGTATTTTTTGCCAAATTTGTATATTAAGAACCCATACAAAAAAACCATGCTACTTTAGAAAAAATTTCGGTTGAGCAAATTGGAAAGTTATTTTATGTTTTATTTTTATACACTTTGGTTGGCCTTCTACAAAGATTAAATTTTGGCTAAATAAGACCTTTTGTATAAACACTACTTTCTGCTGTGTAGGCCCAATAAATTTATTAATAAGTGTTTTTTTTAAAACCAATATTGTACCTATTTGAATCTCAAAATTGATTTTAACAGAATTTTATGTCTTTAATAAAGTGATTTAATTCACAAAGAACTTAACATGCACATAATTTAACAGTAAAAAATTGTGCTTTTGGAGATGATACTGGATTTCATGATATTCAAATGGTTACCTTAATCTTTTTAAGTTATTTCTTTGACTTTTATTAATGTTCCTATGAAAGTTACTCAAATTTCTACACTAACTTGTTTGAAAAATCAATTTTTATGCTAACTTCAATGTGTCTAAAGTCAATTTTTTTTCACTATGTTATTTATACAAACATGTTGAATTATTATGTTTATATATTAAATTACTAAAGCTACATTATATTTATACATAGCATATATACAAAAATATGTACAAAGATTAAAGAAAACATACCTTTTAAAGAACTACACGTTATCTTGCGCTTGTTTGATATAATAGTAGTCTTTGTTATCTTCATGACTCCTTGATTCGTATAACTCCAGTCTTCTTTATTAAGATAATTATCGGACAAACTTCTCCTCCGATTGATGGTAAATTTCAGCTTTGAAAAAGGAAAAATATGGAAACTTTCTTGTTTGATAACGTTAAGAAGAGAAAATGATAAATCTTTTGTTGCTTACTTATATAAGCAATTTTAGTAGTTTGATGGTATCTTTGTAAAGATAATCATTTATATGACAGTCCAAACCGACCCTTTGGTTCCTGTTAAAGTAAAATATTATGCAAGATTTTATTATATTTTCAAAAAGTGATAATAATGACTCTGTGGCTTTGGTAAGAGTTGGTTTATTATACCAAGACAAAAGTTAGTACACTTTATGCTGTCATTTTGAAATATATGAGAAAAAATAAAATAAAAATCACAGCTTTTGATTCACGTTCATTTAGTAAATGCTCTCTTATTGCTATACAATTTCATGCGTATAGTAAATAAATTAAAATATTATTTATCCCTTTCTTTATATGTTATACATTTTTGTATACTTTTTAAAATATAATTTATTTTTTAATAATAAAGAATCAAATGGATATATTGGAAATAAAACATTATACAGACTACACACAAACACACACACACACACACACACACACATATATATATATATATGTGTGTGTGTGTGTGTGTGTGTGTGTGTGTGAGTAATGGATTTGTTAATTATCAAATCCAATAAAATTATTTATAAAAAAACAATATCATAAATAAAAAACGTGACAAAAAATTAAACATTTTGAAAATTCAAATTTGAAAATATAAAATCAATAACAAATTAAACTAACCATTGAGTAAGACACGAATATGTATCTAAATGAATTTTTTTGTATCAACATGACATAAACAGTGGTGTTGGCATAAATAAATATTTATTATTAAAAACATATACAAATTTTAATCCATTCATTATGTTTTATTTCCTATAAATATTAAGAGTGTTATTTATTTGAAGAAAATCTGGTTCAATGGTTTTTTTTTTGAACATTTTTTGTTACCAACAAAAAAAGATATAGAAAGATAGTCCATCATTCTTTTTGTGTATCCATTGAGCTAATTACTTTGAAATTGACTCGCTCCGAGAATATCGAATATTTGTAATCTCAATATAAATATAAAATATGTAAAAATAAACCTATTCTTTAAGTTGAAGCAAATAATAATCTTTGACCACAAAAAAAAAAACGAAATGTAATTTTTTTTTCATGTAGCTGAGATAAAAATTTAGGGCATTGACTCAAGTAAATTAACTTGTACTATAAAAAATATGGGTTGGATGAATTTTTATTTGTATATGCAACATCAAAAAGCAAGAATTTAGATATTGGTTTTATGTTAAATTAGTCATTTGGTTTATTACGGTTTGTATACTTAGTTTTTTTGTTTTAAGCGCCATACATATTTCTTATGGGTTAAATTTTTATTTATATCTGCAACATAAAAAATCATGTTTTTATATATGGGTTTTTTTGTTAAATTAGCCCTTTGGTTTATTTTGGTTTTATACCAAGTTTGTTACGTATGTGTTTTTAAGTTCTATACATATTTCTAAAAAAAAATTGACACTTATAAAAAAATGGGTTAGATGAATGTTTTTTTTTTGTAATTGCAACATCAAAACGCATGAGTTTAGATATATGTTAATTTATTCCTTTTGTTTATTTCGGTTTGTAAATTTAGTTTGTTACATATGTATTTTTTAAGCGCCATACATATTTCTGAAAAAAAAAAATAGATGATACTTATAAAAAATATGTGCTGGATAAATTTTTATTTGTAATTGCAACATCAAAAAGCATGAATTTAGATATGAGAGTTTTATGTTAATTTATTCCTTTTGTTTATATCGGTTTGTATATTTAGTTTGTTACATGTGTTTTTTAATTGACATACTTATTTATTCAAACAAAAATCGACTTACTTATTAAAATATAATTTAAAGATATTATTAACAGAGAGAATGTATTAAGTAAAAAAACAATTAAAATATTTCCAGAATAATCCAATCTATATAATCTGAGAATAACTTAATATACCACTTAGAATTAAATTCAGAATAGAAAATCTAAACCTTAAATTCGATACAAATAACCCTTGTACATAAAGTGTCATTTAAATCAAGTTTTTAAACAAACTATTACCATCACCAACAAAAGGAGAGCTCACATCCAACAAAAGGACAGCTTACATCCACCAAAATAATACCCAAAAGATAACAAAAAAGCTCCAAAATAAAGCGTTCAACACAACTAATCCAAAAGAGAAGCAAACTGCAAATAAACGATTATTGATGCAAAATCCATTATTCTTTCTCTGTCTTCACCACCACCTTCACCCCCTTTTCTTTTGTAGCAGATGAGAAGTCATATATAAGAGACCTTTTCATATTGTTACATATATATATTTTTTTAATATTGTTACAAACAGACTGGAGTTATAATCGTAAAGCATAAACAAAAATTTCAAACAGTACCTCAGAGTCGTGGAAAATGCATTCCAACGAATACTTTTTGGAGCTATTGCCATAGACGGGTACATCATAAACCCTGATCAATCTTGCCTTCACTGCCCATGTCAATTTGCTTGGGTTGATATCCGAAAACTGGGAGAAAAGGGGAGGCATTTTGCTGAAATGTTACTAAGCCAAGACTTCAAATGTAATGTAATTCAAGATTTGAAGAACCAAATGAAGGAAAGGCAATTTATAGTGGTTCTGTTTGGAAAGTTTTGAAGATTCAATGCTCCAGGCGTGCTTTATTTCATTACCCAAGGCAATGTCAGAAAAAATATATTTTTTCAGTAAACAGCTATTTTTCTCTTGTTGTGATTTATTCTGTAATTTATTATTATTTGTATAAAATTGGAGACACGATCTGTTCCAAGCTAATTCAAAAAACAAAAAAAATGCAAACATGGTAAATAATCTGTTCAATATCCCAGATTACAAATGATTTCAAATTTTTAAAAGTTTTAACTTTATTGGTATAAGAGAAAACAACTTTGTTTTTTACAAAACCATTTCCATAACAAACAGAAAAGCCAAACCATTGTCAGAACAAAACCATGTTCTGGTATTTGCAAAACCGTGGATGACCAAACTGGTGTATAGCAAAACCGTGGTATTGGCTAAGCAGATAAGTTTCCAGTTTTGGAAAGTCCTTTTTGGCGGGAAATTTCCATTCTTGGAGACTATTCTGCTTTTATATATATATATAGACTTCAATACTTACTTTATAATTATTTTTACATTCTATAAAATTATATTTATACATTTTATAAATCATAATTATACTATAAAAAAATGTCCTCTTCTCGATTCGGGCAAGGGCGCACCTCAAAATCAATGGAACATCTCCATTCCTCCCTCCCCCGCACGATAGTGTATGGAAATCTTTTATGAGGTAAGTTAATTGTAATTTGTAGACTAGAATCTTTTATTTAAAAATTGTAGTTTAGAATTTTTTATTTATAGATTGTAGATTGTATAGATTAGAATTTTTTATTTATTGAACAAATTGTAAAATAGAGGTAAGGCTCCTTTAATTGGTTGTCCCCCTTCTTATAATTTTTTCTTATGATTAATAAAATTAGTCAGGGTACCGCCCCTGTTTTTTTTATCTTTTTATTTTTCACTTCCTAAAATTTTATTGTAAGTTTTTTTGAGTTCTCAAATTTTTGTTATCATTACAAAACTTTTGCAACAAAAATTTATACTTGTAATTTTTTATAACTAAAGTTTTAAAATTTATAACTTTTAATAACTAAATTAATAAAGTTCAAAAGTTTTTACAATTTATAGTTTTTGCAAAAAAATTTTAAAAATATAACATTTTTTTGTACACTTTATAATAATTAAAAAAAAGGGAAAAATCGGAACCGGCCATATACGGTTCGGTTACGATTTGTATAATAGTCGTTTGGCGAAGCAACGGTTTGAACCGTTTAAGCACCTCTAGAGGGGGAGGGGCCGAGTGACCGTGAGGCGGTGAATGGAGGGGGAGGGAAGGAGAGAGAGAGAGAGAGAAAAAAAAATAGGTGGAGGGGCGGGATAAGGGATGTTGAGAGAGAAAAAAAGATTATTAAAAAGGGGTAAAATAGAAAATATAAGATTGCTGTATTAAATATTTAGGTTGGTGTAAAATAAGAATGATGAATGTATTAAGAAAATGAGTGTATAAAGAGAAAATGAAGGTGTTATTAGCCCTCCTCTTAATTTAAATAGGACACTTATTTAAATAACAAGTGATGCATGGGAATTTGGAAGCCTGGATTGCACATTTGTAAATGGGAAAATTATATAATTAAGAGCCCGTTTGTTCGCGCATTTTGACTAAAACGCAGAGTTAAAACACAGCTTCTTCTTTAACTTAGCGTTTTAATGATGCGGTAGAAAAATCTGCGTTTTCAAAACACAGTTTCGTTTTAAAACGCTTAAATTCCTAGCTTTTCCCAAAATGTAAATTTTAAAACGCAGTAGGGAATAAAAACTGCATTTTAACATAAAATCTCAAACGCATTTATAAAGAAAAAAGTCGCGTTTTAAATAATTTGCGTTTTAGAAACGCTACGTTTTCAAAATACTGCATTTTAAAAACACTACACCAAATGGGCTCTAACGATCATACTAATTGAGGCTTACTGATTTTACCAACGTACTTTTAATATTTCAAATGTGACTAACTTACACTCAATTTAGGTGCGATGTAGTTCTTACCATAAAAATTTCGTCTAAAAATTTAATGAACTTGTTGATGTAGACTCTATTGACCGTTAAATTTTTGAATTGAACTTTGACGGCGGGACGATATAGCACCTAAATTAAGAGCAATTAGGTTACATTTGGATATTAAAAGTAGGGTTAATGACACTACAAGTCCCTCGACTATGACCGATTCCACCAGTAGTCCCTTAATTTTTTTTTTTAAATTTCAGTCCTTTGAGTACTAAAAAGTCACGCGACTAGTCCTTTTGATGGATGTCGTTAGTAAAATTCCGTTAAGTAACCCATGTGCGTTGCACATACTATTTTTGAAGGGTTATTATTGGAAATTCATAATAAATAGTTAAACAATAAAAAAATTACAAACACACCCACACACACATTCTCTCTCTATCTCTCTCTATCACAGACACACACACACACACATCCAAAGACACACCCACACACAAACCCAAAATACTCGCCCCCAAACTAACAATCCAATCTCTCTCTCTCTCTCTCTCTCTCTCTCTCTCTCTCTCTCTCTCTCTCTCTCTCTCTCTCATTTCCAATCAAGCATGGCGCTCCAGCTCTTCTTCTCCACCTTGAAATACTCCGACAGCCTAACCGCAGTAGCAATCTCCCTTTTCACCGCCCTAGTTTGCGAAGCTATCTCATATCTCCTCATTTATCGCACCTCCTCCTACAAATCGACAAAGCCTCCAAGAAACTCGAATCCATGAAAACTGATCACCGGATCCCCGTTGAATCCAAGAAATCCAAGACCAAGAAAATCGATCGGGTAGAATCCAGCTTGAAAGAATCCAACCGCAACCTCTCCATTTTCAAATTCAAGTCCGTGCGACGTCGTCGCCGTTAGAGGGAACACCTCCGTGTCGGTGGCCTACATCACCAACCAAAATCAAAATAGGAAGAGGAAAGGAGGGAAACAGAACCATGATAAAAAAAGTAAAAACAGAAACTAAAGTCAGGCCAATTCGAGTCGGAGTCGGAGCCCACAAATCAACAGGGATCTACATCCACCAAGCACCACAATAGTGAGGAAGAAGAAAGAGGCTTCAACTGTACATCTCAAAAGGGAGGAGGCGCATCACCACCAACTGTACACCTTGGATCAGCTAGTCACTTGGAAGAGATCCACGGCACAGATGAACTCCTCCGATCAACACAGTGAAACCACCCCCCAACGAACCAATCACTAAACCTAGCAAAAAAGAGCCTGTGAAGAATCCAGATGAAAACACCAACCCATGGCCGCCGTCTGTGTGTGCCCTACTATGTAATCAAAACACGTGACATTCAATGAATTTTTTAGCTGCTAAGAAAACCGATAATAACGGAAGAAACATATTTCTTACAGCTGAACATTCATAGAGAGATTGGACTGTTAGTTTGGGGGCGAGTGTTTTGGGTTTGTGTGTGTGTATGTGGGTGGGTGTGGGTGTGTGTGTGTGTGTTTGTGAGAGAGAGAGTTAGAGAGAGAGAGAGTATGTGTGGGCGTGTTTGTAATTTTTTTATTATTTAACTATTTATTATAAATTTTCGATAATAACCCTTAAAAAATGACATGTGTAACGCACATGAGTCACTTAACGAAATTTTACTAACGATATCTATCAAAAGGACTAGCCACATAACTTTTTAGTACTTATAAAATTTGAAAAAAATTTCTTAAAAACTACTAATAGAATCAAAATCATAATCGAGGAACTTGTAGTGTCGTTAACCCTTAAAAGTATTATGGGTGAAACCAGTAAGCCATATGGTTTATAATTTTCCCACCGTAAATCGAGCCTTCCCATAATTACTGTATCATATACTCAATTTCCTTCAGCACTTGAGTGGTGGCTAATTCGATACTCCTTCTCCCCGGCTCTGTTATTTGGGATTCAAATCGTCTTCCATGGCTATGCGTCTGCTCTTTCCCAATCTCAATGGGTGAAAACTCCATCCCTCTCTATTTCTATCTATACGAATATTTTTGTGTACACTGCACTTGGTATGAAAATCTGTTCACGCCAATTATTCATACAGTATTGTGAAAATTGCAGCATCAGGGCTGTGTATATTGCAAGCTCTTACAGGGGCATTTCATCAAACACCTTGTCGACATCTTCCGTCAAGGAATCAGCACCATCTAGTAAGGAATTAAACGACGACATTGGTGATCTCAAAAGCAAGGTATTTAGGGTTTCCGCATTCTCACGACGGTGCGCTGGAAAGGTGCTTCAGAATTGGGTCAACTCAGGTAAAAGGGTTTCCATTGACGACCTTCGACATATCTCCAGACAGCTCCTTAGGCTTCGCCGGTACAAGCACGCTCTTGAGGTACGTCTTTCATTTTTATTTATACATTGCTTATATGTACATCGACACTCGGCTTACTTCTGTGTCAAACGTATTTGTTTAAAAATATTTTGATAGAAAGAATGCAGAATCTAAAATATTGCAATTGCATGAAAGAGGACATGAATATTATACTTAGTATGTCCAATAACAACAGACACATTTCAAATTTTCAAAGTCACTTTCTCTTTTTTTGAATCTATATTTTGACATACTGTTATTTGGCTGTAAAGAATCAAATTATCACATTTATAAACTACCTATTGTAACTTACTATAAATCTCAAGCTTTTAGAGTTTTGAAAAAGCTAGTATTTTCTCATCGTATCTTCATTTATTGAAGAGTTGAAATGTGACTCTTCATATGGGATGAAGGGCATAATACATCGTCATTATTATATATATATATATATATATATATATATATATATATTTAGAAAGTAATGGAAACTGAAAATTGGTTTAATTGTGTGTTTGTTGATTATGTAATTTTGACTGAAATTATTAAGAGAAAGAAAAAGCTAAGTAGTTTCAATTGGTATAACTGAAGCAGTTTTCACTTCCAATATATGACTATTGGGTCAGTTATAACATCTGTAGGGTATTAGAAAAAGTTCGAACCTGCCAGACAGAATTAATAATAGTGATTTTTTTTTTGGGTGGAGAGTTGAGTTCAGTTAGCAGATAGAAAGGAAATCAAGAGGGTAGTAGTTGCCCATGAACTGGAGAGGTATAAAAAGTTCGGCAACTTAGTGATGGAAACACCGAAACAAACAAAGAGCTCATCACAAGCCTGTAGTTGCTTGTTATGTATGTTTGTTTGACAAGAGCCTTGCACTCCATAACAGAAATGTTGCCCCCGTGTGTATAATGAAAAATTTTAGGTGGTCGGGTAAGCATTTCAAAGCAGCTTTTCAGCATGATGCTCTAATGCTTAGATATAAATTAGGGTTATAGCATTTTAGGGTCCAAGGTTAGCATCGGTTCTCACTTTAGTGTCCTAGGTCTCAACTTAGCAATTTGGGGTCCAATATTCTAACTTTGTACTGAATGAAGGGTCTAAAGTAACTTCTGTTACCATTTGGCCGTCAAGTCGACATCTACTTGTCGCATGCAATTTTTTTATGAGTTTTTGGATTATGTTGAATCCATCGTAATCATGGTGGTCTGATGTAAAATTTTGAGATTTTCTTGCACCATTTTACAATTAATCAACATAGTTACGACTGGGAATGGATTTGATCAAGGATCTATTACTATTAGCTTATGCAATGGATCTGATCAAATCCACAAACTAAATAGATCAGATCTCGAATCCAAAAAATTTAGCAAATAGATTTGATCCAGATCCAATTACATAACAACAAAAATTTGCCTAAATGATTTTTTTTAAATGAAAAACTATTCAAATACTTCTTTTGTTGATTCAATTACATCAAAACTTTAATTTATTTATTACAAGTTGGAGGTCACATTCACACGGCATGTACCCCTGGTCCCCTATAGTAGCTATTTAAAAAATAAAATAATCCAAAGAAATAAGAACGGACGTTACTTATATTTCTAGAGTTGTACTCCATTCATATATCATCTAAAAAGAAATTCATAGCACTTCAAATCATTTCGATCGGTGAATGAGCAAGACGTTCTCCCTCGTTCAACCGATCAAAATGATTCAAAGTGCTATGATTTTTAGACGATTCAAAGGGCTAATTTGTCCACCTATCGGTACAAGTTAGCAACTTGTCCACCTATTGGTACAAGTTAGCAACTTGTCCATATTTTGACCATAATTATCGTTAATTTTTACACTGTTAGAGGGCAATTCCGTCCAAGTAAAACTCCCCTCAGCCTCTCTCTTTTCTTGGCTTACCCAAAAGCTGTCTTCGCCCTTGCACCCATATCTTTCCAGTAGGAACTACCAGTAATCATCTAGCATGATTTCTTCTTGAGTAATGGCATCATTAAACTCTTATTTGTCCTTATTACTTGTTAGGTGATTCTTGAAATTCACTTGCGGCCAATGAATTACTGCTAAGAATCTCCCAACTGGAAAATAAGAACGAATCCACTTAACAGATGAAAGAAATCTCTCGTTTGTAATTTTCCAACCATCACCATTGATGGTTGATGAAAGGTTTATTATTTTGAAAATCAAAATTTTGTTTTACGTGTAATTTAATTTTGGTAATCATATTTTTTTTTTATATTTCTTTTAGATCTATGATAATATTAATGATTAAAACCTGATATTATCTTGATGGCTTTTTACCTCTGAACGTCGGAAACAAAGAAGATGGCTTTGTGATAGAGAGAGGTGAGGAAGTCGTAATCCTTTGGTGGTTATCAAAGACCTGTTACTGACGATTGGTTTAGATGAGGCCGAAAAAACTAAAAAAACAAAAAAGTTGAAATAATACATGGAGAAAAGTAGGAAGACAGAGAGAGGCTGAGATGAGTTCAGAGAGCGCTGTTTGAGAAGGGTGAGGTAAATTCCTGGTGAAATGCGTCTGTGGAGAGAGAGATTGGAGGAGAGCAAGAGAGAAAGTAGGATTTGGGAGTTGGGACCAGAATTTCTTTCCTTATCATGTCTTATTATTCATAGAAAGTAAAGATAATGCTTGGAGAAATTAGTTGGATAAGAAAATTGTGAAAGTTAGGGTAATATTGGTCCAAAAAAGATGGACAAGTTGCTAACTTGCATAGTTATAGTATCTTACGATACGTAATACGCATCCTATGAATCGATACGTATCTTAGGTGCCTATCCCATTTGACAACGTATCCTCCAATACATTATTCGTATCTTACAATATAATATGAATTTGCACAAAAAAAATAATGTAATTCTTAAAAATCACCTTTTCTTACGAAGTCGGCATATAAAGACTGTCAAAGCTTTCTAAAACTAAATTATTTCTTGGAACTCTTTTAGGTTTCATTACATTGGATAATTATTATGTGTTAATTAGTGAAAACACATCTTTGTGTCTAACTTACAAATATAATGGTCTAGTTGTCAAAGTTTTATAGATACACATATATCTACTTATGGTTCCTACTTCCTATAAATATTTCATAGTTTAAGATGGTATATATATTTAATTTTTTTGTATTTCTATATGCAAAGCATATCTTATCATACGCAAAATGTATCCTGATACGTATCATAAAAATGAAATTACGATACACAATACGTATCTCGATTCAACAACTATGCTAACTTGTACCAATAGGTGGACAAGTTAGCTTTTCCCATATATATATATATATATATATATTGTGTGGTTAGCCTTTAAATATAAAAAATTTACATTAGACCACCTTCATATTATGATTAATTGAGAATCAGCAAAAAATGCCAAAAAAATTGACACATGAGCTGCACATGCCAACCTAATGGCCAAATGCAGCGGAAGTTACTTTAGACCCTCCATTTAGTATAAAATTGGAACATTGGACCCCAAATTGCTAAAATTTAAACCTAAGACCCTAAAGTGGGAACCAGTGCCAACCTTGGACCCTAAAATGCTATTAACCGTATAAATGAAGAAAAATACAAATGAAAAGAAGAAAGTTTGAAAAGGAGAGTAAAGAATGAAAAAGCATTCAATATCACTTGTTGTGGTAATGTACATGGAAGTTTTTAAGTACAGACAAATTTGAAAGACTGATATACTAATTCTCATATTTAACCCATCATGTCGACAAGAAGTCCGAATCAGAAAGTACTATTCTAAAGAAAAGAAATATATATTGTTATTCTACAGCTCGCCGCCATTGTTTGATTATTGGTGAATATATATCCCTGGCTAATACTTATATATTCCTATATTTGGATAAATTGGCTATATGATGGGTTAGTTGTATGAAGTTCCCATTGCCTTTCAACTTTCCTGAACACTTCCTTTTGTGTGTGTGCGTGCGTGGATTAGAAAATGCATTAACTCTTTTTAAACCATAGTCCCAACAATCCTCACTGCACAGTCCTTGTTCATTAGTGTCATTCTTTGTCTCTGCTTGAACATGCTAAAGCATCTTGAAATGCATTCCTCTATCTTTCAGTTCATCCTAATCCAGGCACATTAATGATATTTATACTATTATTTCTAATTTATAACTAAGAATTAGAGCATATTGGTGACTGCTGCTCATCCAAATATTTACAGGTGTTGATGTGGATAGAGGCTCAAGGCAGATTCCAGATTTCTGCAAGTGATCATGCCATCAGAGTGAACTTGACCATCAAAGTGCATACTCTAAGAGACGCTGAAGAATATTTTGCAAGTATACCAAAGACTACTTCACAAAAAGTTGCCTTTCTCCCTCTTCTTAATGCTTATGTTCAAGGAAGGGCCACTGAGAAAGCTGAGGCTCTTATGATGAAGATGAGTGGCTTGGGGCTGGTAGTAAGCCCTCATCCATATAACAGCATGATGAAGCTTTACTTTGCCACATCTCAGTTTAAGAAAGTATTGATTGTAATCCAGCAAATGAAAGAAAATAAAATACCCTTAAATTTCCTGTCCTATAACATTTGGATGACCGCATGTGCAAAGGTATCTGGGCCTGCATCAGCAGAGTTGGTTTACAAAGAATTTCTAAATGACAAGCATGTTGAAGTTGGATGGAGCACTCTATCGTCTTTGGCCAATATGTACCTTACATATGGGCTCATTGAGAAGGCTACTGGGGCTCTTAGATATGCAGAAAAGAAGCTATCGACCTCTAACCACCTTGGTTACTTTTTCCTCATTACACAATACACCTCTTTGAATGATAAGGATGGAGTGCTTCGTCTTTGGGAAGCTTGTAAAAAAATAAAAAGGAAAATGACGTGTGCCAACTATATGTGTATCTTGTCAAGTTTAGTGAAGCTTGGGTCTATTCAAGAAGCTGAGAACATATTTACGGAATGGGAGTCTAACTCCAGGAAATATGACATTAGAGTGTCCAATGTCCTTCTAGGTGCATATACGAGGAATGGATTAATGGCAAAAGCTGAGTCGTTACATCACCACACATTGAAGAGAGGTGGGCTTCCAAATTATAAGACATGGGAGATACTCATTGAGGGATGGGTGAAAGGAAAAGACATGGGTAAAGCTATTACTGCAATGAACAAATGTTTTTCTATGTTGGAATCTTGTAATTGGAGGCCATCATCAAGCATTGTTCTGGCCATTGTAGAGTACTATGAGAGTAATGCAAACTTTGAAGATGCAGGGCAATTTCTGAAGGCTATTAGGGGTTTCGGTCTTGCAAGTTTGCCAGTCTATAAATCATTGCTAAGGATGCATGTGTCCAATCAAAGGCCAACTGACGACATCCTTGAAATGATGCGGAAGGATAAAATTGATATGGATGATGAAACTCTCAACCTTGTTCAGGCTTTACGAGATGTAAACCAGAGCATTAACGTAGAGTGAGCAATGAGGCTCACTGACGAGTCTGGCTTGGTTCTGCCATAGAGTATATAAGTTTGGAAGCTGGGATAAAAGGGGGGATGAGTAATGTTTAGTTTAATGTTATATGTGTCATGTATATACATGCCCTCCTGCCCTTATCGGTACATGAACGAGAACTCAGTGACTGGCGTTATGTTACGACAACTTTCTTCATGTGCTGTTTATTAAGTTGAATCGAGAGGCACAAGAGATCTAGACATTGACTGTTATCTTCTGCTGAACTTTTACTAGTAAGTTTATCTTCCTTTTCATATACCTTATTTGCCTCCACCCTTCCCACCCTTGCGGCAGTGTTGGGGTTCATTTCATCTGCATTTAGTTTCTCGTGCTGCATAAACTAAAACTATATATGCGAAATCATCTTGGTATTCTGTGGCCATTAAAAATTCCTCCAAATTACAAGATGGTTGAAAACATGATATTGAACCAGCACATATATATTAGGGTAAAATGCACCTCCCTGAACTATAGTCATTTTTGTGTTTTTTTTTTCCTGAAAAAATGTTTTGTTTTTAATCCCTATAGTCAAATTTCATTGGAATCAAGTTCCTCTGCCTAACGCTCGTTAAGTCTAAGCCATTAAGTTATCATGTGCCTGGCATGTGACCACTTTATAGGTGGTAAAATAGTAAATCATGTTAGTATTGAAGTAAATCAACCTCTAAGGGTTTGTTTTGTAAATTAAAAACTGCAAGGTTTCCCCAATGTGAAATAAAACTATATCCCAATTATGTCAATCTTCTATTTACCCTGAAAAATAGGTCACATGCCATGCACGTGGACAACTTAACAGCTCTAATTTAACAGCTATTAGCTTCAGGGATGTAAATGAGATGAAAATCAACTATAAGGGCTTAAAACAAATTTTTTTTTTCAGGACATTATATCAAATTTTGCCAGAGTTCAGAAACTTTTGGTGCAGTTTACCCTATATATTATATAGAGTATTCTAACAACTTCTCATTTTTCTTCTGAGTTCTCCTTTGAATTGTTTCATAACTGAATTCCATTTATCTAGATAGCATCTCAGTAATCATGAATAATACATGCAGGCACGTGAAATAAAGCAAGTCCATAAGTGGCTCGCTTTGTCTTCAAGTTCTAGCAGTATTTTAAGCTGCTTATGGAAACCTTTGTAGTGCACAATCAATTTATCTCGGGGTGGCATACAATCTTTGAGATTAGAAACTTTGAGGACATCTTCAAACCATGGGTTCAGCAGAGGTATGTTCACTTCATCTATCAGCTTAACTCTGGAAATTTCCTCAACAATTTGAGCCCAGTACCCAATCCAACCAGCAGCTATATCTACAAAACCTACTGTTTCACCTCCAAAAAATGGTTAACCTAAGTTTCCTTACAGAACACTCTAGAATCTTCAGATTTTCTCGAGCTTTGTTTGCAGCCTTTTTTTGTTTCTTTTTCCTTTGCCATGTAAATGTAGCCAAAATTGCTTGCATGCACTGCAAGGAGAAAACACTCTTTGAATTTTTTTTTTTTTGGTAGATGTTAACATAATCTGTATGATATAACACCTTCTCCGAGCCTAATCTAAACTTAAGCTTTTAGGTATTAAAGTATTTGCTATGCTGTAGCCATCTATGCAATCTGACTTTTTACTACTTTTTTATGCATAAATGCTTTGGAAAAAAAAAATGGAAGGAAAAGAAAACCAAAGAAAGTTAATTTTATAGAAACATGCAGCAAAAGACAAACACTAAGAACACTGTATTAAAACATTGCGATTCGAATTCGTATATGATTGAACTAACGTTCTGAGAGGAAGAAACAATTATTATTGGACCGACACTGTCAAATGCAAAAGACTGTGAATGCATTCCAATTTCTTATTCTATTTATGAAATGCAACCTAAAGAGAAGGCTAGTTGAGATGGGGTGTGCATTCATCCTACCTTATTGTCAGCAAAGTTCGCCCAAAAACATGCGGCGGCCCTTTCATAAGGATCTTCAGGAAGGAGTGGATTCTGTTTTTGTATCTCATCTGTATACTCCAGTATCACAAGGCACTCTGATACTGGTTTCCCATTGTGTATGCAGACTGGAACCTTCTGGTTCACAGGGTTGTACTCTAATAGTATCGAATTCTTGTTTCGGAGATCTTCTTTGATATAGTTGTACTGGATCCCCTTTACAGTGCCCATTTAACCCGAAGAACAAAAGTGCTTGCCCAATTTCCTAGCACCTTCGCTTCAGGTTATAATTTATCTGTCAGTTTGTGCGTGTATTAGACATTTATACATGTATGTATCAATTTATGCATCCTTAGGCTCCATGGGATATGACTTCAGGTTGGACTCTGCGTTTTTTTTCAGCTTAGTAAATTTGAGTGGTGCTTACGATTAAGCCACCCATTCTGGAAGTGAAGTCTGAGTGATAGAGACAACAAAGTCTCTCTGTCTCTCTGTTACTCTCAGTCTCTCTCTCTCATGTAAACAAGTCAATGATGCAAAACTCAAGTCTTATTTTCCTCTTTTTCTCTTATAAAACTTTCTTGGAAGATGCTGGACATATCCTTATGTCATATCAGCACATGGCCGAAATATGGCTTTGTGTGTTTTTTAATGAAAGGCAAATGGAAATGTTATACTAATCCAGGCATAAATCTTATGCAGGAACAGAAACATCCCGAGAGATGAAGCTGTAAGCTGATGTGGCCATTAAGATATTGTGGTTTTGTTTTCCAACCTTCTTTTGCTGCTTTCTCCCGCTCGGCTACTTTGGTAATGTACACTTAAACTATCAGCACCCTCTGAAGGTGGAGGATGATGAATTTCTGTCTGATGAGTTTGAGGTGTCTATAACATTTTACATGGTAGGAATTGCAGCTGTATTTCCTGGCTTTAAGTTTTCTGTAATTACGAAAATGCAAAAATGGGAAACAAGAACACATGGTAATTTATTCCTTCTTTATACTTCTACTCGGAACAATTTTAGTATGAGCCCATATGTAAAGCCATTTTCAGAGTTGCAGTTCATGTTTTGCTTGGAGACAATGCTTTGGATTTGTCATATGGAAGTCCGTAACCAAGTGTGCAGTAAGCCAGTAAGATTAACGACGGATACAACAAAGGCAAGCTATACATTTCGCTGTCTACTTTTCTTTGAAGAGTTTCTCCAATGCAATCATCTATTTAGTAAAAATTGCTAGATACGTAGGAAATAGAGATTTTCCTAAAAAAAAGCCTGAAAGAATGTTCTAAAAAAAGTCTTGCATTGGAGCACGTTTAAAAAGAGAACTCTCTATTTTTAATTTTTTTTGCCACAAATGAAAGAAATCTTTTGTTTAAGTATGTCACATAGAAAAAATTAGATGATAGCATTAGAGATGTTCTAACTATTGGCTATGTGGAGTAGAGTCCACTCAAGTGACGGTTCAATGTACACACCCCACTGTCCCCTTGTCTATGATATGAAGAGTTTCTTATGCGGGGTAACAGTCCACTCGAGCGATGGTTCAATGTGTAACAGACCCGCAAGTGGGGAAGTTAATGAAGTTTGAACACCTTCGTAGAAGATCAATGCTAATACATGCACACCGCTAATCAACCCAAGACGAAAATTGTGCATTTCCAAATCGTAATTGTCATCCTAAATTCGACATGCATGAAGGGAAGTTAAAATACATGAACCACGAATCATGTTCCAGCATTGTGTCCTGTTGTACGCTATGAGTCTATGAATGAAAAGAGTTGCAATCGCAGGTAGTTCAAACGACCTAATCTATACCCAACTTCAATATTGGTAATTTGATGGATAAAATCCACCAATCGTCCCACTTCTCCATAATAGCAAAAAAGTCTCTACACTATGCTTATAGCATTTTTTTTTTTATCACTGTACAATTTTTATCGCTCTCTGTCCATTTTTTTTCAGTAAGTGGGAGTTATCTCTAACATGTGCCAATCACGCGACTCATTTTAAGGGGTACTTTTGTCTATACGTATTTTCCTTCTAAATAGACAAGAATATCAAAATATAATTTATTTTTAAAACTAGTTCAAGGGTATTTTGGTATTTAATTAATTTTAAAAACTGAAAATGTTTCTTCTCTCTCCATTTCTCCCTCTATTTCACCATTTCTCTGCGCAAACCTAGAAATCAACCCACCAAACAGATTCTGAAAGGCTGAGGGTTACGTAGTATTCAATTAAGGTTTGTTTCCCACTGAAATCCCCCTTTGCATTAGGGATTTTCAATGGCAATGGCGTGCAACACCGATGACGATTACGTCATCGCTTGCAACAGCCAACCACAACAACAATAAAAATTGTGCCAATCAAAACTATGGTGGAAGACACCCCATTCTGGGACCTATTTAACCATATAATGAGAAAATTATATAAATGATCATTGTAATATCGTTTGGTAATTGATTTGACTTTGTACTCCCAATATCCTAAATCTAACCAATATACTCACGAATCGAGCGCAATGTAGTCCTTCTGATTAACGGCCCATCTATTTTTTAACGATCATTAACTCTCCATCCTATTTTCTTTCGTGCCAAGACCTTTATCGTCAAAATTTTTTCTTTTGGGCCAAATCCCAGTATCTAAGACTTCAATGACTAGATCTGAACCGAAATTCGACTCCTTCAACAACAGTATCGTCAGAAGTTTTCAAGCCTAAAAACTCAGGAGAACGCATGGTGTGCACGTGACGAACTTGGATACCTCTCATAAAATGGCTCACGTAGAGCACCCAAATAAAAAATAGGATGAAGAGTTAACGACCGTTAAAAAAATGGATGGGCCATTAGTCAGAAGGACTACATTGCACTCAATTCATAAATACATTGATTAGATTTAGGATATTGGGAGTACGGGGTCAAATCGGTTACCAAACGATAGTATGATGGTTATTTATATAATTTTCCCCATATAATCACATCTTCATTTGCTAAGAGTGAGTTACATTCCATTAAGGTCCAAATTCAATACAATGGATTTAGGTTAACAGGAGTAACGTGGATAACAACAGAATAAAATTGGCAAAAGAGGAAAAAAAGGGTTTGTATCGCCCGCTTCATTTGCATCATCTATATTGCTTATATCATTCTTATGTCATGCATATATCATCTTGATTTATACTATTAACATTACTTGAGTATGATACATTTAAAACATAACACATTCTTGCTACATTCCATGTGTTCCGTATACTTCGAATTGTTGTTCAATTCTTGTATTTGATCGCACTTAAGATGCGTTGAACTTCTCGCCTTGTTATCGGTAGGGGTGTAAATGGTTCGGTTTATACCAAAACCACAAATCGAACCACCTCCTATTTTTCCAAAACTACTGAAGAGATATTGAAAAAGAAGAAGACAATGTCAATTTTTAAATATTTAAAAAGAAGAAGAAGAAATTTGAGACTAATTTTGTTAAGGTCGAAAGAGATCTTACGATGGTTAAGAGTATATTTTGGTTCTATGAAGTGTGAGAAATAATCTCAGAGAGGTGAAAGGGAGATAGCAAGGTGAGAGGGACAATGACAGACTAATAGTGAGGCGTGAAATTGCGTTGAGGTGAGAGAAAAAGAGAGAGGTGAGAGACAAAGGCGTGAGATTACCATCTTTACTCTTAGGTTTTTAAAATTTCAGTAAACGGTTCAAAATTTTCAAGACAAATCAAATCAAATGACTATTAATAATAAGAATAATATTATATATATACAAGAATACTATATATATATATATATATATATATATATAGATAACGGTTTGGTTCGATTCGGTTTGGTTCAGTTTCACCCTTAAAACCACAAACCGAACCGAACCGACCGGTTTATAAAATTTGCAAATCGTGACCGAACCACCCTAATCTAAAACCAAACCAAACTGCTCGGTTTGGTTTCATTTGGTTTGGTTTCGCAGTTCGGCGGTTTAAATTTACACCCCTAGTTATCGGTCATTTCAGAACCTTTCTCGAGTATTTTGACCTACCCTTGGGCTTAGAATCACCTTAGTTTGACTTGGTGATGTTTTGGAAACACTTTGGAAGACTTTAGTGGACTTTGACCTGAGTTGGTCACTATGCAGACGCATAGTGCGAGCTCAAACCAACGCATAGAGTTTCTGGATTCTATGCGGCTGCATAAGGCGTCGCATAGCGCCCAAATTGTTCACCCGAGAAACCCTCATCTTTTCTAAACTTTAAATTTTAAATGGCTCTCCTTGAATCACGTCACCAAGCCGAGAGATCAGCCTTTTATGACCCCTTAAACACCATGAGAGAACCTTGTTTACTCTCATTTCTCCCCCATTTCATCCAAGAGTATAGAGAGAAGAATAGAGGGAGTTTTGAGTGAGAAAGTGAGGTTTTGTGAAATTTCGGAGGAATCTCGACAATCCGAGCACGCCGTTGCGAAGGTCTTGGCTAGAGGAAACTTTCCCACCAAATAGATTTAATTTTCTCTCATCTTTTTCGACAAGAGGTAAGCTACTACCCCCTCTTCTTCTTGATTCATGTCTTATATGACATCCTAGACTTCTAATGCGTGAAGTTGCCATGCTAGATTTGTGAACACATGATTTTTACCATGAAATATCATTATGGACTTGTGAAATATGTTGTGGCTTGTTATATGATGTTAGGCACTCGAATTTGGGCGTTAATGTGCTAGGTTTAAAGTGCAAGACCACTTTCGTAACTCGACATCACTAGTAACTAAAAATGACTTGAATGGAGTTGGTTAGGGTTTGATAATGAATGTGACCACGTGTGTGTTGTAGTCCTTGAAGATTTGAGATACCCGTTGGGTTATTGGTTATACGATATATGTTAAATGATATTGTATCTTTCTTTAGAAACGTTGGTATTTGAATGGCTATGTGTAGTAAAATCACTTGGTATACTTGAACATGATGTTGTCGTGGTCGTTATACTCTCTACTTTGGAGTATGACATGTTTATTATAATTATTGGGTAAACATCTACTTGAGCATTTGGTTGATTGGTTTAATGTGTCGAGTAAACATCTACTTGAGCATTCGTTAAGTCCATGGCATATTTTTTGGAGGTGTATTGACGCTTAGTTATTGCGTGAGCCGGGGCTACGTAATAGCCGAAGGCCAATACACTGGGTCTCGCCCTACCGTTGGCCACGGTAGGGGTTATAGCGCTAAGTGTTGTACGGAATAAACGCGACCTTGGTAAGCTATACCGTGATTGTTTCTCGGGTCGCGGGGACCGAGTTTTTACGTCGACGTGAATACGAAAAACGGTTCACTATGATACTTAGTTATGAGTTCGATGATCGAGAACGGCATCAACGATTTCTACATTGGTATTATTGGTTGGTTGGTTGGAAGTTTGTATGTCGGAGGTGTACCTCGACGGTATCCTTTTATATGTGTTACATATTGCTCTTACGTGAGATGCATGTTATGTGATATGTGTTGCTATGAGATACTTATTATCTATGATGTTTCGAGATTTATCATGTTATGACAAATATTGTTATGCATGATTCTTATTAATATTCACATCTCGCATGCCATATTGTTGCATTAGTAGCTTATTGAGTTTTAAACTCACCCCGTCCATTGTTTATTTGTTTTCCTTAGATCCCGATCCGGCGAGAAACCCCCAGTAAGCTTTCGTCGTCTTCAGCAAGCTTGTCAGGCATTCTTTTGGGTAGATGCTCCTTGAGCCTCTGTATTTCTTTTTTGGTGAAGTTGAGGGTATACTTGTTAACTAAACAATGTAAAGTTGGGTAGATGTCCCGCACTTGATATTTGGTTAATATTCTTTTGTAGTTGCCGACATAATTGTCAAGCCTTATATATATTGCTAACTCTTACTCCGCGTACTCTGTTATGAATGTATGTTTATCCCGAGCTCTCTAGCTCATGGGTTTGTTGACTAGCTAATGCGTTGTTCTCCGACTTGTTGTTTTGCCGTTGAAGTTTTGTTTGCTTTTAAAAATCATATACTTGCATCACAGGATTTTTGCATGAAAAAGATTTTTGAAATATGCACTTTTGTGTTCTCGTCTCACGAGCCGGACAAGGTTCCACATAGGATTTCGAGTTGGGTCATGATAATGATAGGGCCTAGAAGCCGTGCAGCTCTTACAAAAGTTGTATGGCTCCCAGTGCTCTAATTGTTCTTTTCACGCTTGGACAGACTCCAATGTCAATTGGAGCCCGTTTGGTACAGCGTTTGCAAAACGCAGCGTTTTAAAAACGCAGCGTTTTAAAAAACGCAGTGTTTTAAAAACGGAGGTCTTTCCTTATAAATACGTTTGGGATATCACTTCAATACGCAGCTTTTTTTTCCTAGGAGCGTTTTAAAACCCGTTTTGGGAAAAAGGGGAATTTCGGCGTTTAAAACGCATTGCGTTTTGAAAACGCCGTTTCGCCGCAGATTGAAACACATTTTTTGCAAATAAGCTGCGTTTTATCCCTGCGTTTTGGCCAAAACGCTCGACCAAACGGGCTCTTGGTCACGTTCTAAGCTTGGTTTTTGTGTCCAAATGAGCCATGTCCAATTCATTCCCCTTAAAACACTCCCAAGGACACACAAAACATGTGCCATATATCTTCTACCCTTGATTCACTCCCTTCCTTTCATGCCATGAAAGTCAACCTCACTCACGTATAAATGCCAAGGAATGTCTCCCTTGTGTTTAAGTCCCTCCTACTATAATATCTCCCCACACACAAGCACTCAAGACCAAACACTCTTCCCATTTCCCCCCGCACTTTTCCTCTCAAGGGTGCACAAGCCGACATCCAAGAAATCTCACCCAAGACAATACACCCTCCAAACGGCTCGTTCAAGGTACAAAGTATTTTCCCCTTTTCCTTTTTCTTATTAATAATTTAATATATATCCTTTTAATTCTAAACATACGAGAGAAAGTAACCATAGGGCAATAATACCTTGAAAAAAATGCATCACATGTCAAAATAACAATCATTTAACGGGAAAAGTGGATGGAGGGAAAGTCTGAGGGTGATAAAAAAATGTACAGGCACAACAATAGCATAGTACAAGAATATTTTTTGCTGTCATGGGAAAGTACAGGGATGTCTGGTCACTTTATCCTAATTTGATTATGGGAAGCAGTATTGCAGCATCAAGAGAACCCAAAGAGTTAATCATACAAACGCAAGATCTCATTAATTATCGGTAGAATCAACCGTAAACAGAGTGCCAATGCTGTTCTTAAACAACCACAACTGGTTCAGCAAAAGGCTAGTCAATAGTTTACACTTCGACATTTTTTTATTGTAAAGAAGACAACGCTGTAGAAACATTCCGAGTAATCCGATCATGTATGGGTTCCTGTGCCAAAAAATTAATTTTATTATATTGTTCACTAAAAATCATATACAGATGATAGTAACATTTTCTCGAGTTTTACCTTTGTTGCTGGTATCTCAAATTTTGATTTAGTTATTGTCTCGAACAAGAAAATGTAACTGTTGTACAGGGAAATCATTAGTGTGACCAACAAACAACAGACTGATATACTATCAATGATCACTATTGAGTTAAAATCGCCAACTTGATTATAATAACTTATTATAGAGGAAGAAAGTAGATCATAATTATCAACGTCGTCTTGACATGTTAAATTCAGTATAAATAAATATGAGACATGTAGTTTGCACATTTAGACAGATAAAAATACAAGCCTGGCAGAAAAGGATAAGGGAGGCATACCGCCAAGCCAATTCAGAAACAAGCTCTTCAGGAGCATCAGGGAGAACCTAAACAAAAGTAATGCGATGGGAGGCTTTAACTAAGAACTAGTTTAAATAAAAAACAGCAGAGAAAATTTGAAATTGTGATGAGATGTACCTCATCCTCATATGGATTGCAGTGATCTTTAAACCACAGCCTCAAAAACTCCTAACAAAGAAAAATAAAGGAACAGGTTGAATGTGAAAAAAAGGAGGTGCATACACCAACTGAAGAAAAGAGAAAGAGCAAGCTTCCATAAGTTAATCGTCTACTCCTTCCCCCCTTTTCTCACTGGTGGGTATGGTGAACATAGAATAAAAACATAATTTTAAACTCATAACAAACAAATATATACCTTATCAACATTTTGAGGTTCAAGACCATTCTTAAAGCGCTCCTCGTAAGAATGGGCTATCCAATATCTACTCGAGTCTGGCGTATGGACCTTGTGTTAGCAGCCATGAAATGAAATGTTAATACGATCCAATTTCTATTTGAGCACAGGAGAGCTATAGAGGGAGAAAGAGATGATAGACCTCATCAATTAAAAGAACTGCACCATCAGTACCCTTTCCAAATTCATATTTTGTGTCAACCAATATCAGGCCATGTTCTAATGCCACACGCTGCAATTCCATGAAAAATGTGAAAGGCTAGACATAGATCAGGGAAGAAAGCATAAACTTTTGTTGGCGCAGGGGGTGGGTGGGGAAGTTGAAAGCATTAAAACTATTAGCTAAAGCTGTTGCGCAGCATCACCTGGTACTTTAGGTTATAAAGGTAAAGATGGATGTATTGTATTTCTGATAAATGCTTAAAATCATGCTCCAAATTGACGTGAACAATAGTGTAAACAATTTGAAATTGACCGTGGTTGCTGTTTACAGTATGAACATCAGTTTAAATTGGAACTGACGTCAAATTAAGTACAAATAAGAAGTCAAAAGTGAAAACTATCAGGAGACTGGAATTCTAATAATGACGATTACTTGAACATAATTGTATTTCCTTTAGCAAGAGTTATCAACTTGGAGTGACTTATCATGATGTAGTACGAAAAGCCAAGATCTCTTGTCTTTTTTTTGTCTCTTTCCTTTTTCTCTTAGGGGATGCCAGTTAAGAAACAATTCATTACCTGTCCATACTCAAATAAGCTTAACGCTTTCCTACTTGCTTCATCGTAATCAGCTTGAGTCATCAGCCCACTTTGAACAATCTGAAAGACATTGTAACATATGTTCATATGCAAGCTGTGTGGTCCAACTGTTGAGATGAGATCCAATACAATATTCAAACTAACGACGCGACAGGCGGGGGGTGCGGTGGAGTTGAAGAAAGAAATAGAGAAGGATACAACAAAAGAACAAGACCAAATTAGTAAAAGCAAACCTCATCTGGAGTTACAGGAACATCATGATCAGCAGCCTTAGTTGTTGGTGTAAGTATATTTGCAGGTAGTCTCTGGTTTTTTACCATGCCTGTTAAATAGAAACCATTACACGACCATAAGTCAGATACCACTCTGCAGAATGCGTGGACTAATTACAAACAACATACCATTAGCAAGGACATTGCCGCAATAATTTCGTACACCTTGCTTGTACACCGTCCATAATGATGTATCAGTACTTCCGGTCACATAACCTCTAACTACAAAAATGGTTCAAAAAACAAAATCGATTCTGGATTGCCAATTCGATCATGTACAACTGTAGCTGCAATAACTCCCATCTCATTTAACCTAATATTACAAAGACAACAAACTAACCCACAAATTCAACTGGAAAAACGGAACACTTCTTCGCTATGGTAACATTTTTATCTGGGGCTGATACTACTGCATTTGGAGTTATATGCCGAGTTTTGTCAAACCACCATAAACTTGTCTCATTAAGAACCTGTAAAACACCGTGACAATCTCAAACTCACAACCATCTCTCAGGAACAAACTCTTCAACGAATTGAGTGGGGAGGGGAAAGAGGAAACCTGGGGGAGGGGATGATTGAAAATTACCTGTCCTTTGAATGGAATCGAAGCAAGAATCCTATCAAATGCACTCTGTCGATCTGTTGTAACCAGCACAAGGTAATCCCCTCCATCATATATATCTCTGACCTTCAAAACCAATCAGATGTTAAGGCTCCTTTTGTTTCACAGCTCTCTCTCTCTCTCTCTCTCTCTCTCTAGATTTATAACTGCAAAGCTGACTGCTCCAGCACAATCTTAGCCATACTGCTAGTGCATATAATTACAAGTTTAATAGAAAAATAATACTTATAAGGCTCTGTTTGTTTCACAGCTCTCTCTCTCTCTCTCTCTCCCCTAGATTTATAACTGCAAAGCTGACTGCTCCAGCACAATTTTACCCATACTGCTAGTGCATATAATTATAAGTTTAATCGAAAAATAATACTTATAAGGTGGATAAGTTTTATTATACATTTTAAGCTGAAATGTATTATTAATTGTAGTGTAAAAAATAGCGTACTTTAATATACTTCTATTTACAATTCTAATGCAATTCAAATTTTAATTCATGCTTAACTTAAAGGGGTACATTTTCCTAACATGTTTTGAAAGATTTACTCTAAATATATTTTACAATGCACTTTTCAAAATATTTACCAAACAACTGAAAGTACAATGAATACATTTTCCAGAAATCATTTTCCGTAAATCCATTTTCCATGAAACAAACCGAGCCTAAGTTTTTCACTTTCATCCAAAGCAAGTAAAAGACCTTTCTTTTGTTTAAGAAAAATCAATGCTAGACTTAAGTTAAAGTGTTAAACTATAAACTTTTGCCTACAACCAATCATATTTATATTTACATTGCACGGTTGCACCCACAAATGTTGAGACTTCTCTTTCTTGTCCTATGTTAAGAGCTAATGAACAAACCTAAGAACAAATTCATATTACCCTGTCCAAATTTGAAATATAAGAAGCTAATGATAATTCAAAGTTGTATGAATCAAAACGAACTAAAAGTGACATCCCTTTGACACAATATATAAACTGAAGTACAACCATCAATTTGAAATGGATGTAATCATGCACCTGTCTTTTTCTACCCTTAAAACCAAGAAAAGAGTCATAAAATAATTTTTTTTAAAATAAATTAAAGCCACAAATACATTTTTGAATACACAAGGGTTGAATATCCTTGACATATATGTTCTGAATTAAAGTTGGGATTTTTTTTATTTATTTCAAATATTTTTTCCCTTTCACAACAGCTAGCATTACTTATCATAAATAAAATTACACACAAACTCACTGAATTCACAAGGGTTCAATAAATAGATAAAACGGCCAAAACCAAATAATTCATAATTAAAAAATAAATATTATTACTAAAAAGAAAAGGGAAAAAAAAAACTTCATCAAGGGGGTTACAATACTTTACCTTGCCTCTGGTTTTAGATTTGAGACTAGGGATAGTTAAATGAAGATTTGTTTCGGAAAGGCAGTTGGATAGTGAGCTTTTGACGGCAGCTATGACTTCATCCCGTCGGTCACTACTGGTCAAAGCTTCCAAAGACGGCGGTTGATGATGATTGATTGACATTGAAGCCGCATTGAAGAACTTCCTGCGATTCGGAACTAGATTGAGGCGTGAGATTGAAGGGTGTCGATGGGATTGGTTGATTGACGAGAGGTTGGAGTTGATGAGGGTTTTGGGAGGGTTTAAGCTCCGTACGCATTCCCCCATTTTTTCACCCTTTCCTCTTTCACTTTTGTCCAGCTCAAATCAATAGATATGTCGACCAAGTTGGCGCTTTTAGGTTGTTTTGTTACAAATCTCATCACACAATTTAGCCCTTTGGTTTAAGAAATTTCAATTCTACGCCCTAATAAGTACTCCTAACTATTGGGTTTTTGAAGCTTAGAATAATACATTTGAGAATATCTGCGATGGCAACATTGATTTTAGGTAGAGAAATTTTTTAATAATGTTCTCATTTACTTATTGTAAAGAGGTAAAGTTAATCATTTTCAATAAATTGAATTGTGAAGATAAATATACAAATCAATATAGTTATTCTACATAAATCGAAAATCTTGAATTTAGAACATAAACAGTTTTTACATACTAATATAGGAAAATTATGATTTTTAATATTTATACTATGTTAAGATTTAAGAAGATTAGGAGAAAAAAAAAAAGACTTTCGTGAAAGAAAACTTTTCCTCAATTTTGTTTCTACATTTTAATAGGAATTTGCATCGCTGAAAAGTTTTGAACTAAACTTTATCGCATCCTCCTTGTTAATCAAACGCATAAAGGTTGAATTATTTTCTTTCGTTCACGTCACTTCACTTCACCGTATATTTTTCAAGAACTATTTTTTGCATGAGTTTTCGGACATTCAAAAAAGATACCAGGTGTTATACAAAAATAGATATAACTTTAATGTAGTTTTAAAATATCTAAAAAAATATTTAAAATTTTAACTTTTAAAATAAAGTTATATATATATATATATTTGACATTGAGTTAATTGTTATGAGTAATGCTATGTGTACTTAAAATGTGGACTAAAAGTCTTCGTTGATCATAACATTATTAAATTGTAGGAATCACAGATTACTCAACCAACCAGAGCATGTCAACTGAGATTTTGGTGCACTTTGAGTGCACGTAGCATTACTCAGTTGTTATTGGTAAAAGCAAAGATGTGTCCTTAAGAGTTATGATGTATTTTAACTAGGGTTAATTACACCACTAGTCCCTCGATTATTAGCTTTTTCACGAATAGTTCCTTAACAAATTTTTTTCAAATTTTAGTCCTTAGAGTATCAAAAAGTCACGCTGCTAGTCATTTTGATAAATGTCGTTAGTAAAGTTCCATTAAGTAGCCCATGTGCCTCCCACGTGCATGTGAGTAAGGGCAAAATTGGAATTTCACAAGCCCCTCTTTACTAACTCATCTTCAACCTCTCTTTCTTCTCAAATCCAGAAAAAATCATCAAACTCCATAAGTCTCCATTGAAAAATCAAACCAAATTTATACTTCAACCAATAAAACTCAAACAAAATACAAAATAAAATTAAAATTGCCAAATAAAATTTTCTTAGGAAGAACCCAAGAAACCCCTATCTCTACTCTACCCCAAAATAGGCAAGAAATTGGGATGCTTAACCCCTTGATGGCCTCTGCTTTCTATTCTGGTCTGGGTCCATTTCTTCTAAATTCCTATCGAGAATTTCCCTTAAATTCTTGATTGATTATAAAATTCTAGGGTTTCTCTAGTTTCAACATTTGGGTTTTGTTTCATCTTCAATTTGGGTCTTGGGATTGTTGTATTTTCATTTCTTTATTGAGAATTTGGGGGCTCTAGGGGGTTCACTCAGCTTCTGCAGTTTCAAGATAGTTCACCAAAATATTGAATTTCGCCCTCTTTTTAAGTTCTAATTTAGGGTTTTCTAGAAACACCACTAACATTAGCAGCCACGCCGTCCAACTTCGGCGCGAACCTCACCTCCTCTGCAACTGCAGTTGTGACTTTTTCAAATTCCACAGCGTTGGACAAGATGACGACGACGACTGATTAGCTCTATCTTTTATATCCTTTTTCAATTCCCTAATTGCCGACGACGACGAAGCGGCGGTGGTGGTTCGAATGGCAACGACGAATCTGAGTACGAATATGGTGGGAGCGGAGATAGAATTTGGTACGCCGTGGTTCTTCATATATGAGGGACTTCGGCTAGATCTAGATCGAGATCTGGGCTCTCCTCAGTTGGCCGTCACCATCGCCGGATCTTGAGATTGATTCGAGGGATGAGTAATTTCTAGGTCTGGGTTTTGGTGTATTGTGTGTGTTTTTTTAGGATTGGGAGTTAGGTGGAGGTGGGGGTGTTAGATCCAATGGTGGTGTTAAGCATAGTAAGGAGGGTGATTTGCCCATTGATGATAACTGTGTTTTGGTGGGGAAGAGATAAGTGAAATCACTCATTTCTGGGTATGGGTTTTGGTGTGTGTGTATGTGTGAGTTTTGGGGATTAGGGTTTGAAGAATTGGTGAAGAAGATGATAAGTAAAATTTTAATTTTGCCCTTACTCAAATGCATGTGGGAGGCACGTGGGTTACTTAACGGAATTTTACTAACGGCATCCATCATAAGGACTAGCCGCGTGACTTTTTAATACTCTAAGGATTGAAATTTAAAAAAAATTGTTAAGGAATTATTTGTAAAAAAGCTAATAATCGAGGGACTAGTGATGTAATTAACCCTTTTAACTACTTATTTATAGTATATTTTGTCTCAACAATTTGTAGTGGAATCTATGTTCCACCTTGAGTTATTAATTAATACTCCTTTAATTCTAAAAATAGTCTCTCTTTTATTAAAAAAAAAAGTCTTAGTTTTAAAGTATAGTAATAATTTTAGTGCAGTTTAAAGTAAATACAAGTGAGTAAAACTACAACTTTAAAAAATTTGACTTTTTAAATGAAAATTTACTATTACAGTATTATTATTTTTTGGACAAATGAAGTACTATTAAGTTGTGTTTTCGGCCAAACTTTTATGTTGCTTAGTCAAATTTATTGACCTATATATATATATATATATATATATATATTGTAGGGGTGTAAGTCCAAACTGCCAAATCACCGAATCGAACCGAATCGGCCAGTTCGGTTCAATTTTGGGTTAGGACGGTTCGGTTTAGGTTTGAAAATTTTATAAACCGAGCGGTTCGGTTCGATTTGCGGTTTTTGGTGCCAAACCGAACCGAATCGAACCACCAGCATTTAATTTTCAATTTTAATTTATATATATATATTATTTAGTAATTAGTAATTAATAATTGAATTTAATAAGAAAATTATTATTGTTTGCCTACATTTTGATTGAATTATTGTAATTTTAAAGTTAATTTTTTTACTTTTAATTATTTAGTTTGTGTTAAAAGTATTTTTTTGATATTTAAATTTTTTTTCTTTTTTAGAATATTTAAATAATTAAACCGCAGAACCGAACCAAACCGATCGGTTCGGTTCGGTTTGAAGTTTGTGGCGGTTCGGTTCAATTTGAAATATGTAAAACTGTTAAGGGGTAATTCAATTTGCAGTTTTGGCTCCAAACCGAACCACCTTCACCCCTAATATTTTGTCCTCAAATTGACAGTTATCCGCATCTCTGTCCACATTTGAAGGTGCATCATGTCTCATGTCACTCACCATGGAGACTTTTCATTTTATTATTATTTATGCTTTTGCATTTCTCGATCAATAAAATAAAATACTATACTCCATTGAAAGGAAAGCTTTGCGTCTCAAGGTCTTGCTTGGAACACTCTCTACTTTAATCACCAACCCCTCCCTCTTTTTAAATCATCTAATGTAATGTAATGTCATGGAGCTTCCTCACAAAAATTACACTAGTATATAGTATTAATTATAACAATATAATATGCTCATCATAAAAAATAATAAAATAAAAACAATATAATATGCTCTCTATATATAAATTTTAGAATACCAATGCTATTGTTTACAAATATTGATTTATTATTGGTCAATTCATATTAACAATTCAAAATAAGTGATCAATAATCATGTCCATTTTTTGTTACCCTAAATACTTGACGATATGCTTCTTTTTTTAACTGACCCCAACATTGATATGATGTCCCTCAAACATAGTGTTACTTATTATGAATAAATAATGGGTGGACTGTAGCACAATGATAGTATACCATCACCGTAATAACTACCGTCGCATTGAACGACCTTTTAATTCGGATAGGCTGAATATGAATAGTATGTTTTACTATTCATGAATAGTGATACTATTTATCAATAGTACTGGCACTATTTATAAATAGTGTTTTTGTTGAGAATTTTGCCTATAAATAGGCTGTCCGGTTATTCAGAAATTGATACCGAGATCAGCCATTCTCTATCAAATTCTCTCTACCTTTGTATCATTCTTTCTCTGTGACTTTGTGGTTCTATAACTAATATTCTATAACACGTTATCAGCACGAGTGCTCTAAGCTTTCCTGAGCACTTCCAAAAGGTAAAAATTTCTACAGATATGTTCCTTTTATGATATGTTACTGATTTATTTGGCTTAAATCGCAATTTGGTCACCCTAGTTTGACAGAAAATTCATTAAGCTCACTCTACAATTTTTTTTCTCAATTTCATCACTATACTTGGCATGTTGAGTCAATAAGCTTACCGCGCTTGACTTCCGTTAGTTTTGTTGGATGGAGGGCTGCAAAAACACCAAAATGTCCTTTACCTTATAATATTTTGATGGCTTAAATCGCTATTTAGTCACCCTATTTTGACATAAAATGCATTAAGATTAATAGTATAAAATTTTGTGTATAAAATATTTAAAATAATCAAATCAGTTAAATAAGTATTTCAAATATAATAAAATAACATAATTTCATACTAATTCTTAAAAATATTAAATAAAAATTAGGTTAACTTATCAGAATTCTTAATTAAAATTAATAAAAGATTATGTTTGTCTTTTCTAAAGCAATAAATTCTTTAGCTTGACTTTTTTTTAAATATAAAACTAATTATATTAAACAAATGCATTTAATTATTATGAGATAGTTATTATTGTAGAATAAAGTAAGCTTAAAATATTATTATAAATTATTCATAAGTAATTATCGATATTTAAATAAGGGTTAATGACACCACTAGAAAAAATTCGTTAAGTTAATCATGTAGTACATACCATTTTTCAAGGGTATTATGGAAAATTCCTAAGAAATTTAATTATAACAAATTTTTATCTTAATCTAATTAAAAGTATTAGTTATTTATATCAATGTAGTTATAATATTAAATATTAATGTTAATTTAATTAGGATTAGTAATAGATTAAATATTAATGCTTTAGTAATGAGATTTTCGGGTTTTTAGGATAATTAAATATTAATCTTTTTTCCTAGTTACTCAATTTTTGGTTTAGTTTGTTCTTGGTTGCAATAAATTTTAATATTTTAGTAATGAGATTTTCGGGTTTTTAGGATAATTTTAAACTTTTTATTCAAAAATCAGGATGGAGTGATGAACTTGATATTTATATTTAAGTGCAGTGATTAAATTGATAGTTATTAGTAAGGGTATTTTTGGAATTTAAAAAAAAATAGTAAGTTTTTCATCCAAAAATCTGGATGGAGTGATTAACGTGGGATTTATACCAAGTATAGTGATGAAATTGAGAAAAAAAATTGTAAAATGACTGTAATGAATTTTCTGTCAAAATAGGGTGACCGAATTGCGAGTTAAGCCGATTTATTTTAATATCGTATATCACCATGATTATAAAAAGGAATGGCTATGCCTCCATCTATAATATTTTGGTGAGATAACGAAATAAAATTTTATTATTTTACGCAATCTATATATTGGTTGATGCTTGAACGGAAATAACCACAAGCTACAAACTGAATATATATTATTATGAATAATTATGCTTTTATTTACTATCGATAACATTACCACTTATTATCAAACACCCGCACGAAAGGTTTACCAAGTAATGTGGCGTGAATATAATATATGTACATAATATTAATGCATGAACCTATAATGTACCGTAAAAGTGTCTTTCATTGTCTTGACTTAAAATTTCCTGTTTATACATGCACGACTAATTAATGAGATACAAATTTTTCTTAACCAACAGTAGACTACTACCGTACTAGGTTGAAAAATGATAAGGAAGAATAAATGATCATTGACTTAATGATAAATTGTAGACAGTTCATGAGTAGGGACATAAACTTGTCGTTTGTTTTGTACCAAAAAAATAAAAATAAAAATAAAAACTTTTACATTTTATTTTCTCTCTCCTCCAACGGCTACATAACGGCTAGTTAACGGTCATATTTTATTTTTACCCTATAAATACAACCGCATTTCATTCAACAATTTACCTATATTTTTCACTTTCATACAAATTCTCAATCCTTATATCTTCCTCTTTTTCAAAATGTTTAACCCACTCTTGGCGTTTATTATCATACTGGTTGTCGCGTGCACCATATTAGTTTTTAGTACTGATTATGCTCCAAATGATTTTTGGCTTTTTTTTCTCGGTCTTTGTATTATTTATTATATGTTAGCAATAGCAATAGCTTTCAACATGTAATAATTATCGTGTATGTTTACTTTCTTTAATGTCTTTGAAATAATAAGACTTTTATGTTTCTTGAATGCCAAAATATTAACAATATGCATGTATGTTTTGTTTTAATCTTTCACCATGACAAATCTAGTCAAGCTCGAATTTGAAGCACTCGACATCTCTGGAAAAAATTATATGTCATGGGTCCTAGATGCCGAAATTCATCTATATGCAAATGGTCTGGGAGACACTATCCAAGAAGATAATAATGCAACTATAAAAAAATAAAGTCAAAGCCATGATTTTTATCCGTCGTCGTCTAGAAGAAAGCTTAAAAATCGAATACCTCACGGTGAAAGATTTATTAGTCCTTTGGAAGAGTTTGCAAGAAAGGTAAGACCACCTGAAGTTGGTTGTACTTCCAAAAGCTCATTATGCATGGATGCATTTGAGACTTCAAGATTTTAAATCCATAAGTGATTATAACTCTGCAATATTTAAAATCACTTCTCAGTTAAAATTATGTGGCGAAAATATTACTGATGAAGATATGCTTGAGAAAACTTTCTCCACCTTTCATGCCTCAAGTTTACTCCTCCAACAGCAATATCGAGAAAATGGTTTCAAAAAATATTCTGACTTGATTTTGTGCCTTCTTGTGGCCGAACAGAATAATGAATTGTTGATGAAAAATCATGAATCACGACCTACGGGCTCTATTGCATTCCCTGAAGTAAATGCAACATCATCTGATCATAACCATGGACGTAACCATGGATATAGTCGAGGTCGTGACCGTGGCCGTGGTCGCGGTCGTGGTCGAGGTCGTGGTCGTGGTCGTGGTCGTGGACAAGGAATGGGAAGAAAATACCAACCATATAATAATAAGTTCGATAATGGGGAGAAACGAGAAAAAGGTGAGGGTGGCACCAGTACGAATAAATATCAAAGGGATGATATTTGTTACCAATGTGGTATGAATAGACATTGGTCAAGAACTTGTCGTACGCCAAAGCATTTTATTAATCTTTATCAGGAATCACAAAAGGCAAAAGGGAAAAATGTTGAAACAAATTTCATCACGAGTGATTCTGGTGATATCACTTATGGACTAGATAATATGAATTACATGGATATTGCCTATATGATGGTGAATTCTAAAGAAGAAAATGACTACCAGGAGAAATAGTTTTTCATGAGTAATCATATGTGCTTTCTTAATTAGTGTGGCATTTTCTTATGTACGAGTGTTATATGCTTTTTGTTTTTCCATATGTAATGGTTCGTTGGTATAATATTATTCTGAATTCTTAGTCTACATATATTTTGTGTTATATCTTAAACAATATTTTGCAACTATTTATTCTTTTTCTTTCTCTCCCTTATTTGAAATAGACTATAAATATGTTTCAATCCAAAATTCGAGAAGGTGACTTGTGTCTTGCGGACAGCGTTACAACACATACTATACTTAAAGATAAGAAATATTTTTCTCATCTGAATATTAATGAAACAAACGTCAATACTATATGCGGTAGTGCAAAGATAATTGAGGGATCTGGAAAAACAATTTTCATAATGCCTGGAGGCACAAGATTCACGATAAGTAATGCATTGTTCTCTCCTAAATCCCAAAGAAACTTGTTAAGTTTCAAAGACATTCGTCTGAATGGATATCATATTGAAACTATGAATAAGGAAGATAATGAATATTTTTGCATTACATCAATCACTTCCGGAAGCAAGTGTGTGTTGGAAAATTACCTGCTCTATCATCTGGATTGTATTGCACAAATATAAGAATATTTGAATCATATGCTACTGTAAACCCGAAGTTTACAGAAACATTTCAAGCTTGGTATAATCGGTTAGGACATCCTGGCTCAATAATGATGCGAAGAATCATTGAGAATTCTAGTGGTCATCCATTGAAAAACCAGAAGATTTTTCAATCTTATGAATTATCTTGTGATACTTGTTCTCAAGGTAAATTGATAATAAGACCATCACCAACTAAAGTTGGTACTGAATCACTAACATTTTTGGAATTAATTCATGGTGATATATGTGGACCTATTCATCCAGCATGTGGACCTTTTCAATATTTTATGGTATTAATTGATGCATCTAGCAGATGGTCACACGTCTATTATCAACTCGTAATGTGGCGTTTGCCAGATTTCTTGCGCAAATAATCAAGTTGAGAGCATAATTTCCAGATTACATGATCAAGAAAGTTAGACTTGATAATGCTGGTGAATTTACTTCTCAAACATTTAATGATTATTGTATGGCAGTGGGCATTGAAGTTGAACATCCAGTGGCTCATGTTCATACACAAAATGGTTTGGCTGAATCATTAGTTAAACGTCTCCAACTTATCGCGAGACCATTGATAATGAGAACAAAGCTTCCTATTTCTGTATGGGGACATGTAATTTTGCATGCTGCTGCACTAATTCGCCTTAGGCCAAGTGCATATCACAAGTACTCCCCATTACAGCTAGCATTTGGGCGAGAACCGGATCTGTCCCATCTTAGAGTTTTTGGGTCTGCTGTATATGTACCCATTGCTCCACCATAACGCACAAAAATGGGACCACAAAGGAGATTGGGAATATATGTTGGGTATGAATCACCTTCGATAATCAAGTATCTTGAACCAAAAATAGGTGACATTTTTACTGCTCGTTTTGCCGATTATCAATTCGACGAAGGCGAATTCCCACATATGGGGGAAGAAGGGAAACAAATGATAAAGGATATCAAATGGTGTACATCATCATTATTACACCTTGATCCTCCCACAAAGCAACGTGAACTAGAAGTTCAAAAGATCATACATTTGCAGAATATAGCAAATCAATTACCAGATGCATTTACAGACACAAAAAGAGTGACGAAGTCACATATAGCTGCTGTAAATGCTCCTGCTCGAATTGAAATTCCAAAAGGGCTACCCAACAACGAAATGACAAATGAGTCCAAAATTCGCCTGAAGCATGGACGACCAATTGGTTCAAAGGATAAAAATCCTCGAAAGAGGAAGGGGATTGAAAAACCCAAATCAAATGAGTGTATTCCAGAAGAATCACACGAACAAAAGAACCAAGAAATCCTTAATGATAACCATGAGATTTCCATTAATTACATGAATAATGGAAAAATATGGAATCGAGATTAAATAGGAGAGATCAATGACATATTCTCTTATTCAGTATCACAAGACATTAATAACGAGAATGAGGATCCAGAACCGAAATCGGTATCTGAATGTCAAAAGAGGCACGACTGGATCAAATGGAAAGATGCCATACATACTGAATTAAATTCGCTTAACAAACGAAAGGTATTTGGATCTATCGTTGTCACACCTGAAGCTGTGAAACCTATTGGATACAAATGAGTTTTTGTTCGAAAGCGAAATGAGAATAATGAGATTGTAAGGTACAAAGCTCGCCTTGTTGCACAAGGTTTCTCCCAAAGACCTGGAATTGATTATGAAGAAACGTATTCTCCTGTTATGGATGCCATTATGTTCAGATACCTGATCAGTTTAACAGTTTCGAAAAATCTAGATATGCGTCTTATGGATGTAGTAACGACATATTTATATGGTTCATTGGATGTCCATCAGTCCAATTATACAAAAATGGTCTTAAAGCGTTTTAATATGGACAAGGCAAATCCCCTTACTAGTCCCATGGTTAACCAATCACTAAATGTTGAAAAGGATCCGTTCTGTCCTGGTAATGATAACGAAAAAAATACTTGGTCCTGAAGTACCATACTTGAGTGCGATTGTTGCTCTTATGTATCTTGCTAACTGTACCCGACCAGATATAGCATTTTCTACTAATCTATTAGCAAGATATAACTCATCCCCTACGCGAAGACATTGGAAATGGATTAAACACGTATTTCGTTATCTTCAAGGAACAATCGATCTGGGATTATTTTATCCTAGCAATTCAAAGCATGAAATAATTGGGTTTGCAGATGCAGGTTATTTATCTGATCCCCATAAGGCTAGATCACAACTGACTATGTATTCACGATGGGTGGTACAACTATATCTTGGCGTTCTCAAAAGCAAACACTAGTTGCTACATCTTCAAATCATGCTGAGATGATTGCACTTCATGAAGTGAGTAGAGAATGTGTATGGCTTAGATCCATGACTCAACACATTTAAGAAGCCAGTGAACTACCAACCAATAAAGACCCGACAGTGATACTTGAAGATAATGCTGCATGTATTGCTCAGATGAAAGAAGGATACATTAAAAGCGATAGGACCAAACATATACCCCCAAAGTTCTTCTTGTATACTCAAGAACTTGAAAAGAACAAGGAAATTAACATTCAGTATGTTCGATCAAGTGACAATGCAACAGATCTATTTACGAAGGCACTCCCTACTACAACCTTCAGAATGCATGTTCGTAATATTGGGATGCGAAACCTACGAGATTTGCAAAAATGATTATCATTGTCAACTCGAGGGGGAGCTCGTATAGCTGTACTCTTTTTCCCTTATCATGGTTTTTTCCCACAGGGTTTTTCTTGGTAAGGTTTTTAACGAGGCAGCATATGCTCATGATTTGGACTTAAGTTATGCACTCTTTTTCCCTTTTGTCCTATTTTTCCCTACTGGGTTTTTCGGCTTAAGGTTTTTAATGAGGCAAACTTATCCAACTTACAATACTACATCCAATGGAGAGTATTATGAATAAATAATGGGTGGACTGTAGCACAATGGTAGTACACCATCACTGTAATAATGTAACACCCCGACCCAACTTCATTTCGAGTTCACTCGTAGTTTATCGATATTGACCTTAAAACCCTCGGAGAGTGAGGCGTCATGCTTGTTAAGCGTGACGTGTTAGATTGAAGACCATTTGACACGTGTTTAACTCATGGCGAGTTGCACCTTGTTCCTATATCCGTTCAAGATCATCCTCGACTTCGTTTAGCATTTGTGTACATTTCATTTCCTCTCTAGTTGGTTATGCTAGCCTCGGCTTGGATTCGTTCGTAAACGACAAGCACGTTCGCTTTGTCATTAACCCGTATGTTGAGATAGTTTGAGATCCATTTCGCGTGTTTAACTTGTGATATGTGTGCGACTTATGTCCGTTATCATTCGTGCCTCGTCACGAGATGATTCGGGTGTGTATTGGATGTGTTTTGACCTTGATTTGATGTAGGATCGAACCTAGGATGAAAGAGAGCAAAACAAACCGAGTTTAGTGCCATGAGGGTTGGCACGACCGTGGCCTCATTGGCACGACCGTGCAAAGTTGGCACGGCCCGCTTCTTGGCACGGCCGTGCGTATAGTCCGTAACATTTTGCACGGCCGCGTGCCTTCCCTTGACACGGCCGCAAGGACGGATACCCTGTTCGTCCGGTTTTCGTTATTTAACTTTTTAAGTGGTTTAAAATGCTCAAACAAGCCCGGATTGGACCAAACACTTACCCATGGTATTAATAACATAACCCAACTCTATTTTCTCCCTCATTCTCACCCCCAAACCAGAATTTAGAGAGAGAGAGACTAGAGAGAGAGAGAGAGAAGAGAAGATTCGCGATATCTCGTTCGTTCGGAGTCGGAATTGCGAGCCGTCTTCGCCGGAGCGTAGCTAGCGACGAGGGAACGTTTCCAACCGAATGGATCATCCGATCTGTTGAGAAATCACCACCTCATCTCATCTCTCACGTTTTAGAGAGAGAAAGATAAGTTTTGAGAGAGAAAGTTCGATTCAAGCTTGGTTCGAGTTTGGGAACGTCGATTGGACTCCGTAGCAGCGTAGAGATCGTGGAGGAGTACGTTTTCACCCGAAGCCCTTCCGACATCGTGGAGGATTTGCGTTGTGTAGTAAGTTACTAATCTCCTTCTTAGATTTTGAGCATCGTAGAGTAGTATCGTGATGTTTATGTGCTATCTATGTGCATATGAACTCCCTACATGCTATACTTGTTCAATGTGATACTCTAGCATGTTAAATAATGAGTATTGATGAATCATTGTTAATTTTGTGGTCTCCGAATATTAGAGACTTGTGGAGTTCATTGTGTACACGTTGTTGTTGTTATTGCGATGATTGTTGCCTTCGAGTAGTAAAGGCCCCTTGAGATTGTGTCGTGATTTTTATTGTCGTCGTTGTTGTTGTTTTTCCCGAGTTATAGACTCGTGTGTTCATGTTATAGTTGGGTGCCGCCGTCAAGTCGCCGATGACTTGTTTTAGTTCTAAGGAGCATGCGTAGCTCTTTGAGACTTTCATCGTTAGCATTCTCGCGATGACCCGTGAGATTCATACGGGTAGTACATACCCGAACGTTGGTTATTGTGGTTGGTACGGATAATTAGGGACGACACTACGGTTCGTTCGAGGTTTAGTTGTTGGTGACCATCTCTAGCGGAGTTGTATAAGACGTAGAGATTATACGTCGTGAAATGTGGTAACGTGTAGTATAAACCTATATAGGTTGTATTGTGGTCTCCTACGGTGTGGGATGACGAATTGTTGACATCATGACTCGATAGGACTCGACTTGGGTTGACTTAGTCAAACATTACCGACTATGGTGTGCGGTGAATTATTGACTCAACCTTATGCCTTAGAAGGGTTAATTATCCATTTTAGATCTCTCCTTAAGTGTTATCGTGTAGTCATACCTTTAGTGCATGACATTCCATATGAGATGAATAGTCTCAATCGTCGGATGACGAGTTAGTTGTATTCTAGGTAGTATGGCACATCTTGGGTATCGTTCCATTTCGAGCGATGTGACTTGTAGGAGTCGTAATATATTTCACATACGACGAAATGAGGAGGATTATATATATACATGAGATGGAGTGTATTGTGATCGTGGGATACCGTAGAGATCCTAGGTTTCACGTGTTAGTAGCGCGTTGAATTATGATTGTAAGTACGATTAGACTTACATATGTTATGATGGTTAAGTATAGCAATTGCGGACTTAAATGATGTGATGTACGTGTGGTTGTTCTAGTAAGCAATAGGACAATCATCCTACTTTGATGATTGATTGTGTGTTTAGTATTTACAAGCACATTGTGTTGATCTAGTTTGTGATTCAATAGAACACATTATGGTTTGATTTCTTTGGGTTGTGATTCAATAGAACACACTTAGATTAGTTTGGCATAAGTAAACATCTACTTGTGCATTGCATCGAGTCCACTGGCATATGTGCATTGGAGGTGTATTGACGCTCGGTTATCGGGAGCAGGGCTTCGTAATAGCCGAAGGCCAATACACTGGCCTCGCCCTACCGTTGGCCACGGTAGGGGTTTTCTCTAGTCCCACGTTGAACGGAATAAACGGCGATCGTGCATTGTCGACATTGTTTTGTATGCATTGGGATACGGACACCGGTCCCTTGTGATACCTATAAGTGGCTAGAGCCGTATTGTCTCGGTCGTAGGGATCGAGCGATACGTCGACGTGGATACAGAAATGGTCCACAACGGGTACTTGTAGACCGTGCGGGACGCGGTCGGGTACATTATCGGTTGGGTACTTGTAGATCGTGCTTGACGCGATCGGGTACCTATATTTGATTTGGGGATACGAGCACCGGTCCCTCTGTGATTTGTGTACGGCAGCAGCAGCACAATCATCTATATCTGTTTTATGTTCGGTATTGAGAGATGTGTCCAGCATCGACGACACAGTTATTTATTATGGCTTTCTCGAGCAGGCGCAGAATCTATTATTATTATTATCTTGTGGGATAGCAGAGGCATCCTTTACGCCCGTGGAGCGGACGATCGTTTACTACGGCTTCATGGAGCGATAAGGTCGGAAGTGTTTCAAGGGATTTCGGAGGTGTACCTCGAATCCACCGTATCCACCTTTATGTGTTTATTTACATTTTATGTGCTTCCTATATGAACGAATGTTGGTCGTGGTCTCCAACCGGTGACGGTGGCGGCCACCGAGCCTCTCGTGAGTATAGGGTTGGTTGTCTTATGTGCTACAACCTGTTTATTTTCCCGTTATTCTTATGTGCATAATGCCATGCCATATTGTTTCATTAGTAGCTTATCGGGTCATTCGACTCATCCCTTCCATATTTGTTTTCCTTAGTTGCGGATACGTTTGCTGAGGCTCTAGTTCGAAGACCTCTAGTTGTATCTAGTTAGTATTTTGTATTTATTTCATGTATGTGTGAGATCGTAGGTTAAACCGAGTTATGTAAACTTAGTATGTCGGGTAGAGATTCTTGTATTTTCTATTCTTGTATTTGGTGCCGACTTGTGGAGTCGTGCCGGTTGTATAACTTTATAATTCCAGCTTTCTTAGTTGTTGTGGCCGTGTGCCCATTGGTATTTTACTTATGGTTTTCCGAGCGTGTGCCTCGTGGTGTTTTAAATGTTGTTGTTCTCCGCGCTTGTTTAGCCGTGGAGGTTATTATTATATGTTGGGATTCTTGTTATTCGAGTTTGAGGTTCAAGCTCGTTTGTTATTCCGCCGCCCTTGTTTTTAGTTTTCCGCCGCCCGGTTTTGGTTTGAGCTTTTGTGGCTCGCTTGTAATAGTTTTGCTTCGCGTTCACGCTCCGAGTTGGGGTTCAACACCGGATCCCGGACTCGGGTCGTGACAGTTGGTATCAGAGCTTAAGTTAGCTGTCCGCCAGGATAGGATCCTCGGCTTAGGTGATCTGGGTATTGGGTTGAGCGTTTAACGTCGAGTTTTGTGTTAAGTTACCTTGGATATTGGTAAATTATAGAGACGGTCCATGTAGGACTGGATTAGTTAAGTTCTTACGCTCATGAGAGCGGAGACTAACGGCTTGTAGTCGGTTATTTCCCCTTATGGAATTAGTGAGTGCGCTTTAAGTCCTCGCTAGAGTATTGACGACTAAGTGTGAGTCGTTTGATAAATTTAGTAGCGAGATTTGACCATTGTAGGTTGTCTCGTTGATTCCGAGAAGTATAGTCGAGAGGTTTTAGGGAACGTCTTAGGCTTGATATTAGCGATCATCTGAGGAAATAGAGGTGGAAGACCCGAGATTCTGGGTCACGAATCCACTAGTGTTTATCGTGGAGTGTCGGGTTACGATAGTGCGAGTATATGAGTCCGTACTAACTTAGACACTTTATTCTTGCATATCACATCATGGAATGCGACATTTGTACATACTAGAGACATTGTGTCACACAGTGCATTTGCTTGTATTTGATACTTATGTGCATGAGACCGACTCTAAGGGCATATTTGTAATCACTTGTCCCTAACGCCCTAGTGACGGTAGCTTTTGAAGCCACTTCAAGGGCCCCGATTTGGTTGTCAAGAGATATTCGTCAAGACTAAGTTGATAGCATGATAGATAGAAATTGTCTGACCCTATTACCAACCGGAATGGACAAGTAAATGGAATAGTACGTTTGAACAAGTTGTGTACCTTGTGTTTGGATTGTTTATCGTTTCTCGTGTATTGGTTTGATTTGATCTGATATTGTCTGAGCCGTTGTGCTTAGTTGAACATGAGTATTTCGGGTATGCTATTAGCCCTTGTGACTTGTATATTGTCACGTGTGTTATATGTTTATTTCGCCTTAGAGGTATCGAATTGATTTGTCACCTCGGCGGTGAGCGTGTGGTTACTATATTGTATGCGACGTGATGTAGACCGGATACATTGTATTAATTCAGCCTTGCCTTATAGACTTTTGCGATACGAATAGATCGTGTCACCTTGCGCATGTGCCCTTTGGCATAGTGAGATGGTTATCATTAGGACCCTACATGCATGTTATATGTGTTGGGTTGAGAGTTTAGAACGTTATATTGATAAGTATGCCTCCGTTGATTCACTTAATGTGTTTCACTTCCCATTAGAGATTTAACGTCTCTATTGTATGTCTATAGCAGGATGGCGCGAACTAGAAAGACTGCAAGGATGTCAGTTATGCATCCGACCGTATTTCAACTCAGACACGCACTGCGAGAACTGAGAGAACTTGAGGACCAACTGAATGTGGCCCTAGGTGAGACACCCCGAGTGGAGCAAGTGTCCCCACCGAACCCTCCTGCACCGACCCAAGACTCTAATAGAGCGAGTCAAGGTTAGAGGTGAGACCTCGTAATTGAATCCGTAAGAGTCATGTTCATTGTGACTTATTCTATTATTTATTTGTCTCCCGTTATCGGACTACCTTTGTACTCGATTGGGTACTGTTCGTTAGAATACTATATCTCGTAGTTGACTGTGGATGTAATCATTGAGAGTGTGTTACACTCTATGTCTCGAGCAGACGTATAGTATATGGTATTGGTGTCCAATGATACCGATCCGCTCCGTTGAATGTATTTAGAGTTTGAAACTCTTATTATTATTTATGTTGACCTTGCGACTTATTGACATGAGTAGTCGCATCGCGAGCATGTCGACTTGCGATTTCGTTGACCTTTTATTTTGTCGGCTTTGGATGTAGCCGGTAGTATCGTTATGCACGACAGAGTCCTATGACTCGCGTGACTTCAAGGCGTTGCAATTATTGCACCCTTTGATTCAAGCCTATTTCCTTGATAATAGGACGTCTACGTGTAACCTTGGAACCTTAAGGTTGTGTTAGCCCGGACTTAATTGATCGCGGATTTCCGTGAGTAATTGTTGAGAGTTGTACCACGGGAAGTGGAGATTCGTTAGCGCGGAAGCGTGGTGTTGGAACGTGTTCGAAGGTGTTTTCATGACACTTTGTAGTGTACTTTGAATTTGGACTTGACCGGAGACGGTAGTGAGTCTCGTAATGAAACCCCGAGATTTCTTACGTCTCGAAATTTTACCTATTCGTTATAAACCTTGTGCGTGAGCAATACTTGAGGTTGATGGCCTCTAACTTGACCACTCCCTTTATTTGTTGGGCTTTCGCTCCTTTTCAATATGAGTGCGGTTACGTAGGCTATGGTATGGCCTTGTTGTAGTGTATGAACTCCCACACGTTCAATCCATGAATTCGCGGTCGAATTCTTTTTAGGGGAGAGGATGTAACACCCGACCCAACTTCATTTCGAGTTCACTCGTAGTTTATCGATATTGACCTTAAAACCCTCGGAGAGTGAGGCGTCATGCTTGTTAAGCGTGACGTGTTAGATTGAAGACCATTTGACACGTGTTTAACTCATGGCGAGTTGCACCTTGTTCCTATATCCGTTCGAGATCATCCTCGACTTCGTTTAGCATTTGTGTACATTTCATTTCCTCTCTAGTTGGTTATGCTAGCCTCGGCTTGGATTCGTTCGTAAACGACAAGCACGTTCGCTTTGTCATTAACCCGTATGTTGAGATAGTTTGAGATCCATTTCGCGTGTTTAACTTGTGATATGTGTGCGACTTATGTCCGTTATCATTCGTGCCTCGTCACGAGATGATTCGGGTGTGTATTGGATGTGTTTTGACCTTGATTTGATGTAGGATCGAACCTAGGATGAAAGAGAGAGCAAAACAACCGAGTTTAGTGCCATGAGGGTTGGCACGACCGTGCGCCTCATTGGCACGACCGTGCAGTTGGCACGGCCGTGCGCTTGGCACGGCCGTGCGTATAGTCCGAACATTTTGCACGGCCGCGTGCCTTCCCTTGACACGGCCGTGCAAGGACGGATACCTGTTCGTCCGGTTTCGTTATTTCTCGGTTTTAACTTTTTAAGTGGTTTAAAATGCTCAAACAAGCCCGGATTGGACCAAACACTTACCCATGGTATTAATAACATAACCCAACTCTATTTTCTCCCTCATTCTCACCCCCAAACCAGAATTTAGAGAGAGAGACTAGAGAGAGAGAAGAGAGAAGAAGAGAAGATTCGCGATATCTCGTTCGTCGGAGTCGGAATTGCGAGCCGTCTTCGCCGAGCGTAGCTAGCGACGAGGGGAACGTTTCCAACCGAATGGATCGTCCGATCTGTTGAGAAATCACCACCTCATCTCATCTCTCACGTTTTAGAGAGAGAAAGATAAGTTTTGAGAGAGAAAGTTCGATTCAAGCTTGGTTCGAGTTTGGGAACGTCGATTGGACTCCGTAGCAGCGTAGAGATCGTGGAGGAGTACGCCACCCGAAGCCCTTCCGACTTCGTGGAGGATTTGCGTTGTGTAGTAAGTTACTAATCTCCTTCTTAGATTTTGAGCATCGTAGAGTAGTATCGCGATGTTTATGTGCTATCTATGTGCATATGAACTCCCTACATGCTATACTTGTTCAATGTGATACTCTAGCATGTTAAATAATGAGTATTGATGAATCATTGTTAATTTTGTGGTCTCCGAATATTAGAGACTTGTGGAGTTCATTGTGTACACGTTGTTGTTGTTATTGCGATGATTGTTGCCTTCGAGTAGTAAAGGCCCTTTGAGATTGTGTCGTGATTTTTATTGTCGTCGTTGTTGTTGTTTTCCCGAGTTATAGACTCGTGTGTTCATGTTATAGTTGGGTGCCGACCGTCAAGTCGCCGATGACTTGTTTTAGTTCTAAGGAGCATGCGTAGCTCTTTGAGACTTTCATCGTTAGCATTCTCGCGATGACCCGTGAGATTCATACGGGTAGTACATACCCGAACGTTGGTTATTGTGGTTGGTACGGATAATTAGGGACGACACTACGGTTCGTTCGAGGTTTAGTTGTTGGTGACCATCTCTAGCGGAGTTGTATAAGACGTAGAGATTATACGTCGTGAAATGTGGTAACGTGTAGTATAAACCTATATAGGTTGTATTGTGGTCTCCTACGGTGTGGGATGACGAATTGTTGACATCATGACTCGATAGGACTCGACTTGGGTTGACTTAGTCAAACATTACTGACTATGGTGTGCGGTGAATTGTTGACTCAACCTTATGCCTTAGCAAGGGTTAATTATCCATTTTAGATCTCTCCTTAAGTGTTATCGTGTAGTCATACCTTTAGTGCATGACATTCCATATGAGATGAATAGTCTCAATCGTCGGATGACGAGTTAGTTGTATTCTAGGTAGTATGGCACATCTTGGGTATCGTTCCATTTCGAGCGATGTGACTTGTAGGGAGTCGTAATATATTTCACATACGACAGAAATGAGGAGGATTATATATATACATGAGATGGAGTGTATTGTGATCGTGGGATACCGTAGAGATCCTAGGTTTCACGTGTTAGTAGCGCGTTGAATTATGATTGTAAGTACGATTAGACTTACATATGTTATGATGGTTAAGTATAGCAATTGCGGACTTAAATGATGTGATGTACGTGTGGTTGTTCTAGTAAGCAATAGGACAATCATCCTACTTTGATGATTGATTGTGTGTTTAGTATTTACAAGCACATTGTGTTGATCTAGTTTGTGATTCAATAGAACACATTATGGTTTGATTTCTTTGGGTTGTGATTCAATAGAACACACTTAGATTAGTTTGGCATAAGTAAACATCTACTTGTGCATTGCATCGAGTCCAGCTGGCATATGTGCATTGGAGGTGTATTGACGCTCGGTTATTGCGGGAGCAGGGGCTTCGTAATAGCCGAAGGCCAATACACTGGGCCTCGCCCTACCATTGGCCACGGTAGGGGTTTTCTAGTCCCACGGTTGAACGGAATAAACGGCGATGCATTGTCGACATTATTTTGTATGCATTGGGATACGGACACCGGTCCCTTGTGATACCTATAAGTGGCTAGAGCCGTATTGTCTCGGGTCGTAGGGGATCGAGCGATACGTCGACGTGGATACAGGAAATGGTCCACAACGGGTACTTGTAGACCGTGCGGGACGCGGTCGGGTACATTATCGGTTGGGTACTTGTAGATCGTGCTTGACGCGATCGGGTACCTATATTTGATTGGGGATACGAGCACCGGTCCTCTCGTGATTTGTGTACGGCAGCGGGACAATCATCTATATCTGTTTTATGTTCGGTATTGAGAGATGTGTCCAGCATCGACGACACAGTTATTTATTATGGCTTTCTGGAGCAGTGGCGCAGGAATCTATTGTTATTATTATCTTGTGGGATAGCAGCAGAGGCATCCTTTACAGTTCCGTGGAGCGGCAGTACGATCGTTTACTACGGCTTCATGGAGCGATAAGGTCGGAAGTGTTTCAAGGGATTTCGGAGGTGTACCTCGAATCCACCGTATCCACCTTTATGTGTTTATTTACATTTTATGTGCTTCCTATATGAACGAATGTTGGTCGTGGTCTCCAACCAGTGCATGACGGTTGGCGGCTACTGAGCCTCTCGTGAGTATAGGGTTGGTTGTCTTATGTGCTACAACCTGTTTATTTTCCTGTTATTCTTATGTGCATAATGCCATGCCATATTGTTTCATTAGTAGCTTACTGGGTCATTCGACTCATCCCTTCCATATTTGTTTTCCTTAGTTGCAGGATACGTTTCGGCGCAGTGAGGCTCTAGTTCGAAGACCCTCTAGTTGTATCTAGTTAGTATTTTGTATTTATTTCATGTATGTGTGAGATCGTAGGTTAAACTGAGTTATGTAAACTTAGTATGTCGGGTAGAGATTCTTGTATTTTCTATTCTGGTATTTGGTGCCGACTTGTGGAGTCGTGCCGGTTGTATAACTTTTATAATTCCAGTTTTCTTAGTTGTTGTGGCCGTGTGCCCATTGGTATTTTACTTATGGTTTTCCGAGCGTGTGCCTCGTGGTGTTTTAAATGTTGTTGTTCTCCGGCGCTTGTTTAGCTGTGGAGGTTATTATTATATGTTGGGATTCTTGTTATTCGAGTTTTGAGGTTCAAGCTCGTTTGTTATTCCGCTGCCTTGTTTTTAGTTTTCCGCTGCCCTGGTTTTGGTTTGAGCTTTTGTGGCTCGCTTGTAATAGTTTTGCTTCGCGTTCACGCTCCGAGTTGGGGTTCAACACCGGATCCCGGACTCGGGTCGTGACAAATAACTACCGCCACATTGAATGACCTTTTACTTCGGATAGGCTGAATATGAATAGTATGTTTTACTATTCATGAATAGTGATACTATTTATCAATAGTACTGGCACTAATTATGAATAGTATTTTTGTTGAGAATTTTGCCTATAAATAGGTTGTCCGGTGATTCAGAAATTGATACCGAGATCAGCCACTCTATCCAATTCTCTCTACCTTTGTATCATTCTTTCTTTTTAACTTTGTGGTTCTATAACTATTATTTTATAACATTACTCATATATATCATTTTTTGATTGTATGTTTTTTTGAATGTTTGGGGATTGAGGTCCCTCAAACATTGTGTTACTCATATCCTTTCCGTACATCATAATCTATTTTTTAAGAAATGAGGCATAGAGAAATGCTTTTGTAGTCAATTTTATTGTATTATCCAACACTTTATTGTATAATGAATTTCTTTTGAACGTGATGTATCACGACTTATTATTTTTATAGTTTTTCTCTTGGTTTCAGTTTTTCCCCTCATATCAAAATCTTGAATTCGTCACTCAATGTGTGTCATCTCTTATTCCGTCATTCTTAATTGACTAACTTAAGCCCCAAAGAGGATTGAGAAATGGAGACCATTAATTGTCACTTTTTTAATCATTTTATGTGTTACTGTGTCAAGCTGATATCATTCTCTAACAAAAGAAAATTGAAATTCATGGAGAGCTATCCGAACTGGCCGACCCTCATGGTGATGGACGCCCACGATATGGTATATTAGATGCATAGAATTTCTTCCATAAATATCTCAAAAGCCTTTGTTATATATTAACTTTCTATTTGTCTTTTCTACATATAACACCAACTAATGGAATGATACGTAACTTAATAAAATTCAAATCCTTATAATATACATAATCATAAGTTTCTTTGAGACACCGGCCTGTAATAAAATATCATCAAAGTAAAACATTAGAACCATCATGTAGATTAGGAAAAGATCGAGTAATGCTATGGATAGTATCAAATTTTTTACACCAAATGATGTATCCTTAAGAAAATGTTCTAATTTAACCATATACCTCTCATTCTAACTATGATAATTGAGTTGCGTTAAGAACTTGGTGTAGGGGTAATTTAACTCAACTTGAAAATTAGTGTTGAGCCTTTGAAGTTTTCAAACCTTTAAATACTTGGAAAAAAAAAAAATTATAATAGTAAAAAATAAAACATTTCAAACATATTTCTGGCGTTAATGACCTTCATATGGGCTTCTAGAACATAATCCTACAAATCTAAAAGCTAAAGAAAGAAAGAAATGCCTCTATATAATAAATCTTTTGTTTTATATACAAATATCATACCAAAACTCAGTAATTACTAATATGTCAAAAATAATTTATGGAAAAGCAATGCATGATTAAGTAGCTTTATTCAATTCGTTAAAAACATTTAATTATATGGTTTTGAATGAAATTATAAGTTTCATCACTTAATAATGACGATGTTTGGAACCTATGAAAAAGATTGAAACCAAACAAATACTGTATTTGGTAAATTTTTTATTTTTATAAGTAAAAGAAGGATAACTTTAACATTATCTTTGGGGCAAATTACAAAAATGGTCCCTGTACTTCTCGACTTTTTTGGGATTGGTCCTAATCCTACGCCAGGGGTCCCTGAACTCAAATTTTTGACGCATTCGGTCCATTGCCGTCTATTTTTTCCGTTAAGTAGAATCACGTGATTTTACCCGAGGGTAAATTAGTCATTCTTATTTAAAAAGTACAGGGACAATTTGTGTAATTTGCCCTAAACTAAACTCACCCCAAAATCTTCTTCTTCCCCAACCCACTGTGACTTGATTTCTCTTTCTTTTCTTTTTGATCTCAAATTAAGATTCATGATTTTATCTCTCTTCCTCAAATCTCAAATTAAGATTCACCAATTTTTTCTCACATCCCTCAAATCTCATTTTCTACAAAAGATCAAGACCTTCATTTAGAAGTTCATAGCCATTAGTTAGGGTTCCGTCACAGGACTGCGGCCATGGCAGCCGCATCACCTACCCCCGACGATGAATGGAAGTCCTTCTTCAATTCGTTCCATGGGCTACCTTCTTCCCGTCATGTGTTTATTCCTACTTTCTAGTCCTTTCGGGAAAGCTTCTCGCTGCTGTCATCGCGGCGGTTATGGCAGCCATGGTAGACTTGGAGAAGACAGGGGAATTGAGAGAGAGAAAAATAGAGAGAGATCTAAAGAGAGAGAATGAAGGAATGAGTTTGATTTAAAGCTTGAAATTTGGATTCTCCCATTTAAAGCCCGTTTGGTGCAACGTTTACAAAACGCAGCGTTCTAAAAAACGCAGTGTTTTAAAAAAGTATGTCTTTTCTTATAATTGCGTTTGAGATATCACTTCAATACACAATTTTTTTCCTATCAGCGTTTTAAAACCTGCATTTTAGGAAAAAGCTGGGAATTCCAGTGTTTTAAAATGCAGCTGCGTTTTAAAAACACTGTTTTTTCTGCTGCAGCATTGAAACACAATTTTTGTAAATAAGCTGCGTTTTATTCCTGCATTTTGGCCAAAACGCACGACCAAACAGGTTCTTAAATTTGGATTGTTAAAGAGGAAGGAAGCCACCTCTATAATTATTGTTGTTGGTGGTGGCAGCCATGGAGAATTTGATTTCTCTTGCTGTTCATCTTAATTATCTACTCCCGTTTGTCTAAATTTTGAACTTTAATTTTTTTGTGTTTTTCTTATTATTTCAATTTTTATTGAAGATAGTCTCAACTGATTTTGTTTGATTTATTGCTAATTTGTTTGTTTAGAGAGAAAGATATGTGTGTTTTAGAGAGAGAGAGAAACCAACTGGGTTTGTTTGATTTGTTGCTAATTTGTGAGATTGTTTAGAGAGAAAGATATGTAAGTTTTACAGAGAGAAAGAAACCAACTGGGTGGTGGCAGCCATGGTTGATGAGTGGTGGCAGCAATGGTTGAATGCAAGAGGAGAGGTTGGAATGAGGAAGTAGTGAAAAAAAATTAGATTTTGTAATTACAACAATACCCTCATATATAGTTTTAAAAAACAAATATTAAGGGTAACTTTGTCTATTTAAAAGAAAAGAATGCGTGGACAATTTTACTCCTTGGCAAAATCACACGCGTCATACATGTTTATATTTAACCGCTAAAATTTAACGACATTAGACAGAAGGACCAATTGTGTTTTACTTGATTAGTACATGGACAAAATTTTTGTAAAAATTAGTTTAGGGACTAATAAAAAAAAGTCGGTGACCATTTTTGTAATTTGCCCTTATCTTTGAGTCCAAAAGAAAACCATAAGAATTCAACAATCTACGTATACACATGCATGGTTCACATTTTCTATCATTACGTTTCATAATTACAACAATATAACGATGATTGCACGAGTTTCGAAAACGTTATAATTTTCAATCTAGTCTAATAATTCATTAATTTGATTTGAATTATAAAAGAGGACAATTTAATTAGTATAAATAAATAGAATATCCCATGGTATGACACAAACAATTATATAAGAGAAATACAACACTTTATATTCTTAAAAGCAAATAAATATATTTATTCTACCTAAATTAAAACCTTGAATATAAAAGACAAATGGGTTTTACTTATTCCATAAGATAATTATGACATCTATCCTAGATTCAGAAGATTTGGCAAAGTAAAAAAAAAAAAAAAAGAATATATTAATTGAGTACGAAAAATAGTACATATTAATCATAGATGTCCTAAATTTAGAAGATTAGGAGAATTAAAGAGAAAGAATATTATAGATTTAAATTATAGACATAAAATTTCTTAATTAATGAGGACCAATAGAATTTTGATATTGACTTTTTTATCTATTACATTGAGGTTTTGAATCTCTTTTAGGTTAAGTCATACTCCCTCTGTTCTAAGTAAATAATCCACTATATTATTTTGAGATATTTCATTCAATGAGTTTATTTAAATTTTTTTACCTACAATCTCCATAAAACTTTTAACTTTACACTCCACATGTGGTACAAACATATTAACTATACTAAAATATTTTTGTAGTTATAAGCAACTTCAATACTATTTATATATCCCTTAATTATTAGAATTTTCAAACATAGATTATTTGAGTGGAACGGAGGGAGTATTATTATAATTATATAACATATATGTGTGTGCATATATATATATATATATATATAATATGTAATAAAAAACAAGATCCTAACGTACATAAATGAAATCACTCTCCCCAAAATAAAATAAAGGCCAAAATATGAAAAACTCCCCAAAGTATCTATTTAATCTCATAATAGTACCTAAAATAAAATAATTTTTACCTGGGTATACAATATTACTAATTGCGTTGAAGGGAGTACCCAGTTCTCCGCTTTTCAGTTGAAGAAGAAGACAAATCTTTCAGTTTACCCCTTTGTGTTTCAGTCAAAGTAATTGCCCCCCCTTGTTGTGGTGAAATGACGACTTTAACGTGAGTTTTTTAACGGACGTCGGGCTTAGGGGGCGAAATGGAATAATTAGTAACATTATATATTCAGGTGAAAAATATTCCATTCTAGGTATCATTATGAGATTGAATAAATAATTTAAGAATTTTTCATATTTTAACCTAAAATAAAAAGAAGAGTATATTCTAATATCTTCACCCTATCAATTTAGGAGTAGAAATACAATAAACAGGCTTTTACTTTCCCCTTTCTAGATTGAGACACGTCGGTTCCACTCTCAAAGACTATAAACACACTAAAACCCAAAGCTTCCCCTCCTTCCTCAGCTTTATTCATTTAATTATTTCTTTCAATCAATTCATCTTTAAAATTCTCATCTTTTCTCAAGTTTCTAGGGTTTCTGATTCTTATCTTCTCTCGCTCTCTAGTTTCATTTCAATTCATCATTCCCGAATTCTTCCCGTTTCTTCAGGATTAAGGCATATACTTGCGTCTGCGTCTCTCTTGGTCAAGGGTTCGTACGTTTGCCCTAATCTTTGTTCATTTTCGCCCATTGTTTAAATTATAATTATTTCTCGTATATTGAGTAAATTGGTTCAATGGGTTTTATTATTCTTGATTTTAGGTGCGATATGTATCGAGTTTTTACTGTGATTCGGTGAATTCGGATTTTATTTACTGTGGAGTTGGGTTTGGAGAGATAAAGCTGAGCTCTTGTGATTTGTGATTGATGAGGAAGAAGAGAAAAGGTTGTGAACTATTGTGTCCTAATAAGAGAGAAATCTTGGAATCAACTGGTGATTCGGAGTCATTGTTATCCAAAATTAGGTCTCATTTCTCTTTAGAAGATTATGTTAGGTTGAAGAAGAGGTGTAAAGAAGATGTGGTGGGTGATGAGCCTGATGGGTCATGTAGAAGTAGGCTTGCTGGGATCGCAGCCACAGCACCGGCGTGTGCAACCTCGTCATTGGTTTCATCCGGACGTGGGATTAAGAGGAAAATAGGGTGCATTGATGTGTCGACACAAATGGGTAGGAAGAATAAGATTGAGGATGATTATATTTCTGGTGATACGATTGGGAAAGGTAAATTTGGTTCAGTTTGGTTGTGCCGGAGTAGGGCTAGTGGAGTGGAATTTGCGTGTAAGACTTTGGTTAAAGGGGAGGAAACTGTTCATCGGGAGGTGGAGATAATGCAGCATTTGTCAGGGCATCCGGGAGTTGTGACATTGGAGGCAGTGTATGAGGATTCAGAATCTTTTCATCTTGTGATGGAGTTGTGTTCGGGTGGAAGGTTGATTGATCAGATGGCAAAGGAGGGTCGGTATTCTGAGCAGCGGGCTGCTAATATATTTAAGGAATTGATGTTGGTGATCAAGTATTGCCATGACATGGGGGTTGTCCATAGGGACATAAAGCCTGAGAATATTCTTTTATCAACTTCTGGGAAGATTAAACTCGCAGATTTTGGCTTGGCTATGAGGATCGCAAATGGTATGTATCACTCTTTCTTCGAGGTTTCAATGTTATTCCACTTTGCATTAAAGATCTATATGTATTACCTTTTTCTCCCCCCCCCCCACTTTCTTCTTGACTAGGCTTCCCTTACATCGGTATCAATCCTGCACTTTTGTTACTTATATTGCTTACGTTTGTGTAAACCATACTGTTAAATATCACCGGAATGGTGCTGCAGAGTTGTGCTCCAATTCTGTCTTTGTTTGCACTATAGGTCTGTACTGTACTATGAAAGAAATGTATGATTAATTATATTTACTTGTATGCATGATTGCCTTGGTACTTACCACTTGACACACCCTATCTTCCGTGATTTGAGCTATGCTAGAGTTCAGCCTCATTGAATAGTGGTGCTATGTGTACATTGTGTATGTTTTCCTTAAAGTGATTCTAGCTGAATTCTCATTCCTCTGAAAACCTGTGTGATTGGCATGGAGTAGCTTGATATATGTAGATAAGGAAAGTGGCAGCAAACATGCAACCAAATGCATGTGGGCACAAACACATTTATTGCAACTACTCTGTTTATGGAGCTTTAAGTCCAATTTTCACTAAAGATAGTTTTCACTTCCCTTAAACTCTGACACCATATTTGTCAATGAAGATCTGCAAATTCATATATGCACATGAGTACAAAAGGCCTTCTATAATCACCCAAACACATAGGTCTTTGGGTTGACACACGGCATTGATGATGCAACACTTGCCTGTAGTATAGGAATGCATTATAGAGTGAAAACAGAAAGAGGACATTTAATTTATTTATTTTTTGATAAGTTATATTATAAACAAAAGGGCTCAAAACAGGTGACAGATCCCTTTTACACTAGCAGTATACTCAGCCCTATCTAATTGGAAATAAGGCTATTTACATCATCTACAAAAGAATGAGAAGAAGGGAAAGAAGTGTTCTCTATCTCAAAACACCAGAAGATCAGACTGCGAAGCAAAGTGTTTTTCATCTGCCCTACCGACCCTTACTCATTGTCAAAAGCCCTTCTATTTCTTTCCTTCCAAACAGTCCAGCAAACTCCCAAAGGAGCTGCCTCCCAAAAGAGATTATTCCTCCTGCGCTTTAAAGGAGGCCAACACAAAAAAGCTCTTTGACAGTCCTTGGCATAACCCACGAGATATTAAACATCCCAAAAATCCAATTCCACAATGAAGCAGCAAATGGTTGGTACTCTCTCCGCTCCTCTAGCACATAAAACACCGGTCAACATAAATCATCCGCGCAGGTTGTCCCCCATGGAATACAAGCCTCCCAAGCAAAGAAGGCCACTCGACTGGGAGCTCTGGACTTCCACACCACCTCCCAGGGGAAGCAACTATCATCTCTACTCGAAAGAAAGTTAAAAGTACAATTTAACGGAGAACTTGTAGTCTCTTGAGCCTTCCCACCTCACACTGTTCCCTATCTCTACCAACTTGCTGCGAGTAAATCCTGTCAAGAAAGAGCAGACAAGAATCCACTTCCCAGTCTTCTAAGGTGCGCCGAAAAGTAGGATTCCAAACAATTCTGCCTTCCACAATCTGTCGGATAGAACTAACCATACAATCTTCATCTATAGCCAAGATGAAAAGATTAGGAAAGGCTCTTCTCAACTCCATCTCTCCGCACAATTTATCTTACCAAAATCTAACTGTCGAACCATCCCCTATGTCAAAAGAAATATGTCTCCTAAAATTATCCCAACCTTTACTAATACCCTTCCGAACCCCCACCCCATGCGAAGAATTAACAGCATTGGGAAACCAAACATGCTCACCAACAAAACAATTTTCCTCCAAAAGCCATTCTTATCAATCAGATAACGCCATAACCATTTACTTAACAGGGAATTCTTATCAATCAGATAACAAGAGGACAATTTACTTAACAGGGCTCAAACGTGTGCATGTTTGTAAGTAGGGTGATGGAGTTCAAAATTAATCTCGTCTCCAATTATTGAATACCTTCAATTACTACCATTTCCAAGTTGGATGTGCTTGCAAAATATGAGTTGATTCCTCATATGCTTCCTGTGATTAGCCAATCCGGCGTAATCTACTGGATTTACAATAATTTTGAAAGGCGAAAATGAATTGAAAGGCGAAAATGAATTGACCTTTATGCTTATTATCACCTTATCAGTAATGAGCTTGTCATATGTTTTTTGAAAGGCGAAAATGAATTGACCTTTATGTCAGAGTTGTTAGTAAATTTCTGTTATTGATGATGTTGGGTTACAATAATTTTGAAGTGGTTTTATTCCCAAAGCAAAACAAGACAGTGAGCCGGTGAGGGATTGCCTCATATGCTTCTTACACTGCTTTGGCAAAATTCACACGCTTTTGGCAGTAGCTTGGGAATGTTAAAATGTATGGTTGCTTTTATTTGGTTCATGACTTGTTATTTGTTATACTTTTACGTTTTTGCTCATGAATCTTTTTGCGAATTTAACTGCAGGTCAGAGCTTGGCTGGTTTGGCTGGAAGTCCAGCTTATGTTGCTCCAGAAGTTCTATTAGGGAATTATGCTGAGAAAGTGGATGTGTGGAGTGCTGGTATTCTTTTACATGCTCTTTTGATTGGCGTTCTACCATTCCAAGGAGACTCATTAGAAGCCGTTTTTGAGTCAATCAAGACTGCAAAGCTTGATTTTCACTCAGGAATTTGGGAATCCGTATCCAAACCTGCTCGCGATCTGCTTGAGCGAATTCTCACAAGGAATGCGGCTTCTAGGATTACAGCAGATGAAGTACTAAGTAAGTTGATTATGCGTTATGCTTTAAGAAGTATGTAAATAGTTTGAATTCGTTAGGATTTTTCTCTTTGCTATTTCGGTCAACTAAAATTCAAATTTATGTTGTTTCAGGCCATCCATGGATTTTGTTCTACACTGAGCGCACCTTAAGGACACTGTCAATCAAGTCAAAGTCAAAGAGTCAAGCAGGAGCACCTTCCCAGATACCGGTTTCTGCGTCCATACCCGATTCAAATCGAAATAGAAATAGAATAGCTACTAGCAGTTCTCTTGATCAGAAGCATGCACGTCAAGTTTCATCACCCAAAAGTTCGGGTCATGAGTCGGAAGAGCAGGATGACTCAGGTTTGGTTGATGCACTTGCTGTGGCTATTTCGCACGTGAGGATATCCGAACCAAAGAGGAGCAGATTGTGTGTCCCCACTAGCCCAATAAGAGAGCAGTGTTCGTCTAATGTGACCGCTAGCCTTTGCAAAGCATGCTGATATTGGTAACATATGACCTTCTGATTGACTGATTCCACCACCAGCCATCATCTGAGTTGTTCCCCTATCATGACTAAACAGTAACCAGGCCCCTGACAAGTTTCAGTTCAAAGAGATGACCTACTGGCTAGATTTTCATGTTGCCGGTTAGGAAATGGCAACTTGGGTTCCCCATTTTCCAGGGGAACTTGATGTGAAGGTTGTTTGTTATGACGTTGGTTTTAGTTTTAACGTAACAGCGCTATTAATCTAATGAAGTACACAAAGCTGATGTACAGAGTATGTAAATAGAAGCTGGAGAATGTACCCAAAGTAATGTATACTCTTTGAGGGGGCAAAATAAGTGATATGTGCTGTGTCTTTGCTGTTATGGCCATCACAATTTCTTGAATCCTTTTTGGTGTTATTTCTGCAAAAACAGCTAAGAAAAGAAAAGAGGAAAAAACATAAAAGATGTTAGTAGTTCGTGCTGTTTAATAAACTGTACTGTGTTGTAAGCTTGGGTCGGGCTTGACTCTAATTGACTGTTGAGTCAAGCTCAACCATGAATTGCTGAGACATGAAATTATTATTATTATTATTATTTTTTTGAGACATGAATTATTGCTTGAGGTTTAAACGCCCGGCTCATTTTGAATCAGCTTGGTTGCCACAAAAATATTTACATAACCAATATTTTATATAGTATGATTAGAATTAGGCTGAAATAAACCTTGAGCTCGGTTTGCTAATAGCTGAATGGTGAAGTTTAGTCGAGCTCAAGTAAAAACTAATACAGCTGAGCTTGAGCATTTGAACAGAGTATGATTTCTACTAGAGTATTAGTCCTATATTTCTGGTTATTTGTTTCAGGGGAAAATTATACAACCTTCTCTTTTTACCTTAATGTGTGTGCGCCTTATAAGGTGGATCTGTACAATGATAAGATTTCATAAGGGTGCAGCATGACTTCCCCTCAAATTTGGACACCTTAACACACTAATATATATATATATATATATATATATATTAGTCCCTCGACTATGGGCTATTTTACCAGTAGTCCCTTAACAATTTTTTTTCAAATTTCAGTCCCAAGAGTATCAAAAAGTCACGCAGCTAGTCCTTTTAATAGATGTTGTTAGTAATTTGCCGTTAAGTTGCCCATGTGCCTTTCACGTGCGTTTGACCAAGGGCAAAAATGGAACTTCACAAGTCATCTTCTTCACCCTCTCCCTCTCCCACTCTCTCTCTCCTCATCAATCTCAATTCAACAAATCTCCACCAGAAACCCTAATCCTCAAGGTTTTGTTCATAATTTCCTTGAATAGAATCAAATAAACCCCGGCACAATCACTGCCATCGCCTAGTCCGTCCACCCAATTGTGAACCCCCTCCAGCCGCCGCACCACCAACTTCAAAGCTGCCCCAAGATCTCCCCAATTACAGCATCTTTCCAATGTTCCAAAGGCGGAGAAACCTAAATAGGGGACTCGAATCGTCTTTCCAATGTTCCAAAGTTGAAAGCCAAATAGGGAACTCGAATCGTCTTTCCAATGTTCCAGAGGCGGAGAAACCCGTCGAAACCACCGTTGTTACCGAGAAAGAAGTACCTGTGCCTGAGGCTGAGCCGGTGACGGAGGTAGCCGAGAAGCCGGTTGAGGAAGAAGAAGCGAAACCTAGCGCTGAGAAGGAAACCAATGTTGTTGGTGAACTTCTTGACCCGCAAAAGGTTGCTCTTGATGAGTTTAAACAGTTGGTACAAGAAGCTCTAAACAAACATGAGTTTACGCTCCACCACCTCCGCCACTGGCATCGAAAGAGGAGGAGAAGCTGGCTGAGACTGCCGCCGCGGCCACCGATGGAGAAGAAGCTGAGTCGTTATCAAAGTGTTCAAATTTAGGTTTTGCCTTTTGATCTGGTTTAATTTGGTTGGTTTATATAAAACTCATATTTATTAGGCAAATCTGGGTTTTGGTTTTGAAATGTTTGGCTTTTTGATTTGGTTTTGACTTTGGTTGATTTGTAAGGAAACACAATTTTGGGAATGATCATCAATGAACTATGTGTGTTTTGGGAATTAGGGTTAGGGTTTGAAGGCGATAATAAGGGAAATTTCATTTTTGTCCTTGGTCAAACGCACGTGAAAGGTACATGGGAGAGTTAACGGCAAATCACTAACGGCCTCCATCAAAAGGACTAGCCGCGTGACTTTTTGATACTCTAAGGACTAAAATTTGAAAAAAATTCGTTAAGGGACTATTTGTGAAAAAGCTAATAATCGAGGGACTAATGGTGTAATTAATCCTATATATATATATATATATATATATATATATATATATGTTGGCGTTTTATGGTACTTGTATATAGTGTGTTCTCGTTGACCCGAAAATGGTCACATGATAATTTATTGCCTTAATTTTTCTTTCTTTGATCATGTATTAGTTTAACAATCTCAATCTCGAGGCCAATTCTGCCTTTAAAAGTCGATGAAGATTCTCTTGCTGTGAGAAAGCAGATTCAGAATGGAGGTTAGTCTCAAGGCCTGCACCCAAAACAAGAGATCATTCCTCTCTCTCAAATTTGTCCTATGCCTCTCTTTCTTGTTTCTAATTTTAGTTCTTTTTTACATTCAAGCCTTTGCTTTTGATTCATCTTCCTCTTCTCCGGCTTCTGCGTCGTGGGCTTTCTTTGATCAATGGAGAGAGGTGGTTCGTAAGAGCGGTCCTTCGAACCAGTCTGAAGTCATTGGGTTGATGACTGCCAAGCTCCGAGAGTCGGTCACTTTTCTACCTCTCAAGGACCTCAGATTCTCTGAAACTGCCATGACAGGCCACACATGGTTTATGAGCTCCCTGAACGACACATTAGAGGAAAACGAGGCAGAGTATCTGCTTTTCCCTTCTTTAGCATCCGAGGGTCGGCTCTTGTGTGTCAAGGGACGCGACACAGGAGACGGCTCGAAAAACTCGTATGCCTTGGCATGGTCAGAAAGTCTTCCCGACTCGGCCATCTTCATGGAAGGCCTAACCTATATCTCAGACACTTACTACAACTACCAAAATTTGTGGCACGGATTGTGTGCCATGGTCCCTTTTGTCCGGTGGTCCATGAAAAACGAGTGCATTAAGCCAACAAGATGTGTTCTTTATCATTGGGGTGAACACAGGTTCAAGATGGGGTCATGGATTCAAAAACTCATGGAAGCAAATTACAGAGAAATGAATATCGAGAAATTTGACAGAGGAGATGGACCTTACTGTTTCGAGAAGGCAGTTGTGATGAGGCACGATTTAGGATCGATGGGGCCGGAGAACAAGTTGAAAGTCTTTGACTTGTTGCGGTGCAAGGCTAGAGAGCATTGCGGCCTTAATCCGGCAGGTAGAGGGAAGGAAGTAAATGAAAGAGGGGTACCAATTATACGATTGACTTTACTAATGAGAAGAGGATCTAGGTCCTTCAAGAATGCAACAGCAGTATTCGACATCTTTGCAAAGGAGTGTGCAAAAGTAGACGGGTGCATTTTAGACATGATTCAGTCAGAAGATCTAAGCTTCTGTGATCAGGTATTGCTTAATCAATCTCTTACCTTGTTCAACAAAATTTTCACATTAGCAATTAATTGATTTAGTATGCTATCGTGACTTGTGATTTGTGTGTTCTGATCCAGGTGAGGGTAATGACGAATACAGATATTGTGGCATCCCCACACGGAGCACAGCTGACAAATATGCTCTTCATGGATCGTGACAGTAGCATAATGGAATTTTTCCCGAAAGGATGGTTAGAGCTTGCAGGTGTAGGGCAGTATGCCCACCACTGGATGGCTAACCAGTCGGGGATGAAACACCAGGGTGCATGGTGGGACTCAATTGGAGAGGAGTGCCCTACCCCTAAAGACGAATTGCAATGCTTCTTGTTCCACAAAGATGGCAAGGTTGGCCACAATGAAACCTACTTTGCTGAATGGGCCAGAAAAGTCCTTAGCAAAGTGAGGATAAGCAAGCTGCAACAAGCGTCAGCAAATCTCAACCCTACACAGAAGTTCAATTCAAATGCTTGTGTATGCTAATATTTTCTTTACTTAGCATTAGAAGAACTGAGAAAGGTCAGATTTACAAGAGAAGCTTATTCGTCTCATTAGGCACAAAATAGAAATGACACTATTTCTCAGATTGATTTTTTTTTCTTCTTTCCCTGCCCTGGAGTTGTATGTTTTACACGCAAATGAAACCATATTGAATATCTGGATAGTTCCGGTAATGACTTTAGCTCTTCATTCAACAGCCTCTTGAGGTAAAATAAGTCTCATCTTCGAGAAAATTTGGACCACATGTAGACCAGGAAGAAACAAAATAGTGCAAAAAGCACTACATGCATAACATGGCTTGATCCCTGCTGGATGATGCTCTTGTTCAATTTCCTCATGTTGTTCTTCACCCCAGCTTGAGCCTTGATCAGTGTCATTTGCTGAAATGAATTCAACAGATAAGTAAGATATTCAGGGAGTTCATATTTCGTATAAAAGTAGGCTAAACAATGCTATGCATTGACAAGTGAATCACAAGCAAATATAATACTCCCTCTGTCCCAAATAAATAATCCCTCTTTTCTCTTTGGTTTGTCCCCAAAAAAATAGTCCAATTTCTAAAAGAAACGATAAAATTATAGTGTAATTTTTTGAAGGTACAATCATATAAAGCTACAATCTCAAAAAGTTTGACTGTTCAAAGGAGACTATTCTTTTGGGACGGAGGGAGTCCTTCGTTCCGGGCAAAGGCAAAGAGTCCATTATTTTATTTTATGATGTTTTACTTAAAAAATCTACTTTAAAGAATTATGCCTACAATCTCCATAACTTTTCAACTTTACCCTCCACAATTGACATTAACATGTTGATTATGCAAAAGCATTTTTGTAATTATGACCAACTCTAATGGTACTTATATATTCCTTAATTATTAGACTTTGCAAACGTGGAGTTTTTGGGTGGAAGAGAGGGAGTAGCAAAGTCTATTCAAGTTTTCAAACACACTATTCTTTTAGCTAGCGCTTGACCAAAATATCTTAGATCCTACTGTTGACATCAGTAAATACCAGAAGAAAAATTACATGTCAATCCACCTAATTGCACTTTGCGACTGCAAATTTAACATTATCTAGCAGATCCATCAGTATGAAAATTTTAAGATATACTGAGTATATATATATATAGAAAACTGAGCTCTAAGCACAATAGAAGACAAGGAAATAAGGATCTCAACATCCAGGTTATAAGTAACAATTGCCAAAAAAAATAGTTTTCAAAGCAAGGGATGTACAAGTGATGACATACCAGTTGATTAATAAACTCATTCTGAAACTTTGCTTCAGTCTCAATCTCTTGAGCTACCTGCAACAACACACTTGATAAGTGCCCCCACAATAGAATCTTAATAACTATCACCAGGTACTCCAACTTATAAGATTAAAAACATAAACATGCATATACCGTGCCAATTTACAATAAACTTTAAGGGAGAATGTGGTACAAGTTTGAAGAAACTCTTGAAACGACCATTAAAAGATGCTCTCCAACAAAACCAGGATACAAAAATGACCCCATCCAAGATTAAACTTGAAAGCTTCAAGCTCTTTTGTTATTTGTTAACTTCCATCCAAACAAAGTCACAATCCAAACAGTTAGGGGCAAGAACACCAACGAATAGCTTGCCATAGCCAAGTAACTGCTAAGGGAGTCGACAATATGAGTCATATGACACTCATACATATGGCTTACTGCTCACCTACTTCAGCTTCTGGTATACCAAAAGTAAGAAATATCTTCACTTCTTTCTTCTTCTATTTTAATCCGTTTACTTTTACTTTTGATTTGTTAATGTGGTAAAGCTCAACCCTAGAGGTTTGACTATGCGATCAGCAGGACCGTGAGAGAGTGCTCTCACCAACTGAGCTAACACGCAACCCAAAAAAGAGCACTAGTCTAGAAACAAATAATTCCATGTATTTAGAGACCTATGAACAAGTTCATGTCCTAGTCTTTTGACGACAATATTGACTATATTCTCTTTCAGCTCACAAATATGTACTTTGTGCTCTCCTTACTAGCAAAAAAAAAAAAAAAACTAATAACAGTGAACACCCATGACATCGAGCTTGCAAGTAACTTTCAAAAACAATAATAGGTCATTTAACTTATCTGCCTTGCTACACCTTTAATCTCTTTCATAGTTGTTAGAATCATATGACTCAATTGGATCATACAATTCAATCTGGTTAGACCATTAACTCATGATCGTGATGCATATAGATACAAATGATCCACTTGGACTAAGAATTTCCAGCTCTAGACACGGGATTTCTTTTTCTAGCTATACTTGGGCTAGATAATTGGAACTGTATCGGGGAATTGACTAGCACACTAAATGAGAAGCGAATAGGTGGATTCATCCCGAATTAGAAAGAACCACCAAGATGTTCTCGGGTTGGAATACAGCTGCATTAAAACTTGGTTGGAAGAGCTTTACCGTTGTTGTGTCCTGCCCGGCTCGGGAGATTAGGCTTCTCCGCCAAACTTTACGCACCAAAAAAAAAATCAGCTTGAAAGAAAGCCTTTTCAGTTTATTTACATTTTCCATACGCAATGGAGAACTGGATCATACAATTCAATCTGGACCGGGCTTTGATGATTCAAACTGTGAAGGGGAATTGGCTGAGGCACTAAATCAGAAGCGAATCAGTGAATCTGTCCCAAATCTTCCCATAAAATCAACTTTTCATCAGCTTGAAGAAAAGCCTTCTCAGTTTAATGTTTTTATGTTTTGTAAGCAAATAGCTTCCAAACCACTTTAAAGGGGTGTATACGTTCAAAATTAAGCAAATGCCCTTCGTCTCTAACTCTTATGATTTATTTGGCGCAGATTTCTCTCTCTCTCTCTCTCTCTCTCTCTCTCTCTCTCTCTCTATACCTCTACCTCTACTATAGAGAATGAAACTTGTGTCATTATTCTGAAGAGAGGGGAGAGAAAATAATTTGCACCAAGTGACCATGTTTTTCTACTAATTTTATTTCTCTTTATTCATCACCTTTTATACTTGTTCATATAAAATTAGTGCCAATTTCGTATTTTTCACATTTTATAGTGTTTCAAGGGAAGGTATTTATGTTAAGCGAAACTGAGCTCACTTTCCCAATTTACCCAATGTGTCCAGTCAAGGCAAACATCTTACTGTTTTGTGTTCTGCTGTAACATTAGTTATTTAAATACCTTTTCTTGGTACAAGATATTGTTCTTGTTACAAGGCTTGATATTATAATCTTTTCTGTAACTCATCCTGAATCTTACAATATGATTTACAACTCATAGGATTTGATTTACAACTTGATTTTACAATGATTGTCTTCTCTTTCAAAACTGTCGCTTGATTTCCTAATATAATACCCCATAAGACTAGTCAAGCAGTCTGCTTTCACATTTTGAACGATCACCTTCCTCCATAAACTAACTCAATCATTAGGATCACAGAAACTGTTGAAACTTAACAAACCAAGCTTCTGTGTCCACATAGTGACAGAGAACCCATGAGACACATGCATTTTCACCTCGTCATAAATCTAATCTGCTCCTTCCTAGAAGATTGTCCAGAGATTATAATGCTACTAGCCTCCAAGTAAGCAATAATGCACATGAACTCGAAAAACAGTCAATGAAAAATAACCCCACAACTTACACCAAATCAGTTACATCAACAACTTGAAAGCAAGATACTTCTCCCCTTCTGAATAACTGCAATTCTTTATACAAGTATGTGTATTATTCTTTAATGTTGCATTAAAATGAAAAAAGAACAGAAAAAAATTTGAAAAAACAATAGATTGTTGACCTTGCAGTGATCAAAAATCACAAGTGTAGTTGAATTTAAAAGATGTTGTGCAGAGTTATTAAGTGATCACAAGACCAAATCGAGCTTATTTCAGTGCTAATACCTTTTACCACAAGTATGCCAACTTTGCCCATACAAGTATACAACCTAACCAATAACTACATATATTTCACTGAATCAACATCCAGACAGATTATTCTAAATTTATCTCCTGGGTTAAAGTAATTCAATAGGGCTGATAGAAAAAAAAAAAAAAAAGAAGAAAAAGAAAAGTGATTCAAAACAGCAACGCATAAATTATTTTGAATAAATAATTACAAACAAAAACTAGGATTAGAGAGACTTACATTCCGCAGCTGTTTAACTTGCTTGCGGAGGCCACTAATCTCATCATCCAAGTCCGCGTGCATAGGATCAATCCGCAATTGAATCTCATCGGAACCAGCTGCTGGCCTCGTACTCAGCCCTTCCCTGTACACAACATCAAATTTAACCTAACCAATTCAATTCAATTATACAATAAATAATTAAAAGTCAAACAAAAAGGAAAAACGATGAAAACGAAGTCTCAGAGCTTCCTTTTATCTACTGAAAAAGTTGCGAGGGAAAATTAATCAGAATTAGCTTGAAGAGCACAAGAATTTACAATCTCCATTTCTAACGAGATCATGGATTACCTCGATCTGTAAGGGGCAGCACCGTAAAAATTTCCGCTTCTGTGAGAATTTTCTGCCATTTAACGAGAAGAATTTTGAGGAGATCGTACCGATGGAGAAACCCTAAAAAAACCGAAGAATTTCTTGTCGACAGGCGCAGGACTCTATTTCTTGCAATTTTGAAAATTTTCCGTTAGGGATTTGTTGGATGAGATGCTGTGGCGCGTTTCTATCTTTTGACGGGTTACAGCGATTTTGAGTTGTGATGTCGTCGAGCGAGTAATCTACCGTCGGTTTTCAAGATCTAGTGGCTGTTTCCTTGTGGGTCCAACTAAGGTGTTGATGAGTGAGAACCTGGATGCGGATTCGAGACCGCTTTAGATCTCCCCGTCTATTGATGAGTATAAAATAATACCTCCTTTTCACCCAAAAAATTTACGTTTAAAAATTTTAATAATTTAAAAATATATTAGTGTTATTTATAATTATAAAAATATTTAAGTACAATTTAGATACTTATAACACAAATAGAAGGTAAATATAAAAAATTATGAAAATTATAAGCATAATTTTTAAAAATGGACTCTTTAAATGAAACATTTATAAATAATTTAATAAACTCTTTGCCTGGAACGAAGGAAGTACATTACATACAGCTGGTCCTGAACTTTTGGGGGTTCAGGTCAAAAATAAAAAAAGGGGCCCTTGTTAAAATATAAAAACAATAATTTTACACAAATATTTTTTCACTTTTTATTATTCAAAGTATTGAAAAAGTGCAAAATCTACAAACATATAAGAAAAAATAGTATCAACTAATTATTAAAAATTACTATTTTGCACCGATTTACACAATTTACAACAAAAATAATATATTTGTTTGCATCTTTTGAGTACAATATCAATAGAACCTGATTTTTACTTGGAATATTGTTATAATCTACCTAATGATTATTATAATTGAATTTGTATTTCAATCTAAGCAATTTTTACTTTTTTAATGACTCAGTTAAAAAAATATTGATCGTCAACTAACATTTTTTTTGGTGGATCCAAAATAAAATAAAGGTTAGATGACTCCGTTATGGTCGAACCCAAAATCTCTAATTTTATATAAGAACACCTTATTCATTGAGTCATAGAGTCAATTACCAAATTATACTAATACATTATCTATTATACATAAATAAGGTTTGTTAATTAAATTCAAAGAACCAAAAATAAAACAAAAGGTAGGTTGGATGACTTTGCTAGGTAATGAACCAAAAACCTCTAATTTTATAAATAACTATATTAAAAATCATTTAAAATGCACCTTCTTATCTTTTAGAGTAATGCTATGGGTACCTAAAAAGTACCAAATTTTTTACACTAAATGATGTGTTAGCTGATGTGGTACAAAAAATAAAATTAAAAATCATAATCAATGCATTACATCAGCTAACACATCATTTTGTGCAAATTTTTTTGTACTCTTTAGTTACCCATAGCATTACTCTATTTTTTATTACATCCCAAAATTTCTTAATACACCCTCATCCACATTCTTCTCTACAATTGCAAAAAAGAAATCTTTAAAACTTAAATTTTTCAACAATCACACTGTTGCAAAAATCATATACGGAGCACAAAGGAATGAAGGGGACTAAAAATGTAAGTACTTCTTCTCATTCTTCACTTAAATCTCGTATTTTTCCATCTTTTTACAAGGAACAATTCCAAGCACTGCTGTATCGTGTTTGACTCTCGTTACCCGAACACCTTAGAAAAGTTTGATCAACATCGGTCGAACACTCTAGTGATGTTCGGTAAGAGTTACCCGAACATCACTAGACTGTTCGGCTAGGACTTGCCGAACATTACTAGGGTGTTCGGCTAACCAATACCGATTTGCTCATGTTCTGAGTCAATCTGGCAGCTGGATCATAAGGATCCAATGCATACACTAGGCCAGTTACCAAGCCTAACAGTGTTGAGGCTTTTGGCCAACTCCCACCTAAGGAAAGAGATGTCTTCCCCAAAATATTTTTTCCTAAACTCTGAGTCATAAAGCAATTGAAGCCTTTGTTCTTTTCTTTTTTCTTCTTTCTTTTTCGGAATCAAATTTGGAGAGAATAGTTCCAAGAAAATGCAATCTGCAATTCTGCAGTCTACACAACTAAACTTGGATTCATAAATGTAATTATCAATCTCTGCCCTACCAAAGGCAGAATGAGCTCTTCATTATCTAGGTTTGATATCCTCTTTCCATGTCTAAAAGATCCAAACCCAATTAACATTTTGAAGATCCATTCAAAGAAAATAAAAACTAGCAGACCCACTTCTATCCGAGCATTAGGGAATGTTTGAGATGGAACTGGGCTGAAGTGATGATTGTAGATTTCCAATGGTGGGGCTTTGCAATGTTTATCGGATCGGATGCCTGGACATTGGAGATGGAGCAGCTTGAGGAGGCCAGGGTCAAAAATGGCCGACGATGGTGTAGTAGTTTTGGGTCGATTTAAAATTGAGTACTGGCTAAAATTCGTCCTGAAGCGATAGAGCGAAGAATTTCCCTTGTAGAATCGATTTTGATTTTCTTAGTTCATTCATGTTTTCGAATAACCACCGTCAATGAACTTGGTGAGGAAGAATTGTTTTCAAGGTTGGGGATGTTTTTTGCTTCTCAATTAGTATGTTGGAGAGCTACTAACAGCGTTATGTTTGCTTAGCTTAGTAGGACACTTGTTAAAAATTGAGAATTTGTGACAAAAAATGAGACACCAATGTGAGACACATGATTTCAAGCCTTTGTCAATGACTCGTGTATGGAAAGATAACCCACATAAGTTTGAATTCTATTGTATTACGACGTTTCTTGAAAGGAAAATAATGTATTTATAGAATTTTATGTACAAAAAATGTTTTAAGATTTTGTACTATATAAGCCTTAATGTATTAAAATATTATACGGTATAATACTTCTAAAATATTTTTTGTACATTTATAAAAAAAAAAAAAGTTTATCTACTCTTCTTGAAAAAGTTGAAGTCGAGAGATATTTTTTCCAATCCCAATAAAACTTAATAAAGGATTGTTGAGCCCTCATAAAACTACTATAGGAGTTCTGAGTTAGACATGGTTATAGAGAAGGCAAGAAATATATGAAATTAAATAGACAGAATATGATGATACAAGTGTTTGAACATTTGTCATTGGCAACAAATGTGACTTATGCCAAACATTTGTCACAACTCACAAGCAAGAACGACTAATAACCACTATTCATTGGACTAAATTGAAAGCAATTAAATATTTGGTAGCTAAAAATGTAATTGGAATTCAAACAATAAATAGCTTTTGGTATAAAAAATTCATGATATGGCCAAACTATCCAGTCTATCCTTTCTATATTTAGGGTGTTAATCTTTAAACCCTGTGTCTCTTTTTGTTGAAAATCTTTGTTGATTTTCGTCGTGTTTCTCATAAGCTCATGCTTCTATGAATTAGTGAACTAACATTTCCAAATATTATGATTTTCACAAAACCTTATTATTATTATTATTATTATTTTGATTTCTTTACAAGGTTTGTTAAAACATAACAAGTATTGTTGAAACCATGGGGAAATAATATTGAATCTGAAGTTGTTGATTCTGCTTTGGATGGGACACTAAAAACATGAGATGAATAATACCTAGGCTAAGATCGTAGATGGTTGAAGGGCACAATTGTAATGGAATATACTTGGCATATGGAATCTGAAGTTGTTGATTCTACTTTGGATGGGACACTTATAACATGAGATGAATAATACCCGGGCTAAGCCAACCTGAGATATAAGTCGTTCTTTTTGTTCTCTAGTATCGTATCATGTTAGTCGCGTGACAATATCCAAGTCGATCAAACCTTGAAGCATTTGCTTCATCACATAATTGAAACCAACATTTTTTTTAATTGAGTTTTACAAACCCATTTGAATCTATTTCAATCTCTGCAGCCTGATCCTTCTTTGAAACATGAAAAAATGAATGATTTGGATGCTTTTCATTTAGTTTACACATAAAGATGAGATAGTGAAAGTACTCTTGTTATATATGGAGAAAATTTAAGTTGAGAAAGAGAGATAAATTAGGCCAAGGGGGAAATGGTTAGAGAGTACAGATTAAAGATGAGGATAAAGAGTAAATTAAGCAAGATTTCATAAGGGTAATGTGGGTATGTGAAAAAAATCTGAATATACTCCAATTAAATTTTTTAGATTAGTTAAAATCCAGTTATAATGATTACAACTGACTACAAAGCAATTTTTCCGCATAAATCAGTTTTTCGACATTCATAAACCCACGCATGGAAGCCATCACGAAAATTTATGTAAATTTAGACATGGAAGTTTATATTATTGTAAACCTTGAATGTCAAATCCTTGCCACTACGGTCCTCTGTGTTACGATTCAATGTTTTGATTCAAGTTACCTCAATTGATCGAAAGTGGTTTTAACATCCATCCATTACAACAAACATTGTCCTTAATGGAATTACTCAGAATCGGCCCTGAACTATTGAGGGCCCATAGCAAAGTGAAAAATAAGGAGCCCTTATAGAAATATAAAAATAAGAATTTTACACAAATAATTTTTTTACTTTTCTTATCGAATGTATTGAAAAAGTGTGAAACCTACAAACATACAAGAAAAAATAAGTATCAAATAACTATTGAAATTATCTAGATCTTCTAATATTTTAAAAAGCAAAAGTATCATCAATAACGTCTTTAAAATTAAGTTTTTCCAACATCTCATTTTCAATGCATAAATTTGCTAATCCATTTAATCTTTCTTAGGACATAGTTGAACGAAAATATGATTTTCTTAAGAATAGTTTTGAAAAATTAATTCTATATATTTATATAGGCCTCAAGCTAAGCACTCTATTTTATATTTTATGACCCAGCTAGAATTTTTTAGATGGCCAAACTAATATTTTCTTTTACAAAATTTATAAATATAATACATTATATATATATATATATATATATATATTACTCCCTCCGTCTCAGATAAATATTCCTAATAGATAAAACACAAGAATTAAAAAAAATAATTAATGATATGCTGTAAAATGTGTTCTGACAATAATACCCTTAAACATTAATTAAGTTCAACTATTATAAATAATTGAGTTTCTTTGAAATGTGTTATATTAAATGAAATTTTAAGGGTATATTAGGAAGAATGGTAGAGAATAGGTAGATCAAAAGTCTTTAGGAACATTAGTTGAAACATCTCAAAATAAAAAGTATGAACATTTATCTGGGACGGAGGGAGTATAAGGCTGCATATATAAATTTGGGGCCCAACATGGCCATTGCCCACCATGACATCCCACCGGGCCGGCCGAAGAATTACTAGAAAAATTGAGTATTAATGTGATGGAAACTAAAATTTGGTTAACATCTTGGGTTCAATTGGGAAATTAGGGACTGTTGGGGCAAAAGATGAATAAGAATATAGTAATTAGCCAGTATTATGTGCCTCCATAAGATCACGAGGGATTGAAAATCTTCTATTCCATTCCCTATTATACTCTTAATTTCATTGAATCTTAGCCCTACACGTCTCCTTTTAAAAAGAAGGTTGAGTGTAATAATAAGATCACGAGGGATTGAAAATCCTCCTAGTTTTGAATCTTAGCTCTACACGTCTCTTTGTAAAAAGAAGGACGAGTAAAATAATAAGAACAAGGGTAAATTCAGTGAAATAGGAAGTGTGACAGAGGCATGGAAAATTTGAATTCGGTCAGGGGTGAGAAATATGGGGGGTTATGCAACCATTGAAAAGGAAGATTGTGATTTTTAAATGCTGAGTAATTGATGTGAAAGATATTGGGATTGGAAACTTAAAATACGAATCAAACGTGCTTATTCCGTGAGATTTTGATGATTTTTGTGATGAAAAAGGAAGTCCACCGGTGGTACTATTAGTTAGAAATTAATTTCCTAATTAGTTATCATATTCAAGGAATGAATATTTATTGTAATATATTGGTTATTTGTATTCCATCTATTGGAGGTCACCATGCAAAATAATTTTTTAGATTTGTAGACAAACAGGGGAGGAAGAAAATAGATAGATAGAGGTGTGTGTTATCTATATAGAGACTGGTTGATCCAACAGAGCGTGGCAGGAAATGTAACTAATTGATATAAATATGTTGTGTACATTAAAAATGAAATTTTGGATTTACAAAGAAGCAGGAGGGAAAGAACATGATGGGGGTCTCTCTCTCTTTATCTCTATCCCACATGGACACACACAAATTGACAATTGGATGTGTGTATTATCTATATGCTTGATCACGTGAGTGTGAAGGAAATGGCTAATCTATATATACACATTTTTGTAGATTTTGGTGGTAGATCTATGAGCTAGAGGTTTGCATGGTTTCCCATCGACCACCCGTGGCACAATTTTTATGGAGATCGGTGTTGTATGTTATAAATGTGTAATTATCCTTTTTCATTTATATTTTGTTTGCACTAAACATGATGTTGGATGGGTACTTTTGTAATCTAATTCCATTTAGCAAGTGACATTTTTGTCATTTCATGAATTTAGTAAATCCAAGCATACTAAAGAGTTGAATCCTTAAAGAGTGCATGAATGATGAAGACATTTGTTGACGTTTCTCTTTTAAGATAGTGAAATTGGTCAAACAAGCAAATCTCCTAACCAAAGGGGTGGCATTGAAATAACCCCAAACATGAGTGGTACTGGTCGGTATTTGGCCAAACCATAAGGCTGGCCAGAATTTAACAATGGGAAAGCTACAACCTACAACCTTTCCACTCGTTTCAACGGAGAGAAAATCAGACACGACATTAGTTTTATTTCCTTCCATTAATATACATACCCTCTCCCATTCCTGAGGAACTGCGCCAACAGAAGAAACTAACGATCTCCCTTTCTTGTACCAACAAAACAGGACACAAAAAAAGAAAGAAAGGAGAAAAAAAATTAGAAAACTAAACATGGGAAGTGAAGGTCAGCTGGTTATGGAGAGAAAACCCAGATTCCTATGCCTCCATGGATTCCGAACCAGCGGCAAAATCCTCAAAACACAGCTCCAAAAGTGGCCGGAATCTGTACTAAGTAAGATCGACCTCTTCTTCCCCGATGCGCCTTTCCCTTGCCAAGGCAAATCCGATGTCGAAGGAATATTCGATCCCCCCTACTACGAATGGTTCCAATTCAACAAGGTGATCTAATCCAGTTATCTGTCTCTCACCCACAAAATACCACACACACACACACACACACACACATATATGTATTAATTAATATATTTAAGTTATGCTGATTTTGCAGGAATTTACAGATTATACGAATTTTGATGAGTGTTTAGAATATATAGAAGAGTGTGTGATAAAGCATGGACCGATTGATGGTCTTCTTGGTTTTTCCCAGGTGATTTTACATTCTGTTTTCCATTTATCAGAATAATTTTCCTTCTTTTTTTTTGTTGTTGATAATTTCCAGTCGAAATTTTCATTACAATCTTCTATCTATAATGTTGTGATGAGGAGTTATTTCATTAACAATTCAGGGTGCGATTTTGTCAGCAGCATTGCCGGGACTTCAAGCCAAGGCACGATTCTTGCTCTCTATCAATCGCTGTCTCAACATTTTGTCTGTTCCACGTTTTTGAATAGAAAATTGAAGAATACTGTTAATATTCTCCGTATGATCTGTACAGGGTGTAGCACTTACAAAGGTGCCGAAAATAAAGTTTTTAATAATAATAGGAGGAGCCAAGATTAAGAATAAATCAGTGGCTGAGAAGGCATATTCGTCTCCGATCGAGTGCCCTTCCGTCCACTTCTTAGGTATATCTCTATTCTCATATTTTCGAGTGCCCGTCCGTAGGCGTCCACTTCTTAGGTATTTATTATATCTCCGTTCTCATATTTTCTACTGTTGAAGGTTTCTAATTTTGTTGAAGCAAATATTTCTAATATAGTGTAATTGTTTTATCAAAATTAAGTTTTGCATTGATACAAGTATATAACTATTTGCTATTAGTGGCAATTTGGGTTTTGGCTGCTGAGATTTCAAAAGTCAGATTAGACTGCCAAACTAGTGGTCCATTCAACTTTAGGAAAGAAGGCTGCAAATTTTACATTTTGGGTATTGAGTACAGGGAATGACTACCGTACTTCGGACATGGTGTTTTTCTATGCGCCATGCGTAAAATCTACTCCCTCTCTTGTGCTCATCAAAGAGTCCACAGTTATATAAATATCATTAGAATTTGTTATAATTAAAAAATATTTGAGTTTTATTGGTAGGTTTATACCACATATGGAGGGTAAAGTTATAAAATTATGAATATTGTAGGCATAAATTTTGAAAGAAACTCTTTATATAAAACTTTCTAAAATAAAATAGTAAGCTCTAGGTAATAGTAGACTCTCTACCTAGAACGAAAGAAGTATCATATTATGTTAAATAAATTGTATTTACGAGAGTAAATGAGTTTCAATCGCAAGATATGTTATGGGAACTTACACCAACTAATATAATTTTCCCAAATTAAGCCGTAAATGTCTACCTAATAGACAGACGGCTCTAATATTATACTTTTTGTGATATCGTGGCAGGAGAGACGGATTTCCTGAAGCAATATGGGATGGAACTATTGGAATCTGTTGTAGACCCTGTAGTAATTCATCATCCTAAAGGCCACACCATACCAAGGCTCGGTAAATTTTGTCAATCCCTGCTTTACCAAACACTCTCTTCTTACATGTATCTTTCGGTAACTTGGAAATTAAGAAAACTCAGAACGTCGTTAATAGGACGTTGGAAATGTACAATCTAGTCTGTATTGTTCATATCTCTCTTCTTTTTCTTTCTTTCTAGATGACAAGAGTGTGGAGACGATGATGAGCTTCCTTGAAAGGATTCAAAAGTTGATTTCCAGCAAGGAAGAAGTGAATTGAATTCTTGGTTGAAATGGATAATAAAGTAATTAGTTCTAGAGAACCCCCCTTGTGATAGAAAGGGAATTGCTTAAGCTGCTGTAACTTAGACCATGAGATCTTTTGAATGTTCATCATTTTTCATGTTTAATTCAGCCACTTCATGCGGAAGGTTGTGGCTTTTTTGAATTTGGGTCCTTCTTTTCTCTTACACTCCCTTGATCTAAAAAAAATAATTCAATTTGGCAAGTCAAACTTTTTAAAATTGTAGCTCTTGTGGACCTCCGGTTATGAGAAATTAGGCATAAGCAAGTTGGAGTAATCTTAGTTGTGTGTTCACCAGGGAGTCGGAGAAGAAGAGTCTACCAAATAAGACAGGAGTATATTGTATGTGGTACAGTGGTTTTACCAAAAGCTTCTCCCATGTTTGGAGGGAAACAATATCTTTTGTATGGTCCAGAATTTGGTTTATCGCTTTTGGATTTTTGGACTTGAAGATGTTTCATATATGCGAACTTAACTAAGAATCCTTTCGAGTCTCTTCATGAAAAGACGATATTGTGAACCTAAAAGACAAATATATATATATATATATATATATATATATATATATATGAGGTAGTATTCAATGGTTACCTTAAAAATATAACCATCAATAGTTACTATTATAACAACCATTGGATTGAAAATCAATGGCTAAGATTAATTGCATTAAAATGACTCACCTACTTGCATTAATTGACTCACCTACTTGCATTAATTATATTTTTCAACTAACCAATAAATCTTAGCCATTGATTTTCAATCATTAGACACACACACGAAAGATGATCAAGGAAATCTCTTGTAACAATACAACCTCGATATTGCCCATTCCTTGGTTAACTTGTTCACCCAAGTAAAAATATTGTTCGGAGGTTTAACACTTCGAAGATATTTGGATTGAATTTGTAGAATCTAATAATCTTCCCAAATCTTTATCCTTCTCCCATTCCCCACCCGCCATCTTAAGCCAGCCTCTAGCATCTTCGTCCCACATAGACGAAAAAATATTGAGTTTAAAGGTATTATTATTGACGTAGTATCATCATTCAATAGCATTGCAAAATATCAACAACTTTGCTGATGTGGGCAAAAAGATTAAAGACAAAGTTGTTGATGTGTTGCAACACCACGTTAGCGATATTACCGTTGCACTCAATATTTACTCCACATAGACACTCTCTGTGTTAGAGAAAAGTTACCCCTGCTTGGTCCTTGAAGGAATGAATGATCTCTTAGCGCAATAGATTTTAGTAGGCTTGGCATAAGCGAGACATTAGTGAAAATTTTCTAGCTGAGCTTAACATAGGAATGCCTGATTGAGGAGTAAGGTTGACGAGGAACTGAGACTGTTAGAACAATGAAGTTGACGAAGTCAATCCCATTTCATCGCGCAAGTACTTTTCTTATTTGTCACCAAAATCACGCTAGGATACCATTCATTTGCTTGCAAACATAGGCCTGAAACTTGACGACTTGCATAAAGTAAATTAGTGAATACAAGAGAAACAATTTAAGTAACATATCACGTTTATCCTTATTAATCATAAATCTTTCCAATTTCCACATAATGTAAATAGTAACTTGTCATTTGCATCATCATGGGTCTATTTTTCTTGCGTGATTAATAACTTAATTTATGATTTTGGATTTTCTCTCTTTTAGTTTTTCTTTAATTATTACAAAATGAAAACACAAAATTCAAAATCAAGAAAACAAACGCACTATATATGATTTTTTAATGATTCAAGAATAATTTTTTTTTTTCCACTATCATCTAATCAGTTAAAAGTTTTACCAAATAATATAGGCTTAAATAGCAAATTGATTACCCTACTTTTAAGTTTTTATTCATTAAGGCCATGCTACTATACTTTTAGAAAATTTCACCATTGTACTTCAATTTTGCAGTCCGCTAGTCACTCCATCCACTATCGTTAAATTTTTTTGATGGAAAACGTTAAAGTAACTGAAAACTCAAAATTATCCTTATATATATACACACACACACACACACACACACACTAGGTTTTGTGCCCGTGGTGTCGGTATGGGATCAGATCAATGCATGCTCGAAATTTTTGTAGGGGTCGAATTCAATTAATATTCTGGCAGTCATCCCTACAAAATCTCGAGCATGCATTGATCCGAACTCATATTGATAACTATGGCTGCAAAATAACTATAAGATTTTTAATTCTTGAATTGTTGACTAATTGAGAAAATATTGAAAGACACAAAAATAATAAAATTTTAATTTATTTATTTTGTAAGCAAACAAATAATGAAATATTAAAATTGTAAAAAAAAAATGAATTGAAATGTAACAACATTATTTTATTATTTTCTCAATAACAAAAATTTAATCTTATTCCGGAGGTTCTTGCTTTACAACAATGTTTGCTTTAGCAATGCGAGCTGCAATACATTTATCCATTACTTCCACCTACACGTGAGACAAAGAAGATGTCAGACACATTCATTGAACAATATTTTATGCATAAGAGTTGATTAATTTAAATATCAAAAAAACTTACCGCTTCTTCTACAAAACTCGGATCCTCACAAATATCATCATCTAATATAATAGGCATATGTGTAGTTGGAGTTGCAGGTGTAGGGGAGGTGGAGTGTCAAACGGAGTTGTAGGGACCTATTCGAAACCATGTATTAGATAAAAATAAGTAATTATAAGTTATACTTACAAATTCTTCTACAGAATCATAATCAATGTAATCAGGTCGAGGGGTGATGGAGTTACAAGTGTAGTGTTATATGGATTTGCGAGGACCTAATTGAAACCATGTGTTAGATAAAAACTATTTAATTGTGAAACTTGAAGGCTGAAGCATGTTATGAAAGAATGAGAATATCAGAATATGTTACTTTTGTAATTGAAAATTTTGGGTATCAAACCTGATGTAGAAGTATTATAGAAGAACTTCAGGATAAACAATATTTGTTGTGGAAGTATCTTGTTCTGATGGTAAGAGAATTGTTATCCGATTGAATGTTGTACATCGGGATAGTGCAACGTATAATTGACCATGAGTAAACACTGGGGTACGAAGATCAATGCCGACAAATTTAACAGATTGACCTTGTGATTTATTTATAGTCATTGCAAAGGCCAACCTAATTGGAAATTGTCGTCTTGTAATGGGAATAGTAAGTTCAGAACTAGAAGGAGTAAGAGAAATTCTTGGTATAAATACTAAATTGCCAGCTTTATCTCCGATTAAAATTTCAGCTTCAATGATACGTTGCGCACATCGGACTACCCTCAATCTCGTTCCATTGCAAAGACCATCCCTTGGAGCAAGATTCCTGATCAAAATAACAGGACAACTGACTTTCAATTGGAGGTTGAAAAGTGGGAGACCAGCAGGATTCAATGAGTTCAAATATTCAATTGGGTATAGATTTGCCATGATCAGATCACGCATATCATCATCCACATTTTTGTCTGCTGATAGATAACTAATGACATTTCCTGGGAATATCTTCAATGCTTCAACATTGATATCATTAACATCATCATTACGGGCAGAGAGAATAGTACGGTTAGTTAAGAATTTCGCTGTAGAAGTCCTTGTTCTATACAATTGTGGATACACTTCTCTTATTAGTTCAATGAGGTCTTCACACTTCTAAATTGTAGAAGGTAGTTCGATAGTTTCATTTGGTTTGCTTCCCACCTGACAATTGAAATTCAGTTAATTTTAATTATAAGGTTATTAATGTAAACTTTTACTATAGAGGTCAAAATTGATATTAACTCGTTCAAATATGCTGCAAATTCAACATTTGCTGAATCATTTCGATTTAATCGCATGTTTTCTGATAGAGTTAAGATGTGTATCTTCTTCTAAAGTGTTGATTTTTGAAGAGTTGACCCTACAATTTGCTCACGGTATGCTTTCTGTACAATATGCAAAGTTTGACGAAAATCCCCACTAAGTACAACAGTTATCCCACCAAAAGGTTGGTTGTTATCACGAACATCTTGAAGGCTGCGATCAACGGCCTCAACACAATAGTGATGCTGCATAGGGACCTCATCCCATATTATCAATTTTGCCTCCCTGAATAGTTGGGCATGAATTGACTGTTTAGTGAAGGAACATATTGTGTCTTCTAACACAATCAATGGCAGACAAAACGTGGAATGCGCAGTTCTACCACCTACCAACAATAACGATGCAATTTCAGATGATGCAACACAAATCATGATATGACCAAGGGCTCGACATTTTCCTGCTATGGTGTTGTATAAAAATGTTTTACCCGTTCCGGCACCCCCATTCAAGAAGAAGGTTCTCCCTTGACTTTCAGTCACCGAAGAGATCACAGCTTCGAAACAGTGTCGTTGACCTTCATTCAAGCAATTGATATTTTCTTCTGCACCGGTTGTGCGATTATCGTATTGGAGTTGTCTATGTTCCCACAATAGTCTGTTGTTGCCTGTGGGTTGTGCCCAATTTTCAACTGGGATGGGCATCAGTGGAAAATCTTGTAAACTTTTTCCAAATTCTTGCAATATTTCATTCAAGAGATGCAAACCATAATCTGTTACTTGACCATCATTCGGAACTGAAATTCCAAAGTTCGTCCGCAATTGGTGTAGAAGATCATCGCATATATTCATTGCGAACTTATTCCACAACTCATCAGGTTGTATCGGAGAACATTGCGTTAGAATAAGCGCAAATAATCTTCTCAATTGGTATCCAGTCTTCATAACTGATGCTTCTTCCAAACATTGAGCCCATTCTTCATCATCTTCTAAAAGACCCTGTGCAACACAGACATCTTTAAACGTATTATATTGAACACCATTGTATGTTCGTAAATTTTTCCAAGATGTTGGCCCTTTAACAGTAATTAGTAATAGTCGCAAGTAAAATCTCTCACCACTGGAGGGGCTAGCGAAATATATTCTACCAATAGCCTTGCTTGGATGGTTGCGATATCTTCGTTTCCAAAATTTTCCTTGCCACGTGTAATACTGTGGCATTTGTTGATAAGTTAAATTTCGAGCAAATTCGTCAGAAGCACAACAATTAAAAAAAGCCATTAATTTTGTTACTTTCTCCCCAACTTGTTGACCTATCTGATCTCGCGAACTTCTTGAATCATGTGAAACATTATGTTCTCCAGGCAGATGGAGATCCAATCGAACAACATTAGGAACTTCTTCATGTAACGTGATGCCAAATAACCGCCATGCACTTTCTGGCGGACCAACATACCTCGCATCAATATACTATTGGATCTCATCACCTCTTCCCAAAACCATTGTTGCTCGATCATGTCCTTTATAGATGTACTTGTGAATGTACTTCACACATCTCAATCCAGCACATACCTCCACGTTAATATGACAGTTAAACATCTCTGTGAGATAAGGATTATATGGTACGACATCTCTATAATCCAGTTGTTTCCCATTCACTGTCAGTACCACCCCATTATTGCGTCGATGATAGATTGGATAACCGTTGTTATCAATAGAAGTCGCTTCCGCCCATGATTTTGGGTACCCTTTCTTGCAGAAGTTATTCTCCATGCATTGCGCACGTGGGTTTCTCCTTCCGCATGGTCCATGTAGCATGCATCTCTTAACTGTGTCAAAAAGTGCAGGCTTACTTATTGGATCAGGTAACTCAGCAGATACTACCCTATCAACTTGTTCAGGTGTTTTGATCTTATCCCGTTCTGCGAGAAAAAACAGAGCATGCATATGAGGCAATCCCCTTTTCTGAAATTCGATTGTGAAAACATATGCTTCTATTTGCCCAAACGCTCTTCCTTCTTTTACCGTTTTTATCAACTGTCTTCTCTCTAACTCAAAAACTTGAGCAACCAAATCTGGTCGATCAGCAGCAGTTTGATTAGGTAATAGAGCATCAGTAATTTCTGGCCAAGCTGGGTTGGCTGTCATGGTTAAGAAAATATCTGGATGTTTGTATGTTCGAGTAATAGCCATAGAATCCTGAAAAATTTCATACATTTGTCTCGGTCCACCGGTGAAAGAAGATGGGAGAATATATCTTTTGCCAATTTGATCGGGTCTTGGTCCCTCTTCATCATGGATTTCTTGGAGGTCTTTATAATGATCAACACGAACAAATTGCCCTTGGTTTAGTTTGATGTAGTCAAGACGGTTTTGTTCTGTTGCAGCCCAGACATCTACCAAAAATTCCTGAAACAATTTTTTGGCTCTTAAAATGGTAGAATACTCTGAATGTCGTTGGAATAGACGATAACTATAGTAATCCATCATTGTGAGTCAATTTCTTGTTTTAGTGCTTGGAGCATTTCTATCCACGTCCCAACGAGTCATTGACGGTTCCCATCCTAACTCCCCAAACGAAAACAATAATAACACGTAATGCAGTGGTACGTATGCCGTGTGACATTCACTAATTTGCATCAAGCCTTGATTTCCTCTGTAATGTAGAACAATATCTCTTGATCCCCTTCTTTCAGTACCATCACCAGGCAATATTACAGCAATCTCATCTACTGTCGGTGCATTGTATCGTCGTTGATATTTTCTTGGATTATAGTGCAAATACGCCGGTAAATTTTGATTAGATTGATCTTGATCTTGTTGTTGTAATATTTCATGTGCTTGACGAAAGATAGATACAAATGGATTGTTTTGTAACAAACATTCTTGGATGCTTCCTAAGAGTTCTCGATTCAATGTCGGATTATGACGTTCACGACTATCTAAGGCAGTAACCGGATCGTATATATAAAGTTGAGCATATACGGGATCTGTATCTGGTTGTGGTAATAATGCACTAGTACGATGTCGTAACTCACCATGGATAGTGAAGCTATAAGGACCCCTACCAGTGAGGACACTACGATCCATTTTACATCCAAGACTTGTAAAGGCATTTGCAGCATTATATTGTCGAATATGCTGCAGAAACGATTTCGACCGGTGGTCACTGCCATCATATAATGTCTTGAACAGAGTGGGTGGATCACGAAGTAAAGGTAGCTTGATTTTCCCTTGAGAGTAACATGTTCCAAATTTGGGATTAGAGATAGAAAAGTTAACCAATCTCTCGTTAAGCCAGTGAAATGCTTGATAGTATTCACAAATGATGTCCATTCTGCCAAGGGCATGAAGACTTTGATTCAAAATTTGTTGATTCTGAATGTCGGGTAGATGAAACTCATCATCTTCAAAGTTACGCAGTTGGTCATGTTCTGCTTCAAAGTCAACTCTTTGGTCATGTTCTTCTTCAGTTCTGATAGGTTCTTCTAGTATAGTTGACCTACATTTAAAACGTCCAATTATAAGTTTTTTAGGTATGTTTATTTGAATTAAAGAGTAGTGAAAGAGAAATTAAGTTACATGATAGTGGCAGTGTGTTGTTGTTGTGAGGCCTCCCTTTGTTGTCTCCTCCTTTGTCCTAATGCCCGTCTTGAAGGAGGCAAAACAATGTTTAAAGAATGTGGTTGACTAATTTGTTGAGTTGTTTGAGGTTCGTCTCTTTTCTCTTGTGAAACGTAGTTGGTCATCTTCTGCTTCAAAGTCAACTCTTTGGTCATGTTCTTCTTCAGTTTTGATAGGTTCTTCTAGTATAGTTGGCCTACATTTAAAACGTCCAATTATAAGTTTTTTAGGTATGTTTATTTGAATTAAAGAGTAGTGAAAGAGAAATTAAGTTACATGATAGTAGCAGTGTGTTGTTGTAAGGCCTCCCTTTGTCGTCTCCTCCTTTGTCCTAATGCCCGTCTTGAAGGTGGCAAAACAATGTTTAAAGAATGCGGTTGACTAATTTGTTGAATTGTTTCAGGTTCGGCTCTTTCTCTTGTGAAACGTCTTGTTTGTCCAATTCCACGCCTACCATGGGGTGGTGGATGCATTGGCGTGATAGACCTGTTTTCAGAAGATCTAAAAGTACTATGGTTGGGTATGTTAATTCTAGAAGATGAGCTTTCTCCTAACTCCATATTCGAAGAAGGTAGGAACATTCGTTGCATTGCCTCTTTGAGGAAGGAAGGATTTGGATTTTTTGGATCCCACGTTTGGAATATATCGCTGCATGTTGGGCTTAGGTTCACACGTGACAATTGAAATTCATTAACATAAACACACACCAACACACACACACACACAGAGCATCCACACACATAGCACACACCAGCACACACAACAGCACACACACACACCAGCACACACAACAGCACACACACCAGCACACACAGCACACACAACAACACACACACCAGCACACACAACAACACACACACCAGCACACACAATAGCACACACAACAGCACACACACACGCATACCAGCACATATACATTTAATAAAACTGGAATAAATTCAACTGATCACATATGGCCCAACTCTAAAAGAGATTATAATTAGGTTAAAAGCAGAAATGAAATGACTCCAATTGTCTCTGCAGTTCAAACTTTGCAGATCCTAAGGTTCAAAATTATCAATTAAGTTCAGTTTATATCTCAAGTCTGACGAAAAATGAAAACTATTGTGGAGAAAGACAATATCAACATTACTTTTTTACCCGATACATCATTAGTATCATCCAGTGGAATTTCTGAAATTTTCACCTCCAGTGGAAAAAATTATTTTGAGTGAAGCTGTGATTTTTTATGCTTAGCTGCTACTGTTATTGAAAGAAATAGTTTGGTGAAGTTGACACAGCACCCACACACAATAGCACACACACACACAGCTTGGTGAAGTTGGTTATGCTCAGCATGTGATGTTGTTCATGTTAACCATTTCATGATTGAACCAAGCATTAAAAAAGGAGCAATGCAAAATACAGTCCAACAAAATGATAACTTGAACAACTTAACATAGTTTAAAGTTACTAATTCAGTCTTAACATAGTTCTTTGCAATGCAAAATATCTAAATTCTCTGGATTTAAATTGGCATCAATTCAGCTTTAACTGATCCATACTGGAAACCTTATTAGAAATACTACCAAGCTGTTGTAATTTGGGAGAGTGAGAGATTACTTCCACCTCCTTTTTTAGATAGTCCTCACATTTGAAATCCCAATTTTAATCACATTGCAAAATAAAGTGAACACAATTTGCAGACAAAATTGAACACAATTCGCAGCAAAAAATTGAACACAATTTGCAGGCAAAATTGAGCACAATTCGCAGGCAAAATTCACTTAAAATTACCTCAAAAAGAAGGAGAGAGGGGACGCAAAGGAACCCAAAATCAGTATATATCATACCAGTGAAAAAGAAAACTAATTAAATCAAATTAAACACTTAAAATCCCAATTTTAATCACATTGCAAAATAAAGTGAACACAATTCGCAGGCAAAATTCACTTAAAATTACCTCAAAAAGAGGGAGAGAGGGGATGCAAAAGAAGACCGGATTCAGCTTGCAAGAAATCTGGAGAAAGAGAGAGAACGAAGGGGTTCACTTTTAAGGAACAGAGAGATTTCGAAAATGAGGGAGATATGGGACGCAGGAGTTATACAATGCTCATACACAACAGCACACACACACACACAGGTAGCATACTACGGCAGTTTCAAAACATACACAACAACACACACACACACACCAGCACACACCAGCCAGCAGAACACACACACACACCAGCACACACACCAGCCACACACACACAGCACACACACTAACACTAACACTAACACTAACCATGGAATAAACTCATTATAATTTCGGAAGGTGAAAAAATCTAACAAATTCTGTAATATATCAATCAGCAAAAGATTACGCTTTGTTAGATTTTCATGTGAGAGTGTGTGTGTGTGAGAGAGATGATTTGCTATCTTTATATTAAAAAATGTATAATGTTTGAATTATGAATTATGTTTAATTTTACTCAAAAATTAACATAACATGTCATGGTTCTCAGACAGTTCTTAACATGAATTCACTTGGCCATGTCCTCCATGCTTTTGTTAATGGAAAGCTTGTAGGTAATAGGGGAAAAAGGAATGAAATTCAGGTCAATAGGGCTACTTTTGTTTGTGTAAAAGTGACTATTTGTGGTATTCCGTGAGGTATAGGAGAAATACTCCCATCCATCATTTGCCTTAGAAAAGAACTTTCTGTATGTGCTCAAAAGTTTGTGTTTTAGTTTGGGTTTAAAAAAAAAACTAAAAAATGTCTCCTCCTTTTCTAATTCAAACATCCATTTTTTTCTAATTCAAACATCTCTGTATAGTGATATTGGAGGGATTAGTTTCAATCATATCTCCTCAAAATTATACTGAAATCAAACCCAGCCAATCTCAAAATTAAACACATTATCAGTTGAAACCAGATCAAAACAGGACAAAAACAGAATATTATTAGCACAAAAACAAAATATTATTAGCAAAAATTTGACCAAAACAGAAATGTTAGATACAATATGTGAGCTACTAAAAACTCATTCTTTCGGTCCAGTAATTTCATATGTTCAGTTATCTTTGATTCGGTCCAGTAATTTCATGTGTTCAGTTATCTTTCCGAACATCATGAATTGCTTGCAAAGTAAATCAGTCTGGCTTCGACATACTTCAATGGACTTTCCAAAATTCTTTCTTAAAAATGTTGGAATGACTTGCAAATCTGTAATCTTGGATGTGTGTGTGTATGTTACTGCTGCGGTGTGTGAGACTTACGACATGGGGAGTGCTGTTGTCTGTGTGTGTGTCTGCTATTTTGTGTTCCAAAATTATAATGAGCTTAGGAATAAATTGTGAAAGAGAATTGTAATCCGAAATTATAATGAGTTTATTCCATGGTTAGTGTTAGTGTTAGTGTTAGTGTGCTGTGTCTGTGTGGCTGGTGTGTGTGCTGGTGTGTGTGTGTGTGCTGCTGGCTGGTGTGTGTGTGTGTGTGTGCTGTTGAGTATGTTTTGAAACTGCCGCAGTATGATAACCAATTCCATGTTGATCAATGTCTTTCTATAAACCCTTGCAATCAACAATGAAATTCGACAAACACTGAAACGTCAAAATCGACAAGTTCAATAAAATTCAAAAATCCAACATCTTGGCAAAGAATGCGAGTAAATACCCTTGCAATCAACAATAAAATTCGACAAACACTGAAACGTCAAAATTGACAGGTTCAATAAAATTAAAAAATCCAACATCTTGGCAAAGAATGCTAGTAAATACTGGAAGACTTACAGGTGTGTGCCGGAAGGTGAAATCCAAAAAGCTGAGGGTTGAGATCGGGAAAGAGCTGATGGTGGGAAAAGGAAATCCAACGTGTACGTGTTGAGAGAGAAGACGTGGATGGGGTTTTGTACAAAAATCCTTAACCAATTTGGAGAAGGAACTCGGGAAAGAGCTGCAATTTGGGGAAGGGAGCAAGTCCGACGCAAAGACGGGAAGACAGGGGTTCACTTTTGCAATCTGGAGAAAGAGAGGAACAGAGAGATTTCGAAAATGAGGGAGATAGGGGACACATGAGTTATACATTGCTTGAGAATCCGTTTCCAATTTGGGGTTGGAGAGCAGGTTTCAGTTGAGAAAGACGAAGAATTCGCGGGGGAAAGAAACAGTTGTCGTACGCGTGAAAGGTTAGAGTTAATCATGGCCGTAAGATTTTAGTTAACGGGTAAATCTGGACTAGTAGTTGTCTCTCACAATTGTGCACGTGAGAGTCAACCTGTATTGTATAATATATATATATATATATATATATATGGTCTTGTTAACAAAACCTACATTATCCATTGAAACCTTCCCCACATTAAGGAGTTTTCAATAGTTACGTTCTCTAACTAACTATTGATCGTTACTATTATATTATCTATTGGTTTAAAAATAAAGGGTAATTCTAAATGCTCCGAATTAGGACATCCCGAAAGTAGTTGTATGTCATTAATTATGTTAGGTTTGAATGTAATTAATGAATAAACCAAGTGAATTATTGTTTTGTCTCTAATATATAGTGGAGCCAACTAAATTAGGTTCAGGAATAACTTGGTTATATAAAATATAAAATTATTTCAACGTCCTTAACGTTAATGATAAAAATTGGAATACTTAATTATCCTTTTGGATATCCCAACTCGGGTCATTTAGCATCTCCCAAAAATAAAAGTATGAGATTTATTGATTAGTTGGATAATGCAATTATAATTACAATCCTATCCAATCTAGACAAAGAGTAAAAAATGCAATTAATGTAATTAATAACATTCCTATCCAGTCCAGATAAAGAGTGAAAGCATCGCAAGCTACCCATTGCTAGAACTTATGGCTAAGTACGTGAATCACTTAATACAATTAATCTCAGTCATTTATTATATATATATATATATATATATATGAAATGTTTTAATGATTACTTTTAATAGTAACCATTGATGGTTATTATTATTATTATTTATTGGATAAAAAATCAAAGGTTGAAATTTATTGCGTTAAATGACCTACTTGACCATTAATTACATTTTCCAAGTACTCAATAAATCTCAGCATTTAATTTTTGATCTAATGAATATTATTTTTTTAGCCTAAAATTTTTGTGTGTGCTGTGTGTGAGAGAGAGATATAGAGAGATAGATAGAGAGAGAGAGAGAGAGAGAGAGAGAGAGAGATTTTTATTAAAAATATTTCCTTGAACGTTGTCATGTTTTTGCGTCTTCTTTTTTATTTTTTCATTTTCTTTAAACTTTTTCTAGTGACTAGAAAGCAATTGCAAATTCATAGTGGAAAAAGAAAAACATGAATAAATAACATTTAGAGGAAACAAATAGAATGGAGAATCTTCATCACATATGACCTAGTCAAACACCCAAACTTCTTATATGGCCTAACTTACTCTAAAACATATTTTATGGCCTTTTTTATTTGAAAATCCCAAAATACCCTTTTTTTTTAACGACTCAAGGCGTAGTTTAAACGACTCAAGGGTCGTTCGAACAAATTGTTTAAACAATTCACTGAGTCGTTTAAACAATTCATGGGTTCGTTTAAACGATTCATGTGATCGTTTAAGTAAAACATGAGTTCGTTTAAACGATTCATGAGGTCGTTTAAACGATTCATGAGATCGTTTAAATGATTCAAATGTATTTCATGGTAGTAAAAAGATAGAAAGACAAAGATAGGGCTTCCATGGTTGTAGAGACATAGAAAGAGAGGACATACTAGATCCATGACAATAGTAAGAGGAGAAAGTTGAGGGAGACGATGTTGTCGTCGGAGACGGAGGAGAGGGCAACGATGTGGTTGGAGATCGGTGGGGGAGGAGCTGTGGTTGTAGAAGAGGGGGAGACGCGGAATTCGAGAAGGAGAGAGCGACTGTGAGACTGATTTAGGTTTTGATGGTATTTGGGGGTATTTTAGGATGTTTGTATAAATTTTTAGTCAAAAATCATATAAGTTATTTTGTTAAAAGGCTGTACTTGACATATGGTACAAATAAATATTAAAAAGGTAAAAAAGTAAAAAGTGTAAACAAGGACAACGTGAAAAAGAAGAAGAGAAAACTCTCTTTTTCTTTTTGATTTATTTTTCTTTGACTTAAATTTGGGTTAGTAGAAGATAATAATTTGGAGATAATATCAAGAAATAACTGATTAATAACTTTGTCCATTCCCTCTTTATATATGCTACTTATTTGTGTTGATTAAAAAGTTTACATTAATTTTATTTTGTTTGGTAGATGCTAACTAGTTAAATTTTATATATTTTTTAACAATTTTTTATGATTAAAAGTATTCATTCAACATTATCTTTTAGTTTTTTATTTGATTATTTACTTGCTAACTAATTAAATCTTTTTAACTTTTTTAATCCAAAATTCTTGACAGAAGTGGACTAAGTGATTAACGTGATTCTAAGGTTGAAGTGTATTGATGTAATTAACAAATAAAATAATAAAATAATTTTAATAAATAATAAGTTAAAATACAGTAATTAATTTGATATTTAAGCCAATCAAATTCGAGTAGTATCCATTTTTAGTGGAAATGATGGTGCCAAAATTGCAACAAATAACAAACTTAACCCCAGCAGTATCCAGCACACAGGCAAATTTGTCAGAGGAGTTTTTGGGCATAAAGAGAACGAATATGGAGAAGCAGATAATGGAAAACGTTTTCTGGAGATGCTTCGCAAAACCAAAACCATGAAATGCCTTTTCACGCAATTAATACCACCCCTCACTTTTGTGTATATCTCAACCAACACTGCCAACTCCTCCCTCTCTATCCAGAATCTTCCCCCTCCCTCCGCCCTGGTATATATATCTTTTACTCTCACTCTCTCTTTTACTATTTGTGCGTGTTTTTAGTGTGCGTGTCGAATTATACAGATAGGTGTGATTGGTGATTTAGGGCTGGTTTGGTCGGAATTCGAGTTTGGCATTTCGCGGTTACATTTCGAGCTCCTGTGAGGTGAGGGGAACAGCGTATAGAATGGCTTCATCGCTACAGAGCATTCAGCAGAATCAGGACTCAATTTCGTACTTATCTCAGCGAGATGCTGCCGAGATTGATGAAATCCTCATGGGGCCACTTGGCTTCAGCGTTGATCAGCTTATGGTTAGAGTCCTTTAATTTGATTTCTCTTCGCCATTTCTCTGTTTTATTTGTTTGTTAAGCTTTAAATTTCTATTCGATTTCAAGTTTTACTTCTTGTTAATTGAAATGCTAATTTGCGTTTGTAGGAATTAGCTGGTTTGAGTGTTGCCACTGCCATCGCAGAGGTGAGACTTTGAGTTGCTGTTTGTAAATGTTTCAGTTTTCACGTTGTTTATTGTTTTAATTCAATAAGTGTTTAGAGTGAACCAAGTTTTGAGATTATGTAGTTGATACATTGCTTGCTTAGGTGGTTATATCACTTGCAATGTATTAATGGCATAATAGTTGTTGTAATTGAAGTTTCTTTAGGCATTTTATATGAGAGTAAAACTTGGATTATTGCTTTGCATTGCATTCGAGGAAGAAGAAACTTTTGCAATTGTTGGCAGTAAGTTCATTTATAATGATTTTTGGCTAGCTAGTTGCTTTGCGTAAAACAGAATAAATAGATTTCGTAAATACATTTCGTTAGAATAAGCCATTTTGGTTATCGCTTGCAATCAGAATGTTGAGGTTGGAGAGGATTTGGTGATGTTGACATTCAGCGGAATGGAAAGTTATTAGTAAGATGCTAATTGGGACACTTAAGAGATCTTTTGAATTAGAAGATAATAGGTGAATCACCTGGTAAGGTTATGTTCTTCATATGGTTGTTGGCTAGGATAGATTTTCAGTTTCGTGGTCCAAGTCGACCCTTATTTGTATTTGCATTTGCATTTGCAGACATGAAAAATGAGATAGTTGCCAATCTTCTCAAGAGGATTGGTGAGTTTTCTATAGAATGGTTGCTTATTTAGCGGGATCGGAATCAACACTGCCCAAAATTCATTTAGATTCCTGCAAATTATGTGTAACCTTGAATAGAAAAGAAATCTATGGTCAGCTGAAAAAGGACAACAGCTACAACATAGGCATATTGGGAATCTAGGATCTTGAGAGCTTTTAAAAAAAGAAAACAAAAATCTAAGATCTTCAGTACCATTAAATTTGGTTTAGGTTTAGTAGGGGTGTGTGTGTCCCTCCGCCCCAAAATGATAGTGCTATTGACTTTACACCGGTTTGAAGAAAGTGTTCGACTCTTTGTGTATTTTCTTTAATTACCTCGAGTTTCTTTTGGTGGTGTCAAATCAATGAGACTCGTTTATTTTTCTATCTCACAATTAACAAAGGTATCCTAGACAATTGGTTTCAAAAAAGTCTCCAAGAAAGGAAAGAGGACCATATTTTTGGGACTCCCAAGAATATGGGACTATTACTTTGGATCGGAGGGAGTATCAGTTTTGAGGTTAAATGTAAGGTTTGGATAAAGATCTTGTGCTTATTAGTATTAAGTTGTGAATATTTATTGGGCCCTTTGTTTTTAGTGAATTCTTTATCTATCATAAGTTTCGGATAACCTGTGCAAATGTGGTGAGAATGGACTAAGAGCCTCAAAGAGCTTTGAGAGAGAAGGAAAGGTCATTCGATAAGTGAATTCTGAGATGTGCTGTTAGGAGTGTCTTTTATCGAGTTCAAAGAAGGGCTGTTAAAGTGAAAAGGTACATGAGACCTCTAAAAGGCTCCTTCGTTTACCATGTCAATAAATCCCCTACTGGTTCTCGTACACCGAAATTAGTTTTACTATGGAATGAGAATGGTTTGACGTTTGATAAATGGCCTTATTTTGAGTTAAGAGTGCTAGATTGGATCCTTTCATCTTCGCCCTCTCTATGGAATGAAAGCAAGTCTGACGGCTGCTATGCGAGACGAATCATTGAGGAAGGCCAGCTTATGTATGACTGCTGACATGGAATACTATAAATAGGCACTCCATTGAAGAATGTATCGTGTGTGTGTGTATATATATAATTCTGAGGTGTTCGGTTATCCATTTTCATCTCAAATGCCGATCCATTTGTCTCAGTGAGGGTATCTTAAATATGCTCTTTACATCCCAAACACAAGTCCACCCTCCTCAATGTCTTCTTATCCTTTTCTAAGGATCTAAGGAGGTAACCAGATCTTGCTTAAGGAGATATCTCAAGCGATTCACCTGATCCAGACAGGCCATTAGGTAGGTTTGAGGATATGAAGTAAGAGTAGTGGCATTCTGATCAGAAGGATAAGTAAGTTCGCAATCCACTGAGAATGTGAAGAAAAGGGGTGCTTGAAAGCTCCAAATTCCACATTCTAGTTGGAAGATAGCTGAGTCTGTTATACTTATTAAATTAATAAGTATCTGTATCTACAGGAGCTAAAAGTTTCTTCATTTTATCAGCAAAGACAGTTTTTGGATTTTTAATTGCCTGCTGATGTTCTTGTATGCTCCTGTTTTTCAAATCAACCTTCTGCAGGTATATAGTTCAAAGGAGTACAATCGTGTCTTGACCATTTGTGGTCCTGGAAACAATGGTGGTGACGGTCTTGTAGCTGCTCGACACCTACATCATTTTGGTTATAAACCAGTTGTCTGTTATCCAAAGCGTACTGATAAGCCTCTTTATACAGGTCTGGTGACTCAGGTATGAAGTTGGATCTCAAATTATTATCGAAGATTAAATTATGCATGTTTGTCAGATGTGCTTACTTGTTGCTGTAATTTTATAGCTGGAATCACTGGGAGTTCCTTTCCTATCAGCGGAAGATCTGCCTATCGACTTGTCAGATGACTTTGACATTCTAGTTGATGCAATGTTTGGGTTTTCATTCCATGGTATTATCTTCAATTCTTATCTGAAAACCTTTGTATCTCATGAATTTTTCGTTCAGTGACAATGTATGGTTTCACTCAGTTAAGAACTCATCCAGATCATTGTAGTCAATAAGGAAATCAATAAAATAAATAACATAATACTCCCTCCTTTCCTAAAAAATTATCTTGTTTGACTAGGCACACAGATTAAGAAAAGCTAAGAGACTCAATTATAAAAGTTTGTATGTTCTGTAGTTTCCAATGATGCCCATGTGAGAGTGAGACTCATCAATTAAAGTAGCAAGCAAATCAAAGTAAAATGGTTAAAGTAACATCCCAAAAAGGAAAGATTAGAAAGTGGACATTTTCTTTGGAATGACCTAAAAAGGAATAATGGACTCTTATTTTGGAATGGAGGGAGTAGTTAGGAACTTCTCAAGGAAGAAAAAGATTCCACAATAAATAGTACTTTGCAGCGAGAGTGTGGCTCTCTTAGTTCATCACTCTTTTTATTTGTTGATGTGGAATGCAAGTTATTCAACTTTAGCTAAACACGGAAAAGCAATGGAATAATAAGGTTGAAAGTTGCGAGATGTGGCAAATGATCAATTCAGTTGCTTAGGCTCAATTGTTGACAATGAGGAAGAGATTGGAGATGAAGTTAATACTCGTAATTGTAGGGAAGTTCAATTGGACAAATAAGGAATGATTGGGCAACTAATGAGCAATAAATGCAGACATGAGGGTTGCAGATATTAGGATGTTAAGCTTGATGGGTGTTAGTAGTGCCAACATAAGATAAAATGACAGTAATTTCCTTTAGATAGTTTGCTTTGGTCATACACATTGTAGACGATTAAGTTAGGAAGGTTGCTAGTATCCATGTTAAAGGTGACACTATTATTCAGAGAAGACCAAAACTTACATTGATGGAGATAATTAAGAAGTACTCCCTCCGTCCCAAAAAAACAATAGCAACTTGTAGAATGTCGTAAGGACAAGTAAGTTTTTATAAATATTTGGTCAAGTTTATTCAAGTTGACCAAAAAAGTCAAAATGGGACTATTGTTTGGGACGAAGGAGTATATGATAACAGGTGGGTCATGGATGATATTGTCCTTACCCCAAGTAGTTGGGATAAGACTTGAGATAGGTTTTGTGCTCTAATATAATAGAGTCCGAAAATACTCTCATTCGAGGCCACAAAGCTTGGACTCTGTTCTAATTGATTTTGAATGTTTAGAAAATTTTCCATGAGCAATATGCAAATTAGATAGCGAAAAAGCGTATAACCATGTGAATTGGAATTTTTTGTTACACTTGTTGGAGAGGGTGAGGTTCAGTAAGAGATGAAGAGACTGGATCAAGGTTTAGTTGATTTAGAGTTATTTGATCAATCGTCCATTAAAAATCTATCTTCGTGGATATAATCATGTAACTCCTCTTAACTCATGTCTCTTCCTGGACTTTCTCTTTTTTTGCCTCGTCAACTCATGATTACTTGGTTTCAGTGGGACATAGTTATTTCTTTTTTCCTACTTCTTGAACTCTAAACTTGCAAATCACTTGAAGTTCTTGTTATTTATTTGTTGGGATAACTCCAATGTTTTCAGGGTATGCGTTACAGCGTTAGTGCTAATGGTCTTGCCATCATTTTTTTGGTCTTCCTGACGTTGACTGTTTTTGTACTCTCTCAGATGAACTTCATTTTGAGAATGATTACAACATCTAGAGAAGAAAGAGCAGTCAACATATTTCTGCATTGATGGAATTTAGAATAAAATACTCTTTCGGTTTACAATATTGTATCAGTGTAATCGTATTTATATTTCTGATGGGTTATACTCTTCAATCAACTTCGATGGTACAAGTGTTTTACAAATTTCTTCTTTATTGATCTGTTGTCCAGGGTCTTATATGCAGAGAAAAAAGCTTTAAGTTAACGCAGTGAACTTGTTTACCCTGTCGTAATCTTACATAATAACCGAGCTCATTATCTTCTTCAGGTACACCAAGGCCACCTTTCGATGATTTGATCCAACAGTTGGTAAGTCTACAGAAATGCAATCAGTTACATCAAAAGGCACCTAGCGTAGTCTCTATTGATATCCCGTCTGGGTGGCATGTTGAAGAAGGAGATATCAGTGGTGAAGGTATCAACCCCGATATGTTGGTATGTTTCTGATAAAATCTTTATATTTGGCATTGAATACTTGAAAATACTACTTGACCTTAGAATGTTGTTGATAAATTTATTTCTTATACGTGAAATATTGACATATATTCTAGGTTTCTTTGACTGCTCCAAAGCTCTGTGCGAAGAAGTTCAGTGGTCCTCACCACTTTCTAGGTGGGAGATTTGTTCCACCATCTATTGTAGATAAGTTTAAGCTTCAACTTCCACCGTATCCTGGAACTTCAATGTGTGTTCGAATTGGAAAGGCTCCTCATATTGACATATCAGCTCTCAGAGAGAACTATATTTCTCCCGAGTTTCGGGAGGAGCAGGTGGAGGCTGACCCCTTTGTTCAGGTATGATTTCTGCCAGTCATAATGGGCAGTTGATCTGGCTTCATCTGATCATTTTGAGATTAATGTGTTAGTAAAAGTTTCAGTACTATTTGAGACTTTGAGAGTGTATTATTTGGTTCTCTTTTTCATAGGAGATCATAAAAGTATCTAATAGTTAACAGAATAAAAGCATACGCTTTTTTAACAGTTCCAAAAATGGTTTGATGATGCAATGGCTGCGGGCATAAAGGAGCCAAATGCAATGGCATTGTCGACTGCTGGCAGCAATGGCAAGCCGTAAGTACTCCTTTTCGTTAGATTTCTTCTTTACGAAGTATACAAACAAAGTTGAATGCTGCCTTTCAGAACTTAAACTCCCGTGTTAACAGGTCTATAGCTAGTTTAGGATTCTGTCGCGCCCGCCCATTTCTTTTTCACGAATTGAATACCGAACAGTAGTATCTGTGTACAACTAAAATTAACTCACCCATTGTATCAACTACCTGGGTTGGCCACATCAATTCCCCCTTTTTTTGTTTCCCATTTAGTTATGGCCGTAAAAAGACTTTTTTTGAAACTATACTCAATTTTTTATACTTTCTAATTATTGCCTTCTTTAGTCTTCCTCTACCTCTAGCGCTGATGTTGATATTGATATTATTGCTCTTTGTAACCGGGACACATATTGGTCTAAGTTCTAGGCGTACATAGCATTTCAATCCGTTTTCTCTTATTTTATCTTCTATCGTGGTCTTTTCCGTCGCCTCTGTGTTCTTTTTGAATTATACTTCTTAATTTTACCAAACATCCATCATACACTGTCATTCTGGCTACCCTCACTTGTGAACCTTTGTTTCTTAGGCGCCCAACATTTCGCACAATTAAGTATAGCAATTCTAGTAGCTATTTCATATGACCTTCCTTCGAGTTAGAACTATACCTATTACATACTACCACTAACAGACTTCTCCACTTTGCTCAAACCTGATTAATACTATGGCTATCATTATCTGCAGCATCCCCCTCTTGATTATTAATTGACATAATATAATGCAAATGCTCACTTAAGTTCTTATTTGTGTCTCCGTTTTAATCCTTCTACCACTAAAGTTGCATTCATATGCTTTGTCTTATTCCTACTAAAGCAAATTCATTGAGGGAGTGAGCTCCTGTATTTTGAGCTTATTATAGATGTCCTAAAGTTATGTACATTTTAGGGATGATTTTTCGAGATTTACACGCTTACTTCCAATGAGAGATAAGAATATAGTAAGCAAGTCCCTCTCACCTAAGGCCTTCAGGAAGCGAAGTCCCCAATTCTAAAGCTTCATCCAGTTATTCTAGTTTGAATGTACCTGTCTTTGTCTCGTCAATAAAGACAATTCATTGGTAAAAACTATCTACTATGTCACGTCATCTTCTATATGTTTACTCCATCTATTCATTGCTAAGGCATAAGGGTGAGGGCTTGTGGCCGATCCTTGATATTGTAATTGGGAACTCAAAAATTTCACCTTGCGTAGGTTCTCTCTATAGTCATAGCTCGATCATACTCCCTCCGTCCCCAAAAATAGTCCCCTTTCCTTATTGGAAAGTCAATGTATGGCAATATCAAATCACTATTTAACATAAATTTTTTATGTTTTAGGTCATAAAATTTCAATCACTGAAAGAATATTGAGAAACAATAATAACAACTTCTAGAATTTCGTAAGAACAAGTATTTCTTTTATAGATCTTTGGTCAAATTTTAATCAAGTTGACCAACAAAAGTCAAAGTGGGACTATTTTTATGGACGGTGGAAGTGTGTGTCATTGATCTCTATTAAAATTCTCCCTTCTCTAGTACCCTATCAAATGTTTCTACAGGTACTTGATCATAACCCTTGTCTAAGTAAAATACGATGAAATCCTTCTCTCCTCTCGAACATATTTTGATTAATCTTCTCAATAAGTACATGGCCTCCATAGTTAGCCTTCAATGAAACAAACTGATTTTCAGATACAAAAGATTCACAGTTTTGACTATTCTCATCTCTCTCCTAAAGTTTCATTGTATGACTCCGACTCGTTAGTTTTTAATGCTCTTTCTCGTCTTCTTACAACTTGGATCTTCTTTAATTTTGCAAACTTGCGACATAATGTTCTTCCTCTATTCACATGGTATTCTCTTGGACATCATGATATAATTAAATAACGTAAGAGCTCCTTGAACTAAACTTTACTTTTTCCTTTATCTTTTTGCCTTTTGTACCAGGATCCTTTTAGTAGACTTTTAGGAGATGTTGTTGGTCAATAAATATCCATGTTTACATAATATGAACATTTTAAGGAATAAATAAATTAAACAATCTGGAACAAAACCGAACCAATTCAAATCTATAGCCCAGTGCCAACTATAATCATCAACACTTCAGGCATTCACACATTCAATGTTCCACTCAAAGAAAACAGATAACCTTACTTCCACATTCAAAGAACCAAAAGTTATGAATACATCTATCTCTTGAATTCCCAATTTCAAGTACTACATGATCATTGCTGAGAATAAATAAATAAATATATATATATATATATGTGTGTGTGTGTGTGTGTGTGTGTGTATATATATATGGGCATGTTTGTTTAGCTTTACATTCTTAAGATTCTCATAATTAAAATAATGTGTGAGTTTAATAGAAAATGGGTTTTTTTACAGTAATTTTAATTATTCTTCTGTCAAAAATGATGTTCCAAAATGGTAATTAACTTAAAATTTCTAAAAAATGAAATATTAATTTTGAATTTGGTGAATTCTATTGAAACATATGTCAGCTTCTTCTACGAAGTTGCTTAGAGAAGTGTGTCCTTAAACATTTTATTTGTTCCATCCTCTAGATGATTTTTTTATTTTTAAACATATCAAATGTTTCTTGGAATGTGTATCTCCTTTCGCTTTGGTACTTAAGACATACCAAAAAAACGTGGTAAGCCACATGTGCAAGTCTTGCTGCACTAGTCATAGCTTTGTTATGGAGAATAGTCTTAAATTGCTCTATTTTGAGGATGTAAACTTTTTCCTTAAATCTATGATGAATAACTTCTACAAGCTCGTCGCTTTGGAAAATATTTTATTACAAAATACAAAAATCATAATGGTAGCGCATTATATGTCAGGTAGCGATTCATATTTGGCCTGCTAAACGAGAGTAAAATGTGGTTTGGATCACCGAATACGATAATAAACCATGTTGTTGGAACATTTTTATCAAAATGCAATTCGCTAGGCTAGTAATGTGTTCTTTTCATGTAAAACAATCACCTAGTTCTAGGGTTTTAGTATCTTTCAGTGTTGTTCTTGTTTCTTTAAAGACTATGCCTAGCACCATAACTGTGGTGTTGTGAAGTTAAACTATGTCAAATGACAAAAAACTCTACTCAATTCTTATTTAGTCCATTTTTAAGGTGCTTGTTTTGTTTCATTATATTGAAGCATCCATTTGTCATGACTAGATCGTGCTACCGGCCTACCGCAAAATCTAGGATTGACTCTCCACCATTATTCCTATCCCAAATCCATAAGCTCTATGCATCATTTCATACGTTACACAATTTTTTCCTGCATATGACCTCGAATCTCCTCCAACTTAGTACGCTCCTTTTTACTGTATTCGATGAACTGGCGTATTGATCTCTAGTCGGCTCCTCTAATCCTTCTAGTTATATAACATCTTCTTTCTAGTTGTTATCTACTACTTTAGTAAAATGTAAGGCAAATATATTCTATTTCTCTCTCTTTCTGCCCTGCAATTTGTTTCTTGTAAGCATGCTATGTAATCAATGCATCCACCAACTCCTCTTTTCCTGTCAGGATTCTCTGAGTTGCTATTCTAAGTCTATCAACCTGGACTAGCTTCTTAACCCACAATCGCTCATTTTTGTAGACCACAACTGGCAATGTGGCCCCTCTAACTTAATTAAAAACTTTATTAAAAACTTAAGGCAAATGCAACTAAATCTTTGGTCACTTACTACACCTAGGTTAAGATGTAGTGCCCTTCGTCGATTTACTCAAACACCCGAGGAAGGTGCACGTGCCACTTATGGAAAGTGACCTGGCTTTCAGGCGTATATTCTTCAGATTCATGTTCATAGGCATCAAACAGATTTTACATTGACTACCAGGCTACGAAACATGATCATTTCATTCATTTATGTAGTATTCATTGTTCTAGTTTTTCCCTTTTGCTGCAGTTCATCACGAATGGTATTGCTGAAAGGAGTTGATAAAGATGGTTTTGTCTGGTTGGTGCCTTCCTTTAATTCTTCTGTTCATACATAGGCTAAATGCTTTTCTGACCATGTTTTTTTTTTCTTGTTATTATTATGGCTGAATAATGAACAAAGCTACTCGAGTTTGGCTCGTGTTCGGTTCGATGAAAAGCTCGTTTGAGACTGGTTCGTGAGATAATCAAACCAATCTCAAACAAAACTTGAAATCATTGGACAATTAAGCTCGACTAGATAAAGCATACAACCCGATTTTTCTTTCGAAAATATCAAGCTACTCGAGCTCAGCTAGATAAAAAGCTTGTTCGAGATTTGTTCAAGAACAAACCAAGTCAAGCTTGAACACCATTTCAAGTTTGATAAAATTATCAAACAAGCTTGAACATTCAAGTGTTCACCTTGTCTCCGCTTGTTTTCAACCATAGTTATTATATCATGACTACCTTGCATATGCAGGTACACTAATTATGGAAGCAGGAAGGCTCATGAGTTATCTGAAAATCCTCATGCATCACTGCTATTTTATTGGGATGGTTTGAACCGCTGTGTAAGCCATAATTCTCTCTTAGATCCTATTGCATGTGTAAAAGAAAGCTCTATTGGTATGTTGGTCATTTATTCGGTTCTCTTACATTATTGGTTTCATGATATTTATAGATATATTTTGATAGTATAATTAGCTTCATGATGATAAAAGATTTGTACAGAAACTTTAATTTGATTAGATCTGGATGAATGTGTGGTACTGAAAATGCATCTGAATTCAGACTGATAGCCTAAATCGAGCATTAATGGACTCACCATAATCTATGAATGAGTCAAGTTTGTTATCTGAGACACTTACTATTCTAACCAACTCATTTCACAAAAAGCAATATCTTGTTTTAAGTTAGTAGGAATAAGACTTGAAGGATCTTTTATGACTTGCCTTACATAATGTGTTCTTTTTTGAGTCTGATCAACCTCAGAAATATGTATGGCAACTTGATTTTGTGGTAAAATCATGTAATATGTGATTTCCTTTTGCTAAAGGAAACTAGCCAAACTTAAGAGGTTATGTTGATATAAATTAATAGTAACTTTTATATCTTTAACTATGATAAACTATTAAAGGATCAGCAATGATTAGTACCATAAAAGTTTCATCCTTTCTGTTTCCGCCCCTTCATTCTACCCAATGTTTCAAAACAGAGCACTGCTGGAAATCACCATTTTTTAGTTCTTCATGTGAATCCATTTACGACATTTAACATACCAGGTTCAGTTTCCATATTGATACTTGATCAAGGTACTTTTGGATGAGCCCTTAATGTATAATATTTTGATTTCCAGGTTAGAATTGAAGGATCTGTACAGAAGGTGTCTGATGAGGAATCTGAACAATACTTCCACAGTCGTCCTCGAGGAAGTCAGATTGGTGCATTGGTTAGCCAGCAGGTTATTCTTTTTTTATTTTTGCTTCATTCCTTGCTTCTTTGCCTATGTTTTTGTAATATTCCAGTGATGATTACTTTGATATCTGCATGAACCACTGATTTGCTCATGCTTTTCTTCAGAGCTCTGTAATTCCTGGGAGGGATGTTCTCCACAAAGAATATACAGATTTAGAGGCCAAATTCTCTGATGGGTCAGTGATACAGATTTTAGAATTTTGGGTGGTTTGCAGATAGATCTTGGTATTTCAGTTGTGAATAATATGCATTACGACATCCTTACTTATAGTTATCTCTTGCTTAAAAATGTGCAGATCTTCAATCCCGAAACCTAAACATTGGGGAGGTTACAGGCTTAAACCGGAGGCTTTTGAGTTTTGGCAAGGACAGCAATCTCGATTGCATGATAGGTAAGTTTCTTATCCCAACTCTTCTGCTACTATAATCCTTTCAGAAAGGAAATAGGAGGGTTTGGTCTGAACACGACTATTGTTCTATGTGATATTATTTGTCATGAAAAGACTCCGCAACAAATATGTTGACCAAGCATGATAGGTGGTTAATAGGTAAGAGAATTAGTGGAAAATAGCTATTCAAATGGAAATAAAAATACGTGAAAAGTTGTTGAACTCACCCACCTGTCATATTTGCAATTGGTGTGTGGTGCATTAGTACCTACTTCAATTCTGAGTCTGGATCCAAAGAATTAGGTTGGATGAATCATTGGTCAATGATAAATCTGAATGCATTATGGGGGTATTTAAAATATTAAGTTAAAGATCTTTATGACCAAGTTACTTCAATCATCCTTTTAGTTTTGATTGTTCTGTTCTCTCTTTATTGCCAAACTTTGGTCATGGCACCTGGGAGGGGAAGTAAAAATAAAGTGTCAGAACGTCTACCAAATGTTTAAGAACTTTGAAATGGTACACCAGTGGTGAAAGAGATGTTACTTCACACATCAAGTCTCTTACAATTCGCAAGGAAGGATGCTCCAAATTCAAGAGATTCTTATCTCTAATTGCATGGAAAAAAATAATCGTCATTACATTTGGCTTATTGCTACTATTTAAACCAACAAAAGTAAAATTTTAGGCCGAAAAAGTAAATAACTAGATAAAGGGGAAAGGACATACTCCAACTCACCTGGATATAGGGCTGCATAGTGAACCAAGCCTACTTTAATTTGACTCTTGTTCGGTTTGATAAAAGCTTGTTGGTGATCAACTCACAAGATGATCAAACGAGCCTAAACAACTTTCAAGCTTGGCTTGACAGGCTCACAAACAGGCTATTTCTATAAAAATTACTGAGCTACTCTAGCTCGGGTCATCAATAGCTTGTCTGAGTTTGGCTCGAGAACTAGTCAAGTTCGATTCAATTCGACTCGTTTGCAGCCCTACCTGCATATCACTCGAAACTTCTTGCCTCAATTTGACTCATTTGCAGTCCTACCTGTACATCACTCGAAACTTCTTGCCTCAATTTGACTCATTTGCAGTCCTACCTGTACATCACTCAAAACTTCTCTTCCTTAACTCTAGATGGAGGTTAAGGTGCCAAAAATTCAATCAACAGAGTGCTATCTTCTTCATATATGAGTTATGTAAATTATCTGTTGAGCTTGAGTTGAAATTCTTGTCCAATAATTAGAAAATAAGTTTCCCATAACGTAAAATGCATGATGGAATCCCCTTTGGAAATTTTGGTTTCTTTCAATTGGTATTAATACCCATTGTTAACGTACCGAGTGTTCTTTTTACAGGTTACGTTATTCTCCTGAAGAAGCTGACGGAAAGGTGGTATGGAAGATTGATCGTTTGGCTCCATGAGTAGCATTCTCGATCTACTTCTTTCTTCTTTTGATCTTGCCAGCCAATTAGTGGAAATTGGACCATACATGTAGGAAATAACTTTTAGTCGTGAGAATACTTTGGACAAATTTTCTTTTTCTTCTTTTCTCATTTGAATGTAGTGTAATGAGAACTACACAACTTGATTACTTGCCTTGCCCTAATATCATCTTGTAATGCTTGTTGCCATCTTATAATTGGTTACGTAGTTTGCATTCTCTACCTCATTTGACCAATCAACAGTTCTTATTTTTGTGATTGTAGTATGCATTACTTTTTATGGTAATAATAGGAGAAAACGATAAGGATAATTAAACATGTTTGCTTTATTTCATGTCATGTAGGTGTCAACCTAGCCTTAAAACTTTTTGGAGGTTTCCTTTGTGGATGCTTCTGTACCACTCTATATATATATATATATATATATATATATATATATATATATATATCTATGTATCTAGTACAGTATTTAAATGTGTGTGGTTAGCTGAAGCCCAGAAGGGGATTGAGCCGTAGAAGTAGAACTCAACCTGACCAAACTGGGCTCCACCATGAGAGAAAGCATCTGGCAGAATTTCTTTTCAAAACTTCTTTTGACCACTTGAACCTGAAATCTGACAACCTGACTTTTGTTTGAAATGCCATTCATTTTAGGAGAGAGGGTGACAACACTACTTTCATTATGTGGAGGGTTGGGTCAGGGTCAGGGTCAGGGTCAGGGTCAGGGTCATGGTCATGGGTCGGTTCTTCCTTCTTCCTTCCCATGGGTTAAAGATTGAAATCCAAAACACTTTCTATACATTATCCAAAAATGCACATAAACTAGGGATAAGGGTAAGGGGATTCATATTCATTTATTTTATTGGAATTATAATTTCTAAAGGGGTAATGATTAAGGATTGCTCCTCAGTCCTCCTCCCCTCCTATCTTTTTTCTGTGTGATTTCATATGCATGTAAAAAGTCTATAGACCCATCAATGGCTTGGAGGGGCTTTGATATTTTAGACAAGTGGGTGAAGCTTCTTAATCATTCGTGTATGTCATGGGTATGCCCACCAATTAAAACAAAGCTCAGTGTACCTATTTCAAGGTCATTAAAGCCCACGATATAGTGACGGGTCTTCATCTATAAATTACTTTAAATAAATAGCTTTGATTTTTATTTTCTTTTTTCTTCAGAAAAGGAAATTTAACTAGATTGTTAGCAGTTTTAAGAAACAAAACTTGTGTGGGAGTGGTAACAAATCAAATTTATTTTAATCAGTTTTTTCAGACGAGAGAATTGTAGCCAAAAATAATATTTGTAGCCAACCTAGTAATTGTGGGACAAAAGTTTAGTTTGTAGTGTTCTTAGGAAATGAGAATAATTCAACATGTGCAGAACAAACATAGTACTTTACCATCGTATCCTTAATAGGGATACAAATATTTGTGTAAAAGTTTTTCATACAAATTTAGAGTCTATGATGGGTCAAAGGATGAAATCACATACTAAGTCATGTGATATCTAATCAATTACAGGCTTATCACCTAAAAAAAACTATATAATAATATTTGTATCCTTATTACTTCTCAATGCTTTGACAAGTTTTTTGTACGGCAGATCTGTAGTTAGTGAAAAAAGATTTATGAACCCCAATTGGGGAGTGGGATTTCTTTTTCTCATATGTATGCTTTTAAAATAATTATTAGGGGTGATAGAGCCTCATCTCAATCACTATCCATATAAGTGACACTCAATTTTGAGTTCTATTTTCTTCAAAATTTATTGCATTGTAGCTTCATTGCGATGGTTTTGCCAATGCCAATTATGGAGTGGTGGTTGCACGACAAAACATTTAGTGTGTATTCGGTACGGGGATTTTGAATTTTTATCTTAAAACATTTGAAGAAAAATAGAGATGTTGATGGGGGCTAAAGATAGAGAAAGTCAAAAATTAAAAATCAAAGTCTCTAAATCTTGTGAGGACTGATCCTTAGTGATTCTCAAACATCAAGTTAGCAGTAGACTTGCTCCGGAATTGATTGGACGCATTAAAATTGATAAGATGAACATTTTCCTTAAGAGGTTCTAAAAAAAAATTCAAAATTTTAAATGTTCATAAACCAAGTATGATGAGGTGTCAACCTCGTTAGTTTCAATAACTTTCATTGGTTTTGGAGTTTTGATGGGAGCTGATGTCGAAGTGTTTTAGTGCCATTAAATATTTTCTTGCAATTCATTTTGAAAATTTTCAGAAATTGACAAACAATATGCGTTAATTTATTTGGGATAAGAATTACTCCATTGGTTTCTGGCAAAGAGTCTTCTATACTATTTTGAGATATTTTACTTAAAAGAGTCAACTTTTAAAAAAATTATGCTTACAATATTCAAAATCTTTCATCTTTACCCTCCATTTTTGTTACAGAGGGTATCTTTTTAATAATTGCATCAGAAAATGATGTTTCAAAGTAGCAATTTGAACGGTTATGTATAGTTTTAAAATTACTAGAAAGTGATATTCAGAAATGAATTTTTAAGAGAAGTTTGACAAAAATGGCGGATGTGAAACTTGAGCTGCCAAACTAGGTTCAATCAATCCAATGTTCACAAGAAGAAGACACCCACTATCAAGAATCGAACATGTGAAAATTGACCTTAAAGAATATGAAAGATAAGTATCGCGATTTTCTCTATGTGGACAAGTTCGTTCAACTTCTGCCTGCTTAATGTCGTCATTAATTAACTTTGTTCTATCCCTTGAAACTTGTCATTAATCATTGTCATTTTCGCTAATGTGGGATTACTTATCGATCATCAACGACCCAAAACAAGTCTTATCATGTAGAGTGTCCATCCATTTTCTTTTTTAAAGTAACAAATTTAATTCTATCCAGTCTACCTAATCGTAGGCGTATACTTTGACTTTTGTTGATCAAAATAGATATTTTACATACTTTTATTTAGTTAGAGAAAATAAAATTATAACTTTTTAAACTACACTAATAGTACTATGATACTCGTGGTTTAGATTTTCTAAAAATATTTAAATCATCGACAAATATTGATTCAAAAATTGGTCATATTGATTGAAAAAGAACCAAAGTGGACGGAGGGAGTACCTTTTTTCCAAGTATTTTTGCTTTGAAAATAAAATACTTTCTTTCCTAAGATGAAATCAAAGCTCATTTGGATTCGGCTTATGAAAATATACCCATATAATGTGTTTCATTATCTTAACTCATGATATAGATACATATACTGTCTTAGCTTTGTCCTCTCTCTCTCTTTTTTTTTTTTTTGTCCGAGTATGGAACATATACAAGCACAAGGTGTCTAGCCTCTGTAGAAAAGCCTAAGGGTGTTGGAATGATAGTTAAGTTTGCTTAATTCTTAGGTTGTAAGTTATTGTTTCAAATTTAATTTCATGTGGTCAACACCGAGATGAAATTATTAAAAACATTGATTGAGTGTAGGGTTGTGTCCTTGAACTCGCTAGAGAAAGTAGATTTAAGTTAACATGCAAAATATTTGTCGTGAACAAAAACCACACCATATTTGTGGACCTTGAAGTTTTGAAATTGAAGAACTTGATAAGAGATACGATCCTGGAGACCGATTCTCAACTTGATCAGAAGCCGTGGAGAAACTGAGCACCACTTGGCGGCCCTCATTGATGATATGAAAGTGTTGTGCCACGACCTCAAGACTACAGTTCAATATTCCTTCCACGAAGGCAATCATTGATGATGCAGATCGACTAGCTTGCTAAACTTCGAACGTCCTAGGATCTCTCCTTTGTGTACCTCGTGGAACCTACCTCGGACTTCATCCCTCTCCTCCATGCGGATGAGGTGGGTGGTAGTTTTACTAGAGTTTAGTTCTGTTTTTACATTCCTTCTCACAAAAAAATAAATAAATAAAAATAATAATAATAATGTGTAGATAGCAAGAAATATGATTACCTGGTCAAGACTAATTTCTTTGACGTAATTTTTATTTTATGTTTCCTATAGTTAGCAGCTAAAACCACAATGATTAGAGTTATGTTTGAGGAAATGATTGAATGTAATCTAATCAAAACAGAGTAGATGAATGAGAGAGAGAGAGAGAGAGAGAGAGAGAGAGAGAAAATTGTTTCTCATTGATTGAAACAATCACAACTGAAAAAACAGTTAACAATATGACGTCATATACAAACAAACTAAGCTGATGGATAAATAACCAATACTTTGTCACCCTTGATGGCTCACTCACGACTCAACTACGTATTGGAGTATCACTTTTAATAACTTGACTGTTTTTGCCTTATCAACTCGGCTCTTAATTTGCCAAGCAATCTTTGAAAGTACTGATTTAGTTAAAAATATCTACTGGTTGATGAAAAGAAGAAAGATGAAGAGGTTGATTGATTCCTCCCTAAATTTTTTTTTTTTTTTAACAATCTATCTCAACATGTTTTAGTCCTTTCATGAAAGATGAGATTGACAAAAATATGAATCATAGCCTTGTTATCACAGAGGAGGGGGGACTTCACTAAGATTATAAAGACTAAAATCTTTTAAAATTAAGAGCAAGTAACCAAGTGATTTATGTCCTACACATGGAAGCCAAAGTACAAATACTAGTTGTTATGCAAAACATAATAGTAATTTAGACGGTGAAAAGGTAAGCAGTCATAAAACGCTAGATTTAACAATCAACGAGAAACCCGCAAATACCTTTCTGCTCACAAATACAAAAGAGAGACCCAAACAAGGACATCGTAAAAATCTCAAGGCCAACAAATATCTTCTCTTTAAAAGAGTGGCAAAATGGTGTCCTCGCACAAATAAGACACCACAAATTGGTACAGTAAGGCACATAAAAATTAAAAGCGTAGATGTCTTTATATAGGAGCTTGACAAATCCAAAAGGCACTAAAAACAGTTATGGGCCAATCCAACTCTAATCCTAATGCATCCATGGCTCCCTATTAACTCCAAATTTCAATAAGATTTTATAACGAAAAACTGCAGCCGGTAGGTACACTTTGAAAAGTTTTTAACCGCTTTAGTCACCTCTTTTTTTTTTCAACCCAAAAAAACACTTTTGTAGTATCATTCCTGAAATGCCCCCCGCAATCAAACTGGTTTTTTCCGCAAGGTTTTCCTTCGAATTTGATTTCCTTCCTAAAACTTTTCTCCCCATACGCTCTCATTGATGGATTCAACAATCATGTTGTTGCTTAATTCAGGCGAGACACCATTGTTAAGAAAGTTACTGAGAATTTCGTTTATGCCGATTTGATCGATTCAATAAGAGGTAAATATTCAAATGTTGCTTATGAGAATTTATCATTGAAATATATCATTGGATCTCACGTGAATTATTGTTTAACTAATGATGAAGATTGTATAAACATGATGTTGTTGACCAACATTTTATCAGTCCGCATCATTTCCGTAGATGATTTTTAGAATACTAATGTCTTAAGGTCTGGATATAACAGGGGAGGGTTTCATGGTGATGTTGTTTTTATGAATGTACGTGATGCATCGTTTGATTCAAGTGATGCACATAATTTGAATCGCGATGCACAAGTCTTGAATCCCGATGCACAATTCTTCAATCATGATGCAGTGATTATAAATTGCTATAATTGCGATGCATCAGTTACAAACTCCAATCACGATGCATTGTCATTTCAACAGAGTAATGTAGGTCCACTTGACAACTGATAAGGCTAAAAAGGGGGGGGGGAAATAGCCTTATAAAATTCTTTTAAGTATTTTACAAACTTTTAAAAATTGCTAGCGGAAATTAGGCTATAAGATTTAGTCAACTGATTAGTTGATAAAGTAAATCAGCTGATTAATGAACAATAGGTGAACAGACTGATATTTGCTCTTAACTGATTAAAGTTTTAGGCAAGTTGATTATACTTAAAGCTTTAGTCAATTGGTCAAAGGATACAAAGAAAATAATAATTAAATAAACACAGGATGTAAAGTGGTTCACAGCATGAAGACTGCTACGTCCACTAACAAGTTGGTTAGACTTGGATTTTGAAGTGAACTAATATTATTAATAGTCCTATGTGATCACTAATGGTTCAGTGTACAATAAGACCTATGTTTATAGAGAATGAATGTTCATTAAGAACAAGTTAATCCCGTGTGTTACAATCAATGATCCCTCAAAAACTAAGTAGTTGGGAGGGATAATTTTACAATTATTAAACAATAATCGCAAAGGACTAAGAAAAAAGAATAAGCAGTAAAGACTCTAAGTAAATTGCTCTTAAATACTGAGGCACCAGAATTCTTGAAGTGTTTAAATTTGCTTTGAATGCTTGAGTGCTTCAGTGACTTCTTCATGGGGCTTCTATGACTTTAAATAGGAAGAGATGAGCTTTTGGTCATTGGAAACTTTTTGTTTGACTTGCAATTAATGTTTGCAGAAGTCTGAATCAAACAGTGAAGAACTCTCTTAAATGCATGGCTTGTCTTTGTCTTTCTGAAATAGACAGTAAAGCTCAAAATAGAAAGTGTCAGTAAACACAAAACAAAAAGCATGTTTGTTTTGTTATGAAAATAGACATGGTAAAATACTAATACATTTTCAAAAGATAGCCAAGGAAGCTCCCACTAAAATTAGTAGATTGATTTAGGATATAAGTCAAAGACATTATAGACTACTTACGCCAAGTATTAGTGGACTGACTTGAAATTTTTTAAATCATCATCAGTTAACTGATTCAAGGAATCAGTCGGCTGACTTAAAGAGTTAAGTCGGTGACTTATGCTTATGATTCCAAACAAGTTATAATGGGTTTAAGTGAATCATGCAAGGACTAACAAGTAAGTACATCAATTCTTCCAGCTCTGAAAGTGATGATAAAAGTGTTCCTTCATATGACATATGTCCTATTCAATCTCGTAAGGATCTTTTAACGGTTGGTTGGGTATATCCGATTACTGGTGTTGGGCAAATCTTTAAAGGTGGAATGGAAGAATTTCGCAGGAAACTCATAAAGTATTCATTCAAGATTGGATTTGAATATGTTTTCACGAAGAACAGTAGTAAGAGGGTTAGCGTTGTATGCTGGAACAAATTCAGTGATAAGTGTGTTTGGTTTGTCAAGGGATCTGTTTCAGCCGTTGATAAGTCGTTACCTATATATAAGTGTAATATTTCACACAGTTGTAATGTCTTGTAGAATTCGAAAAGGAATTTACCATATCAATGATTGTTTTCTCTTTTAAGCATGTTTGTATTTAAATGATCTGTCTGTTAGAATCTGAGAGGGTTTAAGCAGTTAATTATTGTTGTTGTGTTTTTTAAATATGTGTGATATGTGTTGGAATCGCGATGCACAGATTTTAGAATTGGAAAAGAATAGTAGCATTTACTGATTGCATCGCCTGTCAAATTGATGCATCGCGATGCCGAAATAGATTTATACCAACGTGCAACCAGTGCATCGTGATGCTCAGCTCGTGCATTGCGTTGCCTTGAGTAACCGGTACTTAGTGCGCTTCCCTTCATTAATGACATTTCAGTCATTTCGCCAGAAAAATGCCTTTTGCTGGTTAAAAAAAGTATTGAAGTGTAAAGCAATTGAAAATTGTCCAGAGTAGACCGGCACGAATTTCTCCCATTTTATAATCTTGACCGGCATCAATTGAGTCAATCAATAATTGTATCGAATAAATTCTCCTATCCAACACTACAAAAATTTAGATTAAATTCATTTGATTCAATCTCATCGAATAAATTTTGCAATCCCAAAATTAACTTCATTATTGTATTGCTTTTATTTATCAATTCGTTCAAGAAATAATTATATGGCTGTCAAAGTTGGATCTCGCTCTATTCAAACTCGGCTTAATATAAATGATGGATGCTCGAACTAAACTCGGCTTTAGTATAAATTATGGAAGCTCAAGTTCGAGCATGCCCCAAACTAATTTAATTGCTCAAACTCGATCGGCTCTACATTTAAATTAGGCTTCTAAGCCTAATATAAGCGTAGTGTGGGTTTACCTGTATTTTCTTCTTCTTTTTTAATGGTTTGGATAGTCTTTTTAAGGCCTTATTGGAATTGAACTTAAGCTCGACAATCTAGATAGATTTAAGGTATTTTAGAGCGAAGGTTAGAGCGGTTAGTTTAGAGTCTTATTTGTGTTATCCATTTTTAAGGGAGGGGTGGCCCGGTTGTAGAGCTGGTGGTTGAAACTTTACAAAATATAAAGTTTCATGTTTGATTCCTTTCTACGCACCCTTAAGATATTATATATATTTGTGTACCCATTGCCTTACCACTTGCCACAAGTCATGTCATGATTGGCTTTATTTTTTACCCACATTAAAATTTATTGATTGATTTTGGATTTCAGCTCTTGGCAAAATTTCTTGTATCAAGCTCATTTTTCTGCGAGGAATTTGAAAATCTGAGTTTGTTTATGACTTAACAATGACACATACATAATTCAGTCTAGTGGGCGAGGGAGGGATATTTAGAAAGTCAAAGAAAATTAATGGAGAAGCAAATTATCTTTAGCATATCCAAAAAGATAAATTAATCGAGATGCAAACAAATTGATCGGACTGGCAAGAGAGAGGGATCGGAGCATACGACACCATCCTAATCCAAAGCATGCCGTGAGATGTGCGAAACCAGGACTAAGAAGTGAACGAGGAAAATTCTCTAATATCTCTATCTTCCTGCCTGCTCTCCCTCCCTCCTAGAGTCAGAAAAAAAAAAAATTAGGCATAGATTTTGTAAGTATACATGAATCCATTGCCTACAATTCTAAATGAATTTGTTAAATACTACAATTTTCTTAACACAAAAAACGTAAACCTCAAACATGTTGTGATAACAACATATGAGTCTAGTAGAGTAGGTCTGTTTTGGAGGTGACACTCTTTTTTAACATAAGACGACCAGCCAAACCAATTTTACCTTTCAACCCTCTTTTATTAATTCATTTCCCTTTCTTTCTTTCCTACTCATCTTATTCTCTTTTCGTCCAAACCTTTAAAATACTGTAATTCACAACCTGCCAAAAATATGTCCATTACGCAACCTCAATTTTAATACTATTATCTTTTAAATATGTTTTTAATTAATTTTCCGTGATGAGATCGAATACTGAATTTTAAATAATCAGTTGTATCGTAATTATAATAATACTAGGTTTTGTATAAATGTTTATGGCACGGTGTCGGTATGAGATCAGATCAATACATGCTCGGAGTTTTTGTAGGGGTCGAATTCAATTAATATTCTGAACAGTCACTCCTACAAAACCTTAAGTATGCATTGATCCGAACTCATACTGATAACTATGGTTAGAAAAGAATTATCAGATTTTTAATTCTTGAGTTGTTGACTAATGGAGAAAATATTGAAAGACACAAAAATAATGAATTATTAATTTAATTATTTTGTAAGCAAACAAATAATGAAATATTAAAATTGTAAAAAAAATGATTTGAAATGTAACAACATTATTTTATTGTTTTCACAATAACAAAAACTTAATCTTCTTCCGGAGGTTCTTGCATCACAACAATGTTTGCTTTAACAATGCGAGTTGTAATACATTTATCCATTACTTCCACCTACACGTGAGACAAAAAAGATGTCAGACACATTCATTGAACAATATTTTATGCATAGAAGTTGATTAATTTAAATATCAAAAAAACTTACCGCTTCTTCTACAAAACTCGAATCTTCCTAAATATCATCATCTAATACTAATAGACATATGTGTAGTTGGAGTTGTAGGTGTAGGGGGAGGTGGAGTTGCAGGTGGAGTGTCAAACGGAGTTGCGGGGACCTATTCGAAACTATGTATTAGATAAAAACTAAGTAATTATAAAATTTGAGTTATATGTAATTATTAACACTTATCTAAAAATAAGTTATACTTACAAATTCTTCTACAAAATCATAATCAACGCAATCAGGTCGAGGGGGTGATGGAGTTACAGGTGTAGTGTTATATGGATTTGTGGGGACCTAATTGAAACCATGTGTTAGATAAAAACTATTTGATTGTGAAACGTGAAGGCTGAAGTATGTTATAAAAGAATGAGAATATCAAAATATGTTACTTTTATAATTGAAAATTTTCAGTATCCATATTAAATTAACTAATAAAGTTACTTTCCTAATTATCTTCTAACATTATTTTTTAAATCAAAACATCAATAAACAATATATATATATATATATATTTTTTTAAATATGCTTAATCAATTAAGCTTATGACTGAAGTCATGTTGTATAAAATATGTTGGTAAGAACTTATAAAAGACCGTCTTACGGGTATTTTCTGTAACACAGTTCTCTCTGATCCGATGCACCGTGTGTTGGTAGACTGAGTTTTGAGAGAGTGGAGTTCTGTCTTACAAATTATGATCCATAACTCGTATATTTGAGTAAGTCTCATATGAGACTTATTCAAATATGTTTAGTCAATTGTACTTATAACTCGTATCTCGTGCTCTATATAAAAATATATATATAATTAAGATATTTTTCTACCAATATTTTAAAAATATTAAATATTTCATTAAAAAATTCTAAAAAAAGGACGTAGAATCTCTTGAAATAGACTTTTGTGCCTCATTTCTTTGCTCAATTAATTTAATTTAAACAATATTATTTACAAAAATCATTTCAATAATAGCAATATGGTATGTATTAAATTTATTATTAATTTCAGTTAACTCATTATTAAAATGCACTAAAATTTTACAATATTATATCACATTATGGTGTTACCATTGGATTAAATTCATACAATTATATCCTTTTAATCTAACTATTAATTTTTTATTTTAATAACCAAAGATCACATATTTTCTTGAAATTTAGTAAACAAAATGTCTTTATTATATTAAATTTTTTATTATGCAACATGACGTCGATCATAAGCTTAATTGATCAAACATATTTTTTAAAGTTTAAATAAAAAGAATAACTATATTGTTCAATGATGTTTTGAACTAAAAGATAATGTTAGAAGGCAATTAGGAAATTAACTTTATTAGTCAACTTAATGTGGGCAAGTAATGAAGGGGTAGTTTTGTTCAAACATATATTTATTTAATGTAATAATTAGTAATGTAGTTGATAAGCAAATAATGTAGTGAAAATAGACTCTCCCTTATGACTCAAGGTCGGGCCAACACTTGTGAAGGCGTAAAGCGAATTTTAAAATGAGGCATTTATAAAGCAAATAATAAATTTTGTTAAAATTATTATATTTTTATTTAAAGTATATCTTTTGTGCTTTTTGGGATGCAAATTTATTTATTAAATTATTATAATCGATTTCATTTAACAATTCTTTTTCAATAAACAATAAAGTTAGTCCACTTAATCTTTGTTGAGACATTGTCGATCTTAGATAAATTTTATTAATTTTAGTTTTAAAAAACTTTTTTCTACCGAAGCGACAGTTACGAGAATTGTTAATATTATTCTATAAGAGATATATGCATTTGGAAAAAATTTGTTTTTTTATTATATAATTAAGTATATCAATTGATATATCATTTTTTACTTGTATATATAATTTCTCTTAAAAAATTTAGTCTTAAATAAATCCAATTCATCACTATTAGAGTTGTCATTATATTTTAATGAATGTTCAAGGTTAAGACAATTTTTTTTTTAAATTTTCATTATCCAATGACATTAATTTTTCAATGTTAAATAGAAAACAAAAAATATCTTAATACATTTTAAGTTGTTCAACTCTATTTTGAAATAAAGTAATTATTTTAGTATCTATTATGCACTAGAAGTAATCAACTTTAAGAGCTTTAACCTTTAAGAAAAAATATCTTTATATACAAGAGTCACTCTTAACATTTAAGAAAAAATATTAAATAAGTTTGTTTGTCTTTATGGAGTCCTAAACCCTAGTCTTTGGGCTGCCCTGCCTTTTGTTATTTGGAAAATTGCTGGTTGGTACACTTTAAAAAGTTTTTATTCTCTCCAGTTCATCTTTTTTTTTTTAAACCGAAAAAAAGGCACTTTGAGAATTTTTTTCCTAAAATGCCCCCGTCACTTTCATCCAAACCAACTATGGCTTCATGTAAAGCATTCTCTAACTTTTTGATAATTTTTCTAGCATTTTAACTTTGATCCGTAGCTAAAACATTGGTCTGTTAAAATGTATTCTAAACTTTAAATTATTAAAAGACTTTCTTGTGCTAATCAGTGTGTGAACTGATTGTTTCGTTAAAAAATCAGTTTTAACGAAAAATTTTTGTGATAATCTTTCTGCGCTGCTGATGGCTCGCAATCCCATTTTTCATACTCGCATTCGCCACATTGAAATTGACTATCATTTTGTTCACGAGCTGGTTCAACAGAAGTCTCTTCAGCTCGCATATGTTTCCACCACCGACCAATTTGCGGACTTGTTCACTAAAGGCCTTAGTCGACCTCGTTTTGACCTTCTATGTTCCAAGTTGCGTCTATGATCTCCTCCGTCTCGCTTGAAAGGGGTGAAAGCCAAAACCATGAATCTTAGCATGAATCTTAGCATGAATCTCTCCCCAGCACAAACAAGGATTTCCAACAATCTATATTACCATAATTATATTCTTTGTATATATCCCACAATTATATTCTTTGTATATATCCCACAATTGTTAGGCTTACACTCTATGTATTCTCATACACTAGACTGGACTCCATGTATCTTGTCTATATATATTTATGTATTGTCAATAATAAAATCATCTTTGGCAACATTCTTTTCTTCTTCGTTTTTGTTCTTCATTTTTTAATTTTTGCACTTTTAGCCCTTATATTGTAATCTTTTGAAAAATTGCACTTTACCCCTTAAATTTGTTAATTTTGTTAATTTTTTTATTTCGGTATAGTGCAAATTTCTATCAAGTTAAATAATAACTGAGGGGGTAAAGTGCAATTTTTAAAAAAATTATAAATTTAAGGTCTAAAAGTGCAATAATTAAAAAATGAAGAACAAGGGGGACATGCGCATGTTCACTGAACATGCGCATGAGACAAGTGCATGTTCAAGAGGACATGCGCAAATCCGTTTGATTTTTTTTACTTTTTATTTTTGCAAAAATGGACATCATAACACAATAATAACAACAACAACAAAACCAAATTTAACACAAAATATGTCAAAAATATAAACATTCGAAGCAAATGAAAGTGAGAGTTTTAAGTTAAAAATTTTCTATATAAAAAGACAATTAGGGAAAGTTAGTAATTTTGCAGGGGGAGGCTGCATTAGCATATAGGGTTAGCACCTCACATCTCTCATGGAAGCCGTACCCAAATTTCGTTAGAGTATGTATAATGAAAAATATTGGGGTGTTAAATGGATATCATAGAAAACAATGGGGTTTCATGTGAAGCAATGACTCAACAGTGGCACAAACTCCAAATATTTTACATTCTACATTCTCTTATAGTTGAAACTCCTATCCTAGCTGTCCTTTTTTATACACTGATGACTGGGTCACACACATACAAACACACACAATGACACAAATAGAGTAGTAAAGATAATTGGAATATAATTAATTAATTAATTAAAGTGGGAAAAATGAAAAGAAAGTGGAACAACACGAAAGAGAGCATACTTTAGTGGTTGACCTCGTGCTTAGTTCAGCCATGAAGTTGCTTAACAAACGTACCCCAATCCAATTCCCCCTCCCCTTTTTTTTTTTCTTTCTTTTTGGATTCCAACCCCACCTTTTTTTTAAAAATAAAATAAATAAATAAATAATAATAACCCCACTAACAACAGCCAATCAGTTTGTTTTCCTTGTTTGGTTTGTTGTACACTTACCTTTTTTTTAATTAAATTTATTTGTAAAAATTAAATACAATACATTTTACTAAATATATTATTACACGTAATAAGAAAAATCAGTAATGATCCAGTTGCGAATCAATCCACGACGTACGTTAGCATCTCTGTATGTGCCCTCCCTGTCGGTCATCCACCCATTTTACTACTATCTAAGCTCATATTTTATTGGATATTATTATTATTATTATTTCTAAAAGTTAGTCTTATTTTTTTATAATATAAATTTTGGAGATTTATGAATTTAATATAGGTATCATATGCATCACTGTATTCCACCCTCCCATGCCGTACACGTGGCCCACAAATTAATTGATCAGGTCTGGTGGGCCATCCTTTTGAGTTGGGTATTTGGTCACCCATGATCTGGGATCTGGATCTAGGACCAATTGAACCCTTCCTACTAGTTCCTCCCTTCTTATTTTTATTTATTTTTACAATATATAATCTCTCTAAATCTACACTAATTTTAAAAAAAATGTTTTTTTTTTAATATCCTCAAGTGATGCTCTAGTAATGGGATTTACTCTTTTTTTTTTTATCTCACTTTTAATAACGGTATAATAAATAATTAGTTCTAAAAATATTTTCTAAAGAACATTAGATTCTTATTTTAGAACGAAATAAAATAGAATTGTAAAGCTATGCTCAATTAAATTAAAATAATATACTTCCTTCGTTTTAGACAAATAGTCAATTATTCTACTTTGAAATGTTTTATTTAAAGAGTCAACTATTCTACTTTAAAATGTTTCATTTAAAGAGTCAACTTTAAAAAATTATACTTACAATCTCTGAAAATATTTTAAATTTACCCTTCTATGAGCATTTTGACTTGGCTTAAACATTTTTTGTAATTATGACCAACCCTAATGATTTCTATAATCTTTAATTAGTAGAATTTTTAAACATAAACTCTTTGAATGGAAGGAATGGAGTATATAATAATTTGGTTAATTTATTTTTTCAAAAAAGTATAATTTTCTTGCCTCTTGCCTCGTGCAATATTGCAATTCATTTTTGAAATTATTTTTAAGCTCATCTTGTTAATTTTGATACACTCTAAAATTGCCAAAAAGATAGCAAAAATGTCAAATCAAATGTCTATTGTGACGAAGAAAAATCGCTATCACAAAAATAATAAACGAACCGAATGTTGAAATAGAAATGAATGGGTGTGCATTTTTCATTTAAAAGTAAACATAAATGGAAAGGGGTCCAAGGATTGGTACACCATGCACAAAAGTAGTTCCGTCCTTCCTTAAATTATTATTATTTTTTTATTCGTTTTAAAATTATTTTTTTATTTAAAAGTTTTTTTTGTTAAAATAATATTTTTACCAATTAATTTTTACTTTTCTTTTTGTTTTTATTATGAATCACATTCATACAAGCATTAACGAAAACTAAACACTATATCAATCTTAATAATTAAGTTAATTATTTTTTCTTAATTCGTGTGTTAAATCAAACAAGATAATAATTTAAGGACGAGAATATAGTAAAATTCTTTTCCGCAAAATAGTGTTTAAAAAATATAAACAATGGCTGACAAGATAAAACGAAATACTCCCTCCGTTTATAAATAGTAGTCATGTTCGATCGTATACACCAAATTTTTAAAAATAAATTAATTGACTATATTATTAGTATTAAAATGTTACATATTTTATTTTAAAGTGCATGTTTAAGTGAAACTTATCATTAAAGTAAAAGTAATAGTAAAAACTAAACAATTATTTTAAAATAAACAAAAAAAAATTATTTAAGAAGGAGTACGTGGATACCGTAAGGTTGTTCTTGAGGACCGTAACTGTAACAGGGTAAGCAATATGGATGGATATTTGGATAAGCTTAAAGAAAACAACAACCGAGAGAATTTCTACATTTTTTCACCATGGACCCACCTAGATAAACATCCTCATCCTGACATGGCAATCACCCATTGGGACAGATGCACGAAGTAAACATTTTTGGATTGGTCAGTGCCACCCATAAATGGTAAGAGAGAGAGAGAGTAGAGAAAGAAGAAGCTTTATAGGCTTCCCATCACTCACTCAATTCAATCTTTTGCATTACTCAGATACCCACTTTGATGATGGCAAAGAGCAGCCACCCTTCCCTTCCCTTCCCATCCCATCCCATCCCTTTGTTTTTCAAGACTCCCTCACCTCCTAAATAATACGTCTAGCTTTCATTTTTTATCTGCTTAAAAATAATTTTAAAAATGTACATACTATATTAATATTTATATTATCATTAATTAATTTTTTTAAATTTATATATCTAATTAAACAAGACAATTATTCAAGAACACAAGGAATAATTTTTACTATCTCATCTCCTCCTTTGTCCATTGCCACAATCCAAATCTAATACTCTCTCCGTTCTTAAATTATTATCTTCTTTTTTTTTTTGTCCGTTTCAAAATAATTGTCTTGTTTAAAAAAAAAATTTTAAGACAACACTTTTACTACTGAACCTTTACTTTTTTTTCCTACTTTAATTATAGACCACATATACATGAACATTAAAAAAAATTACACACTATACCAATATTAATAATCAAGTCTATTTTTTCTTAATCTGTGTACCAAATCAAACAAAACAATAATTTGAGGACGGATGAATACAACAAACAATCTACGGATGAGTGCAAGATTTTAGAATTTTTTTGGTTCCAAAATTTTTACTTTCTCCGCTTTAAAAAATTAATAATAAATATCACTCTCTATATTTAACCCCCACCCACCAACTTCTCTCTACTTTTTTTTTTTTTAAATTATTACAAAACAAATACTCTAAAATTCAAAAACCAACATCCCTGCCAAACAAAACTCAAATGAAATAAGGAGTATTCATTTTGGGGACACAGGAAGTAAGGAGTAGATTTCTCTTTCATTATTACTACTACCTACAAAAACATGATGTTACACACACACACATACAGAGACAGGAGAAGTTGACTGCTCTGTAATGCAAGCACAGGGGATGTGACAAATCATCTCAACTTTCCGGGGCCTACCACTTCCCCAATCCATGTATTATGTCCATACAGAGGACCTTAATGATACTTCTTGTACATATTATTGTACAATACCCAACTAGTACACTGCCAATACTACGGCCAGAATTCAAAATAACAATTCCACGCTACACTACTTAGTTACTTAATAATTTATCTCGCACAAAAAAAAAAAAAAAAAAAGGACAAATACTGTATTATTCATAACTAGTTAAGGGCCACTATGATCTATAGGCTATAGCCACAAGGTAGAATAAAAGTAACCCTTATTACGTTGTTCAACAATCCCCAGTTGGGTACCTCATCAACAACCGAGAAACCCTAATTTTTGTTCAACAATCTCATCACCACACCTTACCTTATCACTTGTTGGACCAACAACAGCAAAGCAGCAGCCTCGTGAATGTGGGACCCACAAGTTTTAAACAAATACACGTTTACGAGAAATATTATTCCATAAGACTCCTGAGACATTTAGTTTAACGATTCACTCAAAAAAACAAAACATCATCCCCTTTAATCTAACACCTTGGATCTAAAGCAGGCAGTTATAGAACACTTTACAACCACCAATCTAACTGTTCGTTAATTGTCAGTATTGAATTGGTGTCCACAACATCAGCAGCCTCATAAACGTCCCGTCCCGTCACGTCCCATCCCATCCCATAACAGCTTCATATTTTACCATCTACAACAACATGTCTATGAAACCACCATACCAGACTCCCACTACTCTAGTGAGAATCCATCAAGTAGATATGTTTCAAGCAAATAACAATGAATACATAACCTCTCCTGTGCCATTTAGGATCACGGGAGGGAGGCCGCTCAAGAAAAAGCAAGAGAAACAGGAAGCTCCATTCACCCAATGCAATTGAAAGGAACCCCACAAGTACAAGAAGGGAGGATGTGGGCATTAGGCTAGGAGGGTCCTGCAATCTGTACTTGTACAATGCTTTCCAAACATCATTAATGGACTCACTATCAAACTGATCATTTAAGACCTTCAACCAAAAAAAGGAAGACAAACACACACTAGTATCATCAGGTCCATTTGCATATTTGGCATTTATTATCCATCTCAGCAGTCTAACAATAACAACAATAAATTCAACAGTCAGGTGCGCTAAGAGTAACACAACAGTGGGAAAAAAACCAAGTATTTCTAGAGAGAGATGAATGGGGGGAGAACGAGGTATCAGTATCATGGGGGCATAGTTCTCACCTCTACGGCTCCAGTTCTTAGAACTAACATCTGACTAAACATCAAAGAGATACAATTTGATAATCTTCTATCTTTGGCCCCCGAAGAATCATTCAAACTTGCCTATTCTGTATTTCTGATGCTTTCACATATGAATTCCAGTTTATCATCAGGTAACCAACTCGACCCCAAGGCTTACCACAGACATTTAACCAGCGGTCTTCTCTTCTCTTCTCGTGCAGCAGCTGAACTCCTTCACCCCCTCACAACCTCTGAAGCCTCTTCCTTTATGCAATGAATATGAAAGCAGAAAGAAACATAAATTTCAATGCTAATGATAACAACAATGGACGGTCTAATAACAAATCAAGAGATCCATCAGCCCAAATTACACCCAACTTCCATCGCATCATTTGAAAGAGAGAACCAAGCATGAAAGAAAAATTGGTTCTTATAAGCTTCTGTTTCAAATGCCATTGCGCAGGATTCAATAGCTTGGGTCAGGCATGGAAGTGTTACAACACTCATCCTTAAGGGTTATGCATGGACTCCTGCGGGTCACAAAAGCTACCAAGATTATTTCACCAACCCGCAGAAGGAAAATGGAAAGTTTAGTCTTAGGAAATAACAGCTGACAAAATCATCGCATCTTGGAATGTCACAAGATCTTCACAAACTGTGGTGCATCAGCCCTAGGTCCATCAAGCGACCGATACATGTATAATGTGTCAACAAAATCGCCCCTCTCCCCCTCCTCATTCTCGTCCCTACGAAACACTTCCACTACCAGCTGGGGCATTTGCCGGGCAACTTCCCTGCAACCTTGAAGGGTTACTCTACAAGATGACATCCACAGGAACCTCATATTATAATAATGGTGCAAACCAGAGCGCAAAGCTGAATCTCCAAACGGGCTATCTCTAATCTCAAGCTTCTGCAACCTAGGGCAGCCCTCAAGCACATATCTGAGCCCGACGTCACTATCCCCATTAAAAGCAACCGACAAGGTTCTCACCAATTTTCCGTACTGGCCAATATAACTGAAAGCCCTATCAGTAAGCAATCCTGAAACTGCGAGCCGGGTGAGCTTCTTACAGTTCTTGACAATGGCTCCAAAACCCTCATCCATTGGTTCTCCAGTAACACGATCAGGCCGATAGCGGGCTATTATACAAAGACGGAAGACGACAAGATCAGGACAATTCTTCGACATTGCTATCACAGCTGCATTTGTCATCTGCTGGCAGAAATACAAAATGGATTGCAGTTTCCTACAACCTTCAGCAATTGCATGGAGACCCACTTCAGAAACAGGGCCTTCATTATTTTCCATAGCATCAATTGGGAAAACCCGAAGCTCACGAAGATCCTTACATGTCTCAGCCACTGCCTGAAGCCCTTCATCACATATTGAATCAAGTACCTATAGAGACATAGAGCTATGATTCAGATCCTAAATAGGGAAACAAGATAAAATACTCGTAAGCTTGTACATTTGCTTGTACATTCTCTCTTTTAACAAGTCATTACACTACATCTGCCCATTATATAGTCCAACTTTCTGTTGTTAGATGTCCTAAAGAACAGGTCAACTTTTCTTTGAGAAGGGGATTTTGGTGAGAGGAGTATGACAACGTAGATCTAAAGAGGTAAATTTGTAGCTAATTATTTTTACTTTTTACTTCCACACAAAAACAATCATTTTGCTATAGAGTAAAAATTCGAAAAACTTACCCAGAAAATCTGAAGCTTATGGCAGTGACGAATAACTGGTTTGAGTTGTGCGGCATCAATGTTGGCATAGCTAAAATTTAGCGAGGTGAGATTAGCACAGATTGGATAGATAGCAGGAAGATGATCTGCTACAATCTCCCTGAAACCAGAAAGACAAACTATCGACTTGCAAGCAGCAAAAGCCGATACGTAATCAAGTTCTTGATCACCCTCTGCAACAACCTCTGCAGGGCCAAACGAGCCAGTCCCCAAATGGGTCAACTGAGGTGCCCGAGTAATTAATCTGTGAAGCTGCCCAATCGAAACATACCGATTCAGCCTAAGCTTCTTCAAGAAAGGTGACCTTGCAACTAAACCCTCCAATGCCTCAAAATTAATTGGGCATTCAACACAGTCAAAACTCAAAGACTCCAGACAAGTTCCACCTTCCGGGAAACAAGAAATCCAATCCACTTCATCGTCTGAAACCTCATCCTCAATCAGATCAAGCACTCGAAGTCGCCTGAAATCAATTACATTCGTTACACAAAAGTCAACAATTTCCACACTGCATGCTCACTATAGCTATACTACAAAATTTTGACTTCTAAAACAATCCAGACCAACATGAACATAATATTGCAAAGCATAAGAAATGATGAACAATGAAGCAAAAAAAATTAAAGGATGGCAGATCCAAATACAAATTAGGTCATACAAGAGCAAATTACTATAGCAGTGAAAACATTAATTCAGCAGTAAATTCCAAAAATGTAACAGATCTAATATTTATACAGAATTCATTACGAAAACCCTAACATGACTTGGAATATCGAATTAGGAAACACAAGAATTTACCTGCACTCACTGGTAACAACGGCAAGTCCGCTAGTCCCAAACCCCTCGCAACAAACTAGCACTAGCTCCTTGAAGTACGGGAACGAGTGGGCCACCACTGCCAGATCATCATCGGTGACGGACATGCGCTTCAGGTACAACTTCCCAAGCAACCGGTACACATTGGCCATACCAGTGACCCAAGGGGTGAAGTGCGCACCCCAGTCGGGCGGCAACAAGCTAAAGTCGGCGAATCTCGGTTTCCCTTTCAGCACGACCGATTCAACCCGCTTGAACCGCTCCGTGACCCGGCGGGGAGAAACCGAATAGCAGTTCCCGATAAAGAGCTCGGATCTGGTGAATGCCTCCGCACGGTACCACGACTTGCAGACCAGCGAGACCGCGCTGCGGTCCCGCCGCGAGGTCAGAAAAACCAAAACATTTTCTAGGACGTTTTCCAGGACTTGATCCGGGTAGGGAGAGACATAGTCGCCCGCAACGCCGGATACGGCAGCGCAATTACGGGTCTTGGCGGCGGCGGCGGCAGGTGCTAGATCCGGAGCATCGTCTTCGGACATTTCGGTTCGATCGTCGCTCATGTGATCTGGGTCAGTGAGGGTTAAAGGGCTGTTTGGGGGATGTAATTATAAAAAAAAGAAAAGTTCGAATCTTTCTTCAGATCACAGCAGAGAAGTAGGGCGGGGGGAGGAGAGAGAATCAAAAGATTATACTCCTAAATTACAACAACCGGAGAGAGAGAGAGAGAGAGAGAGAGAGAGGTATGGTTTTTGTAATTAAATTTGATTGTGTGTAGAGAGAAATTGGTGACAAAAGAACAGTGGGGGAGTCCAAACAGGACACACTCCGCTGTCTCTTTCTCTCTCTCTCTGTCTCTCTCTTTCTTCTCTATCTAAATTCTATAAGTATCTATGCATTGGGATTCTCCATAGCCTTCTTTCTAAACATACAATAGATTACTCTCTCTACTCTTTCATCTGCAAAAATCTAATGGCTACCCACAACCTCCATTATTTGTGGTTTTCTTTTACAAAGCTTTTGTCTTTTATCTTGTTGTAGACTACTGATTAGTTTCCTTTTCTTATTATTAATTCTGTTCTTATTATTATTTTCTATTTTTATTTTTTGAACAGTACACTAGTTGCACAAGGATATGTAGTTGTTTTTGCAAGAAGAACCCTTGATTTCCTTGTAATTCATGGAAATGTCTCTCTAATGTTTTGTAATCGCAACACAGAAACCTCCCTTTTGAGGAATTGCCATTCTAGTGCCTTCATGTGGGAGAGAGAAGTTCGAGTGAGATTGTGGGTTTTGCCCAAACCAATTTTGGACTATATCGAAGGTTTTAACTTAGAATTAATTGGTTTTTCATGGAAATGTCTCTAGTGTTTTGTATACCAACACAAAATTCTCCCTTCTAAGGAATTGCCATTCTAGTGCCTATATGAGAGAGACTGACTGCTTGGAGGTTTTAACTTTGAACCAATTAGTACTATGTCAATCATGGAAATGTCTCTCTAGTGTTTTGTATACACAACTGAGAATTCTCCCTTTCAAGGAATTTCTATTTTAGAGAATGCTTGGAAGTAGGGGTGGCAAATTGGGTAAAATGGATAGGTTTGTGTTAGTCTATTATCTTGCCACCCCTACTTGAAATTTTAAGTAAGGTTGCGAATTTTGCCCAATAATTCTGAACTATATCGGAGGTTTTTTCCTAACCATTTTGTACTAAGTGAAATAGATTCTCAAGTACTAAATTGGTCGATGTTTATCTATTTAGTCGATATGGGACAAACATTTTAACTATTGGAGGAAGTTGTGCACGTGTTAGTTCTCAGATCATAAGTCGAGTAAAAGCAGTCAATTTATTTGAGACTAGAAATGAACACCAAATGTGATACTTAGTGGACTTCTCAACATCAAAATCACTCTAGCTAAATGAAAATTTACATAATCCAATAATATGTTTTTGCAAACTAAAAACTCTTATTTTGCATTTCACATCCAAAACTATCTTACATCTAAGGTTTGTTTATGCTAGTACGAGAAGACATATGTGGTGGAACCAGTAACTAGAACGACAATATCCTAGAATTCAACGGTGAATGATAGAAAGCTATGAGCACTTGTTGGGTCCTATGTTGTATGCTCAGAATATAAGCTAGATGGGGGAGTGAATAGCCTATATTACCTTCATTTAAAATTTCATCCTAATTTGAAAATACATTTAAGAACAGAGATGAAATGTTTATCAAGTCTTGACAATTTTCTTTTAGAAGCAACATTGCTGATGTTGAGAACGACAGATGTGCTTCAGCAGACCTTATCTACTTTGTCACAGTAGACTTGAATGTCTGCTAGAAAATTAAAGTTATAATATTTGCTAGTGTAAATAATTAATGCATCGGAAGAACTAGCAGCAAATGTATAACATAGAAGATTAAAGTAGCTGTAAATAAATAAGTACAAGTACATCATAACAGCAGACTTAAATCTTCACTAGATGCAACTATCATTCCCATGAACAGATTGCTAAATAATGTAAAACTGGAAAGATAAGTAAAGGTTGAATGTAAAAAAATATATTTATATTAAAATTCAGCAGAAGTTTACTCAAAGGTAAACATGCTTAATACATCAATCTAGACTTTCTAACCTAGCAGCCTCTAGGGTTTCATGGAAAGGAAATCAGGGGAAAAGGAAGACATATATGGGAACTCTCACCTTAGCAATTCCAAATCCCCTAAGAAGGTGGGGAATGGCAGTGCCAATGTAAGAAGACAATATTATGGGTTGTTCAATTAGCAAGAAATTGAACAACTGAGTGCAAAGCATTCGACCAACTGTGATGACTCATTATTGCACAACCGACAACGTTTGCAATGGAATACAAGTATGTCGATATGAATGCAATGGGGATTGTTAGCTAATGATCTTCCTCGGACATCTTCAAGCAGGTTCTGTCTTCAATGATAAACGAAGTGTTTAGTATCTAACTATGGATTTGGAGTATAGCCACTAAAGAGACTGAGTCTTTCGAAAGAAGAAAGAACTCAAATCAAGAAAGAGGTTCTTGATTAAGCGAAGCTTCTTGCCTTATGAATTTTAGATTACTCTCCCACAAAGTGTTTGTTCTTACACTTGTGTTTTTCTTACTCTTTGTGTTCTCACTTCACTTTCGCCCACACTTGAAGGGGGATGAGATGTTTTTTTTTATAGGCAGAGAAAACAAAAGATCTGTTGTGATTAGAGTTGATTTTTACCCGCTTGAAGATTCGTTCTTCAATGTATCAAAGTACATTGTATGAACTATTAGGTAAAAATCTGTATGAAGATTGTGTCTTGATACCTGTCCGGGAATCAGGCTGATAGCGGATGTGACTTGACATTCAGGCCTAAGTTGAAGTACGTTGTGGCTGGTCTTTGATAGGATGTATCTTGAAGACTGGGACCAAGCACAGAAGAGGAAATGTCTAAAGGTTTAAACAAAGGGCTTAGACATCGATGCGTATCTTTAAGCTATCAGGGAGATCTGTAAAGTATCTTTTGCAAACGACTGATGTTCCTCTTTAAACTTCATAGTATTTTTGTAGTAGACTTGTAAAGAGCATGGCTAATATTGGGATATCTGTCATTGTATAACTGTTGAAGTGGTGTCTGCTGGAGAGATATTCTGCTGGTGAGACAACTGCTGTTGAGATATCAATCGGTACTTATAGAGCTAATCCATTAGAGAGATCATCCTCAGTTGGTAGGACAAAGACTCGAACAGGTACAGAGACTTCCTAGTCTAAAGACCTATGCATTGTTCCAACAAGTTGCCACGCTAACCAGTACGCAACCCTTTTAGCCACTTATGGAACATGCGTTGTAATGGTAACAAAAAAATCACTATCTTGGAATATGCTGATGACTAGAGCAGCTGTTGCGAAGACATATTCCTAACAGCATTGAACGTCGTGATGATACGAGCACACGTCGTGATGACGTGTAACACCGACCAACAACAAGAAGGCATATTTAGCCAGAACTAGCAAAACCTCTTTATTTCTCTCTTGATAAAAAATTAAATAACCAAATTCAAAACTTCAATAAGAAAAATAAATAGGCATTATTACCTCAACTGTTAGGAATGATTGTAATTAGATACTCTCTTCGTCTGAATTAAAGAGTCGCACTTTAACTTCTTATGCAAATCATAAAAATGGTTGAAAAGTCACTAACTATCTAAAATACCCCTATTAAGGCATGGCCATAATTTTAAGTTGATCTGTTATCTTGATTCTCATTCATAAGTTTTCCTAAAAAGGAAATATACCTATTCAATTGGAACAAACTAAAAAAATAATGTGTACCTCTTCAACTAGCAAAGAGGGAAATGGTTGATTTGAGACAAAATATAATTGGGTGACCAAATCTGAAAAAACACTAGTAGTTGAATGATATTATTTGTACTTTTTATTTTAAAACTTATTAGACATTTAATTGGAGTATGTAATGATTTTTCATATTTATTCAAGTAGTTAAAATCTCAAAAATTTGAAAAAAAAACCCATTAAAAATATCTAAGCCTCGACCGGCTATTAAAGAAGGGAGAAATTCGGGTAGCTCCCTTTTACACAATTTTCAACCGCTTTAGTCTATCACAATTATTTAAAACCAGAAAATGACACTTTTGTTGCAAAATGTCGTCTATATCCTTAAAAAATACGGAACAGGCACGCTATGCATCGCGATGCACAAAAAGTACTATTTATGCATTACACTTGATACACACTATACATTACACTTGTGATGCTTCAAAAGTGCATCGCAATGCACAAAACAGTACTAATCCACAACATTACACTTGCGATGCATCGAAGTGTGCATTGCGATGCACAAAATTATACTAAAAAGTTGTAAAACCCCAACAATCCAACATGATTAGTATCGTCATATTCATTTCCCCGTGTACTCATCTTGGGTTGAGAACCCTTATCATGCTCATAACGTGTCCTTAAAACCTAGCCGTGAGCCTAAAAAGCGGAGTCGGGTTATAGTGTAAGGCCTCGTTCCTTCTTCCTTCCCATTTTGCTCACAGTCACTTCGTGTTGACTTAGAAGACTTTGTATGGTGACGTGTGGACTCCCATGATTAGACTGAAAGAGTCGTCATGCTTGCTAAGCGTGACGTGATAAGACTTAACATGTGTTTGGCTCGTGGTTGATCCACGATGAACCAAGTTGTAGTTCCATAATTGTTCGAGACTATTCTCGGTTTTGATTCGTATTCGTATACATTGGATACCCCTCACATTGGTGTGACCTTGACTTAGTTTAGACTCACTCACGATTGACGAGTATGTCGATCTTGTCGTTAACCTGTAATTTGAGATGATTCGCGTGTCGTTACGTGCGTTTATCTCGGTGTACAATTAAGAATTATGTTCATCATCATTCGAGCATTAATGCGGGATGATTCTGTTGAAACTTAAAAAATACGTTTATAAACTGTACAAGGTAGCCATACATTATCTGCATCATTCGTCAAGATAAAATATGGATAGTTGGATACACATTTTAGTTCATGCCCATGGACTTGATCTTAACTGTACAAGATAATTAGCCTCATGTACAAGAAAATATACATACATACATACATACAAGACCAAAGTTGCATGCAACTTGAAAAAATTGAGGCATAATTAACCAGCAACTGCATATTGCAACTTCTCATTGAACATATCCTCCTCCCATTTCCTATTGTTCTTCTTTATGAACTCTTCAATGCTCTATCATCTTCAATATCACCACCACCACCACGGCGGTCAGGCCCACCGCCATCGTGAGCATAACCACGTAAACAATTAAGGCCAAGATCACTATTTTCGTAATAATAATCTTTGCTAACAAGCTTTTCTTTGTATCTCATCGCGGTCTTATCAAGTGCAAGCGCACTTGTACACGCCGTCAGAGATAGATCGGACTCAGACTCGACACCCTTATCTTTGTACTCTACATATACTAAACGAGGACAAAAATCATCGTCGTTGTCATCACCATAATCTTCCTCATGTATCTTTTCTCCTTCATATGCAACTACGTATTCTTGAGGGAGATAAAGAATACCGTCTAAAAATTGCAATTTTTAGACGGTATGATTCTATATATATATATATATATATATATATATATATATATATATATATATATAGGCAAAAACTTAAAAAATACCGTCTTACGGGTATTTCATCTAAAACGGATTTCTGACCCGACCCACAGTGTGTTTGGTGGGCTGAGCTGTGAGAGAATGGGGCTCCGTCTTACAAATTAGGATTCGTAAGACGGTCTCACACGCAGTAGCGGATAGGCGTGATCGCGGTCTGGTTTGGTCCATTTTTCACAAAAAATATAGAGAATCAGACCAATACTCATGGTTCTAAAAAAATTCAGAACCGAAACCAAATAAAAATGTATGAGAACCAATACTTTGGTCCAGTTCTAATGGTTCGATCCTTCACATTTTTCGGTACTAAAGGAATAAACCCTTTCAAATTTTGAGCTGACAAACAAACAATAAAATCTAATATTTATACGGCAATTAAAAAGCATTCAATAATGATAAAATGTTGAGAATACAAACAAGATTACAAAAGAAAAAAAGAAAAAGAAAGATAGTACATTGACCATTGTCATATATTACAATCTAGTTCATGCAATATAAACTAAAATGAGAAAAAAGTAGGTTCAGCAGCATCAAGTCTATGTTTGTGTGTAAACGATTAAGAGAAATATCACTAAGTATTTATACCTAGGGTTTGGGTTAGGGATAGAAAATAAAAACTATATTTTTTAAACACTAATTTATTAATATATATTATATAATTATACTCCCTTCGTCCCTAAATTATTGTCTTGTTTACCCAGACACACGGATTAAAAAAAATCAATTGACTTGATTCTTAACATTGATATATTGTGTAGTTTTCTTTAATGCCGATGTGCATGTGGCCCATAATTAAAGTATGCTTAAATCGCAATTTGGTCATTCTACTTTGACAGAAAATTCATTACGCTCACCCTACAAATTTTTTTCTCAATTTCATCACTATACTTGGCATAAATCTCACGTTAATCACTCCATCCAAATTTTTGAATGAAAAACTTATTCTTTTTTTAAATCCCAAAAATACCCTTACTAATAACTATCAATTTAATCACTGCACTTAGACATATATATCAAGTTCATTACTCCATCCTGATTTTTGAATAAAAAGTTTAAAATTATCCTAAAACCCCAAAAATGTCATTACTAAAATATTAAAATTCATTGCAACCACGAACAAACAAAAACCCAAAAATTGAGAAACTAGGAAAAAGGATCAAACACCCAAATCAGCATCTCTTCATTCCAAGCTCAATCTGCACGTACCCCAACTCCTTCAAGAACCCCAAATCGATCCAATTTTTTGAAATCCAAATGGACCAAAATCATGAAAGACCCACAACCCTTCTTGAAACACTCAGTGAACAAATCATCAGAATCATAACGCTAGGCTCAATTGCCACAACACACATATGCCAATTTGTCAAAATTTCACGGCAACGTCTATTAGGGTTACCAGCGCTGCTCTATGGATTTCAGCCTAGTGTTGTACCCTCGATGAAAGAAAGTTTGATGAGCCCACTACTATGGTTGAGGCGATCGACTACGGTTTTCGGCAATGACCCTTTAGCTCATTTCTAGCCGAATTTTCCTCCTGAAATTCATCCACAACTCGATTTTCGTCATTCTCATTTCTATCAATCGAAGATCCATTCGCATATTCAATAATAGGCTATTTCATACTGGTTAGAGAGATGATTCAGATCTAATCTACCCACCCAGAGCTGACTGGAATGAGAAAGTGACAGCTTGTGATTTGAGCATGCCGGGAGAGAAAGGTGATTTGGGATCGAGGGGGGGTGGATAGAGTGATGGGAGGTGGATGGGATCGGAGGGGGAGATCGGAGAGAAGGTGGAGAGAGTCGTCAGCGTCGAAACCTTTGAAGTCGACAATGGCGGAACTGGGGATGCTGGAGCTGGGGGGGAAGTCAGAGACGGGAAGGAAAGTGACGGGTGGATGGTTTTGATTGTTTAAGTTTTTTTTTATTTGACCAATTAATGTAATAATTACTAATCCTAATTTTGTTTGAACACTATTACTAATCCTAATTAAATTAACATTAATATTTAATCTATTACTAATCCTAATTAAATTAACATTAATATTTAATATTAACTACATTGAGATAAATGACTAATACTTTTAATTAGATTAAGATAAAATTTGTTATAATTAAATTCCTTAGGAATTTCCCATAATACTCTTGAAAAATGGCATGTACCACATGATTGACTTAACAAATTTTTTCTAGTGATGTCATTAACCCTTATTTAAATATCTATAATTACTTATGAATAGTTTATAATAATATTTTAAGCTTACTTTATTATACAATAATAACTATCTTATAATAATTCAATGCATTTGTTTAATATAATTAGTTTTATATAAAAAAGAAGTCAAGCTAAAGAATTTATTGCTTTAGAAAAGACCAACATAATCTTTTATTAATTTTGATTAAGAATTCTGATAAGTTAATCTAATTTTTGTTTAATATTTTTAAGAATTAGTCTGAAATTTTGTTATTTTATTATATTTGAAGTAACTTATTTAACTGATTTGATTATTTTAAATATTTTATACACAAAATTTTATATTATTAATTTTAATGCATTTTTTGTTAAAGTAGGGTGACTAAATAGCAATTTAAGATAAAGGGTATTTTGGTCTTTTTGCAGCCCTCCATCCAACAAAACTAACGGTAGTCAAGCGCGGTGAGCTTATTGACTCAATATGCCAAGTATAGTGATGAAATTGAGAAAAAAATTTGTAGATTGAGCTTAATGAATTTTCTGTCAAAGTAGGGTGACCAAATTGCGATTTAAGCCATTAAAGTAGGAAGAAAAGGTAAGGGTAAAATGGTAAAAGTGTTGTCCTAAAAAGAAAACTTTTAAACAAAACAATTAGTTTGGGATGGACAAAAAAGAAAATTAAGACAATAATTTAGGGATGGAGGGAGTATTATATATATATATATATATATATATATATATATATATAATATTGGTCCGGTCCGGTCCGGTTTAGGACCAATCTATAATTTTTAAAATCAGGACCGAACCAAATAATCGGTTCTACTAAAAATTAGAACCAGAACCAAACCAAAAGTATTGATTCGGTCCACTTTTTTTTTGTTTGGTCCGATTTTTTAAAAAGTCTGCTCACCCCTAGTGGCAGATCCAATAATTTTTCTGAGTGAGGGCACACCAAAAACTTTTCTGAGTATGAGCACAATGGATTCAGAGAGAGAGAGAGGATGGCTAGATGGATTTTCTCATGATTTTAATTTTAACAAAGAACGTAAAAATATATTTTAACAACGAAAAATTGAGTACGGGATTTGAACCCACAACCTTTTCGGACAAGAAGATTAATCTTATGCCTAGAACATAAAAATATATTTCAACAACTTTTTTTAACATGAACAAAAATATATTTCAACAACTTTTTTAAACATGAACATTAATTTTGTGCCTAGAACATAATAAAATATATTTCAACAACAAAAGGTTTTAAAGCGGGATTTGAACCAACAACTTTTTTGGACATAAATATCAATTTTGCATCTTAAACCAACTTAGATATGTTAACTTTATATTATATCTAAAAAAAAATTAGACTACCTATCATAAATTTGAGTGGAGTCCTCTGACCCCACACCTCCAAACGTGGCTCCGCCACTACTCATTCGAGACCTACTTTCTATATGAACTAGTTATAGAACCGTGCTTTGTACGGGTGCAATTTAACATTGAGATTAATTGATATATTTTAGGAGTACTTTTATAAAAATAAAATTATAATTGATATAGGTATTTGTTGACTTAATGTTTTTAAAAAGTTAAGTTTTGTCAATATATGCAAATTGATGATCATTTTTAGTATAATACTTTTATTTTAGAATAAATATTTGTTATCGATTTGTATATGGGTATGAGTAAATCGTTATTTCTATTTTTTTTTTATTCCTAAAGTATCTTTCAATGATATCAAATTGTTGAATTATTTTTCATCTCGCCCTTAATAAAGATATTTTAGACATATACTTGAGAATTTTTACAAAATAGAAAATAAAATATTTACATTGTTATATATGCAGGATTTATAGTTTAGATTTCAATTGACATTTATGGAAATAGAAATTGGTTGGTTTATATTATAAACATAACCAAGAGAAAAAGTGATATACATCATTTAATCAAAAATCAAAACCAAATTTCCAAGGGAAAATCAATAAAATGAAAAAAATTAAGAGCAGAAATAAAACAAAAATTTTAGTATAAATTATGTACCAAAATCAAAATAGAAATCGATACGTAAAACCATAAATCAAGAGCAATATCAACCCCAAAAACATCGCCTAACCAAAACCAAAATACCAAAAAGTGAAAGATCGAGAAAATAAAAACAATAAAGATGTGCAAAATAAAAAGAAAAAAATTTAAAATTGAAATTGAACAATTCAACTACAACGAAACCCAAAAACATAAATCAGAGCCAAATTTAAAATGGAAGCTAAAATCAAATATCATGAGCTATATAAGGAAAGCGAATCCGATACACCATGATCCAGAGGAGAGAGAAAAACCATCATTTCTTCAGACAAATGATGTTTCACCTTACTTATTGTCTACAAAAGGGAAAAGTTATCTTGCAACCGAATGAAGGGATTGATGGGCACATGCTTTATAAGTTTTACAATACCAATGGAGATATCTCAAAAAATTGAAGATCAAACCGTTTGGAATATAGAGTGGTAGGAACCATTGTGAAAAATAATTAATTTCATTACAAATATGTGGGAGTTACAAATAATGGAGAACTTAATGAAAAAGTAATTAGCAAGAAGGGAATTACAAATAAAACATAAATCAGACCCAAATTTAAAATGGAAGCTAAAATCAAATATCATGAGCTATATAAGTAAAGAGAATCTGATACACCATGATCCAGAGGAGAGAAAGAAACCATCATTTCTTCAGACAAATGATGTTTCACCTTACTTATTGTCTACAAAAGGGAAAAATTATCTTGCAACCGAACGAAGGGATTGATGGGCACATGCTTTATAAGTTTTACAATACCAATGGAGATATCTCAAAAAATTGAAGATCAAACCGTTTGGAATATAGAGTGGTAGGAACCATTGTGAAAAATAATTAATTTCATTACAAATATGTGGGAGTTACAAATAATGGAGCACTTAATGAAAAAGTAATTAGTAAGAAGGGAATTACAAATCTCTCTCTCTCTATCTATATATATATATATATATATATATATATATATATATATTAGAAACCCAACTTACTGATTTTAGAGAGAAAATGAAATTAAATATGGTGGTTACGAAGTAGATATAACTATGGTTCATTTGAAATGAATTTCTTTTAAAAAATAATTAAATGTGTTTTTTTAGAAGAATTAAATGTGTTATTAATCACTTAAAAAAAAGATTTTGAGCGAGTATTGTCATAGGGTAATAGTAATAGCTAATATTAATACTTATAAAATTAATATTATTGAATATATAATAGTAATACCTTATACTATTAATATATAGCTGTTAATAATACTTATAAGATTAATGTTATTGAATATCTAATAGTAATACCTAATACTATTATGTCGTAGTTATATACTACCTAATAATAATACCTATAAGATTAATATTATTAAATATCTAATAAGGTATAAATACTATATGTTAAACCTATTATTATTAGGTATAGTTATTAGCTAAGGATATACTATTAGTAATAATAATAGGGTTTACCCTCAGTAATAATTTTAATAGGGATTATTACTCTCATATCATAACTATTATACTATTAGTAATTATAAAAGGGGTTATAACTCTCGTATCATAGCTATTATACTATTAGTAATTATAATAGATATTATTACTTTGATATCATATATATTATACTACTCCATTAGTAATTATAATAGAGATTATTATTTTTTTGATACCAAAATGAAGATGATTTATATATATATATACACGAAGAGGCAAGTATTTGAATGAACCTGGATATCTTTTAAGTAGCCAATATCGGTTATAAAACCTCTTCATGTGAGAATCTTATTCTCCATGATATATGTAGCATTTTAAATAAATACATAAAATATAAATGGTTGAGTTGGTCTAAGGTGCATGTTTTAATTCAAAAGGGTGTGGGTTCAAATCTCACTAACAATATTGTTTTATTTTTTAGCTTTTCATTTCCTTACCAATAGCTAAAGTTCCTCTACTAATGTATTTGAAGAATGGTATATACCACAATATCATATCTATAGTACTTAGCTAAGACTATTAGCTAATGGTACCATCCTTAGAATTCCAAAAGTCAAGCCATGAGAATGCATCTTTAACCAAAGGGGTGAGGTGTCACATCTTTAGGCATCCTCACTAACTTTAAATATATATATATATATATATATTTAGGATTTTCAAATAAAAGCTTGAGAAACTTAAGACCTAGGTAAAGACTTGTTTTACTAGAATACCCTTATTTTTAATGGTTTTGAAATTAGATACCTGAAAGAGTGCTGAAAAGCTTAATTTTATAATCACAAGAGAGGAGTATATATAGGGTGTACAGGAGATGAAAACAATGTAAGAGATCAACTATACAAAGAATTAAAATGCCTAGGTAATTATAAAGTCTTGAATGAACATGTATTTGAAGAGAGGTGAGGAGACATGGATGTATTTGACTGACTATCCATGATATGTTTATCAGGCCCCCTCAAGATGGACGTTCCGTGGATAAGGCCACTCTTGGACATGAGCGAATGAAACCGAGCACAAGGAAGCGGTTTTGTCAGACCAGCAGCTAATTGATCACCACTAGAGATGTGTTGAACCCGAAGATGACCGAGTTGAACTTGTTCCCGGACAAAATGAAAGGAAAGAGCAATGTGCTTCATTCGAGAGTGAAAAACTGGATTTGCAGAGTAGTGAGTAGCTCCGAGGTTGTCACAATAGATAACTGGAGGATGAGGAAGTGAAAGACGCAGTTCAGATAGAAGGTTTTTAAGCCATAAAATCTCTGCAGTGGCATCAGCAACGGCACGAAATTCTGCCTCAGTAGATGAACGAGCAAGGGTTCGTTGCTTTTTGGATGACCAAGCTACAGGATTTCGGCCGAGATAAATGATAAACCCAGAGGTGGAGACATAATCGTTTTTATCACCTGCCCAATCGACATCACAAAAAGCATGGAGAGTTGGAGTTTTGTGACGAAAAAGTTGGATACCCAAAGTGAGGGTGCCATGAAGATAACGAAGAAGACGTTTCAGTGAAACCCAATGATGTTCCTAGGGATTTTGCATGAATTGAGCGAGTTTGTTAACGGGGAAGGAGATATCTGGACGGGTGAATGAGAGATATTGAAGAGCACCAACAATGGCACGATACTCAGAGGGATTAGATATAGGTGGAGAATGGGAGGAACTAAGGGGCGGATAAGTGGCCATAGGTGTGGGTGAAGGTTTAGAATACAACATGTTATGACGAGATAGAAGATCATGGATATATTTTGTTTGAGACAGAAGAAGACCATGAGAATTTGGGGTGACCTCAACACCAAGGAAGTAGGAGAGAGGACCAAGATCTTTGAGAGAGAAACGTGAAGAGAGACTAGAAATGAAGGAGGTGAGAAAGGTGGATGACGGATCAGTAACAATAATATCGTCAACGTAGACAAGTAGATAGAGATGATGAGAGTTTTTATTATAGATAAAGAGAGAGGGGTCAGCTAAGGAGGAGGAAAAACCATAGGAGAGAAGGTAGCTCTTGAGTTCAGCGTACCAGGCCCTAGGAGCTTGTTTGAGACCGTAGATTACCTTGGAAAGGCGACAGATATGAGATGGTGAGTTGGGATCTGTGAACCCGGGAGGTTGAGTCATATACACAGTTTCATGGAGAGTGCCTTGAAGAAAGGCATTGTTAATGTCTAGTTGACGAAGTGACCAACCTTGACTGAGGGCAAAGGAGAGAAGGAGACGGACAGTGACGACTGGGCTAAATGTGTCGAAATAGTCAACTCCAGGCTGTTGATGAAAGCCATTAGCTACAAGGCGGGCTTTGTATTTCTGGATTGTATTGTTAGGATTGTATTTGATTCTGAAGATCCACTTACAACCAACAATATTGTGAGCTTCACTAGATGGTACAAGAGACCATGTGTTATTGCGGGTGAGGGCTTTTATTTCCTCAACCATGGCAGCATGCCAGTGAGGGGTGGCAAGGGCCTGTTTTGTTGTGGTGGGAAGACTGGTAGGGGCGGTGAGAGCTACAAGATTGGCATATTTTGGGTTGGGTTTGTGGATGTTATTTGAGACCGAGTGACTGGTCCTCGGGGAGGGAGTTCATTGTTGGTGGAGAGTGGGGGTGGTGGATTGTGGCGGGATGGAGGAGAAGAGGTCTGATCTAGGGAGGATGATGGTCCGATGGTGGGGGCAGTGGTTTGGTCGGGTGAGTGAGTTGGGTTGTTTGAAGGAGGGAGAGTCCGACCGGGTATGGAATTTGGTCCGGCCAGGTGAGGCGTAGTTCAATTCGGGCGGGTGCTAATGGAGATCCGGACGGGTTTGTTAAAGTGGATGTGGGGTTGTGCTGAGGGGTCCGGTCTGGTTGAGGAGGAGATTCGGCCAGATCTAGGTTGTTCTGGGGAGTAGGTTGTGCAGGGAGAATAGGAAGAGGAATGATTGGGGACACCATTGAGATGGGGATATGTGTGATAGAGAGGGTGAAGTGTTTGTGAGAGTGGTATAGGGAAATTCACATTCTATAAATTTGACATGTCGAGAGACATAGACTCGGTTGGTGATTGGATCAAGACAATAGTATGCACTTTGAGTGGGCGAGTAGCCTACAAAGACACATGGGATAGATTTTGGTGCAAGTTTGTGGGGAGTATAGGGGCGGAGCCAAGGATAACATAAACAACCGAAGGAGCGGAGTTTGGAGTAGTTGGGTGGATATTTGAAGAGGTGGAGGAATGGTGAATCATTTTGGAGATTTGTAGTAGGGAGACGGTTGATGAGGTAAGTCGCAGTGGTAAAGGCATATGGCCAAAAGGTGAGGGGAAGATTAGCATGAGACAAGAGGGCTAGACCAGTTTCAACGATGTGTTGGTGACGACGTTCAGATATACCATTGTGTTCTGGAGTGTGGGGAGGGGATGTGAGGTGAGAGATGCCCGATTGTAAGAGAGAGGGAGTTAATTTAATATATTCACCACCATTGTCTGAGTAGAATTGGGTAATGGGTTTGCGAAAATATTTTTCCACCAGAGATTTAAAACGAGTGAAAATGGCGAATGTGTCAGACTTATTTTTAAGAGGGTATAGCCAGGTGTATTTGGTGAAATGGTCAACAAATATGACATAGTATTTAAAATTGTCGTGAGAATAGAGCGGGGAGGTCCATACGTCAGAGAAAATGATGTCTAACGGGGCATGAGAAATGAGAGTAGAAGTTGAAAACGGCAATTTATGGCTTTTAGTTATATTGCACGCGTTACAGTTTAAAGACTGACTTACAGAAAAAGGCAAAGTTAATTGTTTTTGCAAAAAAGAGATAACAGGAGCAGCCGGATGTCCTAGACGATGGTGCCATGAGAAGAGAGAGTTGCTGACGATGGGGTGAGCTTGAGCAGAAGACGGGGACCATAGGTAGACACCACGGTCAAGTGTGCCATGGAGAAGGATGTTGTTGGTCGAGCGAGCCTTAATAAGAAAGGACGAATGTGAGAATTCAGCAATAGCATCATTATCACGACAAAACTGAGAAATAGAGAGAATATTGCGAGAAATTAGAGGAACATGGAGAACATTGTTAAAAATAAGAGTAGAGTAAGGAACATGGAGAATATTGCGGGGACATCATCAGAGGCGGACATGGCGGGTGTGATTACTGTGATTTCATCAGCGGGTTTTGGGTGGGAACCATCAACAAATTGGAGGAGATCTAGTCCGAAGAGGATGGAGGTGATTTGGGAGGCCCATGTGAGATATGTGAGGGGTGTGAGGGTTATGCAGTGAGAGAGATTCACAAGAAGAATGGGTGAGTTCGGTTCAGCTGGGTTTGGAACTGTGAGTGAAGCCATTATACGAGGGTGGAGAGAAAAAAAAAAAAAGTTTTGGATCGTGTGTTGCTTTGATACCATGAAAGAGTGATGAAAAGCTTAATTTGTAATCACAAGAGAGGAGTATATATAGGGTGTACAGGAGATGAAAACAATGTAAGAGATCAACTATACAAAGAATTAAAATGCCTAGGTAATTACAAAGTCTTGAATGAACATGTATTTGAAGAGAGGTGAGGAGACATGGATGTATTTGACTGACTATCCATGTTATGTTTATAAATACCAAGACACTTATTGTTTTTTTATACCCTAAAAAAATGTTTGTTTATTTACTTACTTGTTATTCTTAATTTTTTGGTTTCCCAAGGCATTTTAGGCTTCAAGGCCCAAAACCAATCCCCTAACTACTAGGGGTGGGTATCGAGTCGGGTAGTTGCAATTTCGGTTTTTCGGGTCGGGTACCCGATAAGTTGGGTAGATAATTTTCCTAGCCAAAATCGAACTGATGAATGTAAGAACCCAATACTTTGGGTACCCGAGAAATTCGGGTAATTTTTATTCGGTTTTTGGGTTTTTAAAAATTAAATAAATAGGGGTTGTTTCATTCGGTAGCTTCCTGCATATACAGATAAAAAATTATTCAAATTTTAAAAATTAAATAAATAGGAGAATTGAACACATAATCATTCAAATTTTAGGAGAATTGAACACATTATCTCACAGCTCCTCTACTGTTGCTAGCCAAAAAATCATTCAAATTCATAGACGATTACATTTCAAAAAATCAGACAAGTAGTACACGGGTAAGGGGGCTAAATTTTGGGTATCCGACCGGGTAACGGGTACCGACCAAGCTAACCGAAAATCGACCTGATAAACTAAGTCGGGTTCGGGTATTTTACCAAAACCTGATTTTTCTGAAAATAACCGAACCCAATATCTTTTACTCGATCGGGTCGGGTCGGGACCCGAAAACCCGAAACCGATTGCCCACCCCTACTAACTACTGTCAAAATAAATCTAGGCCAAAATATGAATTACACTCCAAGGTTTTCATCAAATCTCAAAGCGCCCCTCCACATAAAGTTTGCCCCAGAAACCTGTCTGACATTTTCAATTTTCCCAGTTAGCCTCCTAGCCGTCCACAACGTTAGAAAATTAACGTTTTTGCATCACGTGCCTTGTACGAGGGGGCAATTGGGTCTTTTATCATATATGTAGAACAAATACTAAATAAAGGGGTGCAAAGTGTCCAAAGTCAAAGTACCAAAAATAAAAACAAAACAATTAAACATTTTTTTTCTTTTAATTTCATCCAACCCATTACCAAAATCAACCACGACCACCCACTGACCAAATCACCATCACCACCATCACCACCCATTACCAAAATCACCACCACCACCCACTACCAAAATCACCACCACCACCCACTACCAAAAATAAAAATAAAACAATTAAACTTTTTTTTTTCTTTTAATTTCATCCAACCCATTACCAAAATCCACCACTACCACCCACTGACCAAATCACCTTCACCACTACCACCCATTACCAAAATCACCACCACCACCCACTACCAAAATCACTACCACCACCCATTACCAAAAATAAAAACAAAACAATTAAACTTTTTTTTTCTTTTAATTTCATCCAACCCATTACCAAAATCCACCATCACCACTCACTGACCAAATCACCATCACCACCACCACCCATTACCAAAATCACCACCACCACCCACTACCAAAATCACCACCACCACCCACTACCAAAAATAAAAACAAAACAATTAAACTTTTTTTTTCTTTTAATTTCATCCAACCCATTACCAAAATCCACCACCACTACCCATTGACCAAATCACCATCACCACCACCACCCATTACCAAAATCACCACCATCACCCACTATCAAAATCCACCACCACCACCCACCAAATTCTTGAGAAACTCTCTTTATAACTAAATAATATTACTAATACTAATGCTGCTGTTAACACTCATTTCCTACAAAACTTATGGGCATAATGCAATATTGAGGAGTTGTTGATCCTTCATCATTGTTGGAGGCATGTCGATCATCAATTCATTCATCCAAGCAAGCTCTTCGGTACCAAGATCGTCAAAATCCTAGTCAAGCAACTCACTGGCTTCATGACTCTCAAATCCAGCAATTTGAAAATCATCAAAATCCCCAAATCCATCCAGAGGCCGGGTAAAATCATCTAAAAATACTGAATCCAGTTCCATTCCCATATCCAACAATTGCCCTATCTCAGCCAAGGTCATCATATCTTCATCCAAAGATCCCAAATCAAGAATTTGGTTATCTTTATTCTCAGCTGCAAGCATCATCATTTTCTTGCTCTTTTAATCTCTCTCTCTCTCAATTCAGAAACAAATCACGGTGATGGATGACGCTGCGGAGTTGGTTGCCGGGGATGTGGGATTCGTGGAGGAAAAAGGTGAAGACGGAGACGACGTTGGGGAGAGGGGAGGTGAGGATTTCGGGGAACATAAAGATGGCGCGGCGGAGGTCGGGAGGGGTGAGGTCGACGGAGTAGGGGAAGGAAACGGTGGATTAGAGATTGGAAATTTCTGAGACGGTGGATTGGAGATTGGACATTTTTGAGATTGGAATTTTCTGGGTTCTTGACATCAATTTGGTTTCTCAAAATTCACTATGGCACTTTGACCCCCCTTTAATTAGAAAATAAGTAATTTTTTTTTGACATTTTGACCCCCTTTATTTAGTGTTGTTTTATATATATTAGAAAATTACCTAATTGCCCCCAACATGTGCAAGGCACATGTGAAAAACGTTAACTTTCTAACGGTTATGACGGCTAGAGGGTTATGTGGGAAATTGAAAATGTCAGACAGATTTCTGGGGCAAACCTTATGTGGAGGGACACTGTAAAATTTGGTGAAAACCTTGAGGGGTAATTCATATTTCCATAAATCTACAAGGTAAAAGAAATAAGCGGGAACCTAAAATATAGGAATAACTTTCACAGGAAGATTTCCCAAGCATTTTTTGTGAAAAAAAACATAAAAATAGGGAAAGCTTTTCAGAAAATTAGGGAATTGTGGGAAAATATTTTTTCACACTTTGGAGAGCTCTTCACCTTACCAAATTAAAAAATTTGTACTAGAAAATAAAAATTCTCCTTCTTGAATTCTCAACCTGGTCGTATGGAATCTAAGAGCATCTCCAATGCTATTATTTAGTTTTTTAATATGACATATTTAAACCAAAAAATCTCTTTTATATGTGGCAAAAAATTTAAAAGATAGAGAGTCTGCTTTCTAAACGTGCTCCAATGCAAAACTTCTTTTAGAACATTTTTTCAGACGTGACATTATTTTATAATTATTTATAAAAAGTAAAAATAAAAATTACTCCTGTAACTTATTTATGGTAAATAAAAATAAAAATTGACGGTAAATGACTTGGATAAAAAAACATTATCTAAGTGACTCTCTTAAAGTAGAGGATTACGTAGATGATGTGTTCCCAATTAAATGTCAGATCATCTTCACATCATTATTAGAGATTTGCATTGAAGAAGATTTATATTTAAAAAAATCTATCTTTCTTACGTATTTAATATTTTTTACTAGATAGATAATTGCATTGGAGAAGGTCACTTTTGTAGGAGCCTCACTTAGGATTCCCGACTAATGACCGGTGAATGAATACCGAAGCGGGTTACTATAAGAGGTCAAACTGAGAATTAATTGAAAATTGCTCGTGTAAATGCAACCCATCCTACCGACATAAGAAAAACATATGTACTAACACATTATTATATACTACCTCCTCCATTCCAAACAAAGGGGTTATTTTTAGGTTAACTTAGTCGAAGTTTGATCGATAATTTAAATATATTTATTTATTTTAATAAAATTATGAAAGTTGTAATTTATAATATTTTTAATATAATTTTTAATCAATAAAATTTTGTTTTTAAAAATATAAGTAAATTATGTAAAATTTAATTTAATTTAGACACATGTTGACTTTTAAAAATAAAAAGTAGACTATTTGCATGGAACGGATGAAGTATATACTATTATAACAATATGACCTAGTTTGGATGAGCTCCAAAATCTTAATTCTAATTTTTTTAAATAATTTTTTTTTTGCTAATTCTAATTCATTAATAATTCCATTTCTTCTGAATTCTTAATTTATGACAACTATCATAATTATTCATATTACTATTGAACAATTTTTATTGGTTCTATTTGATTCCATTAAACTTCTTAATTTAATACATATAATTGCTTTTGCTCCCTCCATCCCGAATGATAATCTCATTTGAATAATCAAACTTTCTTATTTCATACTTTTACTTCTCTATGTTTTTCATTAAATTGTAATAGATTTTTTAGATAAATATCATATTTTTCAAATGAAATAAAAAAATTACAAAAATAAAATAAGATAGATATTCGTAGCTAAAAATTATGAAAAGAAACTATTGTATTTAATTTCTTTTGGGAGAAAAAGAAAAAGAAGAAGAAATATAGGACTATTTTCTTAAGATTTTTGTTCAAATATAATTGTAAGTGTCATATGTTACGTGATCAAATTAATAATACATGCTACTCCAAAACCCAAAAAAAAAAAAAAAAAAACACGATTTTGTTTCTCTAAAACCGTTGTGTACTCTCTTTTTGGTGGGGCCATTTTACTTAATAAGGTTGGGGAAATTGAAATGAATCCAAATTAGGGCTTAAAAAACACAAAACCATGTTACTGTTAGAAAGTGTTTTAATCTACCCTACAAAGGTTGTAGACAAAGTTGAAGCACATAAGTGGGAAAGAGGAAAAACATTTTGTTTTTAGTCATACTTTTGGCTATAGCATAAAATCAAAGGCTATAAGCTATGCTAGTGTAAAAAGAGAGGAGATGCTGTCTTCTAAGAGAATTGAGAAGACATCACATTCAAGCGTTTATAGGGTCCAAAATCTTGGAGGGAATCAACTTGGTTTTTTACTTTCTTGTAAGTAACTTCTTTGTGTCAAATATAGAGTCACAAAAAATTTCCATTTTGAATAAATAAAGAAATTAAGTTGTGTTAGTGAGGACAAACTTTTGTCAAGATCTATAGAATTAGGCATGACCATTATATTCTAATGATTCAAAAGAGGGTACTATCACTTGGGTTCGATTATTGTTGTTAGCACCTAAAGGTACTTATCAAATGCATAGATTGAAGGTAAAAGATGCATCCTTGGACTTACTCGGTAAGGTAGATTAAAATAAAGTGTGCGCAAGCTGAACGAAAGAATCATTTTACTGGCAAATAAAACAAAATATAAAACTATATGGTGTATTTAGCATCGTGATTTTGTGACCTGATTTTAAAATTTTAAAATTATTATTTATTCTGATTAACTAAAAAATAAGAAAAATAAAGAGAAAGCTAGTGAAATATAAAAGATAGAAAGTTCAAAATTACTGTACCAAGTCACTAAATCTCTAAGGAGAATGGAGCTATAAAGATTTTTCTCTAATGGATCTCATAATTCAAGGCCTTACAAGTTTGTGTGAACCATAGCTTTCAAATACTTGGGTCAGTAATGCAGGGCTCTAAAGTTAGCGGAAGGTAAGAAGATTTAGTCAGCTATTGGGCCCATTACCAATTAACAATACATCGGCCAACTAGTGGTTCCAATATGCAAGTGGGCTATTTCTCAAAGAAGCATTGTTCTAGGTGAAAGAAGTTCGAAATTAAAAGCTCTTCTGGGCCTGTTGAACTGCACATCTTCTTCTGGTGGGCCCCAACGGATTGCCAGCAATGGATATTTATAGCTGGATTGACCTGCAACCCGTCATAACCCACCATCAGGTGGGACGGGACGGGCTGACCCACTAAAATAGCGGGACTGTAAATACTCAACTCAACCCATTTCACTTTGAATTACGGGTCAAAGCGTGTCAACCCGTTAAAAAAATTGTGGTTTTAAAAAATATTAATATTTAACAAATTAAAGCAAAAGAAAAATTTTTGTCATTATACTCACAACTATTGTTCATTTCATTAGTATAAAAACCAAAAAAGAATTTAACAAATTAAAGCTAAAGATAATATAGTGAAATATAACTACATTTCTTAAAACTCAAACTAAATTCATGCAACATAAACAAAGAGATCAAAAAAAAAAACAACATAAAAGTGAACAAATGAAATTGGCGGGTTAGCCCGTTCTCAACCCGTTTCAGTCCGTGACCTGCGCGGTCCCAACCTGTTTGACCTGTTACTAAATTGGATGAAATTTCATCAACCCAACCCACCTTTTTTAGGAGGCGGGACGGGCTGGCCCGGCGAGTTAAACTCAGTTTGACAGCTCAAGGTACTATAGCTTAAGCATTAACACGTGGCCTTTTTTTTTTTTTTTACTTAAAAGGGCAAAATTCGGGCTGGTCCTTTTAGATAATTTTCAATCGCTAAAGTCCACTATAATTGTTTTTAACTCAAAAAGGTCAATTTTTTTCAAAATGTCATCTATGCCCTTTAAAAACACGAAACAGTGCACGCTATGCATCTCAAAAATAAAAAACGATGCATCGCAACACAACACGATGCACATAAAAATACGGAGCGACATGCTGTGCATCGCAAATCAAAGATGATGCACAAAATTACCTTCTTTTAGTGCATCGCGATGCACAAAAATTAAATTACAACGTACTATTTTTGTGCATAGTGATGCGCAAATTACCTTTTCACTTATGAAATGCCGTCTATGCCCTTCCCTCTAACACGTACGCATTGCATCAGGTTTCAGACTACAAATAAAAAAAATAAAAAAACCCCCTCTTTACATCAAAGCACACAGCAAAAAACTCTTCTTTACTTCAAACAAAGCAAAAAAAATCTTAAACCTTTCGGCGATTTTGCAAAAACTTTTAAAAACAACATCGTGAGATATTATCAAACAAAGTAAAAAATGTCTTCTTAACTACAAAAAGAGCACCAAGAAAAAAACAATAACCACCAGAACCAACAAAAATAAAGTATCAGGTTAGTATTGCTGAATACATTTTAGGGTTTAAAAAACATAGCAAATTTGCATATAAAACAGCATTTGTAGGGTTTTAAAATTTATGCATCGTATTGCAAACTTTTGTTATTTTTGATGCATCGCAATGCATTATTTGATGAATCGCGTTCACTGAAAACGTTATTACAACGTTTTAGTTTTGGTTCAAAATTTGTACGTTGCGATGAAAAATGTTGTGCGTTCTGATACATATATTGTCTATCACGATGCACAAAAGTATTGCATCACTATGAATAATCGATGTACATATTGTCCATCACGATTAGAGCCTGAAAAATTGGCCTGGCCCAATGGGCTGGCACAGCCAACCTGACATTAGAAAGGGCTAAACTTTAGTTTTAGAGGCCCAATGCAAATTTGGTCTGGCCCAGCCCAGCTCGATATTAAGAATGATTGGGCTTTAATTTTAGAGGCCTGATGTAAATTTGGCCCGGTCCGGCACGATTCAAGGCTTGGGCCGATGGGTTGGGGTTGGGCTAGCCCGGCCCAACCCATTATCGGCTTTATCAGGATACTGCACTCAAATTTATTTTTCAAATGGTTTAAAGCCACAATGAGAACACCCTAAATCACACTCTAAACACTTCGTTTTCTGTTTCAATTTTACTTTTTCGTCACTCTAAAAAAGAATTCACTTCAACAAACACCCTCTATACAACCCTTTAAAAATTAAATCTCTTTCATCTTAACTAATAAACCTAGTTACCTTTTTATTTTTCCTTCATAAACTGTTGAGAGACAGAAGGATTTTGGTGGTTGTGGGGTCCGCAAATATAACAAAAAGTTAAAGGGGCGTAAATTTGAATGACAAGGAATGGTGATGCAGGTGGAGTGACGTCTCCTATTCAACTAAAAAAGACTACAGAATTAGAGGGGGCATTAGTTGATTTTAGGGAAAAGAATGAGGTAGGGTGTCTATAGTGGGATAAGGGGAGATAAAAATCTCTAAAATGAGTTTTAGAGTTTTGATAACATAGTCAACTGTGGATGCTCTTTGATTTTGAATGCTCAAGAGTCAAGAGCTTCCCTAAACAACAAGCAAAGGAGTTAGTGGCATGTTCATTGCCATCCTCTTGCTTTCTTAAGTAACTGGTAATTTAGCCTGTGGGTTGTCGTTTAGTTTAGGGTGTTTTGAAATAATATTGAATGGTATCCAAGTTTTCTTGATTGATTAATAAAAATTGGTGTATCATTTTACAAAAGTGACCAATGGTTGTGATATTTTATGCCCATTTCGATAAATGAACTATCACATCTTCAAGTTAGCATGTTTCTTCAGACTTGAAGATTGTTGATTTTTCGGATATTACCCAATGAATTCAATTATAATTAGAAAATTCGTCATATTTTTGAAAGAACTGATTCGCAAACTTGTTTTGCAACTACCAATGACCGAAATTCACATTCAATTAATTTGTCAACAATAACAATACTTAAATATCTTATCTCAGATCGCAAAGGGCCCAAATTCGATCACATGTGTAAGAAATATGAAATTAGTTATCAATTCATTCATAACATAGACATTTTTTCTTATCGTATTTCAAATAAACATTTTTGGTGGCATTGTATAACAAAATAGTAGCCAAAATTTGTTTGTGAAACAACTCGACACATAGTAACCTTTCACTATCTTGAGTTTATCATCATATTCGCTTTATCATGTCATTGAACTCTAACAATTACAAACCAAATTCAGGATGACTCTTAAATTTGATGTTTAGCCATGAAAATCGTATAAACTTATACTCTGTCGGTAGCTAAAGTGGACTAAAGCCTCAAAGATTCATAAATGAAGTACAATCAAGTGTGGCTGACAAAAGTATTGCAATAGATGATACTTTAGTCAGTATTATATATGAGACATATGAAGGTTGTTTGATTGTGGTTAAAGTTTGTTGAAGGTACGTATCTTTGTTTTGTTCATGGATCAACCATATGTAGGGAAGTTTATAGATTCCAAATGGTTTTGTAATATATTTCAAAACTTCGTTATTTAGTTAGAAGTCTCGTAAAAGTTATTTTCTTAATTAGTATGAAGTTATTGCATCGAATAATGAAAATTAACTATATTTTTTTTTTATAATTATTTGGATTGAGATAGCAATTAAAGACATTTTATGTCTCAAAAATATTTTGATCTTTGCATCAAAAAAGTTTAAGACATTAAAACTATAAGTCAAGAAAAATGTAACATGGACGGGATAACTGAAAAAATTGTAATACAAATTTTGATATCGCATATTTTGATATTTCAAAAAACTACTAATCAAAATAAGTAGATATTATAGTACATGCGTCATGTGATCCACTTAATTATGATATACTCCGTATTCTAAAAAAATACATATAATATAAATGGTTAAGTTGGTTTAAGGTGGGTGTTTATATGTAAAAGGGTGTGGGTTCAAATCCAATTAGTTAAGGGCCTTAATTACTTTATCTCACTAACCATTAATGGTTCTTATTATTATTATCTCACTAAACATTGAAGTGTGTGTGTGTGTGTGTGTGTGTGTGTATATATATATATATATATATATATATATATATATATACACCTCTCCATTTTCTTTTGGACAAAATTCCCCAAGTTAGATAGCTTTTTATAAAAAAATCATTCGGAGGACTTAGTTTAGTGCAGTGTTTTGAATACGCAACGTTTTTAAAATGCAGATTTTCTAAAATACAGTTTGTTTCTTATAAATGCGTTTGAGATATCACTTCAAAACGCAACTTTTTTTTCCAGTAGCGTTTTAAAAAAAAACTAAGAATTCTAGCATTTTAAAACACAACAGCGTTTTAAAAACGCAGCTTTTTCTGCCGCAGCATTGAAACACAATTTTTGCAAATAAATTGTGTTTTATCCCTTCGTTTTGATCAAAATGCACGACCAAACGGGTTTTTAATGTATTTGAGCAAACATTACTTCCGTCATAGACTAAGGGCCTGTTTGGTAACTCAATTAAGAGCTTAAATAAGAAAATTTTAAGTGATATTAAAAATAAGATTGTTTGATAATGTAATATTATATCACTTAATAAATTAAGTATCTCTTAAAAATAGTCAAAATTTTAAGTCAAAAGATGATGTCTTAATGTTTTAAGCTCTATTTTTTCAGACATCAATTTTCAGAGCTTAATTTTCAGTTTTAACAAACAGGCCATAATTCATAGTCTTTCTTACATAGGATCATAATAACTTATTAAAAATTGAATTTCTCCTCTATTATTTGAGTAGCATAACATAATATTTGAACTAAGGTTAGGATACATTTCTATTTATCGAGTTCTTTCTTTTCTTATTTTTAAGAGTTTTTTTGATGATCTCGAGAAAACAAATATCATTTTCTATAGAAAAAAAAATTGATTGTCCGCTTAATTATAACTTTTCATATTTGACTACATGATATATGCGTTAATAATGATAAAAGAACTTTAATTTCATAAAAATATGTGTCAATTCTTTATTAACAATATCTTAATTTAGAATAGTTGAAAGTTGAAACTAGACATCCTCAAATATCTTCTTTGAACGAATATCTTAGGATTAATATATAATTTGGTACTTGAAATTGCCAACATTTTCTACCTAGGCTACCGTACTTGAATATTTTTTAAATTGGTACTTAAACTAAGGCTTTTGGTGATCAGTTAGTCTTTCAACTGACGGAAGTCAGTTGAGGTGTTAGTTTTTTATTTTAAAACAAAAATGCCCTTGGTCAGTAAGTGATTCAGATGACGTGGACAACAAATGCAAATATAAAATTAAACTTTAAGAAGAATTAATTCCTCTCTCTTTTCTCTCTCTACTTGCCTTCTTCCCCATCGTCTTTTTCTTCAATCTTCATACATTACTCTTTCTCCCTCTACAAATCCAGCAACCTCCCCTAACTCACCCGGCCACCCATTTTTGCCGGCGCTGATGCTTTAAAAAGATTGGGGAGACTAAATTGGGTGGAAAGAGGAGGAAAAGAGGAGGACCCAAAATTGGGTGAAAAGTGAAGATTGAAGAAGAAGATAGTAGTATTGATTCTGAAAAAGGGGAGACTAAATTGGGTCATGGGGTTGCTGTGGCATCAGAGCTGGAAAAATGATGAAATTTCTTGGTGAGGGTTTGAGCGAGGGAGGGAGAGAGGGGTCAGACTGAATTGAATGGATGAAGTAGGTAAACACATAAAGTCTGAAACAAAAAGATTGCACGAAGAACCCCTTTGATCCGCAACAACAAACGGCCCCGCCACGCAAGAAGTCTTCGATCAAGAATGTCGCCGCCACAGCCACTGTGGTTGTCGCCTCCATCTACACCTGCCCCATCCACCTCGTTAAGATCTTCTCTAGACTTGTTTGTATCGCAACCCCGAAAAAGTGCTCCCTCAAAATGGAGTACCAACTTCATAGTGAATTCCATGCCAATGCAACTACCATCGACAACCACGCCCTCTCCTCCTTTCGCCGCTCTTGATTTTGGAATCGGGGTAGTAGATTTAGGGTTTAGGTATGGAAAATATTTTTGAAATCTAGGGTTTTTGTTGAGGACCCTTTGATTTGGGGCAAAAGGGCCCAAATTGGTGTAAAGACAGGGAAAGTGTGTTTGTGTATGTGAAGAGAGAGATGAAAAAGTTGTTTGAGAGTCCAGGGACAGTGAGTGGGAAGATGTTGAGGATTGGGCAATGGAAGAGGGGTAAACAGAGAGATATCGACTCCGTGAACCTCTCTATGCGTCCGTCACTCCCTCCTCGAACCGCTATCCCCATAGCTTCGCCTTCTTCGCTACCGCGATCGTCGTCGCTGGAGTGTTCATTTTCTGTGCAAGAGACTAATGTTGATCGTTGTTATCGGTGGCTTGTTGAGGAGAGAGAAAGAGAGGAACCGAAGGGTTATCACTCTTTTAATTTAATTTCTTTTCCTTTTTATATTTTCATTTTCTCAGCATAATTGTCACGTAAGATCCATATCAACATTTGTCAAGGGCATTTTTGTCTTAAAATTAAAAAACTAACGTTTCAACTCCGTCAGTTGAGGAACTAACTGATAACCAAAAACCACAGTTTAAACAATTTTGAAAACATCAACTAACTGATCACCAAAAACCTCAATCTAAACAATTTAGAAAATATTCAAGTACAATAACCTACGCAGGAAATGTTGTCAAAGTTGATGGACCAAATTATATATTAATCAATATCTTAATTTAGAACAGTTGAAACTAGACAACCCCCGAATATCTTCCAACTAATAATTTTGCTGTTCGTTTCGAAACCTTCCACATCATTCAAAATTCACAACGCCAAATCCGAAAGAACCTTCTTGAATCATCCGCCTCCTTCCAATTCGTTCCTCGTTTTTCTCGCTCCGATTTCCGGAACCGATACATCATGAATCCAAACACGAACCAATCCAAAGATCATTCTGAACCAAACAACCCTCACTCCGACGACTACGCTCCTTACCCTAAGCTTGATCCAAACGACGTCACTCCTCCTCCTTCCACTGCTGCCGATAATTGGACCTCCGTCCCCGTCGGTTCTCAACCACCACCACCTTCGCCGCCTACAGAGCATCCGATTGAAACTCCGAGGTCGTCGGAGGTGCATCAAGGTGCCGCTCCGATCTCCGGAAGCTCCGCTACGACTATGCCAGCGGAATCCAATCCGTACGTGTCTCCAGCGCCGGTTCAGTCTTCTTCAATGAAGAGTGAGTTTAATTTGCTGTGTTTCGTCACTGATCTGGTTAATTACGTTTTCTCTAATGTTTTCTGAAGTTTTGCGTTTGTGAATTGTTTGCTTGTTTTGTTTGATTAGATAGTCTGGATTCGGTGAAGGATGTGCTTGGGAAATGGGGAAAGAAGGCGGCTGAGGCCACGAAGAAGGCCGAGGATTACGCCGGAAATGTGTGGCAACACTGTGAGTTTGATTTTATTTGGTTGATTTCCTAAAATAATCATAATGCTTTGGGTTGCATTTAAATTTATGGTGTGCTATTTGTATGCTAGTGCTGGTGCTGGTTAGAGTGAATTTCGTGCAATGAAGAGAAGTTTTATTGTATATATATAAGCTGAAAGGGCTGAATTAGGGTATTTTTTTGAAACATGAGTAGCGACTAAAGAGTAAAGATACGGGGCTTCGATGGATAAAAACATAAGGCGTCCATACAAAATGATCCTTTGGGAATTTTAGGCTAGATTTGGAGAAATGGTTGAGGATGGATGCTTTTTAAATAAGGATGAGTCATAGGAATTTAAAATCTAGAGGCTATATATGATGTAGTGTAGAAAACTTGTTTTCTATCTGCCTGAAATCGATAAGGGGAGACTGGAGAGTACTTCCTAGGAATAACTAAAATGAGCTTACACTTATTAGTTATAAGGTTAAAGAAAGACAGCATTAATTTGATCATTGCACTACAGGTGTTCTATAATATGCAACTTGAGGTTTGTGATATCTGTAGCATTCACCTTTACTATGTAGAATTCATGATTGTTGATCCGCCATAGGTATCAATCTTGTCCTTTTTTATAGATGGAATACATTTTCTTTTAAGGGGTGCGAGGAATAACACCTTCTTTTCTTTTTAACGGATGGATGTACTGCAATGATAGGGATGAACACTAGTAAAGGAGTACAATGTGGGTTTCTGTAGGAATGAAAATATTTTTGGATCTGTTCTCACACTTTCCGTGCAAATATGGTTTTGTAGGACCAAGGATAAGCATTTTGGTTGTAATTCATCAATCAACCCACTTGATGTTGGTGTTACCCTTTTGATTACTAATACTGGGTTCAACCCACTTACTGACTTCTCTACGAAATGTTTAAGCTATGTCTTGAATATGGAGTTCACAATTGAGGTCTCAGTTGAGACGTTCCCTGTGTAGTTGGGAGGAGTGTAAACACCCAAGGTTCAAGTTGAAAGGCTATTTGGAGTCATATGAGGGCTCAGTAGTATTTTGGATGTAATATGAGAAGTCGAGATTTCGGCTCAAGAGGCTTTGACTCTAGTTCGAGAAATTTTGGATCTGGGGAAATGAACTCCATATCTTTGGAAGTGTCGATAAGGTAACTTGGACTTGAAGGGGAAGCCTCATTGTGACGGGTGATTGTAGGCAATTGAAGCACCAGTTTGAGGATGGCCACCACCTACAGGGGAAGTTCAAGGGTGTTGTGGCTGTTGAATGAGTTTTAATTTGTGCCACACAGGGCTTCCTTGTCGTTATTAGGATTTCCAACTTGTATATAAAGATGTTCAAATCTCTATTGTGTAGAATCTTGGTGAGAGAAAATAAGTGAGATGCAACATTATGAAGAGAAAAATGTGCTGAATGCACTTGGTCCAAAGCCTCATTTTAATGGAAAAATGCAGGCATTTGAAGCACTAAATCTAGGGATGGTGATCTGCTGATCAGGGGTTGATTAATGTCTGTTGTGGCAGTCAAATGCGTGTAATTTGTCCCATACTGGGTAACTGGGCATCCTTGGCATATTTAGGGTTTACGGCTGGTATTAAAAAAAAAATCCAAAAGCTCTGGTTTGCAGAATCTTGAGGTGTGGGAAAAGTAGTGAGATACAATACAAAGATCCCAGATGGTTAAATAGTATCCTGTGTAGATTTTGGGGGGATTTTCTAGAGTATTCGTTGTCTAGAGGAGGGAGTTTGTTGCCTCTCACACCATTGATCTAGTGAAGTGGTTGTCATTTACTTCTTTGGAAATGGCTCCTTAGTTGGAGTGGTTAACAACTTTAAGTGCTTGTGTTGTGCTTGACCTTTTTCTTCCTTATCTCTCCTTCAATTTCTTTTACTACAGTATTACTCAAATAGAGTTCAAAACGATCTGATATCCTGTTTATCTTATATATATATGAAGTATTGTAGATTATTACCTGAAGCCAAACTTTTCTATAGAACAATAGAACTAATGCGGGCCAAAAGTGAAGTCGATGTTAGACTTAGAAGCTTGTTGTAATCAACATGTGTATGTCGAAAAGGATGCCTTCTTATAAATTTACAATTAGAGGCATGATATTACGAGCTCGAGCTTGTAGTATTATTACAAGCTTTAGTGTTAGTGCCGTTAGATCAAATTTACTTAGATGTATACGCCGTCGGATCAAATTTATCCTTTTTTAAATAATGACATGGACATTTCAAATCATAATTAACTTAACAACATTTGACCATCCAACGGCTCTAAGACTAAAGCTTGTAATAATACCAGAAGTTCGAGCTCGTAATTTCATTTGCCTTACAATTATTAGATTGAGTTTTAATGGGTAAGTGAAAAGGCACCTCCTCAAAGCCAGTCTTGGTAATTCTTCATCAACACTTTAGCATTTATCACTTGTCCACCTCTGCAACATCACCCTGTTCTCATCCCAAATTAACCAGGTACCACCGACCCTGCCTATAGGATCGACCACAATGTATTGCTCATACCCCATGATTCTAAAGAATTTTTGGCGGATGCAAATTTTACCTTGGTTTCCATGATGACGAAATTTCTGGTTTATGGATATGGGTCAAGGTTTGAACTCACTTCTGAAACTTTCATTTCCCACTCTACAATTTCAAGCTATGATACTCATAGATGCTAGGTAGGGGTTTCGTCAATGTTGCAATTGTGATCCGTATCAAACTGGGATATGAGGAGATTAATTTTTTACCGCAATCGGTATCCTGTCTTGGAGTATCACCGCTGCGAATGGGGCTTATGCTTCCGCACACTCGACCACTGTTACTTTCATCCATATCTGATCTACCAGCCAGTTTGTCCTTATCAACTTGATTGGATCTGTTGTTGGATCTGGAACTACCCGAATTATCTCGCTTGGTGGAAGTATCACTTCGGGGATTGGAGCCTCTTCCATGGGTATGTTGTCTGAACTCTGTATTGTGCAGGGAGATCTTTTGGGTGGATTTTGTGTGTGTGGAAGGTAGCGGCTTGTTTTTGACTGAGTTTGGGCTAGTTTCTTTTAGGGTTTTCTACTAGCGTTTATGCTGAGGCGGTCTCCTTGGCCAATACAGTCTTTCCCTTCCCTTTGTTGTGTTGGGCTTTACACCTGTTGGATCTTGGGCTTCCTTGGGCTGCTCTAAATTTAGTTCACTATCTAGATCCATATGGATCTTTTCTTTTGAACTTTTTCTAACATGTTTACCTGAGCTATGTTTCAGGCGTGGTTAATTGGGTGAGTGATGATTCCTTTACTCTCATTTGTTTTCCCCGTCCCGCCTTGCCTCTCACAACCCAGCTCCTCTTCTTGGGCCATCTCATCTTCTTCTAAACACACATATCTGTTGCTTCTAGTATTCGACTTCTCTTTGTTGTTTCTCCTTTCGTGCCGAGTTGTATGTTGGGCCTGCTCTATATTGTGATGAGCTTTATTTGAACATTCCTGCAATGAGCTTTATTGTACGATTCCTTTCTTAGATCTTTCTATGAAAGCTTCTTGCCTTTCGAGACCCAATTCAGCATCACCTTAACACTCCATATAATCTAGTAATCTACCAAAGTCAATTGTTATATCTCATTTAATATAAACATATCTCTGTCCTTGGAGTCCCAAGAAGGTAAGAACCCTAACACTTTTTCAGCCAAATACTATACACAATTGAGACCTGCACTATGAGCGAAGTTAGAGTAAGATAATTGCAGGTGTGGCTGTTGCTATTGGAGAAAGAAGAGAAGGAAACCGGAATGTTAGTGTCAGAAATGAACAAAATCTTCTTCAAGTGAAGGTCCTTTGGAGACCCAACCAGACGCCTCCTCCTCTGCGCTAAACTTAGGGGAGCCCCCCTCCCTGGAGAGACCAGTACTCCAGACAATGTCTAATCCCGAAATAAGTTTTCACCAGCCTGGAAATTTTAAAGTTAGGGGGAAGTTTCTTACTGTGTCCCGAAGAAGAGGGGAACACGCAGTGCTCGAATCAACTTGCGTATAACCGTAGAACATACTGATAGGACAAGCACTCTCTAACGTTTCTTTCTCTAAAATTCTCTCCCTCTTGTAGGTGATTTGGACCCTAAGTTAAACTAACCTCTACTTCTTGCTTTCTCTCTTTAGCTCTATAGCCTCGTCTTTTTTCTAATCCTCCTGTAGGTGATTTGCATGGTGTGGTGGTTGCTTTCTGGCTATTGAGTTGACTCAATTGCTGGTTTCGTTTTTGAAGATTTTGAGAGATTATATGTTCTAGGAGTCTTTTGGTTTACATTTAGGAGTTTTTGGAGATATTTAGGTGATCCGGTGCTCGATAAGCGTGTTATTTATTTATTTTTGTGAAAATTTGGTGTATTATGTTTTGGGGCATTTTTCTTGAAATTTGGGTGTATCAAGTTTCGGTTATTGTGAGGTTCCTTGTTTTGGTGTTGTATTCTGATTTCAGGTGCTTTGTGTGTAATCTTCTGATTATAGTTAATTAAATTTAAATTTGCTGATAATAAAAAGGTCCCATATAACTGGCTCTAACTGGCTTAAGCCTCCGGACTAGTCTCCTAATTTTGTGTTGAGGCAACGGTAGCTTGCATGGGTATTGCTGAGTTAGATGAAGGCGTAGTCTTGGATGTCGCTGGATCGTTGTTGACATGGCTTTTCCAGTTTGACCTATTTTATTTCGATTGCATTTGCGTGAACAGCTCTGCTCTGAGAGTTAATTACTTATTGCTTTTTCTTATCAATGTGAGACTAAGAGACTCCGATTCCCTTTAGATTGTTCTATGAGTTGTGTTTTTAAGCATCTTCTTTCTTGATGTTCAGTTCTTGCGAAAGCATTCGGACACTCTACATTACATTACATTATATATATATATATATATATATAAATATATATATATAAATATATATTTATATTTATATATATATATAAAATATATATATATATATAAAATATATTTATATTTTACTTGAATCAGTGAAAACCGGACCAAGTATGGCGGATGCTGCTGTTGGAAGAATTGCACAGGGTACCAAAGTACTTGCTGAAGGTGGGTATGAGAAAATCTTTCGATCAACATTTGAGACTGTTCCAGAGGAGCAACTTTTAAAGTCATATGCCTGCTACCTATCCACTTCCGCTGGCCCAGTTATGGGAATCCTCTACATGTCTTCTGCAAAATTAGCATTTTGTAGTGACAGTCCTCTTTCATATAAAGTTGGTGAGGAGACACAATGGAGCTACTATAAGGTAAACTGCCTGCCTCTCTGTGATGTACTATCTCATATTGTGCTTTTACATTTCCCAAGCATCTTCAGACGCCTATTTTATTTATTTTTTTGATGAACAATTAGGTGGTTATCCCCTTTCATCAACTTAAAGCAGTTAATCCTTCAAAAAGCAAAGTCAATTCAGCTGAAAAGTACATCCAAGTTATATCTATTGATAATCACGAGTTTTGGTTCATGAGCTTTGTAAACTACGACAGTGCTGTCAAAAATCTTCAGGGTGCTCTGCCAACGCATCAATTGTAGTTCACATTAGGCAATTTCCGTACTAAAAAAGTAGCTGGATTGAGTCGAAGTGGTTAAATGTGGGTTATTTTGTTGAAAATAGACGAGATAGCATATGTTGGTTTACTTTGTCGAGTTGTCTATGGTGTAAATGGTGTTGGTATGTCATGATGTGTGATATTTAGAATTGGTCAATTTAATGTTAATTCTGAAGTATGTATTGTTGCTTATGCACATTTATTGGTATCGAGATTGAATAAAGGATTACCTTTGTAAAGATTGATTATTAATGTTGTAGTTGCTTTATGTAATTTTTTGTATATTTTGGGGTTTATACAGAAAATGTTGTTTGTGTTGTTGGGCTTGATATGGATTTATCATTTTTGTAAATAGGGTGAATTACAGCCGGTTTTTTTTTTTTTTTTTTTTACATTTGTAATTGTTTCAGTCTACTCTTCTTTTTTTAAACCTAGAAAAAAATATTTTTGGGGCGAAAAGACAACAATACCTTTAATAAAACCAAAAATGCGCGAATCAGGCATCGGGATGCAACAAATTGGGCATTGTGATGTAGTGTTATTTTCTCAGATTAATTTGAACATTAGGATTTAATTTGAGATGCAAATAATTGGGTATCGGGATGCAAAAAATTGGGCATCGGGATGCAGTGCCACTTTCTCAGATTAATTTGGGCATTGGGATACAAGAATTGGACATCGAATTCAATTTAAGATGCAAATAATTGAGCATTGGGATGCAACAAATTAAAGATCGGGATGCAGTGCCACTTTTTCAGATTAATTTGGGCATTGAGATGCAAGATTTGAGCATTGAAATTTAATTTGAGATGTAAACAATTGGGTATCGGGATGCAACAAATTGGACATCGGGATGCAGTGCCACCTTCTCAAATTAATTTGGGCATCGAGATGCAAGAATTGTTGCATCAAAATTCAACAATTGGGCATCGAAATGCCACTAGTTTAGTGTTAATGCGTTTACTTTAGTCTCCATCGATTCCCTTTCGTTCTGTATGGTTTCTCTCTCCCCCTTTTTCATTTCCTTTCTTTTCTTCTGTAATTGCAATTTCATTCTCCTGATTCTTCTACTTTCGCCATCTATTTTCTTCTATCTACATTGTTCAAAAACCCACACGCTTCTCATTTTCCCTTTTCTTCATTTCTCCACCATTTTCTATTCGGAAAGATCTCCATGATTTTCAAAAACACGTTTTCCTTTCGTTCATTTTGTTATGATAATCTTTATGATTTCTGATTTAATGTATTTATTTATTTTTAAACTTGCGTATGATTGTTTAATTTCAATTCATTGGATTTCAATGGAGGAATAAGGGAGCGGTGGGGTGCTCAAATTTGGTAATATTGCATTGGGAGGGTTTGCTTTGATTTGATTTAGTGGAATGAGTTTTAGGAAGTCATCGGGATGAAATTTATAGGAAGTCATATTTGGTTTGGATGAAAGAGATATGAGTATTTTAAAAAAGGTGGATTAGAGAGAATAAAATTTTTTCAAAGTGTACCGACCAACAATTTTCTATTGTAAATATGACTCTAATTTGTTGTCGAGTGGGTTATAAAGGCGAAGTTTGGTATGCATGTTTTCCACGTCTCGAAATAGGATTAATAGCACCGTGACAGTGTGAATCTCAAACTTCCAACTAACTTGAAACTATTAGTATGTGAGCTAATATTCAAGTTCATCTGCTTGTCATTGGATGCATAAGAGTATCTCCAATGCCAATGTGAATGTGAAAAAAATAAGTGTCACATAGGATTGATATTTTCTTTGGAAAAAAAAACATTTCCAATGCAAATGTAAAGAAGCCTTGTGAATATGACATGACAACAAATTTTTTTCACATTGTCGATGAAAATGTGAATTTTTCACATTCTAGTTGAAGGTGTGGAGACATTCTAGTCATTATTTTTTAAATTAAAAAATAACTAGATCTCACATTTCTCTTCACTTTAGTTGTGAGACCCATGCTACATAGGATCAAATTCATATTTGCATTAGAGAGGCCTTTTCTAATTAAATGTGAAAGAAAAGATAAAAAATGTCACATGTGATTGAGGGTATTAATTACCCACAGCCACATTAGATCAAATTCACAGTTACATTAGTAATGCTTTAAGTTATGGCGATGTGATGTGCATCTACTGTCTTGATTTCCATTTTATGTTGTTACCGAACAATAAGTATTTTAGAGCACCCACAAAGGTCTCAGAATTTTTTCAACTTTGTTGTGGTCTTCATTGCCAAGTTAAAAGACAAAAATCTCAAACCTCTCGAGTATTTCTCAACAACTGTTTTTTATGAGTCTCACCTTATCTACATCACTTTTTATATTTTATATACATAGTGATGAAAAAGTAGAACAAAAACTCATCTCTTTATTTAAAGATTGTACCTTGAGTAGAGTTCTTTCAATAATCCCATAACGAAAAAGATCTCTTTCCTCCACTTTTTCACTCACCAAAAGCTAAGATGAATCCACCGTTGTGGGTGCTTTTAGAATCTGTTCTAGTTTCCCTCACCTTTTTGAAATTCTAGAGAAATCTATAAGGTTTGTTCTCGTTGCAAGATTTAGAAATTTTTGTTTTTAATTTTTGACTCTATCTCTTTGATCACATCGACTTCTTTTTATATCTCTTATTTTTTTTTTCAATTATTATAAATAAAAACTCAAAATTTAAAATACAAAATCTAACCTCTAACTTTCCATGCCAAATATACTCTACAACTCAGTTTGCCCATTCTAAACATTTTCATGCTAGCTTGTGGGTACACACATTTGTACACTACTGAGCCTTCTCTGCTTTCTACGTGCCCTGCAACTGCGCCAACCCACGCACCCGTGCCATAGCACCCAGTGCGACCACGTCGCTATCAGTGCCTTCACTCGCTCCGCTCATTACGCTTCGAAAATTAAACCATTACCTGAAATCGAGTCATCCATTCTAGTACTTATAAAGAAGGAGGACTTAAAAAGACAAAAAGGAACTAACAATTTTTCTAGAAGGACTATATTGAAAATAACAAGGATATACTAGTAAAGGGGCAATAAAACACATAAATAGTCTACTCTCTTATGTGATTTAGTTATTTAGTTTGTGGTTAAATTTTGGAGAAATTGCTGGCCGGTCCATTTTTCCAATTTTTTTTTCTCTCCAGTACACCCTTTTTTTTTTAACCGCTAAAAGGCATTTTGAAAATTTTCTTCCTAAAATACCCTCAACAACATGGTTGCTTCAGATTTGAGATTCAAATTGATGTATAAATGATTTCATGTTGTTAATATAGTCTTTCCTCATGTTTGAGTATCAATTTTCATGCATAAAACACGAATTTAATCAAATTAAAATTTTTTGAGTTCATCCCGTTTTTCTTTGTTCTTGAGCTGTTTTAGCCACTTAAATCTCTATTTTAAGCTTTGAATTTGTTTAAAATCAATCTCATATTATTATCCTAACTTAGTACTATATTTGTGCACAATTTTTCTACGAAAAAACACTATTTTTGAGCTTCAAATCAAGCTTGACAGTGTGCTGTCCGAAAACAGAGGAAGATGTTCTTGGACCGATTTACGCCAATTGCGTATCTTTGCAACGCACGGGGTTCGACCCGCCGGTCGTCGCAGGGTCGAGGGACAGCGTCCCTCAGTTTGGGGCAACGCCCCCGAAAGGTAAATGAAAATCAAGTTCCCTAAAGCGCGCTGCGATGATCGTTGCATCGCGATGTCAAAAGTGGTGCATCGCGATGCGTTGGTTCCCTAAAGCGCGCTGTGATGATCGCGATGCACCAATTGTTGCATCGCGATGCCAAAAGTGGTGCATCGCGATGCGTTGGTTCCCTAAAACGCGTTGAGATGATCGCGATGCACCAATTGTTGCATCGCGATGCCAAAAGTGGTGCATCGCGATGCAACAATTGGTGCATCGCGATGCACTAATTGTTGCATCGCAATGCACCACTTTTGGTGAATCGCGATGCAACAATTGGTGCATCGCGATGCCAAAGTGGTGCATCGCGATGTCAAAGTAGTGCATCGCGATGCATTGGGTTACTGAAGCGCGCGTGTTTTTCTTTCATTAATGTCATAATCGTCTTTTTGCCCAAAGAATACCTTTTTCTGGTTTTTAAAAAAGATGAGTAGACTGAAGCGATTACAAATGTTTAAAAAGGGACCGGCCTATAATTCACCCATAAATTTTCTTTCTTTTTGGTGCGACCAGCTTACCCTTTATATTTTTCTTACTTTATTTTTAATCATTACAAACTAAAACTCAAAACCTCAAAACTAAGGCACTAAATACGATGACATGATAACATAGGAATTTATTTTATACTTCCTCCGTCTTGGATAAATGTTCTTACTTTCTTTTTTGAGATGTCCCAACTAATATTCCTAAAGACTTTTGATCTACCTATTCTCTACCATTTTTACTAATATACCCTTAAAACTTCATTTACTATAACACAATACAAACAAACTCAATTATTTAAAGTAGTTGAACTCAATTAATATTGATAGGTATTATGGTCAGAACGCATTTTACAACACATCATTAATTATGTTTCTTAATTTCTGTATTTTATCCACTAGAAATATTTATCCGGGACAGAGGGAGTACAAAAATTCACAAAATTCAAACATCAAAACTAAGGAACTAACAAGACACGTAGAACGATAGACTTTCATAAAAAAAAAAAAGACTTCTTTAATACAAATATCTTATGCTGAGATGAAGGTGATGTGACATTCGGTTGGGAACTAGATGATCACGTAAAGAAAATGTCTATCAATCCACCTCATCAAATAATAACTAAAAATTAGGATTTTTTATTATATAATATCAATTTATATTTTTTGTTTTATTTTTACCGCCAATTCTGGCGTTGATAATATAAAATAGAAATTTTTAGTTTTTATTTTTTGTATTCTACAAAAACTGTCACATTTGAAAGAATGTTTTAAAAAAATGTTTGGGTTGGAGCACGTTTAGAAAGAATATTATCTATATTTTATATTTTTTTGTCACATATAAAAGAAATTTTCTTATTTAAGCATCCACGTATAAGAAATTAGAAAATTGCATTGGTGATGCTTTTAAGTCATCCACATGGCTAACACCTAAATATCTGGGATGAGAAATTTTTTGAAAAAAAAATTGGAATCCATAAATAATTTTTCTTTTAACATTTAGTTACTAAACTTTTTAATGTCAAATGACCACTTTGCCTTAAAGAAAGACACGTAATGTGCATATAAGAGTACCTAATGACTTAAATTTAACGAAAATATCAATTACATTTAGTTTTAAAAGCACGAGGGACTGAGTTTTGTGAATTTTTGTATAAAATGAGTTCTAAAAAAAGAAAATACTCCATTCATTCTACCCAAAGAGTTTATATTTGAAAAGTATAATAATTAAGGGATTTATAAGTAGTATTGGAGTTGCTTATAATTACAAAAATACTTAAATACTACAAAGATGCTTACCGTTGGAAATATGATGTTAGTGGCACTCTTGATGGGTCTCATTATATGAACCCTCAGATGTTAATGTCAAAAGTCCGAGTTGAGGAGTGTTGTATGCAAGGATTTGAACAACTTTCATGTTAGGATTGATAACATTTTATCGTTGGAATCCATAGTTGAAAGTGGTTGAAAATGTAACATTAAAATGGGTTTTGTCGTCATCCCACATAGGATAGAAAGAGCAACCTTATGAGGCTTATAATACAACATGTTTAAGGAACTATTGTTCAAGTATCATTCTAGGTGACTTGAACCAAACACCACGTGCTCGCTCGGCTCGGTCAAGCCAGGCATGGGCGTGGGCGTTTGGGGAATATCTCGGGTCGAGGGGGCTCCATCTTTTAACTGCGAGTTTGACCTAGTCGTAATCAGTTACGACTTGATAATTAAGCGTGGTTAATGGGGTAGATTTTGTGGGAACCTTTTTTTTTTTTGAAACAAATCCCTAATCTCTCTTGCTTCATGACAGCAGTTATAAAAGGCATACAAAACCACTCTCTCTGGGACACGACAAAACAAAACTAAAACGAAACTGATTTCCAGCATTGTCTCTTCCACTTACTATTCTCCATACTCAATCTCTCTTTCATTCTTCTGGCGACTGAAGTGTGGTCAATGAAGACCGGACAAGCTTTGCACGAGGTTCATTCTTGACGTTGGATTATCCTGGGAGACGTTTGCTGACTCGATTGGAGTGCACCAATAGGTACGAGGAAAATTCTTCTTCAAGGCCAGTTCGTTATTCTGGCGATCCGACGAACCCGATAAGTTCTTTCTTTACTGCTCTTTTATTTTCCAGCATTAGTATATTAATTTGTTACTTTCTGAGTTTCTGTGCTGCTGTGTTTTCTATAATTTTGTCATCGTTTTGATCTGCCTTAGGGAAATCTTTGTAACTGATCTGTAATAATCTGTCTATTGCCATCAAAACTTCTTTGTCAATTTGCCTACTGCCATGCGTGTTGTTTTTTTACTGCCATGCTAATTGATTATCTATGTTGATTTATCAATGAATTAGATAATCTATTGAGAGAAATCCTCTCGGTTTTTTCTTGGTAATAACACAGTCTCTAACAATCTTGAAGAAGAATTGTTATTAGTTGTTTTCCTAAAACAAATGGTTGAGTATGGCTGGTACTAATAATACTGAGAATGTTGAAAGTGCTAGTGTTAATGTTACTGTAACTAAAATTGGGTTTGGGTCAAGGACTATTGATGACTATGCTACGGTTGGCACGCAAAGGGTCGATTTAAATGGAATGTCGGAGAAATTCTCTGGGCATTTCTTCAGGCGTTGGCAACAACGCATGAAGATTTGGTTGATCACCAAGGGCCTGCTTTCAGTAGTCATGTCTGTATGTCCTCCTGTATCGAAAATGATCTCAGGAGTGTGGAACGATCCACGGTGTGCATGAGAAATGCAAAGGATTGATACTGTTGGGCTTGTCCAACACGTTATTCGATGTCTATTGCACCTTTCTAGGAAATGCCAAGGATCTCTAGGATGAATTGGACAGAAATATAACTAATGACAATGGTCTTGAAAAGTATTTCGTTTCCAAGTTCTTGAAATTCGAAATGAGAGAGGGCAAATCAGTGCTTTAACAGACTCAGGAATTAGAACACATCTTACATTCTCTTCGAGAGGCTGAATTGAAATTGCCCGAAAAGCTTAAAGTGATGGCCATAATAGAGAAGTTCCCGAAGTCATGGGAAGATTTCGGGATGACTCTCAAACATAAAATGGAAAAAATCACTTTAAAAAGTTTGTTGCATTCCATTACAATTGAGGAAGAGCATAGGAAAGAGGGTAGTCATGTAACGCCCCGGATCCTCTTATGCATGATTTACGTGTCCTTATGTGTGATTTATGAATTATTGCATGATTATATGTTGTGTTAGCACGTGTACAATGCCATGATAGTATATGAGCTTTGGTTGCGTAGTTTGTAGAGTATTTTAGCTTAAAAATACTTGTAATATTTACCAAAATGATTTGGGGTGACTTTGATGACTTATTATAGCTTTGTATCCGGTGATTTTCATCGGAGACAAAGCGATCGCTGTTTTTGGAGAGGCGATCGCTTTGTTTCGAAACTTTGGCTTCAAAAATCGGGTACAAAGCGATCGCTTTGTTTGAGACAGGCGATCGCTTTGTTCCCGAGGAAGGGCGATCGCTTTGATTCGAGGAGAGCGATCGCTTTGGCCCGCCGGTTCAAAACTCGTTTTCCGGAATGACAATTTCACCCCAAACTTATAAATTGAGTGGCTCTCCTTGAGCCACCTCACTACCCTTTCTAAATCTGAGTTTTAACACCCAATTATGAGTGGAGAGGCTTCAATTCCTCTCCATTCTTCCCTCCAAATCCTCCATTGTAGCCTAAGAGAGTGTGTGTGGGAGAAAAGGAGAGATTGGTGTGTGTGTTCGGGTTCCCGGAGATCCAACCGTCCGATCTTCGATCCGAGACCTCCATTGTGTTGCTACGGACTAGGAGATCACCTTAGAAGGTCTTGATTTCGTTTTAGTTGCTTTGATTTTCGTCACAAGGTAAGTTACTAAACCCCTTGAATGCTTTAAGCTTCCATGTATGTTAGATCATCAATATTATGGTATGACTTGCTTTATATGTTATTTTTATGTACAAATCTCTAGGTTGAGATGGGTACATTGTGCTTATTATATGAGTATGTGTGGATGATGTTAATGAACAAAGGTTGGCATATAAATGTTAGGATTTGAACAAATAGAGAACTTGAGACTTGAAAATGGGTGGCCTTGCACTTAGCATTGAAACCCTAATTTGGCAAACTTTAGTAGTGACTCAAAAGTAGATTTTGGGAAGATTATGACTCCCGAACAACATATTAGATTACTACGAGGTTTAGAGTCCGATTGATCGAGATTCTAGCCCTCCGTACTTTCGATCTTGTTAAATTAGAGACGTGTGTATAGCTCTAATGTGTTGAATCGAATGTTTACCTACTTGTTAAAATGATGATGAGTGATGGAATAGAATAATCTACTTGTCATTTGTCAAGTTCACTACTTTTGAACTTGATGGTTAATTGCATTTGATGAATAAGAACATATATTTATGCATTGTGTAAGTCCAGTGGCGTCGTCTGTTGAGTAAGGTAGGACGACCTATGGTCTTCACAAATTAACGTTGTGATCGCCATAAGTCGCCGTCGGAGTTGCACACACCCCTCTTCTTGGCCACGGTTGAGAAGTAGCCCCATTGTTGTAGCAATACGCATGACTTTGGCTTGCTATGTTGAACTCGACGGGATTGTGTCGGGGACGTCGATACTACACACACGAGTATCGAGGCACCGTTGTTTGATTGTGTATTGCGGAGCGACACAAGGTTAAAGAAAGTGATATGATACACTTCCCTAACATGGTCATTTATAAGCAAGTATTATGTGAGTTGAATAAATTGTGTATCGGTAAGATGACAAATGGTTTGGTGGTGGTATATAAACGTTAATACCATGTTATAGTTATTGCTTGAATATCATGTCATGCCATGTAGTTGCATTAGTAACTTACGTGTCATTACGACTCACTCCGTTATGTGTTTATTGTTTTCCTTAGATCCGAGCCAGCGGGAAGTTCGCGGTGAGGCCGGTCGACCTATCACGTAGCTCGCAGTGGACCATCGTTCGGGTTGGCCCTGGAACTCTTTTGTTGATAGTTAGACAATTCTTTTGGTGAGGACGATCGGTTAAGTAAAGTCATGTAGACTTTACCTGGTAGTATTAATACTTTGTTTGTACCTCTTATTCTTTTGGTAGCCGACACGTATATGTCGAGCTCGTATACTCTTTACATGTTAACTTAATTGTTTTCCCAAGCGTGCTATGGCTTGTGGTTTTGCGTAGTTGTTTCCGCATGTGGTGGCCGAGGTGATTAATGTTGCTTGTGCCTTATTAGTTGAGTCCCGGCGGTAACGTCGCCGATGAATGAACTTATCTTATCAAAGTTTTTGTTGTTGTGGTTTTGTGGTGTGCACGGATAGTTGCGCCACGTACTTTTATTATTGATTACTGTTTATTGTGTGTTGTTTTGACGCGTCGACCTCGAGATTTCGTATTGGAATTCGGGTCGGGGCGTCACAGTTGGTATCAGAGCAATAGTTTTGCTGTCGCCAGGATAGGTTCCTTGGCCTAGGTGGGTATGGTTTGTTGTTGAGAATTTTAACGTCGAGTGATGTGTGTAGGTCATCATGGTGCGGACTAGGTTCGGAGCGAGTGCCAGTCGGGTCGGTACTAGTGCCGGCGAGAATGATGAGAGAGATGATGGTGTGAATCGACCACCTGATGTTCCCCCTGAACCGAATCAAGAGAACCCAAACGCAAACATAGCAGTGATGATGGGGCGAATGATGGAGCTTATGAACCAAATGACGGAACGCTTGAATGGGAGAGCACCACCTACACCGGAGGTGGAAGCTCCGCAACCCGAAGTTGAGGTACCACAACCTGAGGTGAGGCCTAGAAATTATGCTACAACATTGGAGCGTTTCTTGAAGATGAAACCACGCACTTTCCTTGGGGAGCCGGATGCTGAAAGCTGAATTGTGGATTGAACATATCATCAAAATATTTGCGGCCTTGGGTTGCAACGATGACGAGAAAGTTAACTTAGCCGTGTTCAAGCTTGAGGAGCGGCGAGCACCGGTGGCAAGTGTTGCGGGGAGTTGGGATTTGCGGGGAGAACCCCACGGTTGGCCGAACTTCTTGAGGGAATTCAAGGCACGAGATATTCTGAGGTGGTTCGCGAAAGAAGAGAGAGAGATTTTATGATCGGAGCGGGTAGCATGACGGTGGCACAATACTCGGCCAAGTTCACGGAACGGCTCGGTATTGTAGTCACTTGGTCCCCACGGAAACAAAGAAGGCCCGAAATTCATCAAAGGCACGAAGACGAATACGGGAAGCAACTGTTGTCCCTACAGCTTGCGACTACCGAAGTGCGTGGATAGGGCTTATGGGATTGAAAATGACATAGAAGAGCATCGGGGAGAAACTTGAACAACCCTCCACGTCGCAGAACCGGGGACGAGGCAAGGTTCGGCAACCGATACAACGGGGAAACAATAACCGCCGAGGACATCGGGGAGAGGGCAATCGATAGGCAACGGGGTCAACAATCCGGAGGAGGAGTAATAGCACCGCATCTACGAGTCCACGGGTACTCCACAAACTTGTAGTATATGCTCGAAACCGGGACACTCGGAAGATAGATGTTGGAATAAAGTAGCCGGACAATGCTACAACTGTAAGGAAATGGGGCACATTAAGAGGAACTGTCCCAAGTTGAAGGATGGTCAAGCGGGGAGCGCGAGTGTACAGACAAGTGGGACGAAGAGAGACAGCGATGGTAGACCTAAAGTTCAAGGTCGTGTCTTTGCGCTCGACCAACAAGGAGTGCCTGAGTCTACATCCGTGATAGGAGGTAGTCTTTCTGTTTTTGGTAGTAGAGCACGAGTTCTTATAGATCCTGGCTCATCGCATTCATATGTTGCATCCCATTTTGTGAAAAATTTGTGTGTATTGCCCCAATCATTACCTTTTGTGCTTGAGGTGTCTACCCCGTTGGGGGAGCACATGTTGGCTTCGGAAGTATACCGAGCTTGTGACATACTGATCGGTGATCACACTTTGCATGCTGACTTGGTTGTGCTGCCCATACGTGATTTTGATGTCATACTTGGCATGGATTGGTTGTGTGATTATCATGCTTTAGTAGATTGCCATAGGAAGAAAGTTACTTTTGCTATGCGGGTGTTCCGAGTTTGTATTTGTGGGTGATGTCAAGAGTAGTATACATGTTATTTCTGCGTTAAAGGCTAGAAAGTTATTGTCACGTGGGTGTGCGGGTTATTTGGCGTGTGTGGTTGACAAGAGCATTTCCACACCAAAGTTAGAGGAAGTTCCGGTAGTTTGTGAATTCCCTGATGTGTTTTCAACCGATTATGATATGCCTCCCGATAGGGAAGTAGAGTTTTGTATTGAACTATTACCAGGAACTACTCCCATTTCTAAGGCCCCTTATAGAATGGCACCCGCGGAGTTGAAAGAATTGAAAGAACGATTCTGGAACTTCTTGATAGGGAGTTCATTAGACCAAGTGTGTCACCTTGGGGTGCACCGGTTTTGTTTGTGAGGAAGAAGGATGGTACTTTGAGGTTGTGCATCGATTACCGACGGTTGAATCAGTGACAATCAAGAACAAGTACCCTTTACCCCACATCGATGATTTATTCGACCAATTGCAAGGGTCGGTTGTGTATTCCAAGTTGGACTTGAGGAGTGGGTACCATCGGTTGAAAGTTCGAGCGGAAGACATTCCCAAAACTTTCGCACGAGATATGGGCATTATGAGTTTGTGGTTATGCCGTTTGGGTTGACAAACGCACCGGCGGTGTTTATGGATTTGATGAATCGTGTGTTTCACCAATATCGGATTGTTTCGTGGTGGTCTTCATCGACGACATCCTTGTTTACTCTAAGTCGCGGGAAGAACATGAGCAGCACTTGAGGGTAGTATTATCAGTTCTTCGGGAGAAACAGTTGTACGCTAAGTTTAGCAAGTGTGCCTTCTGGTTAGAGAAGGTATCATTTTTGGGTCATGTGGTTTCGAAAGATGGGATAGCGGTTGATCCCTCTAAAGTGGAAGCGGTGACAAAGTGGAAAACACCGAGTACGATTACCGAGGTTCGTAGTTTCTTGGGTTTGGCGGGTACTATCGGAGATTCATTGAGGATTTTCCAAGATTGCTACACCTCGACGAATTTGTGAAGAAAACGACACCGTTTGCGTGGGATGAGAAATGTGAATCTAGTTTTCAAGAGTTGAAAAGACGCTTGACGACATCTCCTATCTTGACGTTGCCTAGTGGAGGTGACAACTTCGTGGTGTATAGTGACGCCTCGAAGGAAGGTTTGGGTTGTGTGCTTATGCGAGAATGGAAAGGTTATCGCGTATGCTTCGAAGAAATTGACAACTTCCGAGAATTACCCCACTCATGATTTGGAGTTGGCTGCGATTATGTTTGCGTTGCATAAGTGGAAGCATTACCTATACGGAGCGAAGTTTGAGGTCTTCACGGATCACAAGAGTTTGAGGTACCTTTTCTCACAAAGGAATTGAACATGAGACAACGTAGGTGGATGGAGAAATTGAAAGACCATGGTGTACGATCCTTTATCATCCCGGAAAGCGAATGTGGTAGCGGACGCATTGAGTAGAAAGACGTATGTCTCTTGCTTAATGGTTCGAGAATGGAAGATGTTGGAAGATTTGCGAGATTGGAATCCTTAGGACGGAACGGGAGTAATCTTTGCGAATATTCGGGCTACACCAGTTTTGTTTCAACAGATTAAAGAGGCTCAAGTTGATGACCCGAAATTGTTAAGATAATTGGTGAGTTGGGCGAGGAAAGACACCCGACTTTACGATAAACGTGATGGAATTCTTACATTTCGGGAAGAGTTTGCGTTCCTTCAAATGAGGTGGTTAAGCGGCAAGTTCTTGATGAGGCCCATAAGGCAAAGTACACTATACATCCGGGAGTACCAAAATGTATAGGGATTTGAAGAAACAATTTTGGTGGAGTGGGATGAAACGAGAAATTGCGGAGTATGTTTCGAGATGTTTGACTTGTCAACAGGTAAAAGCCGAGCATCGAGGCCGGCGGGTTTGTTGCAACCACTTGAGATCCCAGTGGAAATGGGAGCATATCACGATGGATTTTGTAACAGGTTACCCGTACTCGTCGAGGATTTGATGCCGTTTGGGTTATCGTGGATAGGTTGACTAAATCGGCGCACTTTATTCCTATTGCGATAACGTATTCTTTGAGTCGGTTGGCGTTGTATATTCAAGAGATAGTGAGGTTGCATGGGGTTCCGGTGAGTATTGTGTCGGACCGGGATCCGAGGTTTACTTCGAGGTTTTGGCGGGCATTACGGAAGCTATGGGGACGAAATTGAACTTTAGTACGGCCTTTCACCCTCGGTCGGATGGACAATCGGAGAGGCTAATTCAAGTACTTGAAGATATGTTGCGTGCGTGCACGGTAGACTTTAAGGGAAGTTGGGATAGTCATTTACCCTTAGCGAGTTCGCCTATAACAATAGTTTTCAAGCAAGTATTGGGATGGCACCATACGAGGCTTTGTATGGGCGGAAGTGTAGATCGCCGATTTGTTGGGATGAAGTCGGCGAAGCAAAAATTTGGGGTTCGGAGTTGGTACAACAATCGGTTGAGAGTGTGAAGGTTATTCGGGATAGACTGCTTACTACACAGAGTCGACAGAAAAGCTATGCCGATAATCGGAGACGAGATCTCGAATTTCAGGTAGGAGATTATGTGTTCCTTAAAGTATCGCCGCGTAGGGGTACTAAGAGGTTCGGCAAGAAGGGTAAGTTATCGCCGAGATATATCGGCCCGTTTGAGATTCTCGAGAAAGTTGGAACATTAGCATATAGAATTGCGTTGCCGCCTTCGTTGACGGAAATCCA